>CM055117.1:41222149-42422149 GCA_029206835.1 Rana muscosa | reverse complement strand
CGCCGGAACTTCCTGGCTGGCAGGACACCATCCCAGTCTTGCCTGGTTCATCAGATCCGCAGTGGCAGAAGGTTGCCCGCAGTCGCCGCACTGATTCTCATGATGCCTCCCCCCAGCTGGGTTGAATAACGAGGAATATCTCCTCTATCTTTTGATTTGGATTCTATGACTCCCCCCTGGATCGGGATGCTAATGGCCTGAATTGCCTGTTGGCACTTTGCTTTGACACAGTTAGGCGCACGCGCTCCCTTGAGCTGTTTAAACGCGGCACTGCTCTTTATCCAGGGAGGGCCCGCTCTTCCTTGTGTCCACTAAACTGTTTGCGGTTCAGTTCTCAGTTATTTGTTTTATGTGTTGTACTAACCCTTTTTTAATTTTTATTTTATTTTTGTTTGTTCATCTCCAAGATGCCGGCGCCGGGACTGCGGGGCAGCGATCACAGCATTTTAGGTGCTCGCTGTCTGCGGCCCATGGCCCGGAGTCCCCCCCCCCCCCCAGTGGGGTGCCGGGTGGCCCTGTGCTCTAGTGCCCCTGCCTCTCCTGAGGTAGGGGGTGTGGGAGCGCGGGGCCGCCTGTGTTCCCCCTCTCAGCACGTCAGGTCTATGCGTGCGCATACTGACAGTCTCCCCTTATGGGATATGTTTTTGCTCCTTACCATTAAGGTATGGTTTTTTTTTTTCTTCACATTCTGTTCTCTCGTCCTTCTCCTTTCCTCTTCTTTGTCCCCAACCTCAGTCCTCCGCCTCGGACGTCACTTCCTCTGGCATACATATGTGAGCTCCCCGTGTCGACTCCCATGGCTACAGTGAACTTAATATCCTTCAACGTTCGTGGTCTACATGCTCCAGGTAAGAGACACAATCTCTACAGGGAGTTGGATCGCCTGGAGGGGGACATTGTTCTCCTTCAGGAGACCCATCTCACACATACCACTTCGGTAAAACTTTTTTCCCCACAATACCCCACTTGGTATTATAGTTTGTCTGATATCCACAAAGCCAAGGGTGTGGCTGTAGGGTTCCGCAGGGGGACCTCCTTTGCGTTAGATGATATGTTAAGTGATCCTCGGGGTCGTTTTTTGTTCCTTAGGGGTAGCCTGGGTGATATGCCGTGTACTATTGCAACTCTGTATGCCCCCAACCGTGACCAAGCCAGTTTTGTAGCACAGACACTCACAAAACTTAGCGAGTTTGCCCGAGGCTGCGTGCTCCTTGCTGGGGACTTCAATGCCCCACTAGAGCCATCTCTAGACACGTCATTGGGGAGCTCATGCATTTCTCGGAAACGCTTGACGTTCATACGCAAGTGCCTACAACAGGCTCAACTAATGGACGTGTGGAGGATCATGCATCCGCGGGTGAAAGATTACACTCACTTTTCCAATTTACACCATACATACTCTAGAATAGATTATTTCTTCATAGATCATCACCACCTCTCCCTTCCCATAAACTCAGGCATCGAAACCTCCCCCTTATCAGACCACGCACCAATTACGCTTAAATTGAAAATCCCTCCCTTGCACCGCTTGAACACGAATTGGACACTTAACAACAATTTACTCCTAGATGAGGTAGATAAAAAGTTAATGGTGTCAAGGTCACCTGTGGCCAGGTGACAGATGCACACCGTAGGGGGACAGGAGTGCACCGCAAGGTAGTGAACCCTATGGCTGACTGCTGCGGATAGGAAACTGGGTGGTTGTGGAAAGCGGGACCAGAGGAGCACAACCGGGATCCTAACGGAAGCTAGAGCCAAGATTCCCCAGGGCACGGAGTCTAAGACCCAGCAGGTCTTCTCCAGGGCCTCTAGTGGTGAGGATGTTATGCTGCAGGCTGGGACCAGGTCGCGGCCCCTGGAGTTTCCTAGCTCACGCCCCGTAGGATAAGGGGAAAAGAGGGGAAGCAGCAGCACAAGATATGAGAGAACCGAATAACAAGCTGAAGGTCAGGGGCCACAAGCAGACAAGGATAACGAAAGAACGAGCCGAAGGTCAAGGGTCACGAGCAGACAGGGATAGTCGGGGACAAGCCAAATATGTAACAGAGAGACAGACGTAGCACACGGCAGGCAGGAACCCAAACACACAATGCCTAACAAACACGTTGATCAGCAAAGCAGGCTTGCAGTGCACAGGTTAATATAGTGTTCTGTGATAGGGCCTGGGGTGGAGTCTGGCTGGGAGGAGATTATAAAGGAAGCCAGGTGAAAGGGCTCAGGCCTCTAAGATGAACACATAGGAAGGAAGGTAAGCTGACAGACAAACACTACTGCATATCCATGACAAATGGGAGATGCCTTAGCTTTATATTTTGCTGAAAATGCTCACCCAGATGTGTCTCCTGGCACGCTGTGGGAGGCTCACAAGGCTTACATCCGGGGGAAATTTATAGAGCTTGGATCCAGAAAAAAAAAGGAACGCACCCACCAACAGTTAGAGTTGATCCGTGAGATAGAAACCTTGGAACGGCAACATAAGGCTGGCTTGTCCCGTTCGATACTTCAAACTTTGACCCAGAGGGGGGAGGAAGTGAAAAGCCTCTTTCATTTGGAGCAAAAGCAACGGTTCCGTATAGTAGCCCAACGTATGCATGAGTGGAGCAATAAGCCAGGTCGACTTTTGGCCTGCTCACTGCTACAGAGAAAATCCGCAACCTTTATCGCCAAAATCAAATCCCCCCCAGACTCCTTGGTACACGAAACATCCGCAATAGCCAAGGAATTTAGAGCCTTTTACCAAACCCTATATCACGTACATCACACTGTGGAGGATAAAGACACTAGGGCCCGACTCATACACAGCTACCTGCAGCAAGCCAACTTACCCGAGCTCCCTGTGGATGCCCTGGCCGTTCTAGAGGGAGAGTTTACCACCTCCGAGATGCATGTGGCGTTAAAGGCTATGGCTAATGGTAAGGCACCTGGCCCGGATGGCTTTACCGCGGCGTATTATAGATCCTTTGCTGATCTCTTAATTCCTCGACTGACTAATTATGCAAATGCGGTCTCGGAGGGGGTCACTCTTCGTCCCGAAACTCTACACGCCAACATCACTGTCCTCCCCAAACCAGGTAAGGACCCCTGCAATTGCGGAAGCTACCGCCCCATTTCCTTATTAAATTTGGATGCTAAGCTGTATGCCAAGGTCATAGCAAATAGGCTTCTTCCCCTTGTCCCTCAATGGGTTTCTAAGGACCAAACGGGTTTTATCCCCGGGAGGGAGGCACGTGACAACTCACTGCGTACCTTATCACTGATAGCCCAGGCTCGGCGGACCTCCCGGTCCACCCTGTTGCTCTCCACAGACGCAGAGAAGGCGTTTGATAGGGTGGACTGGGAGTTCCTTATGGCCACGCTCTCTCATCTTGGTGTGGGTCCCTCACTCCTTTCCCGAATTTCCGCTCTATATAACTCTCCCACAGCTCAACTACGCATAAATGGCATATTGAGCGAGCCTTTCACTCTACATAATGGCACCCGCCAAGGCTGCCCCCATCTTATTTGCTTTATCCCTTGAACCTTTTCTCTCCACGGTCAGACATAACCCAAATATCCACGGGATTATAGTGGGCAAGACGGAACATAAATACGCGGACGATATTTTGTTTTATATACAACAACCCAGCGTGTCCCTACCCAACCTGATGTCGGCCTTTGCTTCATTTAGCGCCATTTCCAATTTCAAAATAAATTTATCCAAGTCGGAAATACTAAATATATCTGTTCCAGCTCAATCTGTCCCACATTTAAAATCATCCTTCCCCTTCACTTGGCAAACCCATTCGATGAAATACTTGGGCATCTCTCTTACATTTAACCCAACCTCTCTATTCCGTACTAATTATATCCCCCTGTTAAATTCAATTAGGTCTGATCTACAGAAGTGGTCTCAGCTTGCTCATTCCTGGCTGGGGAGGATAAGCGTAGTAAAGATGAACATACTGCCTAGGCTACTATTTCTGTTCCAAATGATCCCGTATAAGATCCCGGTTGGGTTCTTTACTCTGCTGAAATCATTGCTCTGTAGGTATATATGGAACAGGAAGCGACCCAGAATTGCTAGGTCCCTTCTTATGAGGAATAAGAAAGAAGGGGGTTTAGCCCTCCCAGATGTTAAACGTTACTTTTTAGCCGTAATACTGAATAGAATTTCTGATTGGAAATATAATAAACAATCAAAGCTATGGGTATCCCTGGAAATAGACCTCTGTGGTACAGATCTTTATACGCAAATATGGATTCCTAGGAAATTCAGGTCATTATCTGCAACTACCTCACCTCTTACTTGCTCTACCTTAATGATATGGGACTCCATGTGTAAATCGCACAACTGGGGATACACTTCCCCTCTGTTACCTTTGATAGGCCACAACTACTTCCCACCTGGTAACATACTTCCCAACATACACACATGGAACCTAGGGTCTGCATCATTGCTGCATCATGTTACTGAATCTTCTGGCATTGTTCCTCTCTCTGACCTCATGGACGTCTCCAGGGCTACACCTATGGACCTCTGGAAATACCGCCAGCTCTCAGCCTTTGTACAATCTCTCCCGAAACCTTTCCGTGA
Organism: Rana muscosa; assembly: GCA_029206835.1. Classification (NCBI taxonomy): domain Eukaryota; kingdom Metazoa; phylum Chordata; class Amphibia; order Anura; family Ranidae; genus Rana; species Rana muscosa. Next base: position 42,417,576 of record CM055117.1, on the reverse strand, counting down.
AATCACGGACTTAACACAGATAGAAGTGGCATTTGTAGAAAAACAACCAATTGATAGACCTGTCTCTTACTTTTATAAGGCATTACATTCTCTAGCCAACTCTGGAACTCCTGCTTTTCTGCTCAACTGGGAGAAAGACTTAAGTAAGGAACTCTCACAGTGTCAAAAGACCACGATTCTACACTTGGCACACTCGACCTCCATGTCATCCAAAACTGCTGAAGTCAATTATAAACTGTTGACTAGATGGCATTATACCCCTGTAGTATTGCACAAGACTTTTCCTCAGATAACCCCTCTATGTTGGCGTGGGTGTGGAGAACGAGCGACGCATGCCCACATATGGTGGTTGTGTCCAATTATCCGCCCTTTCTGGCTATCCATTATGCATTGGATGAAGGAAATTCAGGGGTCTGAGATCCCCGAGGACCCCTGGGTTATTCTATTACACTGTACGGGCGAACCAGTCGGACGATATAAGAAATCACTTACACCGCATCTGCTGAATGCAGCAAAATCTCTTATTCCTAGATTTCGGAAACAAACTGTCATACCTACTGTGCGGCAGTGGCTAGTGGAAGTAGACCATATTTACCACATGGAGGATCTCACTTACTCCCTTAGGAACAAGTCAGAATTGTCACGAAAGATATGGTCCGACTGGTTTGCCTTCAAGTACACTTCCGCTTTTACAGACATTATGTCTAACTCCGTATAAACTGGAAATTAATAGGTTTTAAGGTCGTTTCATGTATATGAGGTGATCCAAGGCGGCATACCCCCCCTCCTCTCTCTCTCTTTCTCCTTCCCCTCTACCTTCCGTCCTTTCACCCCCTCTCCTCTTCTATCTTTCTCTTCTGTCCTGTTTTGGTTTTGTTAGTATTTTCTTTTGCCTTTCCACAATATGGACTGTTTTGTGCAGTCGAGTAGTTCATGGACTCGGTATACCAGATGTGCCATGTCACAGTGCTTACAGTTGTCTACTTACCTTGTCCTCGGTCAATGATTATTATGTTTCGGCTGATCTATTGGCTTCTTGTCTTTGCAGGCCGGATAGTGGTTAGCCCCTTTTTCTCTTTTCTTTATGCAATGACCTACCTATTGTGTTGCTCTCACTCATTTGCAATGGGTGTATGGGCCTTTTTTTCTATTTTTATGTATGTATGTCATTCAACTCAATAAATACTTATTAAACAAAAAAATATATACGGCGGGTGCCCTGACACTATAAAAAGCAAACTAACTAACCAGCATCACCCGTAACACTTATATGGTGATCACTGGTGAAAGGGTTAACTAGGGGCAATTAGGGGGTTAAAACCTTTATTAGATAATATATGGGGGTACCTGACGCTATAAAAACCTGCGGCGAACCTAAAAAAAATTACTGGCTACCGATCTGCATCACCGACGCTAAGACAGCGATCAGAAAAACGATCGCTTAGCGACAGTGGTGATAGGGGGTGAAAGGGTTACCTGGGGGGCGATCAAGGGGGTTAAACCTTTATTAGATAATTTATGGGGGTACCTGACGCTATAAAAACCTGCGGCGAACCTAAAAAAAAATTACTGGCTACCGATCTGAATCACCGACAATAAGACAGCGATCAGAAAAATGATCGCTTAGCGACAGTGGTGATAGGGGGTGAAAGGGTTACCTGGGGGGCGATCAAGGGGGTTAAACATTTATTAGATAATTTATGGGGGTACCTGACGCTATAAAAACCTGCGGCGAACCTAAAAAAAATTACTGGCTACCGATCTGCATCACCGACAATAAGACAGCGATCAGAAAAACGATCGCTTAGCGACAGTGGTGATAGGGGGTGAAAGGGTTACCTGGGGGGCGATCAAGGGGTTAAACCTTTATTAGGTAATATATTGGGGTACCTGACGCTATAAAAACCTGCGGCGAACCTAAAAAAAATAACTGGCTACCGATCTGCATCACCGACAATAAGACAGCGATCAGAAAAATGATCGCTTAGCGACAGTGGTGATAGGGGTGAAAGGGTTACCTGGGGGGCGATCAAGGGGGTTAAACCTTTATTTTATAATTTATGGGGGTACCTGACGCTATAAAAACCTGCAGCGAACCTAAAAAAAATTACTGGCTACTGATCTGCATCACCGACAATAAGACAGCGATCAGAAAAACGATCGCTTAGCGACAGTGGTGATAGGGGGTGAAAGGGTTACCTGGGGGGGCGATCAAGGGGTTTAACCTTCATTAGGTAATATATTGGGGTACCTGACGCTATAAAAACCTGCGGCGAACCTAAAAAAAATAACTGGCTACCGATCTGCATCACCGACAATACGACAGCGATCAGAAAAACGATCGCTTAGCGACAGTGGTGATAGGGGGTGAAAGGGTTACCTGGGGGGCGATCAAGGGGGTTAAACCTTTATTAGATAATTTATGGGGGTACCCGACGCTATTAAAACCTGCGGCGAACCTAAAAAAAACTGGCTACCGATCGGCATCACCGACAATAAAACAGCGATCAGAAAAACGATCGCTTAGTGACAGCGGTGCTAGGGGGTGAAAGGGTTACCTGGGGGGGCGATCAAGGGGGTTAAACCTTTATTAGGTAATATATGGGGGTACTCGACGCTATAATAACCTGCGGCGAACCTAAAAAAAATTACTGGCTACCGATCGGCATCACCGACGCTAAGACGGCGATCAGAAAAATGATCGCTTAGCGACAGTGGTGATAGGGGGTGAAAGGGTTATCTTGGGGGCGATCAGGGGGTTAAACCTTTATTAGGGGGGTTAGGGGGCTACACTGGACCTAAAACTAAACTTTGGTGACACTTTTACAGTCACAAATGTCACTGATTGCAGTGATCAGTAAATAAATGGTCACTGCAATCAGTGACACTGTGGCTGGGGGCTGGGGGGTGATCTGGGGGGGCGATTTATGTACCTATGTGTCCTGGTGTCAGTGTAGTGTTTTGTGCACTAACCTGGCATCTTCTCCTGTACGGCGCTCGGTATATGTGAGCACCGCAGGAGAGATGACATCACTTCCTCTGCCTGTGTAAACATTACACAGGCAGGGGAAGCTCTCTCATTCGCCGGGAGCAATCGAGAGGGGGTGGCCGGAATCGAACGGCCGTCCCCTCATGCCTGATCGCTCCCGATCAGTTAACCACCGCTCACTGTAAAGAAGGGGGGTCCGATCGGACCCCCCAACTATACAAAGGCAGTCACGTAGATATACGTGATTCTGCCTGTCGGTGCCATTCTGCCGACGTATATTTACAGTGGGCGGTTGTTAAGTGGTTAAAGTACCCAATATAATATAAGGTCAAGTTACTCTATTTTTAGTAGTCTTCGGAGGTCGAGCACAGTCACTATGAAAGTCCCATTTTCCTGCATATTTTGAACACCCGGATGTGAGCATACATACTGTTTTTCTGCTGAGATAATTGGATTATGGTTCAGGAATCTCTAGAACAATGGTGCCAGGTGGTCACATGGCTGTGGCTGTTAGTATTGCTGTTTCAAGGCTGGGTGACAGCTGGGGCACAAATCTTGAGGTTATTTCCTATAACGCTTCATAATCTGAGGTAATGAGTGCATGTGCGCCATTTGGATTACCGTAATAACAATCCTGCAAGCCTAATTTTATTGGGAAGAGTTGAGGGATACAGTTACAATTGCTTGGCCTTCACAATGTGTGCTGCTTTTGCTACTCCCAAAGAACTGAAGATTTAATACATTTCTGATCCAGATAAGGGGACAAAAATGGTCTCCTCAATGATCTCTTTAGGAATACATGTGGAAGTGATCACCCTAAAAAGGACCTGCACTGTGGAATTTGTGCCCAGAAAAAGGCAGGCAGAGGAAAAGGGGCTAGTCACCAGTATTGCCTGTGGTCTTTCTGAAGCTAATCCTTTGCTTCTTCATGTCCAAGATGCCTCCTTCATTATTGGTAAACTGATGATGGTTCGGCTTTATGTACACGGGACGTTTTTAGAACTGCTCCTGAACGATTTAACTTGACAGATAGTAACCCACGTTTAAAATGCCGCGTTTGCGTTTAGAAGCGTTTAAAAAACAAAAAAATGGGCAAAAACGAAAAATGACTATAAACGTAACGCTGCTAAATGCGGGTTACCGCGTTTAGCCGTGTTTAGATGCTCTTGGCGTCTGAAACTTGGAAATCTTCGGTGTCTAAACCCATTTTTTTGCTTTTAAAGAAACGCTGTTAAACACAACTCCCTAAAAACGGCAATAAACGAGACTGTGTACATGGTCACCTAGGATAACATTGAATGAGTTTAGGGGCAGTTTAAAAAATAGCGTCCAACTGCCTCTGAACGTACGTTTAGCAGCGTCCCGTGTACATGGGGCCTTAAGTGAATATTATAGAAGCAGCAAAAAGCGGTGGAGAAAGCTCACATCCATAGATTGGCTGAAGAGGAAGCAGGGGGATCCTTGCACTGCAGGACCTCAGGTACAGCTTCCTCTCCAGCAGGGAGAACAATGAACAGCACAATAATCACAACACCAAATCTGGTGAGACTAACAGTCAGAGGCAGCAGGGCCTTTGATGATCTCACACTGCAGATATATAGCTATGAGGCTATAGGAGTGCCTAGGCACAGGAAGGGCACTGATATTTTTCAATAAGGCATTCAGGACAAAGCATAGATTCAGGGTATTGTTTAGGCCCAATAAAGATTTAGATCTCCCATGGTTTTCAGCCCTGATATCAATGGTCTACACTCTACAGGGCAAATAGAGATGGTGAACCTCCCCAGCTGGGGACACAGACAGCAATAAATGACTGAGCTTTAGGCTAGGTTCACACTGTTGTGGGTAATGCAGCTTGCATTTGCACAGGCACAGGCAATGCAGAGAAAAAGTTCCTGATCCTTTTTCAAAAACACAGCCGCATGGAACCTGGAACCGCATGGTGTTTTGTCACCTTGGGGGTGCCATTAACAATTAATGGCATTCCCGTACGTCTGCTAAAAAGCAGCACAGTTTACCAGCAGTTCAAGGAGCGTTTACAAATTACATAAGTTCCCGAACCCGCAATAGTCTGTCTGTAGCCACTTCCTGTCTATACAGTGCACCCGGAAAGTATTCACAGCGATTCACGTTTTCGATTTTTTTTTATGTTACAGCCTTTTTCCAAAATTGATTAAATTCATTGTTTTGCTCAAAATTCTACAAACAATACCCCATAATGACAACGTGAAAGAAGTTTGTTTGAAATCTTTCCAAATTTATAAAAAAAAATAAAAAAATCTCAGGTACATAAGTATTCACAGCCTTTTCTCAATACTTTGTTGAAGCACCCTTGGCACCAATTACAGCCTCAAGTCTTTTTGAGTATGATGCTACAAGCTTGGCACACCTATTTTTGGGCCGTTTCTCACATTCTTCTTTGCAGGACCTCTCAAGCTCCATCAGGTTGGATGGGGAGCGTCGTTGCACAGCCATTTTCAGATCTCTTCGAAGATGTTCAATTGGGTTCAAGTCTGGACTCTGGCTGGGCCACTCAAGGACATTTACAGAGTTGTCCTGTAGCCACTCCTTTGTTATCTTGGCTGTGTGCTTAGGGTCGTTGTCCTGTTGGAAGATGAACCTTCGCCCCAGTCTGAGGTCCTGAGCGCTCTGGAGCGTCTTTTCATCAAGGATATCTCTGAACGTTGCTGTATTCATCTTTCCCTCGATCATGACTAGTCTTCCAGTTCTTGCTGCTGAAAAACATCCACACAGCATGATGCTGCCACCACCATGCTTCACTGTAGGGATGGTATAGGCCAGGTGATGAGCGATGCCTTATTTCCCCCTTAGAGATGATGCTTGCCATTCAGGACAGATTTCAATCTTTGTTTCATCAGACCAGAGAATTTTGTTTCTCATGGTCTAAGAGTCCTTCAGGCGACTTTTGGCAAACTCCAGGCGGGTTGTCATGTGCCTTTTACTGAGGAGTGGCTTCCGTCTGGTCACTCTACCATACAGGCCTGATTGGTGGAGTGCTGCAGAGATGGTCGTCCTTCTGGAAGGTTCTCCTCTCTCCACAGAGAAATGCTGGAGCTCTGTCAGAGTGATCATCGGGTTCTTGGTCACCTCCCTGACTAAGGCTCTTCTTCTCCGATCACTCAGTTTGGCCGGGTGGCCCACTCTAGGAAGAGTTCTGGTGGTTCCAAACTTTTTCCATTTACAGATGATGGAGGCCACTGTGCTCATTGGGACCTTCAATGTTGCAGAAATTTTTCTGTACCCTTCCACAGATCTGTGCCTCCATACAATCCTGTCTCTGAGGTCTACAGACAATTCCTTGGACTTCATGGCTTGGTTTGTGCTCTGACATGCACTGGTAACTGTGGGACCTTTATATAGACAGGTGTGTGCCTTTCCAAATCATGTCCACTCAACTGAATTTACCACAGGTGGACTACAATCAAGTTGGAGAAACATCTCAAGGACGATCAATGGAAACAGGATGCACCTGAACTCAATTTAGAGTGTTATGGCAAAGGCTGTGAATACTCATGTACATGGGATTTTTTTTCGTTTTTTATTTTTATGAAATTTGCAAAGATTTCAAACAAACTTCTTTCACGTTGTCATTTTGCTGCATTGTTTGTAGAATTTTGAGGAAAATAATGAATTTAATCCATTTTGGAATAAGGCTGTAACATAACAAAATGTAGAAAAAGTGAAGCGCTGTGAATACTTTCCGGATGCAATGTGGCATTTCTCCAGGTGGATTTCCAGTTGGTGACAACAGTGGCTCGTGCTTGAGCAACATGTGTTGGCATTGCAGCTTATACAGGCATACCCTGCTTTACGTACCCTCACTTTATGTAAACTCGCGAGTACAGACACATTGGCATCTAAGGGGCAGCTTGGTCAGCTTGGCATCTTGGTCAGCTTGACATGGTACTGCTCCCGGTTTTTAATATTTAACATTGGTGTCTATGGGAAATCTTGGTCAGCTTGACATAGCACTGCTCCCGAACCATAAATGACAGGGACACCAAACTTGGGGAGCACCAAGAGGGAACCCAGGACTATAACATATCCGAGTTTGGGGTCGGCCAGCTTGCCTAGGTAATCAGTTATGCCTGTAAATGACTATTGCAATGCAGTACATGTATTGAGAAGTGAAAAAAGGTATTGCTTCACTTTAAGTACATTTTCGTTTTACATACATGCTCTGGTCCCATTGTGTACTTAAAAATGGGGTATGCCTGTAGTCTCTATTAGGAGAGTGTGAGATGGATTGACAATGCAGGTAAACTGTTATAAAACAGTGGGAGAGCGTTGTCACCCCATAACAGGATGTGCCTGAACTAGAACCTTAAAGCGGAGGTCCCACTAAAAAAAAAATATTAAAAGCCAGCAGCTACAAATACAGCAGCTGCTGACTTTTAATACATGGACACTTACCTGTCCAGGGCGCCCGCGATGTCGGCAGCCGAAGCCGATCTGTCGTTTGAGGATCGGCTGCTGCCGGCGCCATCCTCAGTAAGGGTATCAGGAAGTGAAGCCTTGCGGCTTCACGTCCCGGTTCCCTACTGCGCATGCGCGAGTCGCGCTGCGCGTCCTCACTGGTCCCTGCTGTCTCCTGGGACCTGTGTGTCTCCAAGACAGTGGGGGAGGACAGAATAGGTGATCTATGCCAGGAAGTGGGAGCAAATATCTGTATTAGACAAGTATCTGCTCCCTCCTCCCCCCTGAAAGGTGCCAAATGTGACATCGGAAGGGGGGGGGATTCCAAAAAGTGGAAGTTCCATTTTTGGGTGTGTAGCGGGGTGGTCAATTTAGGGGGAGTCTCTGAGTGGTAATTAGGCTCAGACACCTTGATTTGTTAGTGGCTATGGACCATTTTTGTCTTCAGGGGATAATGCTGGTGATGAGCTCCCTGTGGCCTGCGGGTGGCGCTGCCATTCTGGGCCGGGGTTGAACCACGAGCGTAGTGCTGTGCCTTTTGTGTCCCCTCTCGGCAGCCGTAGAGCGTAGTGCTGTGCCTTTTGTGTCCCCTCTCGGCAGCCGTACGGTGGGGCGGGGAACCTGCTGTGCATGTCGGGAGAGGATATAGAAGGGGCAGACATCTCCTAAACGGGGTCCACCCCCAGGCACCTTCAGCCTGGGAGTGAGTGCGTTTCATCTCCGGGTGCCCTAGGCCTGGAGGCTGTGTTCCTGTTCCATCTCAGGCACCTTTGGCCTGGGATGAGGTACTACCCTACCGTCCTGTTCGTCTGGGTATGAAGACCCAGGGGTTGCGGAGAAGGCCCGGGGCCCAGCACTTTCGGCTGGGGTCCGCTAGGGATTGAGGAGTCCAGGGTGCCGCCTTGCGAGGGGACCCGCAGCCTCAGAGAAGGGAGGATCATTCCGAAGGACCGATGCAGGAGTCACGGTGAAGGAAGGGTCTGTTGACTCTCTAGGGGGACGTCTTCCCCTTGATAGGGGCCATGTTCTAAGAAGGAAATTCACGTTCATCATGTCCGTGGCAGGGGCCTTATTCACCGGGTCTGTGGCAGAGACCAAACTCACGGTCTGTGGCAGAGACTGTGCGCCTAGTATACTGCTTGAGAATCTGAGTATTACAGTAAAGAGCTACGTTTGTGCCTGGACCTCCTCCACACCTTGAGCTTTCCTGTTCCTTTTCTCCAACCTTTCTTCCTATCCAAGAGACTGTATATTGTAAAGCGAGAATAAATCTTAAGTTGGACATTCATGTTACTGGGGAAGTCAAGGACTTGTCTCTACTCAGGGTAGAGGCGAGAATCATTCTCGGGAGGATTCTGGCCCTGGCTGCAGACAAGACCCAACAACAACAACACCGCCCAACCTTTTGTACAGGAGGGTACGGGCTGATAGCGCGGTGTGCCTTTCCCCCCCCCCTGCGAGGAGCCGAGTTAAATGCAGGCTGGGGGATAGGTGGGTGCGCTAGAGGTGGAACTCCACTTTAATGACAGGATTTCCAGGAATTATATTAGCGAAGTGGCAGGTTTAAAAGGATTGAAAATGTTTTTTAGACATATTTTAGCACATTTAAAGCCGATGTGAAATTTTAGTGATTGGGTTTAGATCAGACATGTCTATCCCTGTGTAACCCCACACACTGGCTGTTACATATTTCATTCCGTGTTTCCTATCTGCAAACTTGGCATGACGTTCTCATCCCTTCTTTGCATTACGAATACCCAAAGATGCCTTCTGTGTTTGGAAGATTGTGATTTTTTTTTTCTTGCCTGCAAGCTCCTTAAGCCTTCGTCCGCACAGCATCTCCCACTTGCTGCGTGTGTTTGGCGATGAGTCAGAGGCAATGGCGTGGGTCCCGGCTCCCCTCCTTCTTCCTCTAGGTGGGAATGTGACAGGAGCAGAGGGACCACGCTGTGCGCTCCACGGTCGGCAATGAGCCGCATGACTGACTGATAAAATTCTCAGTGTTCCATCATTCCTGTCCTGCCTGAGGCACAAGCCATTGGGAGGCCGGGCTGCGTCTGTATTCTCTGCCACAAATCTGCAGCGATCGATACGACAACCTGCATACAGAACACGCTCGCTGTGCTATTATATAAAGATGGCTCCCGGCTACCTATTCCAGGATCACATCATTGGCAGATGATTACTTTACATTAAAACATGTAATAGGAATTGTATGTGTCCTGATGGTCCTTCTGTGATATCTGAAGGTTCATCCGATAAAACATGAAAGTTCAGAATTTAAAGGGACCCTGTCATTACAGCCCATTTCTGGACACAGATAAACCCCCTTCCAATTAACAAAAAAGTGGCAACCACCCCAACCTATAACTGGCCTTTGCACCGAGGTGCACATGGTAGGGCAACGCACATCACAAACAGACAAAAGATTTCCCAGCACACTTACCAGCCAGCCTGCAAAACAACCAAATTGGCCCCGTCTAACAGTTTACGTTAAAAACAGAGGTTTTTGTTTGCGCACATTTGCAAATACATGCGCAAGCCGCAGTGCCCACGCCAAGGGACCTCTGTATATACTGCGGTCTTAACTCTAAGGCCTCATGCCCACGGACGTTTTTACAGCTGCGTTTTTTACAGCTTAAAAATGCCGGTGCATGTTATTGTATAATTTTTTATTTTATTTTTGAAAAAAAAAAAGTCGGAGCTGAAAAACGCGACCGCGGCGTTAGTGCGCGTTTTTGAGCATTTTTGGCGCTCGCGTTTTTTTTTTTGTCTAATTCTGACGCTGAGGAACGCACTGGTCCTGGGTTTTTTTTACAGCTTAAAAACGTCTATGCTATTTGCAGCTCAAAAACGCCTAGGTGGGCATGAAGCTATAGACTAACATGGACAGGCGTTTTTAAGCTGTAAAAAACGCTCAAAAACACAGCTGTAAAAACGTCCATAGGCATGAGGCCTAAATTTCCAGAGTCTCCATAGTAGACTATGGGGGTATCAGTGATTAGACTCCAGAGTGTGCCACATCCCTAAATACAAACACAAATATAGACATAGAGGTTCCCCAGTTGTGGGACTTTATAGGCACTTTAGACACATAACAGATAAATTGATAAAAACAAATATTTATTATAAATCATCAGTAAAAGACAAGAAACATGAAATATACATGATATGAACAACTGAAAATACACCAACTGAAACAGCAAGATGTTGATACAATCTGGTATCCTCCAGCTGACGCATTTCAGAGACTATGTGGTTTGACGGGAGTCAATTTGGGTGGGGGGCTTGTGGAACCAAGCTTACCTTGGAGAGTTCTGGAAACTCCATGTCCAGCTCCCCCGGCCCCTCCTATCTGTAAGTCAACCTGTGTCTATTAGGGGCACAGGGTGACCGAAAACCCCAGTATGATCTGCATTATTCAGACTCACCGTACAACCACACCGAACTCAGCATTTCCTTTTACCCGTTATCAAGGGTCTTATATGTGTTGTTTGTGTTGAAGGAATGAAGGGGCTCTTTCACTTGGGACATTAATATTTCTGAACAATATCCCTCAAGAATATATGAAGGTAAAGTTCACCTTTCGTCAGAGACCATTGCTAGAATGTTTGAGGTGGGGTGGGGGTTGTTATGTGTTTGTTAATTGCCTGTATCCCATTGTTCTATTGTGTCTGTCTGCCTTTTGAGAAAAGTATTATGGGATGTGGATGTGGATTAGCTGTGTGGAGGGAAGGGGGGAATTCCTCCAACAGCTCTCCCTGCTGATAAGACAGTCTACTGATGAGAAGTTTGAATACACCTGTGTGTCTGTTACTGAATGTAGTTTCCCCTGCCCGATGTCATTATGCAAAGAAGGGGGAATGTCCCCTGAGTGTATATCTATGTACCTGTGTTCAAATAAACAGTTCAAGTTCCAGCTTTGCAGCCAAATGAGTCCTGCCTAGTTCTTGGTTGTACTATGCGTCTATAATATCTAATATCTATATTCAGACTGGAGGAAGCGGTATATGACGGAAGCACTCAAGCGGAGTGTGGGACATTCCGTTACATGTGGCTCCTTCATCAGCGTCTAATGCCGCGTACACACGATCGGAAAATCCGACAAGAAAACCATGGTTGTTTTTTCCGACGGATTTTCGCTCAAACTTGTCTTGCACACACACGGTCACACAAATGTGGGTCGGAAATTCCGACCATCAAGAACGCGGGACGTACAACACTACGACGAGCCGAGAAAAATGAAGTACAATGATTCCGAGCATGCGTCAAATTGATTCCGAGCATGCGCAGCACTTTTGTGCGTCGGAAATGGCTACACACGGTCAGAATTTCTGTCAAAGTTTTTCTGTCGGAAAATTTGAGAACCAGCTCTCAAATTTTCGTTGGCAGAAATTCCGACAGAAAAAGTCAGATGGAGCCTGAACACGTTCGGAATTTCCGACCAAAAGCTCACATCAAACTTTTCTTGTCGGATTTTCCGATCGTGTGTACGCGGCATTAGAGGTTACTTTGTCTATAATAAAAGTACATATGTCAGAAAAAGTATAAATTCACAGTGGATACATATAACAGTTGGTAGATCTCACACTTCATTGGTGTAACAAAGAACATTCCATGTTTGGTTTGAAAACAGAGTCTCAGAACTTTCTGCCTTTCCGCCAACCTTGAAGGGTAACATATGTTGTACTGGATAGAAGAGCCAATCATAAAGAGAAGCATTCAAAGGTGGGCATCCTGCTGCCCACCTTTATTGAGGACACATCATTTTAGCTGTGCTGTCTAAAGCCAGCCTATACTATTATTACTACTCATTGTGAGGTCTGCCATTCCATAATGGATCCATAGGTGCCGGGCCCTGTTTGCCAGGCCTCAGTGCCCCCTGGTGTTTCCAGGTTGAGTGTAGCACCTTTTGAATGCTCCTCTTTACGATTGGCTCTTCTATCCAGTACAACATACAGTACCTCAAAGCAGGGTGGATTTAAATTGTGATTTAAACCACTAGTAAAAATTCTTGATTTAAATCAACTCGACTTAAATCATAATTTTTAAAGAGCGACTGTCATCTCTGTCCCGCAGCGGCTCCTCCTCTGACCCGCTGTTGACTCACCGACAGTTCCATTCACTTTAATGGGACGGCTGGTGATGCGGCAGTGACACAACAAGGTGAGGGACGTGGCGGCAGCAGGTGAGTGGATGCCCGCTAACAGGCGCTGCCATAATGGATCTAAAATGACAGGGGCTCTTTAAATGTAAGGACTCATTCTTACTGGTAGTTAGATTCTTTAATACTAGCAAACGAAATTAAGGTTTCCTATTTAGAATAAGCTGTTAGGTTAGTAAAACAGCGATATCAGAACCGATTCAATCATACAATTTGTAGTGTACATGGATTTGCAAAACAATGGGATAAAGGAATATTCCTGAACTTTGGCTTATCTCATGGTTACTGTGAAATTGTGTGAATGCATCAATGCAGTGCATGTTATCTCAGCTTGTAGAGCTTGGATTCATTAAATTCGTTTACCAAAAATGTAAATATTGCAGAATATACAGCCTCATGCTACATGACTAAGCTCAATTTCATGCTGAATAAACTAAATTATTAATGTATCTTAAATAGAAAACTATCTTTAGATTGATTTTTACTCCAAAAGCATTTTATTAAAATACATTTTATAAAAAATAGAAAAAATCGATTTAAATCAAAAAATTTGATTTAAATCAAAAAAATCTGATTTTTTTTTATTTTGTTTTAAAAATCACAGATTTATATCCACCCTGCCTCCAAGGTTGGGTGGTAAGGCAGAAAGTTCTGTTTTTAAACCAAACATGGAATGTTCTTTGTTACACCAATGAGCGACTGTAAGACTGAGATCCATCAACTGTTATATGTATCCACTGTGAAGTTATACTTTTTCTGACATATGTACTTTTATTATAGACAAAGTAACCTCTTAGACCCCTGATGAAGGAGCCACATAGTCTCTGAAACGGGTCGGGTGGAGGATACCAGATTGTATTAACATCTTGGTTTCAGTTGGTGTATTTTCAGTTGTTCATATCATGTATATTTCATGTTTCTTGTATTTTACATAATAAATATTTGTTTTTATCAATTTATCTGTTATGTGTCTGAAGTGCCTATAAAGTTCCACAACTGGGGAAGCTCTATGTCTATATGAGTCTCCATAATAGGAGCACATACTGTATAAGGTATGCCTGGAGGAAGCCCACACCTCCTAAAATGCACAGGGACGTACGGGACGCCCAGCAAGAGCACAATGGCAGTGAAGGCATCCAGTGCATCTCTGCACCCAATAAAACCCCTCCCCCCCAGTTCCCACTCATTCATTAATTAAAAAAAAAAAAAAAAACTAACAATGTTTGTGACTTACTGGATGGATCCCAGCATCATGTTATCCTCCACAGCTCCTCTTCTGTAAATGATGACCAATGACCCAGCACTGGACTCCAGGCTCATAACCAAAGGGTCTTGTTGCTGCCCCTTTTTGTGATATCACCATACCACTGTAGATTTTAGGACCCTGCCATTGGACAGCCAATAGGAAGTGTCCACGTCACCCAGGAACACCTGAAGAAGGACCCTCTTCCTCTGCAGTTCAGAAGATACAAGGCTTGGGACCTGACACGTCATGTGATCATGCATTTGTCATTTTTGAGAAAGAGGGCTTTTAGGTTAGTTTTTATTAAAAATTTTAATTTTAGCTCAACAATTAGAGTGATGCCGCGTACACACGACCGTTTTTAATGACGAGAAAAATGCCATTTTTTTAAATGGTCATTAAAAATGATTGTGTGTGGGCTTCAGAGCAGTTTTCACAATGTGAAAAATGGCCATGAAAAAATCGGAACATGCTCTAATTTTTCTTGTCATTTTTCACGTCGTTGTTTTTCTCGTCATGAAAAACGGCCGTGTGTAGGCTTTAACGGCGTGAAAAAAAATGCGCATGCTCAGAATCAAGTATGAGACGGGAGCGCTTGTTCTGGTAAAACTAGCGTTCGTAATGGAGATAGCACATTCGTCACGCTGTAACGGACTGAAAAGCACGAGGCTGAAAAGCGCGAATCGTCTCTCAACAAAACTTTACTAACATGAAGGGTGGCGCCACCCGAATGGAACTTCCCCTTTATAGTGCCGTCGTACGTGTTGTACGTCACCGCGCTTTGCTCTAGCATTTTTTTTATACGATAGTGTGTAGGCAAGGCAGGCTTTGAGAAGAATCACGTCGAGAAAAACGCTGTTTTTTTCAATGACATTAAAAACGGTCGTGTGTACACGGCATAAGGTTTCTTAACCAGGGTTTCTCCAGAGGTTATTAGGGGTTCCTTGAGCAATGAGCAAGTTCCCCCTGCCCTGACCCCATTGATTTTTTTAAGGATCTGTAAGGGGGGGGGAGTTCTTCCCGATGACCACAAGTGTAAAGCCCCATGCACACAGGGCGTTTTTGCAGCTGCTAACAGCAGCGTTAGACGTTTTTTTTTACAGCTGCAAAACGCCCATCCATGTTATTCTATTGTGTCATGCACACATAGAGCTTTTATGAGCTCCAAGTGGCATAGGCGTTTTCCAGCTGCAAAAAAAAAACAATTCCAGTGCGTTCTGGAGCTCCAGGTTTGAGCTGCAAAAACGCCCAACGCGCATAAACGTGCCAATGAGCTGCGAAAACGCGCAAAAACGCCGCGATTTGCGTTTTTGAGCTCCAGGATTTTTTTTTTTTTAAAAAGGTCAAAAAATGTTTGCAAAACATGGACAGGCGTTTTTAAGCTGTAAAAAACGCGGCAGTGAAAACGCCCTGTGTGCCTAAGGAGCATTCTTTCCACTGACCATCACATTAATGTACTGTATTATGAATTGTAGGTATAATCATTTTAGCAGGGGTTCCCCCTGAGACCAGAATGTTTTTTCAAGGGTTCCTCTGTGTTGTAAGGCCGGGTTCACACTGTTGCCGCATGCGGCGCACAGCAGGGGTCTGGTGCATGCTGGTTCACCGTTTCAGGGCACGCGTTTTTCCCGGCACACCGCACCGTACCCACTGCGGAGATATGTGAACCGTCTCCATAGAGAGCCAGTCACATTCTCCTGCTATTGAATGCAGGGAAACACGCATTCAATTCGCATAGGTGTAAAAATAAAAAGAATATACTGCTCTGTGTGTAAAGGTGAATCCATAAAATAGCTGCCAATAGCTGTAGACAAAAAGCAAAAAGCAAAACGTAAATATGGAAAAGTGTAGCGCTAATTTTTGTGAATACAAATGTTAAACCCACATGATTAAATGTATAACTCATCATCTGGGGCGACCCCAGATGACGACTTTATAGTTGAAACGCGTCGGGTGGATCTACCTACATACATCGCTCTTGTACCTGTACGATTATGATAAGCTCATGATGATCATCTAAAATGTGAGTTTTTATTTTATATATTTTTAATAAATTCTACTCCTTTACGGTATCACGCTATGTGAGTTTCTTTCATTACATCACACATGGCATGTGGATACCGAGTCTCTGTCTCCAAACAAGAATATATGCCATATACCTTCTAATATACGTTGAAGTTTTTGGATTGTTGATGCCGAGTTGCCGGTTGGATTCAGGACCAGCTGTACCCATCGAGTTGACCGACCTTATAAGCTTTTAGTGACTTTTAGTGCCTCTCTAAGTCATTGACATCCGGTAAGCCTCCTCCTAAATATCGGTGGTGGTGTTTCTGATTATTGTCTTTCCATCCAGAGGGTCGTACCTGTGTTGGATTCTTCATTTCACCTTGTCAGACTACTTTCATAATTGGACTGTTGTCACTTTTTGTCACTTTTATCCATTTATGATTATTGGACTCAACCTCCTTTTTTTTTTCTCACTTGTATTTATAGTTTTTCACAGCTAGGTGAAATCACCATTCATCCAGTGAGATTCACTGAATAATGTCACGTGGTGTTATCAGTTATAACTAATGAGTTGTACATATACCTACCTGTTTTGCAACATTTAATCATGTGGGTTTAACATTTGTATTCACAAGAATTAGCGCTACACTTTTCCATAATTCGCATAGGTGTGAACCCGGCCTAAAGGTTGGGAAAGGCTGAATTAGCGGGAGGTGACTGGGCGTTCAGCTTTCCAGACCTCAACTTCAGTGCTGAACTCCAGACCAACATTTATATGTGGAGGATCTGTCCTGCCAAACAATTATAATTCTTAAGCCTCGTACACACGATCGGACTTCCATCGGACAAATCCGTGGATTTTTGTCCGAAGGGCGTTGGCCGTGAACTTGTTCTGCATACAGACGGCAGAACTTTTTCAGCCAACATTCACGAAACTACATGTTTTTTCTGCTCTTTAGCGCAACCTATTAGGCAACTTCTGCTAATGTTGTCTGATGGTTAGCATTGGTTCGGAGCATGCGTGTTTGTACTTTGTATTTTAGTCCGACGGACTTGTGTACACATGATCGGATAATCCGACGGAACACATTTGTTGTTGGACAATTTGAGAGCATGGCTATCCAACATTTGTTGTCAGAAATTCCGACAACAATTGTCCGATGGAGCATACAGACGGTCGGATTATCCGACAAAACATGTCCATCGGACAATTGTTGTCGGAATATCCGATCGTGTGTACGGGCCTTCAGAAGCCAGCTTTCTGACCCAGGCACCCCTACCAAACAGCATAGTAGGTTCTACAGCCAGGTAACAAACATTTCTAGAAGAAGGCCACCAATGGCTGCTCCTGTACTTCTTTCATGGCAGGGTCATTATACTTATAGGATTGGACAACAAAAAATGTAATCCGTTTCATATTTTGAATTTTCAATTGGTAAAAAAATCCTGGGCTTATCTGGCAATTGGCCTGTTTGATTTAATGCTAAACCTACCATGAGTTATTATTTTAGTTTTGGGTTGTCTCTGGTCTGCCCAAATACAATCCCCTTCCTCGTCATGAAATGATAAAATAGATATACAGACGCCAAATGCAGAAAAGCAGCAATCTCACTGCCATTCGGGTTTTACAGTCAGATTCTTTGTATCTAGAGCTTAATTATTCATTAAGTATTTTTAGAATGGGATGGGCGAGAAATCGTTTTTTTTTGGTCAAGCTACATCTATAGTATTTGTCTCCACTACTAAGGTAGGCCATACATTAACCAATTTTCTTCCCTTCAACTTGGTTTGAAGGAAAGAAAGTTGCTTGATTCCCCCATCAACACATTCATTGTTGATGGGGAAATTCCTCCTGCTGAGCTATTGTATTCTGAGAGCAGGAGGTTTCCCAGCCATCAGAATACAATGATCACCGCTGACAGCTATAGCCACCAGCAGTGATCACATAAAAAACCCAACAGACTGGCTGTACTGAAGCCCATTGATGGATTAACTTCAGTGCAACCTGCTGAACTGGACGAATTTTGATCTGTCTATGGCCGACCTAATACAGTTTGTGTTTTAGATGCCTTGATGTATGTACAGTATAAATCCATTCAGTCAAATCCAACTCTCATTGATTCTACAGGTCAGCTATATATAGAGTGCTTTGAAAAAGTATTGACACCCCTTGAAATTTTCTACATTTTGACATTTTACAACCAAAAACGTAAATGTATTTCATTAGGATTTTATGTGATAGACCAACACAAAGTGGCACAATTTTTTGAAGTGGAAGGAAAATGATAAATTGTTTTCTAACTTTTTTACAAATAAATATGTGGAAAGTGCGGCATGCATTTGTATGGCGCCCCCCTGATTCAATACTTTGTAGAACCGCCTTTCTCTGCAATTACAGCTGCAAGTCTTTTTGGGGGTGTCTCTACCAGCTTTGCACATCTAGAGAGTGAAATGTTTGCCCATTCTTCTTTGTAAAATATCTCAAGCTCTGTCAGATTGGATGGAGAGCGTCTGTGAGAAGCAATTTTCAAGTCTTGCCACAGATTCTTAATTGGATTTAGGTCTGGACAGGGCCATTCTAACACATGAATATGCTTTGATCTAAACCATTCCATTGTAGCTCTGGCTGTATGTTTAGGGTCGTTGTCCTCCTGGAAGGTGAACCTCCCCCCAGTCTCAAGTCTTTTGCAGACTCTAACAGGTTTTCTTCTAAGATTGCCCTGTATTTGGCTCCATCCATCTTCCCATCAACTCTGACCAGCTTCCCTGTCCCTGCTGAAGAAAAGCGTCCCCACAACATGATGCTGCCACCACCATGTTTCACGGTGGAGATGGTGTGTTCAGGGTGATGTGCCGTGTTAGTTTTCAGCCACACACAGCGTTTTGCTTTTAGGACAAAAAGTTCAATTTTGGTCTCATCTGACCAGAGCACCTTCTTCCACATGTTTTCTGTGTCCCCCACATGGCTCCTAGAAAACTGCAAACTGGACTTCTTATGGTTTTCTTTCAACAATGTCTTTCTTCTTGGCACTCTTCCATAAAGGTCAGATTTGTGGAGAGCACGACTAATAGTTGTCCTGTGGACAGATTCTCCCACCTGAGCTGTGGATCTCTGCAGCTCCTCCAGAGTTACCATGGACCTCTTGGCTGCTTCTCTGATGAATGTTCTCATTGCCCGGCCTGTCAGTTTAGGTGGACGGCCATGTCTTGGTAGGTTTGCAGTTGTGCCATACTCTTTGATGATGGATTGAACAGAGCTCCGTTAGATGTTCAAAGCTTGGGATATTTTTTTAAAACCTAACCCTGCTTTAAACATCTCCACAACCGTATCCCTCACCCGTCTGGTGTGTTCCTTGGCCTTCATGATGCTGTTTGTTCTATAAGGTTCTCTAAAAAACATCTGAGGGCTTCACAGCTGTATATATACTGAGATTAAATTACACACAGGAGGACTCTATTTACTAATTAGGTGACTTCTGAAGGCAATTGGTTCCACTAGATTTTAGATAGGGGTATCAGAGTAAGGCTGGATTCACACCTATGCAGTTTTAGTGCTTTTTGCATTTTGCAGATTTGCACTATAGTCCATTTAACATGGTTTCCTATGGAACACAATCTGTAGTGCAAATCTGCAAAATGCAAAAAGCACCAAAACTGCATAGGTGTGAATCCAGCCTAAAGGGGGCTGAATACAAATGCACGTCACATTTTTCAGATATTTATTTGTAAAAAAAAATTGAAAACCATTTATCATTTTCCTTCCACTTCCCAATTCTGTGCCACTTTGTATTGGTTTATCACATAAAATGCCAAATCCCAAAAAGTCGTTTTGATTGTAACATCACAAAATGTGGAAAATTTCAAGGGGTATGAATGCTTCTTCAAGGGACTGTATGCCTAATATATTGCAGCTGAAAGATTTGTCTGTTTTGAATAGAAAATATCTTTTCTATTCTTTTAATCTTAAAGAGGAAGTAAACCCTCCTCAAGAAAAAAAAAAAAGACCCTGCAAGACAAAGGCATAATAAGCTAGCATGCATAGCATACTAGCTCATTATGAATTACTTACCTGAGATCAAAGCCCCCGCAGCGGCCCTCGTTCGCCTCCTCCGTAGCTGCCATGATACCCGGAGTGACTTCCGGGTATCGTTGCTCCGGCGCTGTGACTGGCCGGAGCAGCAATGATGTCACTCCTGCGTGCGGGAGCCGGCAGTGATGGCATAATCGGCTTCACTAACGACACACTCAGTGCGCTTGCGCTGTTGTCTACGGTGCGCATGCGCCGTAGAAATCGGTGCCGTCTTTCTTGCAAATATCTCCTTAACCATGTAGGTTAAGGAGATATTTCTTGCACCTACAGGTAAGCCTTAATTTAGGCTTACCTGTAGGTCAAAGTGGTCTGTAAAGCCCTGTACACACGATCGGATTTCCTATGGATTCTAATCCGATGGATTTTTCCATCGGAAATCCGATGAAGCTGACTTCCATCAGTCTTGCCTACACACCATCAGTCAAAAATCTGACCGTCCCAAACGCTGTGACGTAAAACACTCCGACAAGCCGAGAAAAATTAAATTCAATGCTTCTGAGCATGCGTCGACTTGATTCTGAGCATGCGTGGATTTTTTGTCCGATGGAGTTCCACACAGACGATCGGAATTTGCTATAGTTTTTTTTCCCATCGGATAAATTTAAAACATGTTCTATTTTATCTCACCGATGGAAAAAAAAAACATGGGGCCCATACATGATCGGTTTGTTCGATGAGAAAAGTCCATCGGACTGTTTTCATCGGTAAAACAGATCGTGTGTACACATAGTAAGGGTTTACAACCACTTTAACTCTGAGCGCAAAAACTTTCATTAAAATATTATCCTCAATAATCACAAAGGATATAAATGCACTTTGTGTGCACCAAATGCCTTTGCAAACCCTGATATTACCCAGCAGGCTCCACCCACTACAGGCAGCCTGCAGTAAACTACAGGAGGGGGCGGAGACCAGACCAGTCACCCTGCACAAGGAGAGAGCGCATCAGTGACTGGTCTTTATTACAGGAAGCTCCTGCACAGAGGTAACATCTCACACTGGATCACTGTACAGATCTGGAGGAAATACACAAAGCACACCAAAATTCAAGGAAGAATACACATGATGAATGGATTTAGATAATATTTGCTTATCTCGGAATTCAGCTTTGAAAAGCTTTAAACGTAACCAGCTTTAAACCACCCCACAGTCTCTATGCTGTAATCATCCCAGCTGCGGGTGCCGCATCTCCAGGTCCTTCACCAATCTCTACTCTTTGTAATCCACACAGTACAATAAAACCGCACACCGCTGTTTCAGGATGGCTAGAATCAACTGCATTGTTCAACCACAGCGAAGATCTCTCCACCCGGTGACTCCTTCTGTTGTGTTTCTCCCCATGGTGGAGCTTAGAACTAAACTGGATGACATTTAGGCTGCTAAAGCACCCTGTATTATACACAAACACTACTTTTCCATGCATTTTTTCCATCCCAGTGCTGCTTATCTTCTCCGGCCTTTTTCTGCTCCTTTCTGTCTACATGCACTCCCATCATTGCTCTGGACCGGCTTCCTGATAAGGACAACAGTGGACCATGCGCAATGTGTGAGAGCACTGCTGTTTGTAGTCTGCGCCATGAGCGCACGTGACAAAAGTGACAACAAAGAACCAAAAGATGGGAGACAGCTGTCCCCCCCCATAACAGGAAGTGTCTGAATTATGCCCTTTCATAGGATCATCAGATATTATTTGATCTTATTTTATTTCATATGAAAGCTGCAAATGTAAAAAATATTGAAAACAGCTTTTGAAATTATAGGTGAAACTCAAAAAATTTGAATATCGTGCAAAAGTTAATTTATTTCACTAATGCAACTTAAAAGGTGAAACTAATATATGAGATAGACTCATTACATGCAAAGCAAGATAGTTCAAGCCGTGATTTGTCATAATTGTGATGATTGTCTTACAGCTCATGAAAACCCCAAATCCACAATCTCAGAAAATTAGAATATTACATGCAATCAATAAAACAAGGATTGTACATAGAACAATATCGGACCTCTGAAAAGTATAAGCATGCATATGTACTCAGTACTTGGTTTGGGCCCCTCAATGCGGCGTGGCATGGAATCTATCAGCCTGTGGCACTGCTGAGGTGTTATGAAAGATCAGGATGCTTCAATAGCGGCCTTCAGCTCTTCTGCATTGTTCGTTCTCATGTCTCTCGTCTTTCTCTTGGCAATGCCCCATAGATTCTCTGACACGGCTCCCCAAATCAACACAGACTGTGGAAACTTCACACTGGACTTCAAGCATCTTGCAGTGTGTGCCTCTCCATTCTTCCTCCATACTCCGGCTCCTTGGTTTCCAAATGAGATGCAAAATTTGCTCTCATCAGAAAAGAGGACTTTGGACCCCTGAGCAACAGACCAGGTGTGTTTTTCTTTATCCCAGGTAAGACGCTTCTGACGTTAACGTAAAAGGTGAAACTAATATATGAGATAGACTCATTACATGCAAAGCAAGATAGTTCAAGCCGTGATTTGTCATAATTGTGATCATTATGGCTAAGGCTGGGTTCACACTACTGCGACTTCAAAATCACGATTTCTCTTATCGTCTTATCGTCCATGGACTGACACAGCTCTAATGTATGAAGCGCAAACTCTCAGGGATGCGATGGGTGAGGACACAAGGACGGAAGAACAATGTCCTCATTAGGGTGAAAGGCAGAGACCACCTTTGAAATTAAAGACGGTCGTGGACGCAACACCGCCTTATCCTTATGAAGGACCAAGTAAGGCAACTTGTAGGACAAGGCCGCCAACTCAGACACCTGTCGAGCAGAAGTAATGGCCACTAAGAAAGCCACTTTTTGGGACAAGGTCAAGAGAGGAATCTCCCTGAAATTTTCGAAGGGATGTTCTTGGAGAACCGAGAGCACCAAATTCAGATCCCAAGGAGGGGGAGGAGGCTTGACAGGGGGGATCACATGGCGAACCCCCTGCGCAAAGGTGCTAAGTAAGGAATGGCCCGCTAGCAGTCGTTAAAAAAGACAGCCCGGGCCGAAATCCGACCCTCGATGGTACGCAAGGCCAGCTTTTGGGTCACACCACGCTGTAAGAACAGCAAAATCTTGGAAACGGAATACGTCCGTGGACGCCATCAAGCTCCTCGCACATAGCAATGTAAGCCTTCCAGTCCAGGAGACTGGCTCCTGAGAGAGCCACGTCTTCTCCTTCTGCTAGGCAGAAAAAAACTGAGGCTGCTAGCTGCAGGTAGGAGGGTTATGTCTGGAGGGACCGCCCCCCTGGGCGGGGCTGTTCAGCTCTGGTTTTTTCTAG
Organism: Rana muscosa; assembly: GCA_029206835.1. NCBI lineage: Eukaryota > Metazoa > Chordata > Amphibia > Anura > Ranidae > Rana > Rana muscosa. Next base: position 42,394,358 of record CM055117.1, on the reverse strand, counting down.
AATGTATGTTTCTAACACCTAACATTCTGCCTAGATCTTCTACTGCGAGCAGGGACATATACCCACGTGTTTCAGTATTAGAGCTGTGTCAGTCCATGGATTTCAGAGAAAAGGATTTTACGGTGAGTACAAAAATCCTATTTTTACCACGATTTTGCGGCCGCGATTTTGCTGAATTCGCATTACACATGGATCAAACTCACACAGGACCCTTTTTTCCCGCAGCTTAGATTCGCAACGCATTGATGTGAACGGCACTAATGTAAAACAATGTTATTTAAATGACTTGCGAATTTGAGCAATCGCAACAGCTCAAATTCACAATAGAATTTGCAGCAGTGTGAACCTAGCCTTACAGCTCATGAAAACCCCAAATCCACAATCTCAGAAAATTAGAATATTGTGAAAAGGTGAAATATTCTAGGCTCAAAGTGTCCCACTCTAATCATCTAATTAAGCCATAACACCTGCATAGGGTTCCTGAGCCTTTAAATGGTCTCTCAGTCTGGTTCAGTAGGAATCACAATCATTGGAAAGACTGCTGACCTGACAGTTGTGCAGAAAACCATCATTGACACCCTCCATACGTAGGGAAAGCCTCAAAATGTAATTGCAAAAGAAGTTGGATGTTCCCAAAGTGCTGTATCAAAGCACATTAATAGAAAGTTATGTGGAAGGGAAAAGTGTGGAAGAAAAAGGTGCACAAGCAGCAGGGATGACCGCAGCCTGGAGAGGATTGTCAGGAAAAGGCCATTCAAAAGTGTTGGGGACTTTCACAAGGAGTGGACTGAGGCTGGAGTCAGTGCATCAAGAGCCACCACACATAGACAGATCCTGGACATGGGCTTCAAATGTCGTATTCCTCTTGTCAAGCCGCCACTCCTGAACAACAAACAACGTCAGAAGCGTCTTACCTGGGCTAAAGAAAAACACACCTGGTCTGTTGCTCAGGGGTCCAAAGTCCTCTTTTCTGATGAGAGCAAATTTTGCATCTCATTTGGAAACAAAGGAGCCGGAGTATGGAGGAAGAATGGAGAGGCACACACTGCAAGATGCTTGAAGTCCAGTGTGAAGTTTCCACAGTCTGTGTTTATTTGGGGAGCCGTGTCATCTGCTGGTGTTGGTCCACTGTGCTTCATTAAGTCCGGGGTCACCGCAGCCGTCTACCAGGAGATTTTGGAGCACTTCATGCTTCCTTCCACAGATGAGCTCTATGGGGATGCTGACTTAATTTTCCAGCAGGACTTGGCACCTGCCCCACACTGCCAAAAGCACCAAAACCTGGTCTAATGACTGTGGGATTACTGTGCTTGATTGGCCAGCAAACTCGCCTGACCTGAACCCCATAGAGAATCTATGGGGCATTGCCAAGAGAAAGATGAGAGACATGAGACTGAACAATGGAGAAGAGCTGAAGGCCACTATTGAAGCCTCCTGGTCTTCCATAACACCTCAGCAGTGCCACACGCTGATGGCTTCCATGCCACGCCGCATTGAGAAAGTAATTGCTGCAAAAGGGGCCCAAACCAAGTACTGAGTACAAATGCATGCTTCTACTTTTCAGAGGTCTTATATTGTTTTATGTACAATCCTTGTTTTATTGATTGCATGTAATATTCAAATTTTCTGAGATTGTGGATTTGGGGTTTTCATGAGCTGTAAGCCATAATCATCACAATTATGACAAATCTCATATATTAGTTTCACCTTTTAAGTTGCATTAGTGAAATAAATGAACTTTTGCACAATATTCTAATTTTTGGAGTTTCACCTGTACACGAACACACTAAGAGCCTATGTACATGGGAGCTGTTGTCGAACGTTGGCTTTTGCATTTGAATGCAGCAGGCATATACTGTATGTATTCCTCCAGTCAAAAACAAAAAATTGATATTGCATAGTATATTACCTCTAATAACCCTGATATTAGAGTTCACCATCTTTCATATCCCTTTGCAATTACATGTTGTTCCTGCCAGATTCCAGTTGTACGATATATCTCTGGCTGAGGGCTGTCAATGCTTTCTAGCTGCCATTGAAATTCCTGGGCGCCATTGAAATTGCCTCTGCGTTCTCAGCCCTGACCGCTTCTGCTGTCCATTTTGAATGCACGCTCGTGCTTCCTGGTGTTGGTATGCCAAGTGAAGACCAGCCACTACAGCCGACCCCCCCCCCCCCCCTCAGACTTTTTAATAGCAGACTGTAAGGGCTCATTTATACTTGCTTTGGCTTCAACAAACATTAACGGCTAGTTTACACTTGCTTCAAAACAAGGCTTCGGACACGCTTTGTTAAAGCTCTCTGAACGCCAGTCAGAGCTTCTTTCACTAAATAAAATGATTAGCTTACAGTCCTGTTTACATCTTGTTTTTGCTTTGCTTTGGCTTCGCTTCAAAAATCATACCCCATGTGGCTTTAGTGGTGCTTCTAAGTGTCTTCAAAGCCTTCATAGAAGTCTATGGCAAAGCTTGCTTGAAGCCTCACAAAGCCTCATCGAAGCCCCACCAAAGCCTCATCGAAGCCCCACCAAAGCCTCATAGAAGCCTCATCAAAGCACCAAGCAAAAGCAAGGTGTAAACAGGACTGTAAGCTAACAAATGTATTTAATGACAGGAGCTTTGACTGGCGTTCAGAGAGCTTTAATAAAGAGTGTCCGAAGCCATGTTTTGAAGCAAGTGTAAACTAGCCCTAAGTCTAAAGTATGGGTCTCCAAACTTTCCAAGTGAAGGGCCAGTTTACTGACCTTTGGACTTTGGAAGGGGGAGGGGCAGACTGTGGCCAGTGCTAGTAGGAAATGCCCCAGCATCGGTGGGAGTGAACAACGCCTCAAGCTTGGAGGTAAGTCAGAGAAAAACAAGTACATAGCATTAGGAGGAGGAATAGAGGAAGGGATGGTCCCTCATCATTGGTGTCAGTGGGAAAAAAAAAAGGGCCCCATCGTTGGTGTCAGGGGGAGGAATTATGCCCCACTGTTGGTTTCAGTGGAGGGAATGGTGCCTCATTGTTGGTGTCAGTGGGTGGAATAGAGCCTCATATCAGTGTGAAGATTAGTCCCCCAAGGGCCGAATAAAAGCAAGCAAAGGGCCACGTTCAGCCTGTGGGCCACAGTTGGAGACCACTGGTCGCTCAAGTCCTTCCACACCAAACTCCTGAAACCATATCTTCATGGAGCTTGATTTGCACATGGCCATTCTTACCACAAGAATAGAAGAGCACGGGAACCACCTGAACCAGTGGTGAAACTACCAAGGTCACAAAGGTCTCTCTTGTGACTGGGTCCTGGCGTTTCACGACATGTGGCTAAATTTTTGTTTTGAACACTTGCACTGAATTCTGGAAACTTGGTCAATGTCATTATTGAGTCCACTAACTTTGGCTGACCAGCGTTTGAGGTGTGGACATAAAACACAGGACAACAACGCCCATATGCACAAGCCCCATAGCTTATATGAGATTGGTTTTAGATGTGGTTTAAAAGAACAGTGCTCACAGAATCCGATTCTCATTCCATTCTGTACTTATGTGTCTTCGATATGGCAAAATAGAATCGGAACTGTACTCCTTGCACATTGACTAAGCCCCTTAACTTGCTCATCTTAAAGCCTCATACACACGATCAGACTTTTTGACAACAAACTTCAAAATGAGCATGTTTGCAAAAAAATCCGAACCTGTGTACGCTCCATCGGACAAACTTTTTTGGTTTTCAACGGACAAATGTTCGCTCTGCAAACGATCAAACTTTTCGGCAACAAAAGTCCTACGGTGCAAAGTCCTATCGTGTGTACAGAAGTTCATCGGACTTTTGTCCGAAGTACAAACACGCATGCCCAGAACCAATGTTAAAAGCAACCAACAATAGCAGAAGTTGACCAAAGGGTGGCGGTAAAGAGTAGAAAAACCACGTGATTTTGGAAAAGTTTGCAGAAAAGTCCTGCCGTGTGTATGCTATGGGTGTTCCCGGCCAACTCCCTTCGGACAAAAATCCACGGAAAAGTTTGTTTGAAGTCCGATCGTGTGTATGAGGCTTTAGAATGATACAACAGATGCATTCATGAATGAGTTAAGCAGCTCAACGTGGACTGGTCAGACAACACAGTGTTTCTCTGTCTGTTGAACAGCGCTCATACCAGTACAGGAGAAGTGTAAGTTCGGCGGCCATGTGTGTAGATGTTGGCTCTGATGTCATACCTCCCACTCTTCACTGCAGATCTGTCCTGATAAAAGGTGACATTCCTCCTTAAACATATTTTTCGCTGCCTTCTCCCTTCCCCCGCACAGCTTCTGCCTCTCTCGTTTCTGGGCAACCGCGATAATCTTTGTGATTTTTCTGACACACTGCAGAATGAAAAAGGCTCCAGCCCAGGAATTAAGCAGCCGGTGACAGAAATTCTTTTCCTCAAGATTATGAGCAGATTGTACGTGCAATCATTCTTGTCATCCCGCTGGGGTTCCCGTTCTGTCTATGGCCACCAAATGTCACCAACGGGTTGTTGCGTGGAGCATTTTTTTATTTGTTGCTCGTATTGGTTTTAGAAGAAGGGTTAGGTCACAGAAGAGGAGGAATCTTGGTGCGTGTACTGGTATGGCTGGTTGGGCCTCGTATCATAGTGTTATATAATACATATAAAATAAAGTCACACAGCGACTTCCTTCACAACCTGTGGAGGCACTGATTCAGGATAAGTACACTATAGGGATAAAACTTTGTGGACACCTGACCATCACACTCATATAAGCTTGTTGGACAACCCATTCCAAGACCATGGCCATTATTATGAAGTTGCCCCCTCTCTTTGTGGCTGCAAAAACCTCCACTCTTCTTGGAAGGCCTTTCACCAGATCTTGGAGTGTGCCTGTGGGAATTTGTGCGCCTTAAACCAAAAAGAGCATTTGTGGGGTCATGTACCGATGTTGGATGAGAAGACCTGGCTTGCAGTCCATGTCCATGTTCCATGTGGTTTCTCCACACCAAACTCATCAAACCGTGCCTTCATGGATGCTGTTCAGTAGAGTTGAGGTCAGGACTCTGTACAGGTCACTCAAGTTCTTCCATACCAAACTCATCAAACATGTCTTTATGGAGCTGACTTTGTACACAGGGGCATTGCCATGCTTACCACAAGGTTAGAAGAGCACCGGAACCAGTTGCGAAACTACCAGGGTAGCAAAGGTCACACTTGTGACCGGGCACTGGTGTTCCGCCACTGTGGGGAGGCCCCAAGCTGTCAGGAAGGGGGCTCACTGCAGAACATGTGAAAGGGTCTCGCTGCGGGACCGCAAGGCCTGGTTCACACTGCTGCGACCCCAAAGTCGTGTGATTTCCTTGGGACTTACAACTTTTGTGATTTATCATGGCAGTCTACAGCACTCAAATTGCACCAAATTCGCAGAAAAATAGTGAAGGAACTTTTTTTTTTTGTCCAATTTATTAAGACGGCACCCATTCAAATGAATGTGTTTTGAGTTGTCATTTCAACTTTATGTGTCTCAATTCGCATGATAAATCGCAGCAGTGTGAACTGAATCTTATAAAGGGCCCTGTGATGAGCCCCGGAATCAGTGGGAAGGACCCCAGGACTAATGGAAAAGGCCCTGGCACTCAGGGGGACCCTTAATGGTTTCTTGCACCAGGACCCTGAAGGTTTTAGTTACGTCTCTGACCTAAAAGCAGTTATTTGGGGGGGGGGGGCTCTTACTTTTTGCCATATAGTACGCATGTAATATGTGCCCTGACACTTCACTGACTGCATGGCTGCTTCAAACCAGCAACTCGCCAAGGTTTCATACACATCAGAATTCCAGGATGCATCACAATCGATAAGCTTTGTGTTCACTGCATGTTGGATCGTAAAAGCAGAAAGCTTTAGGCAACGTCACATCTGGCATTTGTGCTGTGATACCTTTGAGGGCCAGTTGGCAAAGGTTAGAATCGCCTGCGTTAGAGCATCTCTATTGCTGGGAAAGCCTACAGTGTGGGGCCAGGAAACTAGGACTGCAATTAACGATTATTTTCATAATCGATTAGTTGGCCAATTATGGTTTTGATTATTCGGATAAAAACCTCAAATGTATTCTTTAATATCTATATGCAGTGGTAAATATAAATAGGCAGCTATATGGTTAGGGAACAAAATATGTAATCCACTCTCCACTCTGAAAATAACAGCAAGAAGAAAATATATATATATATATATATATATATATATATATATATATATATATATATATATATTACTATTAGAGGATAAATCTGGTACAGAGCATCCCTGGTTCTCCTCTTCTGGGGTCCCCCATTGGCGCTTCTGGCTCCTCCTGCCTTCAGAGTGCCCCTATAGGAAGCTGCAGAGTATAGTATAGAGTGCCCTTTTAGCAAGCTGCAAAATATAGTATAGAGTGCCCCTATAGCAAGGTAAAAAACCTTCTGCCTTCTACCTTTAATCACTTAGAGTGATTCTAAAAGGTCCAAACACCCCATAGCCCTTTGCTATGGGGGCACTCAAGTAGGCTTGTCGTGCTCCTGTGAATTGTCCATTCACACACAGAGCGTGCCTTGACCCCGCCCCCCTCTCTCTCCTCATTGGCTTGCTGGCTGTGATTGACAGCAGAAGGATCCAATGACTCCTGGCGCTGTGTGAGCCAGTGAAAGACCCAGGAGAGACGCTGCTCTCATGCACATCACTGGATCGAGATGGGGCTCAGGTAAGTATTGGGAGAGGGGGGCTGCACCCAGAAGGGTTCTTACCTTAAAGGAGTTGTAAAGTCTCAAGGTTTTTTTTACCTTAAAGTGATTGTAAACCCACTTTGACAACTTGCACCTACAGGTAAGCCTAGATTAAGGATTACCTGTAGGTGCAAGAAATATCTCCTTAACCTACATGGTTAAAGCGGAGGTTCACCCAAATTACTGACTTAATGCTATCCCCTTCTGTGCATTGCATAGATGCGCAAATGACAAAAAATTATTTTTAAAGTGCTGTATTTACCTTCTAATTTGTCTTTATTGTGGAACTTCCTGTCTGTTACTCCCGCGGGAGTAGGCGTGTACATTCCTTTTCCACTGTGGCGCACTGTCTCCTGGGAGCAGATTGCCGCTGCGAAATCTCGCAAGATCGTCTGCTCTCCCTCCATTGTACTGACCTGTGTATATTTTTGGTTGCCATCACAACGGATCGGGGACGCCGTCGCCCGTTGTGATGGCAATCTGCTCAGTTTACGGCGCTCCGCCGGGAAGTTAATGCAGACACGTACAGAGCCTGTTCTGAGCAGTGGCTGATGTTTCTTTTGTTTTAAATGCCGTCACATCGGGGCGTGTACTTTGAACGCCGCCGTCCGTTGTGATGGCAACCAGGAAGTGTTGACGGCGCTGCTCGCCGTCAACACTACTCACGCGAGATTCACCACTTCCCGGAAGTCCGTGCTTGTGGGCTTCACTATGCCCACAAGCAAAATGGAAATTCCCTGGATCGATTTATATAAGTGTTTCTTTTATACGAAAACGGATGGAGGATGCTTTTAATCGCCAGACGAGTGAGTACTAAATTGTTAACTTTAACCACATTGAATGGACTTTAAAAAAAAAAAACGATGGACCGCGGAACCTCCGCTTTAAGGAGATATTTGCTGAAAACACAGCACCGATGTCTACGGCGCATGCGCGCCCCATAGACAACGGCGCAGGCACACTAGCGGGCTGGCTTCATGAATGGGATCATGCCGGTTTTCTGAATGGGATCATGCGTGTGACGTCATCACCGCTCCGGGCCAATCACAGCGCCAGAGTGGCGATACCAGGATAAAGCTCAGAGGGGACATGGCGGCGGAGGAGAACAAGGAGGACTTCGGGGGCTTCGATTTCAGGTAAGTGCCACATAATGAGCTAGTATGCTATTCATACTAGCTCATTAGGCCTTTCTCTTGCAGGGGTTTGTTTTACAGGAAATTTTTTAGAGGGTTTACTTCCTCTTTAATGCATTCTATGCATTGAGGCGAAAAACCTTCTGTGTTGCAGCTGCCCCCCAGAACCCCCCTTTTTCTTACCTGAACCCAATCGTTCCAGCGACGAGTACGAGTGCAGCAGCTCCAGCCGCTATCTTAGGTCCTCATTGGGTAGATTGATAGCAGCGGGAGCCATTGGCTCCCTCTGCTGTCAATCAAATCCAGTGACACGGGGGGGGGGACAGGGCCGAGTCCTGCTGTCTGTGTCAATGGACGCAGCGCGCCCTCACGAGTGCTCCCATGGACTGCGGCTCTCCGTGGGGGGCACTCAATGAGGAGGAGGAGCCAGAAGCGCCACCGGGGGAGCCCAGAAAAGGAGGATCGGGGCCACTCTGTGCAAAACCCTTGCACAGAGGAGGTAAGTAGGAAATGAGTTGCTGCCATGTAATTGGCTGATTAGCGATTTGTGTTACCAAGCAATTGAATAGGTGTACCTAATAACATGGCCGGTGAGTGTAAGGTGACCGTTGCACCTTGGTGAGGGGCTTATAATAATAATAGAAATGCCCATTGTTGGTGTTACAAGCCACCTTTGGTGTAAGCACTGGTGCCCAATGACACAAGCCTTTGCTGGCCTCTGGATGGGGTCTGCCGACCATCCGCGGTGTGTTAATAAGCTGCACGTACTGTGTTAGGGGAGGCCGAGTAAATGTCTACAAATAAGCAATACAAATAAAGAGTATTTTCATCATGTACTGTAGTGAAAATAGTTGATGCTCCGGCGTCTTCTCCTGTGGGAAATCCATTATTCTGTGCACATTCCAGATCCCTCTGCTGTGCACTTCACATTAGATAATATTATGAGGAACATGTAGGAAGAAGCTAGTGGCGGCGGAGGGGGGAGAGTTCACCCAATACAATGTAGGACTTGAATGAGATGCTGTAGAGATGAATTCATTTCCTTCTCTCATTAACATCACATTGATGTGTGTACAAGATGGGGAGCTTCTTCGTACAGTGATACAGCATTGGCTGCTAAACATCTACCACTATAGTTTATGGTCAGTTTATGGGGGTTTTCTGTATTTTACACATTTATAAAGAGATATTTTTTTTTTTTTTTTTTAACTGTGTATAAAAGCAAGCTAAAGAAACCCCTACAAGAGTATAGCCCCGTACACACGGTCAGACTTTTGGCCAACAAACTTCATTTTGAGCAAGTTGGACCAACAATCCGACCGTGTGTACGCTCCATCGGACAAACTTTTTTGCTTTTTTCTTGATTTCATCGGACAAAAGTTGGGTCTGCAAACGGACAAACTTTTGGCCAACAAAAGTCCGATGGAGCAAAGTCCGACCGTGTGTACAGAAAACCATCGGACTTTTGTCCGATGGACAAAACAAATAATGTTAAAATCAACCAACAATAGCAGAAGTTGACCAAAGGGTGGCGGTAAAGAGCAGAAAAGAGCAGAAAAACCACGTGATGTTGCAAAAAGTTTTGGGAAAGTTTGCAGAAAAGTCCTGTGGTGTGTATGCTATGGGTGTGCCCGGCCAACTCCGTTTGGACAAAAAACCATGGAAAAGTCAGATGGAAGTCCGACCGTGTGTACGGGGCTTAAGGCCCCTTTCACACGGGCCGTTGGATCAGGTCCATCTGTCAGTTTTTCGAGCGGACCTGATCAGACCCTGCATTGTCCTCTTATGGAGCGGCGGATGTCAGCGGACACCCGCCGCCATCCCATCCAATCCTGTTCTCCAAAAACAGACGTGTTCCTATTTTCCATCCCTCCGGTGGATTGGATGGAAATGGACAGGCGGTCGTCCATTTCCATCCGATTTCCCCCTAGAGCAGAGCAGGACCGTGTCCCTGTCTGCTCTGCACAATGGAGCGCAGGGTGGATTTGATTTAAATCAAGTCCATTTAAATCACAATTTAAATCATGATTTAGGGCCAGTTCACACCAGACGCAGTTCCGTACAGTTCCATGCGCATTTTTTCTGCACTAAAAATGCAGGCACAGTGTTTTCCATATATTCCAATGGCTCTAGTTTATACCATGCAGTAATTTTCCGGTCATTTTCTGCACCGGAAACTGACTGCATGGTGTGAACTAGAGCCATTGGAATACATGCAAAACATTGTGCATGCATTTTTAGGGCCAGTTCACACCAGACGCAGTTCCGTGTGCTTTTTTTCTACACAAAATGCATGCACAATGTTTTCTATGTATTCCAATGGCTCTTGTTGGCTCTAGTTCACACCATGCAGTCAGTTATTGGTCAGTTTCTACACCGGAAACTGACCGGAAACTGACTGCATGGTCTGAACTAGAGCCAACAAGAGCCATTGGAATACATGGAAAACACTGTGCATGCATTTTTAGTGCAGAAAAATTGCGCACAAAACTGTACGGAACTGCATCTGGTGTGAACTGGCCCTTATTTACTAAAAATGCATGCACAGTGTTTTCCATGTATTCCAATGGCTCTTGTTGGCTCTAGTTCACACCATGCAGTCAGTTTCCGGTTCAGAAACTGACCGGAGACTGACTGCATGGTGTGAACTAGAGCCAACAAGAGCCATTGGAATACATGGAAAACACTGTGCATGCATTTTGTGCAGAAAAAAAAGCACACGGAACTGAACGGAACTGCGTCTGGTGTGAACTGGCCCTAAAATCACGATTTAAATCACTAGTAAAATAGATTGATTTAAATCAACTCAAATTAAATCACAATTTTTAAAGAGCAACTGTCATCTCTGTCCCGTAGCGGCTCCTCCTCTGACCAGCTGTTGGCTCACCGACAGTCCCATTCACTTTAATGGGACGGCTGGTGATGCGGCAGTGACACAACAAGGTGAGGGACGTGGCGGCAGCAGGTGATGTGGATGCCCGCTAACGGACGCTGCCATGATGGACCTGAAATGACAGGTGCTCTTTAAATGTAAGGACTTGCTCTTGCTGGTAGTTAGAATCTTTAATATTTGCAAACAAAATGAAGGTTTCCTATTTAGAATAATAAGCTGTCAGGTTAGTAAAACATCGATATCAGAACTGATTCACAATCATACAGTTTGGAGTGTACATAGATTTTCAAAACAATGGGATAAAGGAATATTCCTGAACTTTGTTTTATCTCATAGTTACTGTGAAATTGTGCGAATCTTTAGATGGATTTTTACTCCAAAAGCATTTTATTAAAATTAATTTTATAAAAATCTAAAACATCCGATTTAAATCAAAAAATCGGATTTTTAATATTTTTTTAATTATTGATTTTTATCCACCCTGGCGGAGCGGACGTGTCTTCCGCCCACTCAGCAGGGATCAGCAGAGAGATTCCCCTCTGAGCGTCCGGATTTCGTTTAGCGGAGGCGCCCATGTGAAAGGGGCCTATCTAAACAGGACTTTAAAGGTATTTAAAGAGACTTTAAAAAGTATAACAAACATTTTATTCCACCGTATAAAGATTACCCCTTCACACCAAAGGGTAAAACAAATGTTAATGCCTAAGCACAATTTTGCAACTTTGACATGTTTTAGTAAAACCGTACATACAGTATCATCACAACTACTTTGTGCATCCAGATGGATTATACCATGTTTTTTTTTTTAAGGACACATTGGGCTTTCATTTGTTGGTACCTAAAAACACACTAACACTAACTGACACTAATTACCGTATTTATTGGCGTATAACACGCACAGACGTATAACACGCACCCTAACTTTAAGAGGGAAGTTTCAGGAAAAAAACTTTCCACAGCCCCCTGCGTATAACACGCAGGCACAGTTTACTCTCTATTTTCAGGGTAAAAAAAGTGAGTGTTATACGCCAATAAATACAGTAATAAAATAAAATCCTGCCCCAAAAAAAGACTGCCCCTGACCTTTGACCCTGACCTCAACCTTTGACCTCAACCCAAACACTAACCCTGGCACTGACCTAGATCAAACCTTGATCTAGGTATTTTTTTTTCTTTTATTATTATTATTTTTTTTTTTTATTTGTTTTATACCTTCTTTTTTTTTTTTTCTCTCTGCAAGGAAAGAGAGAGATACAAAGTATCTCACTCCTCCATTCAGAGAGAGAAAACACAGGGGCGGGCTTCACGGTGACTGATCCCTGTGATAGCCAATCAGAGGCTATCACAGCAATCAAAACAAAACCAAAAAGTAATTCCCAGCTCAACTTACCGACCAGCCTGCAAACAACCAAATTTTCCTGTTTAACAGTATGCATTTTAAACAGGGGTTCAGTCTGCACACATTTGAAAATACATGCGTAAGTTACAGAGCCTGTCAAGGCACCCCGGTATTTTCTGTAGTCCTAACCCTAAATTTTGAGAGCCTCCACAGTGGAAGCACAAGCATTATAATGGATAATTAGCCTTTAGGATTGCTTTTACAGGAGAGACAACCGCCGGCTCTAAAAACAGGTAGTGGAATGATACCTGCAGCTGCAGGCATCATCCCGGTAAAATTACTTGATATCCAGCGAAGTACTGGTACGTCGCTGGTCAGCAAGTGGATAATCTATGTACAGCATTTTACAGTGCCTTGAAAAAGTATTCATCCTTCAGTAGCCAGCAAAGGTGTTCCTCTACGTGTTGGTTGGAAGGCCCATACTGCCTTAAAGGGACATGACAGTACTTCCCTGCGAATGACATTTGTGATGCGAACCACGCTATATAGCAGCTATTGGGAGCCTTTGGTGCTACTTCAATAGATACAGAGTATAACAAGAATGCACCTGGGTACACCTGCATTTTCGGTGATACTTACGTCTGTTTTCATGTGATTCCACATATTTTCAGTATATATTTTTTTCTCCTTGCCAACCATGCTTGCTACCCCCTCTGCCATTGATTAGTGCTTGTTAAGCATTACAGCATTGGATACTCTGTGGGTGCTTTCTGATATTCCTTACCTGCTCCACGTATACCATTTTGGCTAGCTCCTGTCAGCGAGAGTAGTGGGTCACTCCCTCTCCCCCTCCCTCTTCTTGGGGGAGCCCCCCTCCTCTGGGTCCACCTCCCCCTGTGATGTCCCCTGTGTCCGCCTTTGTTCGTACACCGTCCTCTCCTCTGGATCCAACGTTGATCAGCCAATTAGTCCTGAAGAAGCAAGTATAGCTTTTGAAACGTGTTGACGTTTAAGTATGGAGCAACAAATGGCCGGGTTCCTGTGATCCACATTTACCTTGGACTCAATATTGGACATCAACATATTCTATGATACACTGTGGCTGTGTTTCTTCCATACATTAGGATTGGGTATCTGTTGACCTCTGTAGATGGAGGGTATTTGTTAATTCCCACGTTTCAAGTGTTTTGTATTGTGTTTTTTAATGTACATATAATAAAATTTTGTTCAACTTTTTATACAAACCGCCTCATGCTGTCCCTACAAAGTCCGTGTTTTTGAGAAACTATTAGGCCTCTTTCACACGGGACGGATCAGTCATGATCCGCCCCGTGAAGCTCCGCTTGCTCAGCGGGGATCGCTCAGTTGATCCCCGCTGAGCCGGCGGATGACTGGGTGGTCCCCGCACTCTGTGCAGGGACCGCCCTGTCAGAGCGCCGCTCTCCCCTATGGGGAGATCGGATGAACACGGACCGTCTGTCCGTGTTCATCCGATCCGCTCCGCCGACGGAAGGAAAAATAGGGTTTTCCTCCGTCACACTTTGGCGGAGCGGATGTCAGCGGACATGTCACCGCTGACATCCGTGGCTCCATAGGGCTACATGGAGCGTCCGTCCAGGTCCGCCTAAAAAACTGACAGGCGGACCTGAACGGACCCTCCATGTGAAAGGGGCCTTAAGGCCCGTACACACGGTCGGACTTTTGCCCAACAAACTTAGTTTTAAGCAAGTTGGACCAACAATCCGACCGTGTGTACGCTCCATCGGACAAACTTTTTTGAGTTTGGTTTTGTTTTCATCGGACAAAAGTTGGGTCTGCAAACGGACAAACTTTTGCCCAACAAAAGTCCTATGGAGCAAAGTCCTACCGTGTGTACAGAAAACCATAGGACTTTTGTCCGATGGACAAAACAACCAATGTTAAAATCAACCAACAATAGCAGAAGTTGACCAAAGGGTGGCAGTAAAGATCAGAAAAGAGCAGAAAAAACAAGTGATGTTGTAAGAAGTTTTAAGAAAGTCCTGTGGTGTGTATGCTATGGGTGTTCCCGACCAACTCCGTTCGTACAAAAATCCACGGAAAAGTCCGATGGAAGTCCGACCGTGTGTACGAGGCTTTAGTTTCTCTTATTTTTTGCTATATTTTGGATGTTGGCAAGGTGAGGGTCCTTCCTCCTATATTCATACCACTTGAAATTCTCCACATTTTCTCATGTTACAACCAAAAACGTAAATGTATTTTATTGGAATTTTATGTGATAGACCAACACAAAGTGGCACATAATTGTGAAGTGGAAGGAAAATGATAAATTGTTTTAATTTTTTTTTACAAATAAATATGTGAAAAGTGTGGGGGGCATTTGTATAGCGCCCTCCCCCCCTCCGAGTCAATACTTTGTAGAACCTCCTTTCTCTGCAATTACAGCTGCAAGTCTTTTTGGGGAAGTCTCTACCAGCTTTGCACATCTAGAGAGGGACATTTTTGCCCATTCTTCTTTGCAAAATATCTCAAGTTCTGTCAGATTGGATGGAGAGCGTCTGTGAACAGCAATTTTCAAGTCTTGCCACAGATTCTCAATTGGATTTAGGTCTGGACTGGGACTGGGCCATTCTAACACATGGATATGCTTTGATGTAAACCATTCCATTGTAGCTCTGGCTGTATGTTTAGGGTTGTTGTCCTGCTGGAAGGTGAAACTCCTCCCCAGTCTCAAGTCTTTTGAAAACTCTAAAGCCCCGTACACACGATCGGTTTGACTGATGAAAACCGTCCGATGGATGGTTTTCATCAGACCAACCGATCGTGTATGGTTACCCATCGGTCTTTTTTCCATCGGTTGTAAAAAATAGAACTTGTTTTAAAATTTTCCGATGGATAAAAAACGGATGGGAATTTCCGATCGTCTATGGGCAAGTCCATCGGATCAAAAACCCACGCATGCTCAGAATCAAGTCGACGCATGCTCAGAAGCATTAAACTTCATTTTTCTCGGCTCATCGGAGTGTTTTACGTCACGGCGTTTGGAACGGTCGGTTTTTTGACTGATGGTGTGTGGGCAAGACTGATGGAAAACAGTTTCATTGGATATCCGATGGACAAATCCATCGGCCGAAAATCCATAGGTTATCCGATCGTGTGTACGGGGCTTAACAGATTTTCTTTTAAGGTATGGGGTATTGCCTCAGAAATAAAAAATAGAAAGGTTAGGGGCGGGTACCATCATCCTTAGAAATAGAAAATGGAAAAGGGGGGAGGACGTCCGGGGCTATTCCAAAATTCTGCCCCACGACATCGGTTATATTATGGACTATCTTGGTACCAAGGGATTGAGACAAGCAAAGTATAAAAATATAAATTTATTAACAAAACAATACAATGATAAAAAAAACATTCAGTACCGCAGTACAGGAGGTTATTACATATAAATACAGAAATTCACATAGAAAAAACTTGAAAACCCCATTGGTGTATGGAGAACAAGGGAGATGTAGGTCCAGACATAGTCCTCTACATGTTTCGTGACAAATGTCGCTTCTTCAGGAGGAGTCGACCATAAAATATCTAGAAAGGAGTACAATCTTATAATTTCATAGTCGAGAAATATTTGTAAAACAATACAGAACATCTAGATACAACAATTTATTGTAATCTTGGAGTGTTAGTGTCAGGCATGGCTTACCAATAGAGTCCCAAAAGAGGGAAGCAACAGACGGCACAAGCAGAGGCACCCTAAAACGGGTAGTCCCCCCAGCGGCGAACACGGGGGGCGCTAGCAGGTGCAAAGCACTGGTATCAAAAATGAAAATACAATTGTAGAGGATACAAGGAATTGTTCTTATTGTGGGTCTAAAAAACTAGAAATAAGGAATGGAAAAAAGGGGGGGGGGGAAGGAGGGGGAAAAAGACAAGGATAGAAAGAGAAGGGTAGAGGGAAGAGCAACGGGGAAGGGGGGGGCAGGGTGCCTCTGTTTGTGCCGTCTGTTGATATTGTTGTTGTGCTATCGTAAAAGTTGCATGAAAGTTGTACGTGAATGTTATACAATGCAACTTGTGTGCAACAGTTGTCCATTATCATTGGTCAAAGCCAGAGTGATATCCAAGTTGCACCCATCCAAAGTTGCGTCAAAGTTGCACCAAAATTACACTCCATAGTCAGCACTTTGGAGTCGTACAAGTGTGAATGGAGCCTTAGACCTCATTCACACGAGGCGGATCCATTTAGCGGAGTCCACCAGCTCAGCAGGGGATCATTCCGTTTATCTCTGCTAAGCCGGCGGATGACAGGTCTGTCTCTGTTCACTGAGCAGGGACGGGCCTGTCAGAGCACCGCTGATTCCTATGGAGAGATCGGACGAAAACGGACAGCATGTCCGTTTTCATCAGATCTCATCCGATCCGATCCGCCAAGACGTATGGCAAACGTATCGCCATACGTCTGATTTTAGCGGATTGGATGGCAGACAGGTGTCAGCAGACACATCTCCGCTGAAATTCGTTTTCCCATAGGAGTTAATGGATGGCCAGCTTGAAACCCCCTGAAAAACGGACAGGTGGATCCGAGTGGGCTTGTCGTGTGAAAGGGGCCTAATGCCCCGTACACACGATCCGATTATCGTACGACAGATCGTACGACTTTTTTCGCTTAATAGTCGTAAGTAAAATTGAATAGGTTATTAAAGTCACGAAAATTCTCTTACGAGAGAAAAAAAAATCGGAAGTGATGTCATGTGTTGTAATGTATTTGTATTGTATTTTCAGACGACAACTGTTCTGACTAAATGAAAATCGTACGATCTGGTATCGTGCGAGGAAAATTTTCGTGCTTGTCCGATAAAATAATATCGGATGAACTGTCATGATCGGCTCTCGAAAGCTCTGTACTAACGATCCGATTATCGTACGATTCTTCCTCGGACGACATTTTTCGTACGATATTCGGATCGTGTGAAAGGGGCCATTAGTCGCACATATGAATGGTTATCATTGGAAAAATGATAAACATGTCCAAAGTTGCAAGGCAAGTCATACAAGTGTGAATGGAGCCTTTAATGTGAGTTGAAGGCCTATTTACAATAAATGGTCTGCCTCAGTATAACGCATGTTAGGGCACAACGCAACTTGTATTACGGTAATATGCATTCAGATGAAGTGTGAATGAGCCCTTACTGATTGCTGCAATACACTCACTTTCCATATTTATTGGATGACAGTGACACGGAGTGAGAGCCATCATATCAGTAGCCCATCCAGACTGCCATCCTAGCAACGCTGGCATTTGCCAGGAGGCCTGAATTGTCTGACGGCATTAGCGTATTGGTCTTGGCTTCCAGACTTATCTGTGTTTTATCTCCTTTTTTTCAGACATGTTGTCCAGATTGCATTAACCTCCCAGGCCTGCTTTTAATATAATAGTCTTGGGCAGCAGCCACTACATGCTTGGCTGCGGCTTGACCCTGTTGCAGTTGATAAACACAGTCACGAGTGTTAGGCTGAGTGAAAACAATGTTTGGCTCCAGCCACTTACAAATATGGGCTGCTCCGCTTGTCACGCCAGAGCCGCTTCTGTGTTCCAGCCTGGCGCTCATAGTTAGAGATGAATGTATACGGCTCCTGAAGATTCTGCACAGTGTAGATGTGCCCTATATATCTTCCTCCTACACCGCGGCGCTCTCACATATGGTTCTGTTCTCAGTAAGGTCTCGGCTATAAAGATAACGGATGTTCAAATCAATATTTTACAAACTAGGCAATTAGGAGGTAAAATGTGTTTTTCAGGAAATAATTAAAGCCCAACTGAACGTTTAGTTTAAATCAGCTGTATAGATTCCGCGTGTCTCCAAGCAGAAGGTGCTCAAGGTCTTCCAGTTCATTTTATTTAGAAAGCAGCCCACACCTTTTCTACTCAAATGGGAGAGAAATAATGGTACCACCTTCACACCTATATAAAGAGATGATATCCTATACGTCTCCCATCATTCTTCCATCACCAGTAGGTTCCAAGAGTTGGCCTACAAGATTTTACAATGTAGCAATGGTCCTATAGTGGGGCAAAAAAGTATTTAGTCCGCCACCAATTGTGCAAGTTCTCCCACTTAAAAAGATGAGAGAGGCCTGTAATTGTCATCATAGGTATACCTCAACTATGAGAGACAAAATGTGGAAACAAATCAGACAATCACATTGTCTGATTCGGAAAGATTTTTTTTTGCAAATTATGGTGGAAAATAAGTATTTGGTGAATATCAAAAGTTCATCTCAATACTTTGTTATACAGTATATCCTTTGTTGGCAATGACAGGTCAAAAGTTTTCTGTAAGTCTTCACAAGGTTGTCACACACTGTTGCTGGTATGTTGGCCCATTCCTCCATGCAGATCTCCTCTAGAGCAGTGATGTTTTGGGGCTGTCGCTGGGCAACACGGACTTTCAACTCCCTCCAAAGGTTTTCTATGGGGTTGAGATCTGGAGACTGGCTACGCCACTCCAGGACCTTGAAATGCTTCTTACGAAGCCACTCCTTCGTTGCCCGGGCGGTGTGTTTGGGATCATTGTCATGCTGAAAGACCCAGCCACATTTCATCTTCAATGCCTTTGCTGATTGGAGGAGGTTTAGGCCCCTTTCACACTGGGGCGGGCAGGAGCGGTGGCGGTATAGCAGCGCGATTTGCAGTGCTGCTATACCGTCGTTCTTACCGCGGTATGCGGTCGCTAGGGGGGTGAATTTAACCCCCGCTAGCGGCCAAAAAAGGGTTAATACCGCCCGCAAACCGCAGCTATTGACGCGGTTTCCGGGCGGTATTACCGCGGTGTCCCATTGATTTCAATGGGCACCCGCGGTAAAGGAGCGGTGAACACACCGCTCCTTTACCGCTGTAAAGAAGTGGCTAGCAGGACTTTTTGGAGCGGTCCTGCTAGCGCACCGCTTCAGTGTGAAAGCCTTCGGGCTTTCACATTGCAGGCTACAGGGCAGGAATTTTTCATGCGGTATAATAGCGCTATTATTAGCGCTAAACCGCATGAAAAACGCCCCAGTGTGAAAGGGGCCTAACACTCAAAATCTCATGATACATGGCCCCATTCATTCTTTCATGTACACGGATCAGTCGGCCTGTTCCCTTTGCAGAGAAACAGCCCCAAAGCATGATGTTGCCACCCCCATGCTTCACAGTAGGTATGGTGTTCTTTGGTTGCAACTCAGCATTCTCTCTCCTTCAAACACGACGAGTTGTGTTTCTACCAAACAGTTCTACTTTGGTTTCATCTGACCATATGACATTCTCCCAATCCTCTTCTGGATCATCCAAATGCTCGCTAGCAAACCTCAGACGGGCCCGGACATGTACTGCCTTAAGCAGGGGGACACGTCTGGCACTGCAGGATCTAAGTCCCTGGCGGCGTAGTGTGTTACTGATGGTAGCCTTTGTTACGTTGGTCCCAGCTCTCTGCAGGTCATTCACTAGGTCCCCCCGTGTGGTTCTGGGATTTTTGCTCACCGTTCTTGTGATCATTTTGACCCCACGGGGTGAGATCTTGCGTGGAGCCCCAGATCGAGGGAGATTATCAGTGGTCTTGTATGTCTTCCATTTTCTAATTATTGCTCCCACAGTTGATTTCTTCAGACCAAGCTGCTTGCCTATTGCAGATTCAGTCTTCCCAGCCTGGTGCAGGTCTAAAATTTGTTGTTTCTGGTGTCCTTCGACAGCTCTTTGGTCTTCACCATAGTGGAGTTTGGAGTGTGACTGTTTGAGGTTGTGGACAGGTGTCTTTTATACTGATAATAAGTTCAAACAGGTGCCATTAATACAGGTAATGAGTGGAGGACAGAGGAGCCTCTTAAAGAAGAAGATACAGGTATATGAGAGCCAGAAATCTTGCTTGTTTGTAGGGAACCAAATACTTATTTTCCACCATAATTTGCAAATAAATTCTTTCCAAATCAGACAATGTGATTGTCTGGATTTGTTTCCACATTTTGTCTCTCATAGTTGAGGTATACCTATGATGATTACAGGCTTCTCTCATCTTTTTAAGTGGGAGAACTTGCACAAGTGGTGGCGGACTAAATACTTTTTTGCCCCACTGTACATGATACATACCTACAAACATCTCTCCTGTTGGAGACTTGGGCCATCCAAGGACACAGTCATACACATCTTCTAGCCTTGCACTGCAATAAAAGGCCTTTGGACAAAGGTAGGAAAGCTAGTTTAAAAAAACGAACGGATGTTGAACTTAGGGGAAACCCAGCAGCCTATCTTCTTCACTTCTGTAGCCTTTTTGAGAACAGATACAAAAGGTCCCCCTTCTGATCTACCTTCAAAACACAGCTAGGATCTGTATACCAATCACTCTAGAGCAGTGGCTCTCAACCTGGGGGTCAGGACCCCCTCGGGGTTCGAATGATGATTTGCCAGGGGTCACCAAATCCTGGGCTGTTCCTGAAGCCTGCACCGCTCTCCCAGCCTTTTTGCGGCCGCCCAGCTGGGCTGTTCCTGGAGCCCATGCCCGCCCACTCAGCCTCTTTGTAGCCGCCCCCATTCAGTTCATGACATGGCTGGTTGGCAGAGACTAGAGGTCAGCTGACTGGTGGGGAATGTGAAGTGGGAGGGGCTGGAGGAGACCCTATCTCCTGATTTCGGCATAGGTGTCACCAGGGTTCGACAAACCCCGGGCGCCAGGTCTCATTTGCGACTAGAATTAGCGACCTGGCGCCTGGGGCGGCACAGCTGGGGTATCCTGTGTCTCCGTGCGCCCCCCCCCCCACCGTGCGATTGCCTCGGGCTGCGCCGGTCGGTAATTGAGGCCGCGGCTTTGCGGCCTTCTGCAGGCCTATGCTTTCTTCTGTGATCTGGCGCCATCTTGTGTTGGCCGTTGGTATGACAAGAAGAAAACCAGCAATGCTAATGGCGCTTCCTGCCTGTTTTTACTGTCTGCCTATCTCCTTCCCAAAGTGGAGAAGAGAAGGAAGTGTTTACAGCCGTCATCTGGCGCCTTTTGCCTAATGGTGAGTGTGGGGTGGTTGGTTTAAATAGCTTCATATAGCCTTTTTGTTTTTTGTTATAGCTTTTATTTTTATTTTATTTTTTTAAGTAATTCATTTTTTTTTGCTAGAACATTACTTAGAACCCCCAAACATTATATATTTATTTTCAAGCACCCTATAGAATAAAATGAGGCCATTGTAATACTTTCTGTCACACCGTATTTGCGCAGCGGTCTTACAAGCGCACTTTTTTGGGAAAAAATACACTTTTTTTAATTAAAAAATAAGACAGCAGTTACGTTAGCCCAATTTTTTTTTATATTGTGAAAGATAATGTTACGCTGAGTAAATTGATACCCAACATGTCACGCTTCAAAATTGCGTCTGCTCGTGGAATGGCGACAAAGTTTTACCCTTTAAAATCTCCATAGGCGACGTTTAAAAAATTCTACAGGTTGCATGTTTTGAGTTACAGAGGAGGTCTATGGCTAGAATCATTGCTCTCGCTCTACCAATCGCGGCGATACCTCACATGTGTGGTTTGAACACCGCTTTCATATACGGGCGCTACTCATGTATGCGTTCGCTTCTGCACGCAAGCTTGGCGGGACGGGGCGCATTCCTTTCTCCTAACTTTTTTATCTGGCTCCTAGATTCCAAGCAAATTTGTCAAGCCCTGAGTGTCACTGCTGCGAGACACCACAAAGTCAGAGACACAGTGAAGCCGGAGACACAGTGAGTAACACTGCCTGTGATTATAGTTGCCATTAAAAGTCCCCACTACAGTTATCAGATCAGAAGATGACCTTGATCAAGAGCACCTAAGTTGGCCAATCAAAACTCCCCCCAGCATTGCCACTCATCCCATTCCCCCCTACCAAGGAGTAAGAGAAGGAATAAAAATAGAGAATACATGGAAGGGAAAGGAAAAGAGGGGGAGGAACAAAGAAAAAGGGAGAGAAAGAATAAGACAAAGAACAAGAAAAACAGCTAGAGAGAGGGATGGGGGAAAAAAAAACAAGAATTCAGGATAGAGGGAGACAAAAGGGAAAGGAAGGAGAACAAAGAGCAAGTGTGATACATCCTAAAATGTACCATAAAGGGGTTTAATACTGTACGAGTGGAAGGGACTCAGGGAGCGCTAAATATCCGTGGGTTAGGGATGCAAATTACTTGTCTTGCCTTGGGTGCCCACGCTACGAAAATAATTTTAGTGTTGGGGGTCCCCACAACTTGGGAAATTTTATCAAGGGGTCACGGCACTAGAAGGGTTGAGAACCACTGCTCTAGAAGCAGGAATCCTCTCTATCTCTCAGTTTATGGTTCTCCAAAATAAACCAAATCAAACATATGAAGGACTGGCTACTGGCTATAATATACAAGCCTATCCTATCTACTGACTGGCTCCCCTTGGTTTGCAAAGACCAGGGGTCTCCAAACTTTCTAAGCAAAGGGCCGGTTTACTGTCCTTCAGACTTTAGGAGGGCCGGAGTGTGGCCAGTGGGAGTAGGAAATGCCTTAGGACTTGTTGGTCAGCGGGAGGGTAAAATAATCACATAACGCCTTTGGGCAGTGGGAGGTATTGGTATTAGCGGGAAGAATAATCCCCATCATTGGTGTCAGTGGGAGGAATAATGCCCCCATCATTGGTAATAGTGGAAAGAATTATCCCAATCATTGGTGTCAATGGGAGTAATAGTGCCCCATTGTTGATGTCAGCAGGGGGAACAGTGCCCCATCATTGGTTTCAGAGGGTGGGATAGTGCCCAATCATTGGTATTGGAGGGCGAAATAGTGCCCCGTCATTGGTATAGGAGGGATAGTGCCCCATCATTGGTATAGGAGGGAGGGATAGTGCCCCATCATTGGTATAGGAGGGAGGGATAGTGCCCCATCATTGTTATAGGAGGGAATGATAGTGCCCCATCATTGGTATAGGAGGGAGTGATTGTGCCCCGTCATTGGTATCAGTGGGAGGGATAGTGCCCCATCATTGGTATCAGTAGGAGGAATAGTGCCCCATGATTGGCATCAGAGCGGGGAATAGTGCCCCACCATTGGTATCAGAGGGAGGGATAGTGTCCCCTCACTGGTATCAATGCTGCTCGCCCATACAAGACTGTAGGAGCCTACGCTAAGATGATTGACAAGGAGTTGGGGTCAGTGTAAGGCTTCAACCAACCAACCAAACACAGACCCGCCTCCCCATCGTGTCTCATGGGGTAGACTACTGCCCCTGGAGGTGGACAAAGGACACTGCAGCCCACCCATAATGCCCAGGCGCCAGCAGCTCCAGCCCCAGTTTTTCTCTTCGTACATTTACTTTCAAAATAAATGGTATCTTTTTAGCTAATGTAAAAAATTCTGAGAGATGCGAGCTTCAGCCTTGGCTCTATGACCAGAATAAATAAAGCTTTTGTTTAGCTATGCACAGTCCCAGCATGCTCTTAATTTATGCCCAGACACAATCCTAGGCTGATGATCCAATAATGAATCTGTAAATCAGCGTTTACCAGACTTATATTAAATAACCCTTTATAGCACTTTTGTTAACAGTATTTGATTTTCAGGGACCTTAAGTAACTCCAGGCCTTAAAGGAATATTTATTTATGTGAATGCTGGGAAATATGATATAGTGAATAAATTGCATACTTAATACTTATATGTATTGTTATCTGCTCTGTCCCACTCTCTTCAATGGCCCAGGGCCCCTTCTCTGTGCTCATCCCAGGGGCCCCTCTCTGTGCTCATCCTAGAGGTCCCTCTCTGTGCTCATCCCAGGGGCCCCACTCAGTGCTTATCCTAGAGGTCCCTATCTGTGCTTATCCCAGGGGCCCCACTCTGTGCTTATCCTATAGGTCCCTCTCTGTGCTTATCCCAGGGGCCCCACTCTGTGCTTATCCTAGAGGTCCCTATCTGTGCTTATCCCAGGGGCCCCACTCTGTGCTTATCCTAGAGGTCCCTCTCTGTGCTTATCCCAGGGGCCCCACTCTGTGCTTATCCTAGAGGTCCCTATCTGTGCTTATCCCAGGGGCCCCACTCTGTGCTTATCCTAGAGGTCCCTCTCTGTGCTTATCCCAGGGGCCCCACTCTGTGCTTATCCTAGAGGTCCCTCTCTGTGCTTATCCCAGGGGCCCCACTCTGTGCTTATCCCAGGGGCCCCTCTCTGTGCTCATCCTAGAGGTCTCTCTCTGTACTCATCCCAGGGGCCCCTCTCTGTGCTCATCCCAGGGGCCCCTCTCTGTGCTCATTCTAGAGTTCCCTCTCTGTGCTCAACCAACAGGGCTTGACCCTGGAGACGATACGCGTGGCCGGCGGCCACGATGTCCGCCCGCCACCCGCGATCGCTCCTCAGAGAGCCAGAACGGGGATCTGTCAATGTAAACAGACAGATCCCCGTTCTGACAGGGGAGTAGAGAGAGATCTGCTGTTCCTAGTGAGCAGGAACAGCGATCTCTCTCCTCCTCTAGTCAGTACACTGTCCCCACAGTTAGAAACACCTCCCAGGGAACACATTTAACCCCTTGATCGCCCCCTAGTGTTAACCCCTTCCCTGCCAGTGGCATTTATACAGTAATCAGTGGCTATTTATAGCTCTGATCGCTGTATAAATGTCAGTGGTCCTAAAAAAGTGTCCGATCTGTCGGCCCCAATGTCGCAGTCCTGCTAAAAATCGCTGATCACCACCATTACTAGTAAAAAAAAAAAAAGTATAATAAAAATGCTATAAATCTATCTCCTATTACAGTGATGGCGAACCTTGGCACTCCAGATGTTTTGTAACTACATTTCCCATGATGCTCATTCACTCTGCAGTGTAGTTGAGCATCATGGGAAATGTAGTTCCAAAACATCTGGGGTGCTAAGGTTCGCCATCACTGGACTATTTTGTAGGCGCTATAACTTTTGCGCAAGCCAATCAATATGCACTTATTGCAAAAAAATTTTAGCCAAAAATTTGTAGAAGAATACATATTGGCTTAAACTGATGAAGAAATTTGTTTATTTTTTAAAATTTTTGGGGGATATTTATTATAGCAAAAAGTTTAAAATATTGTTTTTTTTGTTTGGGTACAGCGTCGTACGACCGTGAAATTGTCAGTTAACCGCTTCAACCCCGGAACATTTTACCCCCTTCCTGACCAGAGCACTTTTTACAATTTTGCACTGCATCGCTTTAACTGACAATTGCGCGGTCGTGCGACGCTGTACCCAAACAAAATTTGTGTCCTTTTTTTCCCACAAATAGACCTTACTTTTGGTGGTACTTGATCACCTCTGCGTTTTTTATTTTTTGCACTATAAAGAACAGCGGCAATTTTGAAAAAAAAAAAAAATCTTTTACTTTTTGCTATAATAAATATCCCACATTTTTTTTCAAAAAAACAATGTTTACACACACAGATCCCGGTTCTCGCTGTGTCACGAGCAATGGCGGGCGCCCGGCGGTCATCGCACCCGCCGGGCACTCACATCGGCTCCGGGGGGCGAGCAGCGGGTGTGCGCGCGCCCCTAGTGGCCACAGGGTGAAGCGACGTAACATAATGTTGTTTCGCCCAGCCGTGCCATGCTGCTGCAGTAAAACTGCGGCGGCTGGTCGGCAAGTGGTTAAAGCGACGCAGTGCCGTATCGCAAAAAATGGCCTGGTCATTAAAGCGGAGGTCTGCCCACTGCTGCAAAAATTAAAAGCCAGCAGCTACACATACTGCAGCTGCTGGCTTTTAATAAATGGACACTTACCTGTCCTGGAGTCCAGCGATGTCGGCACCGCAGCTGATGTTTCCATCAGCTGTCGGGTGCATGCCACCTCCATTTCGAGTAAGGGAACCCTACTGCGCATGCACGAGGCTCTGCTCCTCTCTCCTGTTGGCCCGGAGCCCGGAGAAGCAAGTGGGAAGAAGAGGGAGCCCCAGCAATGACGCAAATACCTGCGGCTGAGGCTCCCGAAAGTGGGGACAGGATACCTTGTGAAAGACAGGTATCCTGCCCCCCCCCCCCCCGAAAGGTGCCAAATGTGGCACCGGAGGGGGGAAGGAGTACAACGAGCGGAAGTTCCACTTTTGGGTGGAACTCTGCTTTAAGGGGGAAAATATTCCGGTCTTTAAGTGTTCAAAGCAGATAGCAATGTTTCGGAGCCAGGCAGGACCTCTTCATCAGGCATGTGACATCATAAGCCTAATGAAGGGGTCCTGCCTGGCTTCCGAAACGTTGCAATCTGCTGTAACTATGTGATCGCTGATTAAAGCTTTGGACCCACTCTGGAGATCCTTGGTGTGCGGTGACATTTTTTCGCTTGGACTTGACACGGTTCCTGCTGTTGGTAACTACAGCACCCACTTAGATGCCATTTCTACAGGAATGTGTGCGTTGGGATTAGTGTGTTGGGTGTTAAAGAGTTCTAGTCTCTTCCCCACTCTATCCAAAACTAAAAAGAAACGTTTTGGCTGCACAGGCCATTCACAAGCACACCATTTTTCAAATCACCAGAATTTACCGATGGCGACGCATTGCCCCTGGAAACACAAAAGAAGGACGACAGCTGAAAACATTTAATCCGTTTTATAAAACCCGGCTGTCACGTGCACCTGGAGACTTCTAAGAAGTGATTCTTGTCTCGCCATCGATCACGTTTACAAATGACCCCCAGTGGCACCTGTCTCGCACTGATTAGTTTGTGTGTTCAGGCTGAGACGGCGTTTTCTTTTTTTTTCATGTTATGAAATTTCCATCACATCGCCTCCCCGGAGCGGGGGGCCTGTTATTGTGAGGCTGCGTACAGATGACGGCAACGCAGCAAGAGCGAGAATTACTAATGCGGGCAACTAGACTGAGGCCACATTGATTTTATGGCTCCGTGAGGTGGATACGAAATGAATGGCAGATCGGGGAGGTGGAGATTGCAGGGGGCTTGTCACCCTATCAATAGCTCAGACCTTGTTATGTACGTAGTGCAGATCTAACACAGGGTCACTATGTTAACACTCGGTAAGGTAAAGAAGAATCAAAAAGACATGGATTGCTCTTTAATCTGCCATGAAATCATTCCCTTTTCCTTTTGATATTAGATTTATATCGCCCAAATCACCTTATCTGCTCCTCCCAAGACCTCCTGCTCTTTAGCTCCCTTATTACCTCCTCCAGGACTTCTCCAGAGCCTCTCCCATCCTCTGGATCTCCCTGTCCCACTATGTCAGGTCAGCCCCTACCCTGTCCACCTTTAGGCGATCCCTGAAAACTCACTTATTCAGAAAAGCCTATCCCACCTCCACCTAAGAACTGTACCCCAGTCACCTGCATCAGATCATCCCCTGCAGCTATTACCCTTTGTACCACCTCCTCTTCCTTTTAGATTTTAATCTCCACGAGCAGGGCCCTCCTATTCCTTCTGTATTCAACTGTATTGTAACTGTACTGTCCCCCCTCTACATAGTAAAATGCTACGCAAACTGCTGGCGCTATATAAATATATATAAATATTAGAGCGGCACGATTCTGGCCAAATTTTTTTTTGCTCAGAATAAAGATCACGAGTCTCTCACGATTGTCACGGCATAACATCATCTTTCACATTATACACAAAAATTTGGCTAATTTTACTGTTTCGTTTTTTTTTTTTATTCATTAAATCGGTTGTATAGTTAAAATTTTGACTTTACAGTTATTTAGGCATGCCATTATTTTAAATCGTTTGCTATGAGCCTTTTTTTAATTACCTGAAGCTATTGCTGCATTACTGAGTGTGGACGTTTACCACGCATGCGCCGGATCCCCGTCCATTCCGGCAAACAGAGCCTCCGCAGGATAAATTCATTGTTTATGTCGGGGCTGCGTCACTTCCTCATGTAGACGTCAGCCCCGACATCCCGCGATGGTTCGTCAACATCCAAGAGCACGTGACCTACACGTCACAGATGACAAGAGAGAAAGAAGGCACGCCAGTTTAACCGAGGGACGGAAGCGAAGAAGAGGCTTGAATATAGTGACCTTACTGCGCACGCGCGGGATTACATGCACATCAGAAGAAACTGTGGGCGGAAATACAAATCAAATTAAACGTGGAAGACCACAACTGTGATGGCGCGGAAAGAAAAGAGCCCTGGACTGCCGTACTCTGTATAAATGATTTATTTTCAAAATTCCAAAATTAAAATCCAAAGTTAATCCATAGATTCAAAAGTCCAAAAACAGACAAAAACAGAAAACTGACATGCAGGGGTGGATAGCTGACGCGTTTCACATCAAAGATAGATGCTTACTCATAGCTTATGTCCAGGGCTCTTTTCTTTCCCATGCATTAGTGCAGAGCCAGCACCTGTTCCAGTATCAGGGCGGGAGCATTCCTTGGAGCTTCACAGCTTGGAGCGGTACACACCTTTCATTGTGATGGCGCGGACTTACCACACTAAATTACTCTTCACAAGATCTGCAATATCACAGTAAGGCAAACATTGTGGATATACACATAGCGCTCAATCGATGTATAACTGTATGGTCTTTAAAAACATGTAAATTGTTACGATAGGGTATACAACCGCTTTAAAGTGTATTTTCTTCCCAAAATATTGCATTTGAAAGACTGCTGTGCAAATACAGTGTGACATAAAATATTGCAACAACCACCATTTTGTTCTCTAGGGTCTCTGCTAAAAAAAATATAATGTTTAGGGGTTCTAAGTAATTTTCTAGCGAAAATAATGATTTTAACTTGAAACCAACAAGTGTCAGAGAAAGGTTTAGTCTTTAAGTGGTTAAACTTCCCTCATTTACAGACTGAAGTTCATTCCTTTGATCTAAAGAACAAAACATACAATGTTTATAGTTAGCGCAGGGCTGAGGAATGTTGTGAAACTTGGTAGACTGCCTGTTTTTTTTTTTGTTTGTTTTTGTTTTTTGACAGCTGTGGCTTGAGCAAAGAATTCGCTGCATAGAAGGAATTGGAAAATGCTTTGTTAAAAGAGAAGTTCAGCCTGAGCTCGTTTGGCTGGGCTTCTCCTACGGGTCACAGGAGTGAAATTTGTTTTGCACTCCTGTGACCCGTTTTCAGCAGAGAGTGGGCTGAAGTCCGCTCTCTGCTGACATTACCCAGATCAGTGCAGGCACCGCGTCATCCCGACTTCAGAAGTCTGGATCCGCCAGGTGCCTGGACTGAGGGCCGGATCACACTGCTGCAATGCGGGAACCCTGCGAATTGACAGCTGGTTCTCGCGTCGCATGTCTCCCAGCGGCAGTTCACACTGCCCTATGTGAACTGCTGGGAGTGTCAATTAAAAGTTAATGACACCCCCTAATCAGTTTGCATATCACAGTGCGATCTTCAAACTCGGACGGGAATTGGATTGCATGGGTGTGAACACCCATGCAATCCGATTCTGCTGCGGACCCAAAAAAGGGTGCTGTGCGAGTTTGGTCCGAATGCGATGAGAATCTGTATGGTTGAATTTGCATCGCACGGACATTGCATGTGATTTGCACTGCAGTGAGGTGCGAATCACATGCAATCTCACACCCGCACAGCAGTGTAAACCGGCCCTGATGGCCATCTCAGCCTCTCAGCGAGCGCTGAGATGGCCACTCCCCACCCCTTCACAGCTCAGAGCTCCAGTGAGCATGGAGGAGCAGAGCAGGAGAGCTGCTGATTGACAGTCAGCAGCTCTCTGCTGAGGGAGGTGATAGAACCGAGCCATTGACGGTGTTTGATGGCTCGGTTCTCAGTGCAGTGATGCCGGGGGACAGATGCTGCATCCACCTAGGTAAGTATGATTATGGGGGATTTTTTTTTCCCATACTTCTCTTTTAAGATCGCAAGGGGGAAAAATATGCGATCTCGATTCTTAACGATTAATTGTGCAGCTCTAATAAATATAATATAAATTATATATTATAAATATATAATAATATAATATAATATATTATCAATAAATATATCATATATTATCATATAAATCGTATTTACCAGCATTATATAATAAATATAATAATAATAATAATAATAATAATTTAAAGCCAATATAAAACAAATTTTACCTACTTTCAGTCCAGGCCTATTCTGACATTCCTCTCCTACATGTAAAAATTTGCATCTTTTTTTTTGCTAGAAAACTGTAAAGAACACCCACATATTATATATTTTTAAAGCAGAGGCCCTAGAGAATAAAAAGGTGGGTGTTGCATATATTTATGTCACACAATATTTGCACAGCGGTTTTTCAAACACTATTTCTCTTATCGTCCATGGACTGACACAGCTCTCATACTGATTACATGTGGGTATATGTCCCTGCTTGCAGGAGAAGACCTAGGCAGAATGTTAGATATTAAAACATTCTAGAACAAACCAGAGCTGAACAGCCCCGCCCAGGGTGGCGGTCCCTCCGGACATTACCCTCCCACCTGCAGCAAGCAGCCTCAGTTTTTTTCTGCCTAGCAGAAGGAGAAGACGTGGCTCTCTCAGGAGCCAGTCTTCTGGAAGATTTTACCTTTAATTTTTATTCTTTTGGGAATTTTATTATTTTATTTTTGAGACCTTCAATCAACTGTCGGCTGGGCAACAGGTTGGGTACACTGGTATCCTCGTAGTCTTCCCTGTCCGACCATCGAGCGTGCTGATCCTCGCCTTGTGTGCGTGAGACTCAGTTCACGACATACCTCATGACTCCAGGGGTGGCCGTGTTGCTTTCATGCTCCCGCGGTCCTCTCAAGATTGAGCAGTACTTGACTGACTGTATCTTTCGCGGTGGACCGGGCCGACAGCTACGCAGTACTACTCTGTGATAGGTCTGAAACAAGCCAGTGGGTCCCTCTAGGGACGGGTAAGTAGTCTCTCCTACTGCAGGTGAGTACATGCTGGCTGTGTTTCTTTATGTTGGCGGTTATCCCTGTCTCCCCCCTGTTATGCTGCTCTCTGCACCCTGTACTGGTGCTGTGCTGTGTGGGGGTGCTTGGGGGGTCACTCCGGCCTGGGGGGGGAGGCTCATGGCTGTTGGTGAACTCTGGGAAGTGTTCTGGTGGGGAGTGTGTGAATCTGTATTGCGTGCGCCATTAGCGCTGGTTTTTGAATTTAAATAGTGCGCTCGGCGGCCATCTTGCCACGGCTCAAATGCGCAGTTATACAGGTGCCCAGCGGCCATTTTCTTGTAGCCGCGGCGCTTTCACTTTCGATTTCGATTTCGGCCTCTAGCGGCGCTGCTGACGGCGCAAAATTCCTCAGTCTCCTCACAGATTCTTCACTCTCCTCAGGCTTCACTCGCGCTGCAGCGCGGCTCATACAGCGGAACCGAGCGGTCCCTAAGGGTGGTGAGTCCTCCGGGTATCCCCTCCTCAGCCTCAGCACAGCCAGTGGGTGGACTATATTATTCACTGTAATAGTGAATTAGGTCTCAGAGGGTGGCAGTATGGAGTCTGGTTCACCTGCTTCTCCACACTTGTCAGAGGCAACTGGTAGTGCTCCTGCACCTGCGGTCCCTATGGACCAGTTGTCGGCAGTCCTGGAATCATTCGTTGTCAGGATGGAAGCGGTGTGCGAACGCACGGGGGCTGTAAAGCGCCCCCTCCCCACACAATCTCCACATGGGGAGTGCTCTGACTCAGATATGGGCCTAGCTACTGCTGCTCAGGACCCTAGCTCTGAGGATTTTGATGTATTTGGACAGGACATTCCTTGTGAGGAAGACCCCTGTCTTGAACCACCAACTGACAGGGTGCTTGTAAGTGAACTCATTGATGCTGTGAGGGACACTCTCAAGCTGAATGTTGAGACGGAGGAACCTCAGGTGGAAGTTGTATCCTTTGGTTCCTTTAAAGCCGTTTCTTCAAAAATGTTTTTTCCATATGTGCCTTTTTTTGATACATTTATTGACCAAGTCTGGGATAAGCTGCAGAAGACTTTGACGGTCCCGCGGCGCATAGCTTTAAGGTACCCCTTTGAGGAGAACCTGGTTAAGAAGTGGACTCTCCCCCCAGTGGTCGACCCCCCGGTCGCCCGTTTGAATAAGGCTACCACACTCCCGATGGAAGGGACTCCTGCATTTAAGGGATCCCGCTGACAGGAGGTCAGAAGTGGTGAGTAGAACTATGTTTACCTTATTGGGGTCCGCGTTACGCACTATAGTGGCGGTGACGCTTGTGTCTCAGACACTCACAGGATGGGCAAAGATTTTGCACCAGACAGTGCAGGAGCATGATCTCCCTCCTAAGACCATTGCCCTGGCTCACCAACTTGCGCAGGGTTTAGTCTTCGTGTGCGATGCCACTTTGGATGCGGCCCCTTTAATAACAGGGGCCTCTATCTCTGCTGTGGTGCTGCGTCGCCTTATCTGGCTGAAATGCTGGTCGGCCGACCTAGCTTCCAAAAAGCTCCTGGCTGACTTGCCTTTTAAGGGCGGTAGACTGTTTGGGGCCGCCCTGGATGACATTATTAAAGATGTCACAGGAGGTAAGAGCACCTTCCTTCCCCAGTCTATTAAGGGAAAGGAGCCCCACCGCAGGCCGGGCCCTTCCTTTCCGGCGAAGAAGACATTTTTTAGTCAGTCGGATTCCACTGGTAAGCCCGCCCAGACTGAAAAAAGTGCGGCTGGGTGCGTAAGCCTACCAAGCAAGCTTCCAAGCCCGCCACCGCATGAAGTCTTGCCCCTGCCTGACTCTGGGGTGGGGGGATGTCTTCGCAGGTTCTCGGTGCGGTGGACCTCCCGAATCTCTGACCGGTGGGTGTGCGAGGTGGTCACCTCGGCATACAGGATAGAGTTCCGCTCGTGGCCCCCAAACAGGTTCTTTCCCTCGAACCTCCCTCTCATTCCTGCCCGCCGGGTGGCCCTCTTGGGGGCCGTACAGGATTTGCTCGGGTGCGGAGTAATTGTGCCGGTTCCGTCACAAGAGAGGTTTCAGGGGTTTTACTCAAACCTGTTTGTTGTCCCGAAGAAGGACGGGGTCCGGCCAATCCTGGACCTCAAGGCCCTGAATGTCTATGTGAGGGTACTAAAATTCTGTATGGAATCCATTCGCACGGTGATCGCGACACTCCACCAAGGGGATTTTTTGGCGTCCTTGGATATCAAGGACGCTTACTTGCACGTTCCAATCTGCGCAAGCCACCAGAGGTTTCTGCACTTTGCCATAGGCGAAGTCCACTATCAGTTCGTGGCTCTTCCCTTCGGCCTAGCATCGGCACCACGGGTTTTCAGCAAAGTGCTTGCCCGGTTCTAGCTTTGCTGAGACAGCGAGGAATTGTTATCGTGGGCTATCTGGACGATCTCCTTCTAAGAGCAGAAAATGGCTCAGAATTGGAGGAAAATGAGACAATAGTCAGTCAGACCCTCCGGGACTTCGGATGGCTTCTGAACACGCAGAAGTCGGTTCTAGTCCCGACTCAACGATTGGAGTATCTGGGTCTGATCCTGGACACTTCGGCAGCAAAGGTGTTTTTACCCTCAGAGAAGTTACTGACACTTCAGTCGGCAGTGCGGGTTCTGACGTCCCAAAAATGGTCGTCAATTCGCTTCTGCATGAGAGTCCTGGGACTAATGGTGGCCTCCTTCGAGGCGGTTCCGTATGCCCAATCACACACTTCGGCATTGCAGAAGGGAATTCTGTCTGTTTGGGACAAGTCCCCATTGTCATTGGATCTTCAGATTCAGGTGAGTCACTCTGTCAAGGCGTCACCGACGTGGTGGCTGAGATCCCTGGCTCTTCGGGCCGGGAAGTCGTTCCTCCCCATCCAATGGACGGTGGTCACGACGGACGCCAGCCTGACGGGCTTCGGGAGGAGTGTGGGGAGTCCGGTCAGCTGAAGGGCTCTGGACTCCGGACGAATCTCGTCTCCCAATCAACGTCCTGGAATTGCGGGCGATCAGACTGTGTCTCTCCGCGTGGTCAAAGAGGCTACAGGGCCGCTCGGTCAGAATCCAGTCGGACAACGCCACAGCCGTGGCATATGTCAACCATCAGGGGGGCACTCGGAGCTCGGCTGCGGCGTCCGAGGTCGCCCACATCCTAAGGTGGGCGGAAAGAAGCGTGCCGGCGCTGTCGGTCGTCTACATTCCGGGCGTAGAAAACTGGCAGGTGGACTATCTGAGCCACCAGTCCCTGGGCCAGGGGGAGTGGTCCTTGCATCCGGAGGTGTTTCAAATCCTTTGTCGGCGGTGGGGCAGTCCGGATGTGAACCTGATGGCATCTCGACTCAATCGCAACGTGTCGAGGTTTGTGGCCAGGTCCAGGGACCCCTGGGCGGATGCCTCGGAACCGTTAGTGGCCCCGTGGGGTCAGTATCGCTTAATGTATGTCTACCCTCCACTGCAGTTGCTTCCTCGTCTGCTGCGCAGGGTAGCGGCCGAGGGCATCCCGGTTATCCTCATTGCCCCGGACTGGCCTCGGCGTCACTGGTACACCGACCTGGTACGTCTCATCGCGGACGTCCCTTGGCGCCTGCCCTTGAGGGAGGACCTTCTATCTCAAGGTCCTATCTTTCATCCTGCTTTACAGTCTCTGGCTTTAACGGCATGGCTATTGAGAGCCAGGTGCTGAAGGACCGAGGCCTGTCGGATTCGGTAATTTCGACCATGCTTAGGGCAAGGAAGTCTTCTTCTAGGAAGATCTATCACCGTAACTGGAGAGCTTACATCGCTATGTGCGAAGAGCTAGACTGGCGTCCACGGACATACTCTGTCCCCAGAATCCTGCGGTTCTTGCAGCGTGGTGTTGCACAAAGGCTGGCTTTGAGCACTATTAAGGGTCAGATTTCGCCCTTGGCCGTTTTCTTTCAAAGACCCCTAGCAGGTTATTCCTTAGTTAGCACTTTTGTGCAGGGGGTACGCCATGTGGTTCCATCTGCCAAGCCTCCGCTCCCTCCTTGGGATCTGAACTTAGTGCTCTCGGTTCTTCAGGAACCTCCTTTTGAAAATATCAGAGATATTCCTCTTTTAACTTTGTCTCAGAAGGTGGCTTTTTTAGTGGCCATCACTTATGTTAGACGGGTGTCTGAGTTGGCGGCTCTGTCATGCAAGTCGCCTTACCTGGTCCTCCATAAGGATAAGGCGGTGTTGCGACCGCGACCGTCTTTCCTTCCTAAGGTGGTTTCGGCTTTTCACCTTAATGAGGACATTGTCCTTCCATCCTTGTGCCCTCATCCATCGCATCCTAGAGAGGTTGCGCTTCACAATTTGGATGTGGTGCGTGCCTTACGGGTATACCTGGCGGCTACTGCTTCTATTCGGAAGTCTGACTCACTGTTTGTGTATGTCTCTGGTCCGAACCAGGGCCAAGCGGTGTCGTCTGCTACCATTTCTAGGTGGATCAGACAGACTGTTATACAGGCCTATGCCATTAAGTGGCGGGCGCCTCCCTTCCCGGTTACGGCGCATTCCACCAGGGCAATTGGTGCTTCCTGGGCTTTCCGACATCAAGCGTCGGTTGCACAAGTGTGCAAGGCGGCGACCTGGTCGTCCGTTCATACCTTTTCAAAATTTTATAAGGTTGATGTGGCTGCATCTTCGGATGCTTCCTTCGGCCGCAAAGTGTTGCAGGCCGCTGTTTAATGTTGCAACTCCTCCGTTGAGGAGCTCTGCTGGTTTGGAGTGAAGTTTTGGTTGTTCCTTTACTGTTTTGCTCCCACCCTTTTCTTATACTGCATTGGGACGTTCCACATGTAATCAGTATGAGAGCTGTGTCAGTCCATGGACGATAAGAGAAAATAGGATTTTTGTACTCACCGTAAAATCCGTTTCTCTGACGTCCATGGACTGACACAGCACCCACCCTTCCTTTAAGGTTTGTACTGCTTGTTACGAACTGAGGCTGCTAGCTGCAGCTGGGAGGGTAATGTCCGGAGGGACCGCCCCCCTGGGCGGGGCTGTTCAGCTCTGGTTTGTCCTAGAATGTTTTAACATCTAACATTCTGCCTAGGTCTTCTTCTGCAAGCAGGGACATATACCCACATGTAATCAGTATGAGAGCTGTGTCAGTCCATGGACGTCAGAGAAACGGATTTTACGGTGAGTACAAAAATCCAATTTTTTTTTAATACAGTTTAATCAATTTTAATGCACAAAACACAATATAATACTCAACTGTTTGATAAAATATAAAAGATGATGTTACGCTAAGTAAATAAATACCTAACATGTGTCACTTTGAAATTGCAAATGCACATAGAACAGCAGCAAACTACAGTATCTAAAAATCTCCATAAGCGATGCTTTAAAGGCCTTTGCAGGCTACCAGTTTTGGAGGGCTGGTGCTAAAATTATTGCTTTCACCCTGATGTTCGTGGCGATACCATATGTGGTGTGATTTACGGTACATCTACATTTACATATGCATGTGGGACCGATGTGCACGTTCACATTTCAGCCGCTGCCAGTGAAAGTGATCCAGCGGCTCTATAGTCGCTCAGATCACTTCTACAATGTACAGAGTCGCAGGCTGAAGAAAACAATAAAAGGATCATCATGGTTGTAGCCTCAACCTTCATCCTTGTATAACCACTTCAATCTTAGGCCTTTTATAAATGACCTAAAGATAGGAAGTGGTTAAAACCTTTCTCTGGACAAAGCCAAACCCCCCCCCCCCCCCAACCACCACTTTCTCTATCCATCCCAACCATTCCACAATGGCCATGGTGCATCTTAGCCTTAAAATGCCTCCCTTACTCTGTCACAGTACCAAGAACACGACATGGTCTGAGATTTCTGATTTTATTTTTTCTTTATACTTATATTTTCTATTGAGGCACATCAATCCATGACGTACCGCTGAGTGCTGTTCTGCATGGTTGTCATTGTTGTGATGAACGGCCATGTAAATCTTACACTTCTTCAGAATCCTTGTACATGACCTTCAGAACGCTCTCCTGGACTCACCTTATTGTTGTGCCAATTACGGTCACAGCGTTGTGCTATAAATTTGCATCATTATTCATTGTGACTATCGTTGAAGCAGGGGTTTAGTAAACCGCTGGTTGTTTTATTTTTCTAACCTGAAAGGTACTGTCATAATGTGCTAGTATGCATCACCCTCACCGCTGCAGGCGCTCCCATCTTCACCCAGTCTTCCTTTCTGGGTTAGCGGACTCCGGCTGTGTGAGTGGCTGGAGCCGTGATGACGTCACTCCCGTGCATGTGCGGGAGACGCCGTTTACGGTACAAGTGTGTTTTTTCCCAAAAAATTGCGTTTGAAATATTGCTGCGCAAATACGGTGTGATATAACAAATTGCAATGACCGCCATTGTATTCTCTAGGGTCTCTGCTAAAAATATATATATATATATATATATATATATATATATATATATATATATAAAAGGGTCACTGGTTCGAATCCCAACCACAACACTACCTGCCTGGAGTTTGCATGTTCTCCCTGTGCCTGCCTGGGTTTCCTCCGGGTACTCCGGGTTAATTGGCTTCTGTCTAAATTGGCCCCAGTATATGAATATGAGTTAGGGACCTTAGATTGTAAGCTCCTTGAGGGTAGGGGCCGATGTGAATGTATAATGTAAAGCGCTGCGTAAATTGATGGCGCTATATAGGTACCTAAATAATAATATGTATACAGTATATATATAATATTTGTGGGTTCTGAGTAACTTTCTAGCAAAAATGATGACTTTTACATGTAGGGGAGAAATGTCTGAATTAGCCCGGTATGGAAAGTAGTTAAAGTGTTACTAAGCTAACAACAGTAAAATCAGTCTGTATATGCAGTAAAGCATGCTTGTTATACTCACTGTGGAACCTAAGTGGTTAATCCTCTGCATTGTGCAAAAAGACATTTTGATCCTGTATTCTCTGATCCTCCCCTTCTTCTACTGTCCCCCAATCCATCCCCTGATAAGACAGAGCCTTTGGAGGCACTCTGCACATGCTCAGTTTGGTGTGTATTGCTAGAGAGTTTTTTTTTTCTTGGGAGGGTGCCTGTGATCAGCACAGGGCCAATCAGCCCTGTCCAGACCATACCATATGGGGCGCATGTGCGCCACCCCCCCAATCCATGCATTCAGCCCCCTAATCTAGATGCAGGGTATCGGACACATGGATTCCAATGGGGGCTCTAATAGGCTTCAAAAAAAGGTGGGCTTGGGGCGCAGAGCACCCAGTTGTGTGACAATAGCAAATTAATATTCAATATTGTCTTCCTGATTCTCCTCCCGGACAATCAGGAAGTGGCCACCCGTCACCCGATTGGCCGGGAGGAGAAGCGATCCTAATGGCCGCCGAGGAGGAGGAGGAAGGAGACTCAGGGGAAGCTTCCGTAAAGCACCAACAGGAGGAGACACAGGGTTGGGGACGTTTAGGGTGCCCGTGACCTGTGGCATCGAGTGGACTGTTTGCTGCCCCCCCAAAAAAAAAATATACCACCAGCCAGCACAGAGGGTCAGGTCCAGACAGAGGGTCAGGGGTCCTGGAGCCTCATAGGACAATTAGAGGAGAATGAAAACTCCTCCTACAAGCTTTAACCAGACACTGATAGAAGTCACAAGACTGCTATATACTGCTGATGAGAAAAGGTATTTAGCAGTTGATATTTACTAAAATAATTGCATTTCCATGTTCGGTGTACTGTGGGAGACCAGATATAGTGAATGCAGGATCCTAGGTTTAGTAACACTTTAAGTTAAGTAAAATCAACCTGATGGGACACAAACAGAACAACGGAACCTGACAGGGTCTCAGCCATTCTCTACTCTAAATAAAATTTTAGAAAAGAATGTTTTGACTTTACAAATGCTTTAACCACTTAACAACCACCTTCCGACAAATAACGTCGACAAGGTGGTTGCTTAACTCTGGGAGGACGTTATATAACGTCCTCCCAGAATCGCGCTCCCCTGGGGCGCGCACACGGGAATCTCCGTGACCGCCGGGTCCAGAGGACCCGGCGCATCACGAATCGCGGTAAATAGCCGCTGATAGCGGCCGTTTACCACGTGATCGCTCCGTCAAATGACGGAGCAATCACTTGTAAACAGACCGGCGTCATGTGATGATGCCGGTTCCTCTCTCCCCTCTCTGTACCGATCGGTACAGTGTGAGAGGAGAGGGGAGGGAGCGGATCATGTCAGCTCCCTCCCCCATGTCAGATCATGTCAGCTGTGGGCTGGATCTGTGACAATTGCAGTCACAGATCCAGCCATCCATCCATCCCTGCTCAGCCATCCCTGCGCAATACTCTGCAAAATACCCTGCACAATACTCTGCAAAATACTCTGCAATACTCTGCAATACCCTGGTGCAATACTCTGCATTACCCTGCACATTACTCTGCAATACCCTGCGCAATACTCTGCAAAATACTCTGCAATACTCTGCAATACCCTGGTGCAATACTCTCCAATACCCTGGTGCAATACTCTGCAATACCCTGGTGCAATACTCTGCAATACCCTGCGCAATACTCTGCAATACCCTGCGCAATACTCTGCAATACCCTGCGCAATACTCTGCAATCCCCTGCGCAATACCCTGCGCAATACTCTGCAATACCCTGCGCAATACTCTGCAATACCCTGCACAATACCCTGCGCAATACCCTGCGCAATACCCTGCACAATACTCTGCAATACCCTGCACAATACTCTGCAATACCCTGCACAATACACCCTGCGCAATACTCTGCAATACCCTGCGCAATACTCTGCAATACTCTGCGCAATACCCCCTGTGCAATACCCTGCCATGCTCCGCAATGCCCAGCAATACTCCGCAATGCCCAGCAATACTCTGCAATAACCACTTCCTGCCCGCCGGCCGTCATATGACGTCCTTGACTTTGTGCGGGGATATCTGAATGATGGGAGCAGCTACAGGCATCATTCAGATATTAGGTTTTTCAGCCGGCGATTTCCTACACCATAAGAACAATCATAGCGGCTGTTCCGCCGCTTGATCGTTCTTACGGGAGGCGAGAGGGGATGTCCCCCCCCCGCCACCCTCCGGTGCTTCTACCGACTCACCGCTATGATCAAAGCCAGGATTTTTTTTTCAGGCTTCCCAGCCTAGAGGTGAGATGTGGGGGTCTTATTGACCCCATATCTCACTGTAAAGAGGACCTATCATGCCATATTCCTATTACAAGGGATGTTTACGTTCCTTGTAATAGGTATAAAAGTGATCAAAAAAATTTTGGGGGCGGAAAAACATGTCAAACTAAAATAAATAAAGTAAAATGAACAATAAAAAAATATATATTTTTTTTAAGCGCCCCTGTCCCCGTGAGCTCGCATACAGAAGCGAACGCATACGTAAGTCCCGCCCACATATGAAAATGGTGTTCAAACCACACATGTGAGGTATCGCCGCGAACATTAGAGCGAGAGCAATAATTCTGGCCCTAGACCTCCTCTGTAACTCAAAACATGTAACCAGTAAAAATATTTAAAACGTTGCCTATGGGGATTTTTAAGTAGCAAAGTTTGGCGCCATTCCACGAGCGTGTGCAATTTTGAAGGGTGACATGTTAGGTATCTATTTACTCGGCGTAACTTCATCTTTCACATTATGTAAAAACATTGGGCTAACTTTACTGTTTTTTTTTTTTTTTTTTAAGCACAAAACATTTTTTTCCGCAAACAACGCGTTAAAAAATTGCTGCGCAAATATCGTGCGAGATAAAAAAGTTGCAACGACCCCCATTATATTCTCTAAGGTCTTTGCTAAAAAAACATATATAATGTTTTGGGGTTCTATGTAATTTTCTAGCAAATAAATTATGTTTCTTTCTCGTACATCACGGGACACAGAGCGACATAGTCATTACTAATGGGTTATATAGATACCGTCAGGTGCTGGCACTGGCAACTTCCAAAACCGGAAGTACCCTCCCCTATATAAGCCCCTCCCATCCGGGAGCACCTCAGTTTTTTGCCAGTGTCTAAGGTGTTGGCCAAGAAGAAACATGTGTTTTTCACTGAGCTTGCGTACAGGTTCTTTTGGGCCTCAGTAAGCTATTCCGGATCCGACCAAAAAAGCTTCATAGCTAAACGGTCGGTACCCGGGCCTTGCAGAGAAGAGCAAGGTTTTGCCTGTAATGCTTCTCTTAGGAGAGCTGGACCCTGGGATCCAGAGCTCTGGTCATACCCACGACCAAGATGTTTTCTGTGCAGGGTGCTATACAGGTCCAGGGGAGTGGAATCCTTGGGAACCCGGTCCCTGAAGGTTTGATTACAATGCCTGCCGTGATAGGTGAAGTTTGGGCTTTTGTGGACCAAACAAAGTCCTGCGGCGGGGAACAGGTAAGTGGGGGCCCCCAGGAACTTGGTTCTATTGGGGGACCCCCAAGCCTAATTTGTCTTTCTGTCTGTTACCTAATGGTATTCCCGCTAATATCTGTGCATGCCTGTAACTACTAAAAAAATGTAATAATTTTAATAGTGGTCAAGAAAATTATTATTTTTTTATATATATATATATTTAATATATTAGACTGCGGTACCTGTGTTTGTCCACTAGAGGCCGCTGTGGAACGTTTCTTGTCATGTGGACTAGTTTCTTTTCATCAGAGCAAGTCCAGGCAGATGGTGAGTTCTCTTATGGGAAACTGCTTCCTCTGCCATGTTGCAATGCTCGTCCATCCCCCGGCCTGCGGCAAAGAGGGGCCCTGGCTCTTGTCCCTAGTTTCCATTTTCGAAATTAGCGCCGAAGGCGCACGTGGCCGCGCGTGTGCACGCGCCTCTATATATAGAGGTGAGCCGGGAAAGGGGGCGGAGCCTGGGGGATGACGCTCTGTGCGCGCCGCAGCGCTTCTGCGCATGTGCGGGCGTCCCAGCATGTTAAAAACCACAATTTTGTGTGGTGAGCTGGCTATGGAGTACAGAGACAGAGCTGGCAACATTTAAAAAAAGGCATACAGCAAGCGGTTGATACAGGCATCCCCTAGAAAGGCACATTAGTAGACACCAACTGTTTCTTATAGCAGCATTTATGCTAGACTATTGTCAGTAACTGGTGTATTTCGGCTGGAATACCTCAGCTTTGTGGCTTAGGAATATGCCGTCTAAAAACTCCGGGACTAGAAATTCCAGGAGGCATAGGGGGTCTCCATCGGGCTCTGAGGATCTTGGGCATGCTTCGGCTGCACAAGTCTCCCCTGAAGAATCAGAGGTTAGTGACCGTAGAGCACCCTCAGGAGTACCTGGTACTGTGGCTGTCCTCAGTTCACCTGCTCCTGTGTATGTAACAGAGGAGGTTTTTTCCTCAGCTCTGGGAGGGCTGGAAGAGAGATTGTCAGCATTGATCGCTGCTTCCCTGTCACAGGAAAAAAGCGCCCGATCTCCGTCTCCTCCCTCAGAGTGCCTGTTAACAGAGCAACAGTCCCATACAGGGATCGACCTACCTGAAGGGGATCAGGATGAGGTCGATTCGGTTGTAGAGGAATCAACAGTGGAAGAGCCATTCTCAGCATCACATGCTGAAAGGTTATGGGTTCAGTCCCTGACTAATATGGTCCGATCAGCATTTAAAATGCCCCTTGCGGAGCCATCATCCACTTCTGTCTCCTCGTTGGGGTCGCTAAAAGCTCCCCAGACTGTTTGTTCCTTTCTGATCCATCCTTTACTGGAAGGGCTCATTTACCAGGATTGGGAGCATCCTGATAAAATATTTACTCCCCCCAAGAGATTTCCGGTGGTCTATCCCATGGAGGATAAGTTCATCAGAAAATGGAGGGTCCCTACAGTGGACGCAGCCATCTCTTGTGTGAATAAATCACTGACATGTCCGGTGGATAATGTCCAAATGTTCAAGGACCCAATAGATAAAAAATTGGAGTCCTTATTAAAATCTGCTTTTTCTACAGCAGGATTGGTGACACAACCAGCAGTGGCAGCTATTGGGGTCTGCCAAGCAGTGAAGGATCAGTTGAAACAGGTCTTAAGGGACTTGCCAGATCAGCAGGCTCTTGCCCTAGCCGATCTACCTAGAGCCTTATGCTTTGCGGTGGACGCTATAAAGGATTCAATCCATCAGGCCTCCCGCCTTACGCTGTCTGTAGTACATATGCGCAGGCTTCTATGGCTCAAAAACTGGTCTGCTGAAGCTCCCTGTAAAAAATTGCTGGTCAGCTTCCCATTTCATGGTGAACGCTTATTCGGGGAAGACCTGGACAAATATATC
Organism: Rana muscosa; assembly: GCA_029206835.1. Classification (NCBI taxonomy): domain Eukaryota; kingdom Metazoa; phylum Chordata; class Amphibia; order Anura; family Ranidae; genus Rana; species Rana muscosa. The sequence continues at coordinate 42,351,188 of CM055117.1, read as the reverse complement.
CAGAGAATTTCCAGCGGTAAAAGTACACTTTTGCCGGTTAAAAATAGAGTTAGAGGTCCCTCTTTTAAGAGGCCTGCTTCTCCAGTCCCTAGGACATCGGCTGTGAAACAGTTCCGACGGCCTCCTCGGTCAAATCCCGGAGGTAAAAATCAGGGACAATTGCAGGGTAACAAGAAGCCCTGGAGCAGGAGAGGTACAAAACCTCCCCCAAAGTCAAATGCATGAAGGGTTGCCCCCACTCAATTGGGTGGGGGGAAGACTTCAGTTGTTCACAGAGACCTGGCGGGACACGATCCGAGACAGATGGGTGCTCTCCGCAGTAAATCTGGGATACAAATTGGAGTTAAAAAACTCCCCTCCTTCCCGCTTTATAAGGTCAAACGTGCCAAGGGATCCCCAGAAGAGAGGATCCCTCCTGTTGGCACTAGAACAATTATTGCTCCAAGCAGTAATTATAGAGGTTCCCCTGGAAGAATGGGGGTTCGGGTTTTACTCAAACCTCTTTACAGTCCCGAAGCCAAACGGGGACGTGAGGCCCATATTAAATCTAAAAGGGCTAAACAAATTCCTACATATCAGGACTTTCCGGATGGAGTCGATCCGATCGGTGGCCACTGCCCTACAAGGGGAGGAATGGTTAGCCTCGATCGACATCAAAGATGCTTATTTGCACATTCCCATCTTTCCAGCCCACCAAAAATTTCCACGCTTTGCGGTAGAAGGGCGCCATTTTCAGTTCAGAGCCTTACCCTTCGGTCTGGCCACAGCACCAAGAGTGTTCACAAAAATTCTGGCCCCATTATTGGCCAATCTAAGAACACGAGGTGTAACGATAATGGCATATCTAGACGACTTGTTGCTGATAGACCACTCAGTGGAAAAACTAGAAGTGGTTGTTCACGAGACAATCAAGTATCTGGAATATCACGGTTGGATTATCAACCGAGACAAGTCAGCCCTAAAACCAGTCAAAAGTCTGGAATACTTGGGGCTAAGGCTGGATTCAGACCAGAGAAAAATTTTCTTGCCTCAAGAAAAGGGGTCGTCTTTGAGAGATTTGATCCACTTAGTGGGTTCAAAAAGACAGCCATCCATACGCCTGTGCATGAGGCTGCTGGGAAAAATGGTGGCATCATTCGAAGCAGTACCCTACGGTCAATTCCATTCAAGGAAGTTGCAAAGGGCCATACTGTCAGCCTGGAACAAAAAAGTTCAGGCTCTGGACTTACCAATGTCCTTGTCCCCTTCCGTTCGCAAGAGCCTCCGCTGGTGGTTGGTTCCCCAGAATCTGGAAAGAGGGAAATCCTTCAGTCCGATTTCCTGGAAGGTGGTCACAACAGATGCCAGCCTTATAGGCTGGGGAGCAGTACTGGAGCAATGGTCTCTCCAGGGCAGATGGTCGGATGCGGAAAAGGCCCTGCCCATCAATCTCTTAGAGATACGAGCAGCCCGGTATGCCCTAGTAGCATGGACATCCAAACTCCAAGGGTCCCCTGTCAGAATTCAATCAGACAATGCCACAGCAGTGGCATATATCAATCGTCAGGGGGGCACCAGGAGTCGTGCAGCCCAAAGGGAAGTAAATTACATCCTGAGATGGGCAGAAAGATATGTCCCAGCCATATCTGCGGTATTCATTCCAGGAGTGGAGAATTGGAAGGCGGACTTTCTAAGTCGCCAACAATTATGCCCAGGGGAATGGTCCCTTCATCCCGAGGTTTTCCGGACAATATGTCAGCGGTGGGGAACACCGGATGTAGATCTGCTAGCATCCAGATTCAACACAAAAGTGGACAGGTTTGTCTCTTGGACAAGGGATCCCCTAGCTTGCGGCTCGGATGCCCTAGTGTTCCCTTGGGATCAGTTCAAGCTGATATATGCATTCCCACCGCCACAATTGTTACCTCGATTACTCCGCAGAATCAGGGTAGAAAAGAAACCAGTGATTCTGGTGGCTCCAGCGTGGCCCCGAAGAGCATGGTACGCGGAGATTGTAAAAATGTCTGTGGGGAGTCCTTGGACCCTCCCACATCGTCCGGACCTGCTTTCGCAAGGACCGATATACCACCCTTCCTTACCAGCCCTAGGTTTGACGGCCTGGCTATTGAAGCCCACATTCTAAAAAAGAGAGGGCTCTCTAATGCTGTGGTATCTACCATGATCAATGCCAGGAAGCCGGTATCCAGGCAGATCTACTATAGAATCTGGAAGGCGTACATCGCCTGGTGTGAGGCCAAGAAATGGCATCCACGTAAATACGTAATAGGTAGGATTCTGGACTTCCTACAATGGGCTGTAGATAGGAAGCTTGCCTTGAGTACTATCAAGGGTCAGATTTCGGCCTTGTCAATATTTTTTCAAAGGCCCTTGGCTTCGCATTCACTAGTCAAAGCCTTTATACAAGGAGTGATGCGTATTAGTCCTCCGGTTAATATTCCCATATGTCCATGGGATCTAAACTTGGTTCTGTCGGTTCTGCAGAAACAACCATTTGAACCATTACAGCATATTTCTTTGGTGCTTCTCACCAGGAAATTGATTTTTCTAGTAGCCATTTGTTCGGCTAAAAGAGTGTCGGAATTAGCAGCTATGTCCTGTAAGGAGCCATATCTGGTTATCCATAAGGATAGAGTAGTGTTACGTCCTCATCCAGCCTTTCTTCCTAAGGTGGTATCGAGGTTTCATTTGAACCAAGATGTGGTTCTTCCTTCTTTTTTCCCCAAACCTACTTCGGTAGAGGAAAAGTTATTGCATTCTTTGGATGTAGTAAGAGCAGTTAAAGCTTATCTAAAAGCCACTGCTCAGATTCGCAGAACGGATACTTTGTTTATTCTGCCGGAAGGCCCCAGAAAGGGTCAGGCAGCGTCAAAATCTACTTTAGCCAAATGGATTCGACAGGTCATAATACAAGCCTATGGCTTGAGAAGGAGACCGCCTCCGTTCAAAGTTAGAGCGCACTCCACGAGAGCAGTTGGAACTTCATGGGCAGTGCATCACCAGGCCTCCCTGGCTCAAATCTGTAAGGCCGCAACATGGTCTTCAGTTCACACGTTTACTAGGTTCTACCAGGTGGACGTTAGAAGTCAGGAGGATGTCGCCTTTGGGCGCAGTGTGTTGCAGGCCGCAAAAGATCCTCATGTTTGATAGCGCTCAGCTTATATATGGTGTATCCCCCCCCCTCATTGGGCATTGCTTTAGGACATCCCATTAGTAATGACTATGTCGCTCTGTGTCCCGTGATGTACGAGAAAGAAAATAGGATTTTTATAACAGCTTACCTGTAAAATCCTTTTCTTGGAGTACATCACGGGACACAGAGCTCCCGCCCCTCTTTGGGGACACTTATTGCTTTGCTACAAAACTGAGGTGCTCCCGGATGGGAGGGGCTTATATAGGGGAGGGTACTTCCGGTTTTGGAAGTTGCCAGTGCCAGCACCTGACGGTATCTATATAACCCATTAGTAATGACTATGTCGCTCTGTGTCCCGTGATGTACTCCAAGAAAAGGATTTTACAGGTAAGCTGTTATAAAAATCCTATTTTTTTACATGTAGGAGAGAAATGTCAGAATTGGCCTGGGTTCTCCAGAACGCCTGATGGCGCTCCCTGCATGTTGGGCCTCTGTATGTGGCCAAGCTGTGTAAAAGTCTCACACATGTGGTATCGCCATACTCGGGAGTAATAGCAGAATGTGTTTTGGGGTGTAATTTGTGGAATGCATATGCTGTGTGTGAGAAATTAACTGCTAATATGACAATTTTGTGAAAAAAAAAAAATCTTGATTTTGCAAAGAATTGTGGGAAAAAATGACAACTTCAAAAAACTCACAATGCCTCTTTCTAAATACCTTGGAATGTCTTCTTTCCAAAAAGGGGTCATTTGGGGGGTATTTGTACTTTTCTGGCATGTTAGGGTCTCAAGAAATGAGATAGGCCGTCAGTACTTCAGGTGTGATCAATTTTCAGATATTGGCACCATAGCTTGTGGACTCTATAACTTTCATAAAGACCAAATAATATGCACCAATTTGTACTTATTTTTACCAAAGATATGTAGCAGTATAAATTTTGGCCAAAATTTATGAAGAAAAAATAGTAATTTGCAAAATTTTATAACAGAAACGAAAAAAAAATCTTTTTTTTACAGAATTTTCAGTCTTTTTTCTCTTATAGCACAAAAATATAAAAAACCCAACAGTGATTAAATACCACCAAAAGAAAGCTCTATTTGTGTGAAAAAAAGGACAAAAATTTCATATGGGTACAGTGTTGTATGACTGAGTAATTGTCATTCAAAATGTGAGAGCACCGAAAGCTGAAAATTGGTCTGGTTATTAAGGGGGTTTAAGTGCCCAGTGGTCAAGTGGTTAAGCTGGGTTCACACTGATGTGAATTGGATGTGGGTTTCTCCGCATCCAATTTGCATAGCAGGTGATTATGACCTGATCTCTATGGAACCGGTTCACATATCTCCGCTGCAGCTCCAGAGCGAATTGCACATGAGTCCTGTGCGTCTTTTTGTATGTTTCAGGTCCGTATTCTGCCCGAAATTCGGGCTGAAATCGGACCTGAAACGGTGAATGGAGACGCACCAGACTCCTGCTGTAAACCGGAGCGTGCTGCAGTGTGAACCCAACCTTAAAGTGGATGTAAACCCTCACATATACCCAGTGAAGTGAACAGCCTCAGATGATACACAGAGATGAAACAAATATCCCTACGTAAGTTTTACATGTATATCTGCTGTCTTTTCTTGTCTACGCTCTTTGAAAAGTGCAGATCTTGTTATAAATATTTCTTCCTCATTCAGCAGTACATAGAAGTGGGTGGAGAGTCTGGGCTTACACTGCGAGAGAACTGATTGGAGGAAAGAGACACCCCCAACCTCCCCTCACATAGGCAGAGGAAGGAACATGCAGAGCTGTAGTCCGAAAAGACAAGCTCTCTGCTTATCTCCCTCTAAGCTTCCTCCCCGACACAAATTTCCAGCTGCTTTTATCTCGTGTGTCTGAGAACTTGTCAGAAGTGACTCTGCTGATAACAGTGGAATGGAGCATCAGTGAGAAATGGCACTTAGAGCTTTGGAGAGAGATAAGTAAACACTATAGATATCTGTGCCTAGGTCAGATTTCATGAATTACAACCACTTTAGAGCTGAACTTTGGGATGAGCAAATATTGTCTAAATTAATTCATCGTATACCAAGGACCCTGCAGTCACTATCGGGTTGATATATTAAAGGCAAACAGACTGTGCACTTTGCAAAGTGCAGTTGTTCCAGGGCTCAGTAAATGAGCAGAAGTTCCTCTGACTTCCATCATCCAATCATGTGCAAGCAAAATGTAGTTTTTTTTTTTTTTTACATTTCCTCGCATGTGATTGGATATTTTTTGCAAAGTAAAGCTTTACCTCATTTACTAAGCTCTGGAGCAACTGCACTTTGCAAAGTGCACAGTCTATTTGCCTTTAGTAAATCAACCCCTATGTCTGGTCTCCCACAGTATACAGAACATGGAAATGCTGCAATCATTTTAGTAAATATAAACTGATCAATACCTTTTCTCATCAGCAGTATATAGCAGTCATAAGACTTCTATCAGTGTCTGGTTAAATTTTGTAGGAAGAGTTTTCATTCTCCCCTTACCCTCTGTCTGGACAGTGCTGATTGGCCCTGTGCTGATCACATGCACTCTCCTAATAAAAGAAAAAGCTCTCTACCAATACACGCCAAACTGAGCATGTGCAGCCCGTCCCCTGGCTCTGTAAATATAAGGTTATTTTTTGGAGACAGTGCGAGGAGGAGGATCAGAGAAGAACGGATCAAACAGCCTTTATACACAATGCAGAGGATTAACCCCTTAGGTTCCACAGAGAGTATACCAGGCATGCTTTACTGCATATACAGACTCATTTTACTGTTGTGTGTGTGGGTTTAGAAACACTTTAAAGTGGAGCTCCCCTGAAAAAAAAAATATTAAAAGCCAGCAGCTACAAATACTGCAGCTGCAGACTTTTAATATTAGGACACTTACCTGTCCTGGAGTCCAGCGACGTCCGCAGCAGAACATGAGCAATCGCTCGTCACTCTGCTGCCCCCACTGCCATCCTCGGTGAGGGAACCAGGAAGTGAAGCCTTGCGGCTTCATGCCCGGTTCCCTACGGCGAATAAACGAGTCGCGCTGCGCCGTTCTCACTGGTCCCTGTTGTGTACTGGGAGCCGAGTGTCTCCCAGAACACAACGGGTATTCTGCGGGAAGTGACGTACTACCCGCAGAATACCCGCAGAGAGGACTCCCGGAAGTGATTGCAAATACCTGTCTTAGATGGGTATCTGCACCCCCCTCCCCCCTGAAAGGTACCAAATGTGACACCGGAGGGAAGGAGGGTTTCCGATGAGCGGAAGTTCCACTTTAGGGTGGAGCTCCGCTTTAAAGCTGAGTTCCACTGTTTTGTAAGTTCATTAAAATTTATCAGCAGCTACAAAAAGTGTTCCAGAAGAGAGAGAGGGAGGGGCCGCTTAGGGGGAGAGGAGGAGTCGCCTAGGCGGCCAGAAGACGGAAGGAGGAAGTGGGACAGGAAGTACCTGTCAAAACCAGGTATCCACCCCTCACCCCCCCCCCAAAAAAAAAAAAAATGACATGCCAAATGTGGCATGTAAGGGGGCGAGGAGTGCTTAAAGCGGAATTTCCACTTTTGGGTCTAACTCCGCTTTAATCCTTGAATCTTGATGTACTTTGTGGATTTTTCCAGATCTGCGCGGTAATCCAGTGTGAGACTTCCTGTAATAATCCTACTCACTGCTGCTCTCTCTCCTTGTGCAGGGTGACTGGTCTTGTCTCCGCCCCCCTCATGTCGTTTTCTGTGGTGGGTGGAGCCTGTTGGGCTCCTCCCACATATCTGTTCTATGTACAGCACAGGGATGATGTCACTGATAATTTTATAAGGTAATAACTGAGTTTGCAAAGACATTTGGTGCACACAAAGTGAATTAATATCCTTTGTAAATGAAAGGTTTTGTGCCCGGAGCTCGGCTCCAAAGTAAATGTAACTGTATTAACACAAAATTGATTGTGAAATTGGCGCACTGTGTCATCTCTTAATGTCAGATGTATAATGTTATGTGTGTAGGTCGCTGAGCGATGGTCTGGTAATTACAGGCCGCTGTGAAAGGAATGATTGAAAGGACCTTTCTGGTTTCCTCCAGACTCTTTGTTGCGCACGGGGCCCCGGGAATTACGGCTAATCCCTCATGTTCATGAGGCGTTTTGGAAGGACAAAGCCCCGCTTATCGCTTCCCTCTGACAGAAATGTTATTTGCGGGGCAGCCACATAATACGGAGAATAGCTAGAGGGACCCCATCAGTAACGCCAGCAGTAATTACGTTATGTCGGGTAAATACACTGGCTGCTGAGAATATTTCTCACTTTTCCGAGTCGTTAGGATCGGCCCACACGCCTCGGAGTTAGCAAGATTTTTTTTTTTTTAAAGCTTTATTATATTATTACTGAACAACAAGATAGTGCCAGGGGTCACTGTAATACGTCTTCGTTCCCTGGTCTTAAAACTAAAGGCAGATATTAAAAATCAACAACAGCTTTGAGTAATCCTGTTATGTATTCATTAAAAATTAGGGTTGTCCCGATCCTAGTATCCTAGGATCGATATCTGTGCCGATACTGAGCATTTGCCCAAGTACTTGTACTAGGGCAAATGCTTTGATGCTTGACCCGATACCTGGACAGTCAGGGGTGATCGGTGCGGCGCTGGGGAGGAGTTACAAGCACTGATCTCCCTGTATAGATTTCAATAAAGCAGCTGACAGCCGCTTCTCCTCCTCCCCCTCCCGCGGCTTTCAGCTGCTTTATTGAAATCTATACAGGGAGATCGGTGCTTGTAACTCCCCGCACCAATCACCCCTGATTGTCCCCCATGTTCTCCAGTCCTCCTCTGTGCTCCTCCGGTCCCCCTCCATGCTCAGTTCCCCCTCCGTGCTCCTCCGCCCCCTCTGTCCTCGATCTGTCAGGATGGAGAGCAGGGGCAGGAGCCGGTAAATATGTAATTTACCGGCTCCTTTCTTTTTTGAATGGACAGAGTCAGTGATCACTGACTGTTCATTCATAATTGTCACTGAGCATCGTAAACTGTGTTTATGATGCTTCCGTTTATGAATAGACAGGAGCCGCTGTCTCCTGTCCATTCACCTTCAGTGCAGCTGAGGCTGCAGAGAAAGGGACTAGGGAATCTCTGTCCTCAGTCCCTTTATCTGTCTCAAAAGGGGGATGCCCCCCCACCCCACCTCCCCAAAAAAAAAAATAGAAAGCATTGTAAAAAAAAAAAAAAAAAATAACAAAAAATTTTTTTGTTTTAAAATACTTAAAAAAAAAAATTGTAAAAAATTTATTTTTTAATAAAAATAAAAACTACTGACACAGTCCACATGTCATCAGGGCTGCATATTAGTGCCACTGTCACATGACATTAAATAAAAGAATCGGTATCGGCGAGTACTTGAAAAAAAGTATTGTTGCTTGTACTCGGTCTTAAAAAAAGTGGGGACAATCCTATTAAAAATCATTAAAGATGATGGAAAGACAATGCACAGCAGACATCCCCACACAACCTTAAGAACGTAATACAATTTTAAGTAAAAAACATAAAATAATTGCTACTGATATACCTTTTTAGACTTTTTAGTGGTGGTCATGTGACCAGCAAACTTCCAAGTAATTTGAAAAAATTCAGACAGACTTTTTCCATCGGAAATTCCTACCGTGTGTGTGCCCCATCGGAGAAATTCCGATGAATTCCATCGGAGTTTAAATATAGAACATGTTCTATTTTTCTCCGTCGGAATTCCGTTGTGAGTTTGGTCGGACAAAGGTCTGATCGTGTGTACGGGGCATAAGGGGTGGAGTGAAACGCTCTGGAGGCGTGGCCTGGCCGGAGTCCAGGCTGAGGTTGCCACTCATCTTAGGGACAGCACGGATGTTCGGCTACAAGGAGTCCTTTCTAAACTAATGTAAGGTTACATACATCCACATCGGTGATTAAAGGGGGTGTAAAGGTACATGTTTTTTCACCTTAATGCAATCTATGCATTAAAGTGAAAAAACATCCGAGTATTTGCGCCCCCCCCCCCCGAGCCCCCCTTTACTTACCTGACCCCTCGAAAATCCCGCGCCGTGAACTCGCAAGCTTCTCTGTCAGCTTCTCGGCTCATTCATTGGTTGATTGAAAGCAGAGCAGCCATTGGCACGCACTGCTGTCAATCACATCCAATGACACGCCGGGGGGGTGTGGCCGAGTGATACAGCGAGCGGCTATGGCCGCCGGCTGTATCACAGGAGCACGCCCACAAGAACTCCTCACCATGCGAGCTTGCTCGCATGAAGGTGAGTAGTTCTTGCGGGGGGAGCCGAGACAGCCGCCGAGGGACCCCAGAAGACCAGGTTTGGGGCCACTCTGTGCAAAGCGAGCTGCACAGTGGAGGTAAGTATAACATGTTTGTTATTTAAAAAAAATATATAATAATTACCTTTACAACCCCTTTAATGTAGTGAATTGTAACAGCAGTTCCTGCTGCGGCTCAGCGGCTAGGTGCAGCCACCGGCCCTGTTCATTCTAAGGACAGGTCGCCAGCAGCTGCAGCAATTCGTGCCTCTCTGCTTAGCCAGCGATTACCTGCTGTGAGCGCTGCTGGATGCAAACAAACATGCTACATTCAAACTTCCAATTTGGGACGGTGCGAATTGTAGCGGCAGTTCCTGCTGCCGCTCAGTGGCTAGTTGCAGCCACAAGCCCAGTTCATTCTAAGGACAGGTCGTCAGCAACTGCAGCAATTCATGGCTCTCTGCAGAGCCAGCAATTACCTGTGATGATCGCTGCTAGACGCACACAAAGTGCTAGATTACCATTGCCGATTAAGGTCAGTGTGAATTGTAGCGGCAGTTCTTGCTGCGGCTCTCAGCAGCTAGCTGCGGCCAATAGCCCCATTCACTATATTCACTATATTGACAGATCGCCATCAGTCGCAGCGATTCATGGCTCTCTGCATAGCCAACGATTACCTGCTGTGATCGCTGCTGGTTGCCCACACAGTGCTACATTCACACTGCCGATTAGCCGCTTCCCAAACAGCTGCCGTCATTATACTGCGGCAAGGTGGCTCGTTCTCGCAAATTACCGTAGCTGTACATCGGAATTGGAACTCACTTTTGTGGGCGCGTGTGCTTCCATTGGCCAGCAGGGGAGCCAATCAGCGGGTCCGGGGGACTCGATGTCTGCCACCCACCTCCCCGCAGTGACAGAACGGGGATTTGCCTGTGTAAACAAGGCAGATCTCCGTTCTAACAGGGGAGGGCAGACAGATCCTGTCTTTCTGCTATGCAGGAAGATGGATCTGTGTGTTTCCCCAGTGACACAGTCCCCCATAAAGTTAGAACACATAATGAGGGAACACGTTTAACCCCTTGATCACCCCTGATGTTAACCCCTTCCCTGCCAGTGTCATTAGTACATAACAGTGCATATTTTTTTTTAAACAATAGAACAGTGCTGATTTTTAGCACTGATTACTGTAATAATGTCACTGGTTCCCAAAAAAGTGTCAAAAATGTTAGTTAGGTATCTGATCTGTCCGCCGCAATGTTGCAGTCACGCTAAAAATCACTGATCGCCACCATTAATAGTAAAAAAAAAAATGGCATAAATCTATCCCCTATTTTGTAGATGCTATAACTTTTGCGCAAACCAATCAATATACACTTATTGCGATTTTTTTTTTCCACCAAAAATATGTAGCAGAATACATATCGGCCTAAACGGATGAATACATTTGTTTTTTTACATTTTATTTTATTTTTTGAACATGCTTTATAGCAGAAAGTAAAAATGTTGTGTTTTTTTTTCTAAATTGTCGCTCTTTATTTGTTTATAGCACGAAAAAAAAAAAAGAATGCAGAGGTGATCAAATACCACCAAATGAAAGCTCTATTTATGGAAAAAAAATGACATCAATTTTGTTTGGGTACATGACCGCACGACCGCGCAATTGTCAGTTAAAATAACGCAGTGCCGTATCGCAAAAAATGGCCTGGTCAGGAAGTGGGTAAATCTGGGGCTGAAGTGGTTGAGGACAGTGCGAATTGTAGTGGCAGTTCCTGTTGCTGCTCTCAGCGGCTAGGTGCAGCCACCGGCCCCGTTCATTTTAAGGACAGGTCGCCAGCAGCCGCAGCAATTCATGGCTCTCTACAGAGCCAGCGATTACCTGTGATGATCGATGCTTGATGCACACAAAGTGCTACATTACCATTGCCGATAAGGGTCAGTGTGAATTGTAGCAGCAGTTCCTGCTGTGACTCAGCAGCTAGCTGTGGCCATCAGCCCCATTCACTATAATGATAGATCACCAGCGGCCGCAGCTATTCGCAGCTCTCTGCACATCCAGCGATTACCTGCGGTGATCGCTGCTGGACGCACACAAGGTGTGTAGCCGCTGAGAGCCGCAGCAGGAACTGCTACTACAATTCGCTGGCTTTAATTGCTGGTGTGAATGTAGCCTTCTATTATTATTATTTTACAGGATTTATAAAGTGCCAACAGGTTACGCAGTGCTTTACAATATAAAAGGGAGACAGTACAGTTACAATACAATAAAATACAAGAGGGTTAAGAGGGCCCTGCTCATAAGAGCTTACAATCTAATAGGCTTGGGCAAGTGGTTATAACTGGGGGTATGAGCTGATGGAAGCGATAAAAAATTGGTTGGAGGCTTAATGGGCTTCCTTGAAGAGATGAGTTTTCAGGGATCGCCTAAAAGCAGCTAGAGTAGGAGATAGCCGGACAGATTGAGATAGAGAGCTCCAGAGGATGGGAGAGGCTCTGGAGAAGTCCTGGAGACGAGTATGGGAGGAGGAGACAAGCACATCTAACGCGATACCTAAAGGGACATACTTCAGGCTCCACAGCATCTTCAGAATTACTGCGCATGTGCGTCGGACGCGCACAGTGGGTATGTAGAAGGCAAATAGATGGGATTAAAACACTCTCAGTTTTTATTGCTGTCTGTGTCCCTGTTAGGGGAATGCATCCTCTCTATTTGTCCTGTTTACTGTTATCAGAGTGAAGGAGGAAGAAAATCCCAATTTCGGGTTTACACCAGAACAAGAAAAGAGGAGGAATCTTCCAATTACATCCAGGGATTCCCTCACTTTGGAGGGATTTCCTCTCACCTCCTGTGGGGGAAAAAACGCAAAAATGCATTTAGTTCTACTTTAATAGATCTATTTTTTAATAAATTGAGGGGGTTTGTATGGGACTTTGAGGAAGCCAAGGCCTGGTAAGGCCAAGTATTTCCATCCCAGGGGACTTTAAATGAAAAACATGGAATGGTAATGCCATGTGTTTCCATCCCTAATCATTCAAGGAAAGGAGCGAAGGGGGCGGGACTTTGAATGAAGCACGTGTATGCAAGAGCATGGATAGGTAAACATATGGAATTTATTCAGAAGAGGTACTTGAACTAACTAACTAACTATGAAGTACCGCTCAGCGCTCAGGAAATAACAATCGAGGTCTTTAACCTCCCTGGCGGTATTCCCGAGCGTGACTCGGGGTTGGTTTTTTCTGGTAGGATCGGTAACCCCGAGTCACGCTCGGGGTAACATTGCAGAGCTGCCAGCGGAGTCCCCTTACCTTCTCCTGGCGATCCAGCAATGATGTCCTGCGCTATGATCGCCGGCAAGATCACAGGCGAGAGTGCCGACCCCCTCTCACTTCCTGGTTCTGTTCCCTGCGAGCAGCAGCGGCGCATGGGAGCGGAACTGGGCGGGAGTTTCAAAAGTTCAAAAGTAACACAAACATCAAGTGTTGAGGCCACGAAACGCGTCGAGCTACCAGAAGCCATTTCTTTTTAACCGATTACCCAGAACTTCCAGTATTACCCATATCTACCTCTATAGGATCAGTGAGACCATAGGCCCTGCAGGCATTATTATCTTTTATGTTTTTATTCTATTTTGTCTAGGTGAACTATGGAATTTTACTATGATTTATCATGGAATAATGTTGTTACTATATTTACTCATTGTAAACTCTATGACTATTTGATGTCTGTGCAATCAACTTTTTATGCTTGTTTGCACTGTAATATGACCCATTGTAAACTCCATGACTATTTGATGTCTGTGAAACCAACTTTTTATGCTTGTTTACATTGTTATACGCAATAAATTTCATATGATCAAAAAACAGTAGTGTTGCAGAAGCAGATGGAAGTGATTAAGTGAATGTTTACCTATCTATGCTCTTGCATACACGTGCTTCATTCAAAGTCCCGCCCCCTTCGCTCCTTTCCTTTAATAGATCCATGTTGGTTTTGTGGGAAGGCAGATGTAAATGGACGTGAGTCCATTTACATCCTTTTACCTCAGATCCATCACATTTAGGTTCAAGAAAGCAGGAAAGGACAACAAGGTAAATTAAGTGTCGGTTCACACTGGGGCAACACAACTTCCAGCGCGACTTTTCAAGGCAACTTGGAGACGACTTCAGCGCGACTTCAGCGCTACTTGGAGCAACTTACAACGCAACTTCAAGTCGCCTCCAGGACAGGCGGCTTTGCCAGTGGCCAATCACATAATAATCTGCTCTGTGGGAGGGAGGGGTTTGCCTTAGAAAACAATTTTCACTTCCTGGAAAGTTGCTTCAGTTAAGACGGGGGATCCGACTTTGAGGCGACTTCCATTGAAATCAATGGGTACAAGTCGCCTAGAAGTCGCCTTCAAGTAGTACAGGAACCTTTTCTGAAGTCGGAGCGACTTCAGTAGTGTACATTAAGACGGCTCTCATTGACTAACATGTAATTTCTCATGTCGCGCGACTTGGGGCGACACAAGTCGGATCCCAAGTCGCGGTAGTGTGAACCGGCACTAAATGTAAACAGTTGAACGTTCATTTGTATGTGTAGCGGGGTCTCTAAACTTAGGTAGGACACTCAGGTGTGTAAGAATGGGAATAATGGACCATTTGTGTTCGTGGAGGATTGGACGGTGTAATAATCTCCTTGGCCTCTGGGTGGCGGGGTACCTGGAGGCTCAGGGTAGATTGGCCGTTACAGTGCTAGCCTTTTTGTCCCTTCCCGGAGATGGTACGGCGAGGGCGGGGAACCTGCCGTGGTGTCGATGGGAGGAGATAAAAGGGGGAGACGCCCTAACCACGAGGTCTTCTGGAGGATCTTCTTCACGCGCCCAGGCACCTTAGGCCTGGGTGCGGGCGGTTCCAGATTCCGGCTCAGGTGCCCTAGCCCTGACCGGGATGGCGTTGGAGTCCATCCCAGGCACCTTCAGCCTGGGGTGAGGTACTAGGTCAGGAGGCCTGGGGCCCAGTGACTTCGACTGGGTCCCGCGAGGGTGGAGAAGTCCGAGGGTCCCTGAAGTGGATGGGGCCCATGTCTGAGGTGAGGAGGCCGGGGAGGTTACCCATTCGGAGAGTCTGGAGCAGCATCAACCCAGTGACGGATGGGCCTCTGGTAACTCCCTTGGAGGGACATCTTCCCATGACAGGGGCCGCAGCGCAGCGAAGGTACGCCTATCTACGTTCTCTTGAGTCGCTGGTAGAGACTCTCAAGTTCTAAGTCCTTCCGAGCTAATGCTATAGTAACCGCTGGCGAGATCGCAGTGGTTTAGCTGATAACCAGGATAGTGCCTCGACCTGCTCATTCCCGTATCAAAATGTTATCAAGTCGCAACCAGTTGGATACTGAAGCACTGTTTATTGTGAGATATACAATAAAACAAGAGTTGGACTGTGATCGGTATGTGGAACTCTGGTTAATGGGAGCAGAGGGAAGTGTTGACACAGCAGGACTTGATTCTAGACAAAAGCACATAGGCCCGAGGAAATATCTGGTGCTGGCCTTCACCTCACCCACAGCTATGGGGAGGACATGGGCCGTAGCGCATCTCACCCTGTCGTATGACATACCCCTAGACAAAGGAGACGGGGTGAGGCCGCTACAGATGCATTTCCTTATAGACCAGTGATGGCGAACCTTGGTACCCCCAGATGTTTTGGAACTACATTTCCCATGATGCTCATCTACACCATGGGAAATGTAGTTGCAAAACATCTGGGGGTACCAAGGTTCGCCATCACTGGTATAGACTGACATTGAGCTTCCGTTCACATCCGCCTGCTAAACTGACAGGCAAATCTGATTGAAACAACAATGAGAAAGGCCACTTAAAGCAGAACTTCATTCTCTCAATCAACATTGACTATCTTTAATCCTCACGCTGCTGGCATTAGTAAATAGATAGGAAAGTATATCATATTTACTTTGTTTAAACTTTTTTTTTTTTTACATTTCTTCAGTTACTTCCTGGTTTCCATGCCTAGGCAAATGATGTCATACATCCCAGGAGACTTCAAGAGGAGAGGAGGGGCTTTCTCAGCTAAGCACACCCTCTCTTGCTTGCATGCTTGAGCTAAGGGCAGGTGGATTCAAGGAAGTAAAATGCTACATGAATCACCTGCCCTTACTCAAGATGGCCATGGCCAGAAATGATAGGGGGGGTGTTTTACAAAGTGATTTCTCAACAAAATAAAGCATGGAGGCATGGATGGATGGGAGAGTTTGCTTTGAAAAGTAAAAATGAATGAAATAGCAATCTTTGGTGCTCAGGTGAAGTGTAGTTCCACTGTAAATCTTTTTTTTTTTGCAGATTCATATTTACCTAGGTGGATGCTGCATCTGTGCCCTGCCGGCTCTAGCACTGAGAACCGAGCGATCAAACACCACTGATCACTCGGTTCTCAGTGCCTCCTGAGCAGAGAGCTGCTGACTATCACTCACTGCTGTCTGCTCTGCCCCCTCCCCCCCCCCTCATGCTCACTGGAGCGCTGAGCTGTGGAGGGGGCGGGAGCGGCAGGCTCTCAGTGACTCGCTGAGAGGCTGAGCCGGGTGACGGTCCAGGCATGTGGGCGGATCCCGACTTCATTGTCGCGATCTTGCCCAAGCCTGGACCGGCTCTGTGACATTAACCGACAGCGGGCTGAAGCTGAAAATGGGCCACAGGAGTGCAGAACAAATTGCACTCCTGTGATCCACAGGAGAAGTACAGCCAAACAAGCTTTGGCTGTATTTCTCCTTTAACCATTTCCCTACCCAGCTATAGTAATATGACGGCCGCAGGAACACTCCGTTCCTCCGGGCGGCCGTCAAATGACGTCCTCGGCTTCCCGGCCCTCTAGGGGGCGCATGCGCGCTCCCGCCGTGTTACTCGGGAGCCGGTGCGTGTGCCCGGCGGCCGCGATGTCCGCCGGGCACCTGCGATTGCCCGATAACAGAGCAGGACCGTGGATCTGTGTGTGTAAACACAGATTAACGTCCTGTCAGGTGAGAGGAGACCGATGTGTGTTCCCAGTACAGAGGAACACCGATCGGTCTCCTCCCCTTGTGAGTCCCCTCCCCCTACAGTTAGAATCACTCCCTAGGTAACACATTTAACCCCTTGAGCGCCCCCTAGTGTTAACCCCTTCCCTGCCAGTGACATTTATACAGTAATCAATGCATTTTTATAGCACTGATTGCTGTATAAATGTCACTGGTCCCAAAATAGTGTCAAAAGTGTCTGATATGTCCGCCGCCATGTCAGTCACGATAAAAATCGCAGATCGCCGCCATTACTAGTAAAAAAATAATAATAATAAAAATGCCATAAATCTATCCTCTATTTTGTAGACGCTATAACTTTTGTGCAAACCAATCACTATACGCTTATTGCGTTTTTTTTAACAAAAATATGTAGAAGAATACGTATCGGCCTAAACTGAGGTAAAAATTTGTTTTAAGAAAAAATAAATAAAAAAATTGGGATATTTATTATAGCAAAGAGTAAAAAATATTGGTTTTTTTTTCAAACTTGTCACTTTTGTTTTGTTTATAGTGCAAGAAATATAAACCGCAGAGGTGATCAAATTGGGTGCAGTGTTGCATGACCGCGCAATTGTCATTCAAAGTGTTACAGTGCTGAAAACTGGCCTGGGCAGGAAGGGGGTGAAAATGCCTGGTACTGAAGTGGTTAAAGTGAATTACAGGCACTACATTAGCAAAGTATGCAATCCGTGATATCTGATAAAAGACTTGTGATTCTGTCTGGCCACTTTTGTGATTCATATACCTCTGCCGCACAGCACAGCCAGGAGTGTGATAACACTTTATGTCCCTGAGATAAGGAATACAGTGGGGTCTAATCTCCGCCCACAAACTTCTGATTGGATAGTGAAGTTGCAGCAACATTCAAGTCATTAGTTCTGCCCACTCTGCTCTCCATGCATGCTTCTTGCCAATTTATGTGTGTGCAGCCCATTGGCTCTTTGCCTGGCCCCTCCCTCTCCCTGATGCTGCTTTGCCTCTCGATATCTGTATTTGTGTTATAGAGGAATTGTGACATAACCCGTCTCAGCTCATAATTAACTCTCATATTGGATACATTTTACTGTGCCAAAGATAAATTATAACTATGGTGTACATTCAGAGTATTTTTGTCGTTCTCTTGAATTACCTGCTAATTAATTAGTATAATATTGTACTCGTTAGATTAAATTGCCTGTTCATTTGACATAAGCTTGCCTAAATTATAAAGGAGGATTCAATGATGTTCATTTATCAATGAAGGAAACGTGAGAAATAGAGGTTATATGATATACCGTATATACTCGAGTATAAGCCGACTCGAATATAAGCCGAGGCACCTAATTTTACCACAAAAACTGGGAAAACGTATTGACTCGAGTATAAGCCTAGGGTGTGCCTCACTTTGTCCATGCCTCACTGTGTCCATGACTAGACTGACGTTTAACATGGGAGTCTATGGAAGGGGTGCCCGGCTTTGAAAAAACGGTGCTCCCCAGCCGTAAGTCCCCCGGACAAGAAACTTTGCAAACTTGTAGAGGAAGGGTTGGGCTACATGTGTGCCAAGTTTGGGGTCCAGAGGACCTATGACCGGCCGGTACTGGGTCCCCAAATTCACCAGAAAAATGACCATTTAACATGGGAGTCTATGGAAGGGGTGCCCGGTTTTGAAAAATCGGTGCTCCCCGGCCGTAGGTCCCCCGGACAAGAAACTTTGCACACTTGTAGAGGAAGACTGGGGCTATATGTGTGCCAAGTTTGGGGTCCAGGGAACCTATGGCCGGCCGGTACCGGCTCCCCAAAGTCCGGGAGATCAGGCACAAAAAGGTGACTCGAGTATAAGCCGAGGGGGGCATTTTCAGCACAAAAAAATTGTGCTTAAAAACTCGGCTTATACTCGAGTATATACGGTACATTACATTGCTGGGCTTTATATTTGGGGCTGGAAAACCCTTCTATACAGGTATTTCGGTTTAAAGTGGTAGTAAGCTAGTTTGCAACATTTTTACCTACAGGTAAGCTTATATTAAGGCCCCTTTCACACTGGGGCGCTCATAGCGCCGGCGATAAAACGCCGCTATT
Organism: Rana muscosa; assembly: GCA_029206835.1. Taxonomy (NCBI): domain Eukaryota; kingdom Metazoa; phylum Chordata; class Amphibia; order Anura; family Ranidae; genus Rana; species Rana muscosa. Next base: position 42,332,692 of record CM055117.1, on the reverse strand, counting down.
TTTACCGCCGACGCTATGGGCGGATTTGCGTCACATTTTGGCTGCTAGCGGTGCGGTTTTAACCCCCGCTAGCGCCCGAGAAAGGGTTAAAACCGCCCGCAAACCGCTGCTACAGCAGTGGTTTGCGGGCGGTATAGCCACGCTGTCCCATTGATTTCAATGGGCAGGAGCGGTAAAGGAGCGGTATACACACCGCTCCTTCACCGCTCCAAAGATGCGGCTAACAGGACTTTTGGAGCGGTCCTGCTAGCGCATCGCCTCAGTGTGAAAGCCCTTGGGCTTTCACACTGAGACTGCAGGGCAGGAGTTTTTCAGGCGGTATTTAGGCGCTATTTTTAGTGCTAAAACGCCTGAAAAAAACGCCTCAGTGTGAAAGGGGCCTAAAGCTTACCTGTAGGTAAAATTAATATCTACTGTGCATGTGCGGGAGTGACGTCATCGCGGCTCAGCCAGTCAGACGACCGGAGCCTGCGAACCTGGAAGGAAGAACGGGTGAAGAAGGAAGCCCTGTCATCGATGACAGTAAATGGATAGGCCCACATTCTCAGTGATGTAACTGGTCTCTAGTGAATGGATAGGCTGCATTCTCAGTGATGTCACCGGTCTCTAGTGAATGAATAGGCTGCATTCTCAGTGATGTAACTGGTCGCTAGTGAATGGATAGGCTGCATTCTCAGTGATGTCACTGGTCTCTAGTGAATGGATAGGCTGCATTCTCAGTGATGTCACCGGTCTCTAGTGAATGGATAGGCTGCATTCTCAGTGATGTCACCGGTCTTTCGTGAATGGATAGGCTGCATTCTCAGTGATGTCACCGGTCTCTAGTGAATGGATAGGCTGCATTCTCAGTGATGTCACCGGTCTTTCGTGAATGGATAGGCTGCATTCTCAGTGATGTCACCGGTCTCTAGTGAATGGATAGGCTGCATTCTCAGTGATGTCACCGGTCTCTAGTGAATGGATAGGCTGTATTCTCAGTGATATCACCGGTCTCTAGTGAATGGATAGGCTGTATTCTCAGTGATGTCACCAGTCTCTAGTGAATGGATAGGCTGCATTCTCAGTGATATCACCGGTCTCCAGTGAATGGATAGGCTGCATTCTCAGTGATGTCACCACTCTCTAGTGAATTGATAGGCTGTATTCTCAGTGATGTCACTGGTCTCTAGTGAATTGATGGGCTGCATTCTCAGTGATGTCCTCGATCTCTAGTGAATGGATGGGCTGCATTCTCAGTGATGTCACCGGTCTCTAGTGAATGGATAGGCTGCATTCTCAGTGATGTCACCGGTCTCTAGTGAATGGATAGGCTGCATTCTCAGTGATGTCCTCGATCTCTAGTGAATGGATGGGCTGCATTCTCAGTGATGTCACCGGTCTCTAGTGAATGGATAGGCTGCATTCTCAGTGATATCACCGGTCTCTAGTGAATTGATAGGCTGTATTCTCAGTGATGTCACTGGTCTCTAGTGAATGGATAGGCTGCATTCTCAGTGATGTCACTGGTCTCTAGTGAATGGATAGGCTGCATTCTCAGTGATATCACCGGTCTCTAGTGAATTGATAGGCTGTATTCTCAGTGATGTCACTGGTCTCTAGTGAATGGATAGGCTGTATTCTCAGTGATGTCACTGGTCTCTAGTGAATGGATAGGCTGCATTCTCAGTGATGTCACTGGTCTCTAGTGAATGGATAGGCTGTATTCTCAGTGATATCACCGGTCTCTAGTGAATGGATAGGCTGTATTCTCAGTGATGTCACCAGTCTCTAGTGAATGGATAGGCTGCATTCTCAGTGATATCACCGGTCTCCAGTGAATGGATAGGCTGCATTCTCAGTGATGTCACCACTCTCTAGTGAATTGATAGGCTGTATTCTCAGTGATGTCACTGGTCTCTAGTGAATGGATAGGCTGCATTCTCAGTGATGTCACCGGTCTCTAGTGAATGAATAGGCTGCATTCTTAGTGATGTCACCGGTCTCTAGTGAATGGATAGGCTGCATTCTCAGTGATGTCACCGGTCTCTAGTGAATGGATAGGCTGCATTCTCAGTGATGTCACTACTCTAGTGAATGGATAGGCTGCATTCTCAGTGATGTCATCTGTCTCTAGTGAATGGATAGGCTGCATTCTCACTGATGTCACTGGTCTCTAGTGAATGGATAGGCTGCATTCTCAGTGATGTCACTGGTCTCTAGTAAATGGATAGGCTGCATTCTCAGTGACGTCACCAGTCTCTAGTGAATGGATAGGCTGCATTCTCAGTGATGTCACCGGTCTCTAGTGAATGAATAGGCTGCATTCTTAGTGATGTCACCGGTCTCTAGTGAATGGATAGGCTGCATTCTCAGTGATATCACCGGTCTCTAGTGAATTGATAGGCTGTATTCTCAGTGATGTCACTGGTCTCTAGTGAATGGATAGGCTGTATTCTCAGTGATGTCACTGGTCTCTAGTGAATGGATAGGCTGCATTCTCAGTGATGTCACTGGTCTCTAGTGAATGGATAGGCTGTATTCTCAGTGATATCACCGGTCTCTAGTGAATGGATAGGCTGTATTCTCAGTGATGTCACCAGTCTCTAGTGAATGGATAGGCTGCATTCTCAGTGATATCACCGGTCTCCAGTGAATGGATAGGCTGCATTCTCAGTGATGTCACCACTCTCTAGTGAATTGATAGGCTGTATTCTCAGTGATGTCACTGGTCTCTAGTGAATGGATAGGCTGCATTCTCAGTGATGTCACCGGTCTCTAGTGAATGAATAGGCTGCATTCTTAGTGATGTCACCGGTCTCTAGTGAATGGATAGGCTGCATTCTCAGTGATGTCACCGGTCTCTAGTGAATGGATAGGCTGCATTCTCAGTGATGTCACTACTCTAGTGAATGGATAGGCTGCATTCTCAGTGATGTCATCTGTCTCTAGTGAATGGATAGGCTGCATTCTCACTGATGTCACTGGTCTCTAGTGAATGGATAGGCTGCATTCTCAGTGATGTCACTGGTCTCTAGTAAATGGATAGGCTGCATTCTCAGTGACGTCACCAGTCTCTAGTGAATGGATAGGCTGCATTCTCAGTGATGTCACCGGTCTCTAGTGAATGAATAGGCTGCATTCTTAGTGATGTCACCGGTCTCTAGTGAATGGATAGGCTGCATTCTCAGTGATGTCACCGGTCTCTAGTGAATGGATAGGCTGCATTCTCAGTGATGTCACTACTCTAGTGAATGGATAGGCTGCATTCTCAGTGATGTCATCTGTCTCTAGTGAATGGATAGGCTGCATTCTCACTGATGTCACTGGTCTCTAGTGAATGGATAGGCTGCATTCTCAGTGATGTCACCAGTCTCTAGTGAATGGATAGGCTGCATTCTCAGTGATGTCACCAGTCTCTAGTGAATGGATAGGCTGCATTCTCAGTGATGTCACTGGTCTCTAGTGAATGGATAGGCTGCATTCTCAGTGATGTCACTGGTCTCTAGTGAATGGATGTGATGTGGGGAATGGATACTAATTTCATATCTGCGATGCCTCTGATGACTATAACAGGAATCTATGGGTTTATAATATCTATGGCCCAATTATGTTATATCCCATTTTTACATTCATTAACCTAATATCAAATCAGGCAGTTGTAATGAAAGCCTTGTGATGTTTGTTACTTGTATCATATACACGGAAGGGACCCAGGTGGTTAAACTGCTTTGTTACACTTAAATGGCCCAGCATCATAATCCGGTGTTCCTTCCAGCATGGCTGCAGATGTACAGCTTAATTCCCTGGAACAATGATTCCAATTCATTTGTGAAGTGTTCGCAGTCCCACTGTGCAGATTTTAGGCATTAAACGGATCTGTGCAGAGCTGCGCTATAGAAGAAGGGAGAAAAAAAATCAAGCTTTATTAAAAAGCTTATTTCAGACAGTAATTAGAGAAGTGTCAGCGACATGATAAGACATGAACCAATCGCAGGGCAGCTTGTTTTGGAACATGACGGCGCTTGGCTAGTACTGGCTTGTAGGTTTCAAAAACATATGGGGGTTGGTGTACAGTTTAAGGCACAGAAGATTTGCTCACAGAGTGGAACTGTTCCTACGGCATGGATCACTGAGTGTAAAATAATAGTTGTGTGCACAAAAAGTAAAAAATAACCATCCAAGACAACAAATAGCGCTCTTCCCCAGATAGTAAGGCCCCTTTCACACGGGCGGATCCCGTAATGATCCGCCCTGTGAACCTCCTCTTGCTCAGCGGGGATCGCTCCGTTGATCCCCGCTGAGCTGGCGGATGACAGGGCGGTCCCTGCACACTGTGCAGGGACCGCCCTGTCAGATCTCCGCTCTCCTCTATGGGGGGATCAGAAGAACACGGACCGTCTGTCCGTGTTTATCCGATCCGTCTGCAGACGGATGGAAAAATAGGATTTTCCTCCGTCTGCAGAATCGGACCATAGCGGAGACGGATGATATCGGGTGTCAGCGGATATTCATCCGCTGACACCCGCTATCCCATAGGGACATACTGTCCGCACGTGTGAAAGGGGCCTAAGAGTCCGCACTCACCGGAACATATGACCTCTTTTCGCAAAGAAGGTCAAACTCGATTGGGGTAAGTTTATCAAGAAATATATAGCATATACTCGATCAACCAATGGAATGTTCTATTTTAAAGTTCATCTAAAATCATTTTTTTTATTATTTGAGTTTAAAGCTTCGTTTTTTTTTTATTTTTATAACAAACATGTCATACTTACCTCCACTGTGCAGCTTGTTTTGCACAGAGTGGCCCCAAACCGCGACTTCTGGGGTCCCCCTGCGGCTCTCGCTGCTCCCCTTCGCATCAGATAACCCCCTAGGAGAAGCGTTCTCCCGGGGGGGTTACCTTTCAGGCGTGCTCCTGAGTCATTCATTCGGCGTCCATAGAGGCCGAATGTATTATGACTCGGCCCCGCCCCCCGGCGCCCGCGTCATTGGATTTAATTGACAGCAGCGGGAGCCAATAGCTGCGCTGCTATCAATCTATCCAATCAGAACCCCAGGAAGAGGAAGAGCGCGTCTCCGCCGGGTGAAGTTCCAGGGCTCAGGTAAGTAAAACGGGGGGGCTGGGGGGCTGGTGATTGCCAGAAGTTTTTTTACCTTAATGCATAGGATGCATTAAAGGAGAAGTATGGGATGGGTTAAATAACTAGTACATATCACATTAGTCACATATCAGCTAATCTTTTTTTCCTACCTCTTTTAGTTTTTACAGCAAGTGCACATGAACTTTCCTTCAGCTGGCAAAAACAGTCCACTTTCAGTTTGAGAAGTTCTCAGGGGGTGTGAACATCTCCACCAACACACCAACACACCCCCTGCCTCTGTCAGCCCTCCCCTAAGAGATGTGTCTGCGCTGATAGACAGGGAGGGGTAGGAGGGAGGAGGGAGAAGGGAGGGGGGAGCAGCTACGCTCTGTGAAGTCTCATAAACAAGCAGAGGGAGGATAGCCGACATCAATCAAGCAAAATTACAAGAAAGGGGGTGGATCCAGACTCTATATTCACACCATTGTCTGGACGATGCTGTATGAAAGACTGTAGAACCTCCCACAGGTATTTATCTAGATTTTAACAGAATGGGGGCACTTCTGAGAGGGCTGAAAGGGTTTATAGATATCAGTAGCTCACATAGAATATTGTGATGTAAGCAAAAAAAAGGAAATCCATACTTCTTATTTAAGGTGAAAAAACATGAGGGTTTACAACCCCTTTCAGATAGAATAGAAAATGGTTCAATTCCCTGTAAGGGTATTTTCAGCCAGGTATGATATATGCATAGTTGCATTGGTCCATGCTGCATAAAGTATGTAAAATTTCCTGGAATTCTTCTTTAGTTACTGCCACTAACACCAACAATTGGACTTTTTTTTATTCCCACTGACACCACTTGTAAATGTAAACTAAAGCATGCACCTCAATTTTTACCATGCCATCAGAACTTAGTTTTATATGAGGGTTTGTAAAAATGCCTTTTCACTCAAGCTGAATTGGTGTCTACATATACCTGCCCTTTAAGGGGGAGGTAGCATTTAATGAATAAAAGGTGACCCCCCCTACATCCAGGCCAGTGTTGACTGACAGCAGTTTATTGCCGTTTATGGTCATTCAATTTACTGGTAGCCTGAAGTGCTTCCAATGCATCTCCCTCGTGATTGCTATTTTAGTCTTGCAGACTCTTGTCATTTCATCTGTGGAAGACAAATTAGATTCCAGTTAACCTTAATAGCATCTAACCTAGATAATATGACATCTCTGTGCACGGAGGTCTGTATATCGTGACACGCTGTGTGGAGTGAACCTCATTCTAGAGACGTATGCTTGTTCTGTAGACCTTCATCCGTCTCATTCTGCTTACCATCCACAACCTGACCCGCAACCTTGACTTGTCCCAAGAACCTTAAACGCTCACCTAAACCTCCATTTACCACAAAAAAAAAAACTCTTCTATGTTACTCCAAACTGCAGAGAATGCCCAAGTTGCATTGAAACTGCACTATGCCCAGAAGAGTGTTGGAGGAACGTCACTATAGAAGCAGACTTCCCAATGTCGCCGAAGAGGCAGCTTTCCCAATGTAGAGAGTGTCAAAAAGACTAAAGAACAAAACCTGATTCTGGAGATTTTCCCGTTTTAAGGTCACCACTATTTCTGGCAGTCTACGGATGGTATAGTTCCTAATGGCCCGTACACACGATCCGAATATCGTACGAAAAATGTCGTCCGAGGAAGAATCGTACGTTAATCAGATCATTAGTACAGGGCTTCCGAGAGCCGATCATGACAGTTCATCCGATATTATTTTATCGGACATGCACGAAAATTTTCCTCGTACCATACCAGATCGTACAATTTTCGTTTAGTCAGTATAGTTGTCGTCCGAAAATACAATTCAAATACACTACAACACATGACATCCCTTCCAATTTTTTTTTCTGTTGTACGAGAATTTCCGTGACTTTAATGACCTATTTAATTTCTACTTGCGACTATTAAGCGAAAAAAGTTGTACAATCCGTCGTACGATATTCGGATCGTGTGTACGGGGCATTAGTCTGCTGTGGCTTATACAACTCACAAATGACTCTGAGCAGAGCAGTGAAGCTTATGCGTCTGCTTTTTATTATCTTTTCCCATTCCACAATTGTCTATGTGAAAGTTGTATGACCCAGCAGAGAGATGCTTGGGAAGCATTACTTTTCCCAGGACAAGCTTACCTTTCCTGTCTGAACATCTTTACCTGAATTGTGAGCACTTACACCTGCCTCTTGAAACGCTATACCCCAAAGGAACCCTTTAAATAAGCTTAAGGCAGCGCTTGACAAATTAGCTCTGAATCTAGGAGCCGGCTAAAAAAGTTTGGAGCCAGTTTTTTTTTTTTTTAGCTTAGTTTAGGTGGCAAAAAGACCAGGGGCTTCAGCCCCAAGTCCCTCTATCCATCATATGTCATGTGCACCAGTTCATTTAAGGGTGTGGGGTGGTAGGAAGCTGGCAGTGAGGTACAGGGGGATGATGATAACAGGGGGTATGTTAGTAGGAAGCCGACAGTGAGGTAGGTACAGTGAATATCTCTTAAACATGCACTGTTTTCACATGGGATGACGTCACCACTTTGAAGGGATGGCATACCCACGCTGTACCGTCATTGCGGCTCGGCCATTCATACAGCTGGAGTGCGCAAGCCCGGAAGGAAGACTGGTTGGAGATGGAATCCTTGTCAGGGGTGACAGCATGCCATCGGAGGGCTTCGTTTTAGACAGCTCCAATTGCTGGGATTTCGTTTACATTTCAGCTGTCAACAGGGGAACCCCACTGACAGCTGAATGAGCCATCAGTTGTTAAAGGCGCTAGGGCCCCAGGCCTTAACAACCGATAATTGCCGGCTTTTTTTTTACATTTCAGCTGTTAGTGGGGGAATCCCGCTGACAGATGAAAGAACATGAGCCTGAAAGTATCGGTTTAAGGTATCCGATACCGATACTCGTGCAAATGCTTAGTATCGGTATCGGTGCAACCCTAACCAGAAATGTAGAAATATGTTTTTAAACTGATAGATATGATAAAAGCGTAGCGGAGTTCCGACAAAAAATAAAAAAAATAAAAGTGAGCAGCTACAAATACTGCAGCTGCTGACTTTTAATTATTGGACACTTACCTGTCCCAGGGTCCAGCGATGCGGGGGGACGAAGCCCCGCTCCTCTCCCCCTTCTCTTCGCGGCGCCAGCATTGTCACAGTGGGCGCTCCGGCTGTGGCTTCACAGCCGGGCATGCGTGAGCCGCGCTACGCACTGTGACTGCCCGGGCAATAATCTGGGACCTGTGACGTGTCCCAGATGATTGCCGAGAGGGAGGGGGAGAGGTGATATTCCTTCCAGCACCGCGGAGCCCCGGGAGGAAGTGGGAGCTGGAACCCTCCAAAAAGAGGGTTTCTGCTCCCCCCCCCTCATCAAAAGAATGACATGCCAAATCAGGGGGTCACCTTCCCTTAAAGCGGAAGTTCCATTTTTGGGTGGAACTCCACTTTAAGTTACCTTTAAAGAGTAAGGGCCCTTTCACACATGCGGACCATATGTCCGCTTTTTCATCCATCCGTTTACGGAAGAAAAACGGACATACAAGTATCCCTATGGGATAGCGGGTGTCAGCGGATGAACATCCGCTGACACCCGATCTCATCAGTGTCCGCTATGCTCCGTTCCTATTTTTCCATCCGTCTACAGAGTGGATCGGATGAACACGGACAGACGGTCGTGTTTATCCGATACCCCCCATAGAGGAGAGCGGAGATCTGACAGGGCGGTCCCTGCACGGTGTGCAGGGACCGCCCTGTCATCTGCCAGCTCAGCGGGGATCAGCGGAGCAATCCCCGCTGAGCAAGCGGATATTCACGGGCAGATCATTACGGAATCCGCCCGTGTGAAAGAGCCCTAACTCCACTTTGGTTGAAAATAAAATATTCTTCTCTGGGTGATCTATGTACATTGCAGGGATTTGAACAAACTGTTGCAGATTCCTAGCTTATGTTATTCTGGAGAAATAGCTGTTTGTCTCTGTCCATGTGCCAAGTGAATCTAATGGGAATGGTTTTGCAATTATCAATCAGCTGCTGCACCTGCAGGGCTCTAATGGGAAAACTTGCAGGGTCTGCAACCCTTTAGCCGTTGAGAATATCTCACCAAAAATGCCTTTTTTTGTTGCAGGGGATGCACAAAATTCATGTATTTTAGTGCAGACTTCTGGGAAAATCAGTGAGCCAATCACACAAGCAGGAAATTACATACCTGGGGGGCGGCGTTCTGTATACCATCTGTGTACAGAACGCCCCCAGGCTACCATATTGCATTTTTACAGAAAATTACAGCGGCTGCAGATTGAAAAGGAAAAGTGATTTTTAATAACATTCAATTACAATATGACTTGTGTTGCAGTTGTATACGTTATATTATTTTTATTTTTTTCCCGTGAAAGTGGAGTTACCTTTTAAAATGTGTATCTATAACATTTTATATCTGGTAATTATTTGTCTAAAAAACTGTGTCAAATCAGTCTTTTGTTGGCATTTTATGGACTCAATTTGTGATTTTTTAAATCCTTTTGCAAATTTTGTGGATATGATTTCGATGAAATGCCAGAGATTTCTGTGTAATATATTTGACGTTGGAGGTTTGCCCAGTTTCTTGGCAACAGCCGAAAATCACCTGCACACCGACCTGATCCAGGAGGTTAATCAATGTCTGTGAGTGGATCCTGGGGACTTGACATACACCCTCATGTGCTATTTAATTCCTGCTGTTTATTGATTAAAGCTGTGGAAGGAGAGGTCTGCGACCTGCTGAAAGTTCCTAAAAATATGCCCATACCTTGGGAAATATCCACTAATAATTCAGGTTTGCTCTTATTTATAATAGGCAGCGTTCTCTGGAGTGTGCTGAGATGCTTACAAGTGTAATACAATTATTAAATCGGGGGTCATACACCAGAGTGTAAGGAGACTTGGTTTAAGAGAACCAGTCATGTCTGGGGTTGTGCAAAGATTTAGCCTTATATAAAGTTAGGTCCATATATATTTGGATACAGGCACAATTTTCATACTTTTGGCTCTGTATGCCACCAGAATAAAATTAAAATTAAAACAATCCAAATTAATTTGAAGTTCAGATTTTCAGCTTTAATTCAAGGGGTTGAACATAAATATCAAGTACAAATTTTAGGAACTGCAACCATTTTTATACACAGCCCCCCCCCCCATTTTCAGGGGCTCAAATGTAATTGGACAAATAAATGAATCTAATCATAAATAAAATGTTCTTTTTTAATATTTTGTTAAGAATCCTTTACTGGCAATGACTGCCTGAAGTCTGGAACCCATGGACATTACCAAAGACTGGGTTTCCTCCTTTCTGATGCTTTGTCAGGCTCTAACTGCAGCTGTCTTCAGTTGTTTTGTTTGTGTCTCTTTCTGTCTTTAGTTTTGCCTTCAGCAAGTGAAATTCTTAATTGGGTTGAGATCAGGAGATTGACTCGGCCATTGCAGAATATTCCACTTATTTTCCTTCAAAAGCTCCTGGGTTGCATTTGCAGTGTGTTTTGGATCATTGTCCATCTGTACTGTGAAGCGTCGTCCAATCAACTTTGCTGCATTTGGCTGAATCTGGGCTGACAGTATATTTCTAAACACTACAGAATTCATCCGGGCTACTTCTGTCCTCTGTCACATCATCAATAAACACCAATGACCCAGTGCCACTGGAAGCCTTGCATGTCCATACCATCACACTGCAAGCTCCACCATGTGACCGCAGATGACATTGTGTGCTTTGGATCATGAGCTGTTCCAAAAGCACCTTTTTCTTCCTGTCATTCTGGTACAGATTAACCCTTTCATGCCTAAGCTTACAAGTTAAAATCCGTATTTTTTGCTAGAAAACTGTATAGAACCCCCAAACATTATTATTATATTTATATATATATATATATATATATATACCGTATAGACTTGAGTATAAGCTGAGTTTTTCAGCACATTTTTTTGTGCTGAAAATGCCCCCCTCGGCTTATACCCGAGTCACCTTTTTGCGCCTGTACTCCCGGAATTTGGGGACCCGGTACCGGCCGATCGCAGGTCCCCTGGACCCAAAACTTGGCACACATGTAGCCCCACTTTTCCTCTACAAGTGTGCAAAGTTTGTTGTCTGGGGGACCTCCGGCTGGGGAGCCCCGATTTTCAAAACCAGGCACCCCTTCCATAGACTCCCATGTTAAACGGTCATTTCTCCGGTGACTTTGGAGACCCGGTACTGGCCGGTCCTAGGTCCCCTGGACCTGAAAGTCTGGAACCCATGGACATTACCAGAGACTGAGTTTCCTCCTTTCTGATGCTTTGTCAGGCTCTAACTGCAGCTGTCTTCCGTTGTTCTTTGTTTGTGTCTCTTTCTGTCTTTAGTTTTGCCTTCAGCAAGTGAAATGCTTAATTGGGTTGAGATCAGGTGATTGACTCGGCCATTGCAGAATATTTCACTTATTTTCCTTCAAAAGCTCCTGGGTTGCATTTGCAGTGTGTTTTGGATCATCGTCCATCTGTACTGTGAAGCGTCGTCCAATCAACTCTGCTGCATTTGGCTGAATCTGGGCTGACAATATATTTCTAAACACTGCAGAATTCATCCGACTGCTTCTGTCTTCTGTCACATCATCAATAAACACCAATGACCCAGTGCCACTGGAAGCCATGCATGTCCATACCATCACACTGCAAGCTCCACCATGTGACCACAGATGACATTGTGTGCTTTGGATCATGAGCTGTTCCAAAAGCACCTTTTTCTTCCTGTTATTCTGGTACAGATTAACCCTTTCATGCCTAAGCTTACAAGTTAAAATCCGTATTTTTTGCTAGAAAACTACATAGAACCCCAAACATTATTATTATATTTATTTATATAATATATATATATATATATATATATATATATATATATTTATGGTCGGAGCCCTCTGTCCGAAGAGATATGGATCACATAAACACGTCACAAGACTAACAACACAAATAAGACCTGAAGTGTGGCCTGGCCTTTTGTACGGTATGCCAAAGAAAGGGGCCATACCTGAATAGAAGTGATAGATAATTCTGCTGAGAATTGGTTGTAGAGGAGTGCCCTAGAAAAGGGAGATATGGGTGGGTGGGTACCGCGCACTACAGCCGACGCTGACCCTCGTGGATGGTCTGTATAAGTACCCCTCGAACTCCTCCCATAATTTCAGGCCAGCATACTAGCCTTCCTATTTATGGTCGGAGCCCTCTGTCCGAAGAGATATGGATCACATAAACACGTCACAAGACTAACAACACAAATAAGACCTGAAGTGTGGCCTGGCCTTTTGTACGGTATGCCAAAGAAAGGGGCCAAAAAGTCACACAAGGTTAGGAAGGAATTGATCTATTATGTCAGGTAAACCACTATAGAGCGAGACTGTTAAAGGCTCGTGATATTTCTGACTGAGGATCGGGGACGTGTCGGGCGAAACACAAGGATTCCCACCTGCCCATCTTCCTTATTGCGTGGTCAGGAACTCTGTTTCGTGATGTTGCTGGGGCTGCTCTAATGCGAAAGCGAGTCCTGAGTAACATCCTGGGTCAAGGCCCGAGATGCTCAGGAGTGTTCTGACGTGGCTGACGAACTGGTTCCCGCTTAGGGGTTCAGTTGGGAAAGGTAGTAGAGGGCTGTCCTCAGATGGCTCGGACAGCAGAGTTTACCAATTACCGTAGAACGGCCATGGCATTGTGTGTCTGGAAAGGTTTAATGTCTACTCCGGGACCGGGTTGTATCATTTCCGATACCGTCGGGTGTAGGATGAAATGACTTTGGTGGCGAGTCGGGTGGTGCCCGAGTAGCACTCGGCATTTAGGGCTGGTGATAGTAATTCGCCGGGCCGTAAAATCGTAAAAGGCTAGGTAAATGGCTGCTTGAACTACCAGGCTGGGCCATAGACCGAAGGGAGAACGTGAAAGGATAGCAGACATGTCCCGGAGTATGGCGCTGGTCACTGGTAAGCGTTTGGTACTAGAGTGTGGTTGCCGCCACCTGTAGTGTGTTGGCGGATCAGGATGCATTGATGAGGGAGGTAGCACCATGGAGGTGCTATCCGATTCCAGAGTTGGTTGCGACTAATGTGGGACGCCGGACATGGTCGAGTCGGCACCGGCTTCTGTGAAAGGATGTGGCATGGTCAAGCGGGATAGCGCGTCGGCCGAGGTGTTGCATTAACCGGGGGTGTGGACACTGAGGCTACTGAGCTGATGTTGTAGGGAAAGTAGCAACAGCCTGCGTGGGAAGGACATGATGGACAACGATTTATTGACCTACCTTTGTTAACGACTGTGGCTGTAGCCTGGTTGTCTGTGGCGAACGTGGCGGTCTGTCCTGCCCGGGGCTGCCCCGTACTTGAGTTGCTGCGACTATGGGGTAGATCTCAAATAGAGAGGAGGACTGACTAAAAGCGGAATTGTGAGCATCTCTGATGGATCGGATCTCCTGAAACCGACGATGGCCAAAAGTTGCAGCGAAGCTTGTGGAAGCTGCTACGTCCGTGATTATCTGAGGTGACGAAGAGAATGCTGATGGGATAAACAAGGGTCTACCTATCCGGTCTCAAGGAATTGGTCCCCCATGGCCAGATCCTGCTACGGAGGCTGCGTCTAGCTTAATGACTTGGTCAGGGTCTTGTGCCTGGGAGAGGAACACTAAGAAGCGTGCGATTAAGGATCGCCCTTGAGAGACGATCCTCATCGTGGTTTGAGCATGCCCAGTAGGGATTGTAGCTGTGGGTTAGTGCACCCTTGCGTGTCGGTAGACGTATGGATGACTGTCCTGATGCGGGTCAATCTACCGAGAGGTGGGCTGGCCCGCATGGCGCGTTTGTCTAGAATGATTACCAGGAAGGAGATGAACTGTGCCGGTCTTTCTACTTTCTTCACGGTTGTGGGCACGCCAAGGTTTTAAAGACCTCTCTTGGATTTCTTAGATCTCACAAGAATCCTAAACCATCGGGAGAACTCCTGTGAGGGTATGCAGGAGTTTGACTGGGTAGTTTTGGAATGAGTCAGGCAGTGTAATGAGTCCGGTGTGGAACCCTGTAGTGTCCCCTGTACTAGAAAGGCTGCTAGAGAGGAAGTTGGATGTGAGGAGAGAAAGTCGAGCCGCCCGAAGTGCATGTGGCCTGGTCTAGCTGGACTCTGCTGCTTGGCGCCGCAGGTATTTCTAGGGAGAGCCTTCTGGCACAGGAGGCGGATGTGCAGAAGTTTGCGGTGGGGTAAAAGCAACCCTTGAAATTAAGTTGCTGGAGATGGCTGCGCCCCCCGGTGCTCAAATTGGACATCCTAGTCTGACTGGGAGGACTGGTTACATCTCTAAGGCTTCCAGAGGCTACCACGAAACTTGTCGCTTTCGAGTTTGCGAGCGAGCCTGGGGTCCTTGGCCATTAGGATGACTGAGACGTCCCCCTAGGCACGCGGCTTGTTCCCTGTTATGACCTGTGCCGAAGATGCGTGGGGATGCTAGGTTCGCGTCCTAGCGCTTAGGATGTCCTTCCTGATGCCCGCTGGGACCAGGTGCGAAGAAAAAGGGGGTGCAAGCGTCGGGCGTACCTGCAGTGGGGGGTTCGGTAACGACGGTGGAGACTGGGGCTGATAGGGGCGCGGCTGACCGTGTTTCCAGGGCCCCTACTCTAGCCTGGACGTCGGTGACTGCGGTTGCCAGTGTGGTCACCAAGGCGTGTAGCTGAGTAATGCCGAGGATATCGACTGCAGCGGAATTTGTCTGGTAGAGTTGCCGCTGGTTATGGAACAGCAGCCTAACAGCTTGGTTTTCCTGGCCGTGGCCGGGTAGGGGATGCCCCTACGGCGTAGTTCGGCTGTAAGCCTGGGGATGGTCCAGCCCTGAGGGACTGTGTGGAGTCGTCCGCTGAACCCGAACGTGGTGACGGTGGGACGAAGGTAAAGTCATCGCAGTCAGTCTGCGACATGTTGGGGGTTGGAGAAAAAACGAGAAAGAAAAAGGGGGGGGGAATGTATGTTTATAGAGTGAGATGCCAGGTATGGAGGGGATAGAGGAGGTACGAAAGTGGGTAGGGAGAAGGAAGGGAGGATGGACAGAATAAGGAATGACAGGCGCAGAGGATAGCCAAGTTTTGCGTACGAGCGCTTGTTGAGTGTAATTTGGAAAACTCAAAAGAGTGCGTGGCAACCGAGGTGAGCCAGGAGGTGACTGGCTAGGTAACCGATAGCTTGGGTGCCGTCTGTGCTTGGCACAGACTGATGAACCAGAGCCCCCAGGGCGTACTGGGGCGGGTAGCTGGAGTCTGGTATACTAAGTAGGAATGTTTCGATCTGTAGTTCAATGACGTGTGGTCGGTCTGCCAACTCCTGCACTGCCAGCAAGGTGATGTTGGCGACCTTGTCTGCGTAGTGAAGGATCTCGGATCAGCTTCGAAAACAGAGTGTCATGCGTAGAAGTATGTGGCAGTTGCTAGCGCCTGGTGAGCGGTCGAATTGTGTATGTGAAGACAAATATGTTGTGAAAGAGTGCGGAGAGAAAGCAAGGAGGGGCCTTGCGTTTACGCACCTGACTTGAGCCCTGTCTTGGTTGAGGTCGAGACATGGGTCGACCGGGACCTGTGAGGAGGGTGACATGGAGATATATATATATATATATATATATATATATATATATATATTCCTTTTTTTTTTTTTTTTTTTTGTAGGCGTGAAGAGTTGTGGGAGCGGTAGGTAGCTCCGGGTGAAGAAGTGTGTAAGACCCCCTGCCCCCCTTCTTTTTTTTTTTTATCGGGAAATATCGTCCGACCTGGATTGCAGGGTGGACGGGATGGAAACTCGATCTAAACTGACGTGTGTGGTGGAAAGGGATAGAGAAATCGGTGAGTAGCCGTTTGACTACTGGAGGAGGTGAGTGGCTGGTGTGCAACCACTCGTCGAACGCTCGCAGCGCTTGCGAGGAACAAATGCCTTAAGGAGACGAAAGAAGAAGAGTTTGTGACTTTCGAGTGTGTGGGGATGGCCGTTTCGTGATGAAACGGGAGTGGTAAGTAATGCGTGTGTATAGCGGCTTGGGGTTCGAATCATTGTGGCCGATGCTACGGCTGGATTCGTAACGTTCTGAGACGTTCGACGTTGTATCGGAGGTATGGGTCGGAGCTGCTTAGAGCCGGGTATGTGACTGCGAACGAATTGGTTGTTTCAGCCGAGGATCCGAAACTTGGAGCCGATGCTACGACTGGATTCGGATCGGTTAAAGAAGTTTACTGCTGAAGATCGGAGCGGTATGCGCCGGTGGTGCGACTGTGACTCGACCGATTGAAAATGCCATAGAGCCGAAAAATTGAGCCGCTGCTACGACTGAATTCGGATCAGCTCGAAAGTTCGATGTTTGTGGACCCGAGCCGACGAGCCGGTGGTGCGACTGGGCCCAGATCGGCCATGTTAGCGGAGGATCCGAACCTTTGAGCCGATGCTACGACTGGGTTCGGATCGGATAGGAGGGTCTGTTGCTAGAGATCCGAGTCGATTGAGCCGGTGAAGCGACTGGACTCGGATCGCTTGGGAATGCCATTGGTTCGAAAGTTTGAGCCTATGCTACGACTGAATTCGGATGGTTTAGCGGTTCGATGTTTGTAGGTCCGAGCCGATGAGCCGGTGGTGCGAGTGTGCTCGGAACCAACGTGGATGCCAGAGATCCGAATCTCTAAGCCGATGCTGTGCCTGTATACGGGCTGATAACGGGTGCAAGGCGGGGACTTGAATTTCCCGGGTCCGAATCGTAGCGCCGGAGATACGGCTGGACTCGGACGGGTGTTCGTTGTTTCGAAGTTGAAGGGGCTTGTGATTGTCGAGGGTCCGGCCTGTAGTGCCGATTGTTAGCGACAAGAGCCGGCCCAGACTGTTTGGTGTATGGTGTAAGTAGGAGGTGTGGGGCATCAGTAAGGTGAAGGGAGAGTATCGTAGGAGGTGTAGGGCATCAGTGACTAGGGATAAGGAAGTGCAGTGTGGGATACCAGTCCGACGACTGGGTATCGGATGTGCGACTGAGGCGAGAGCCTTGCGAGCTGTGAGTAATTTGTACAACAGCTCTGAGAGCCGTAGTGTCTGGACGGACCGTTACCGGTAGCAACGTGGGTGTGACAGGGTACGAAAGACAACTAGACTAGTCGATAAACATACGATGCAGACGGAAAACACGGGGTTATGAACCGTGTGATTTTGAAAAAGAAGAAACGTGTACCGGCGCTACGATTCGTACGAACGGTAACGGCCGGTCCTACCTGCGACCGCGAGCGGGGATACGATCAACTGCGAGCGAAGCTGGAAGGTACGAAAGCAACTACACGGACGTTGCGAGTCGTAAGGCGTCGGCTGATGACGACGAATACCGCGCACTACAGCCGACGCTGACCCTCGTGGATGGTCTGTATAAGTACCCCTCGAACTCCTCCCATAATTTCAGGCCAGCATACTAGCCTTCCTATATATATATATATAATAATGTGAAAGATGATGTTACGGCAAGTAAATAGATACCTAACATGTCATGCTTTGAAATTGCGCACACTCAAAATCTCCATAGGTGACGTTTTGAAAATTTCTACAGGTTACCAATTTAGAGTTACAGGGGAGGTCTAGGGCTAGAATTACTGCTTTCACTCTAACAATCGCGGTGATACCTCACATGTGTGGTTTGAACACTGTTTACATTTGCGGGCGCGACTTATGTATGCATTCGCTTTTGCGTGCGAGCACGTCAAAAAAAAAAATTCCCCCTTATTTATTTCATTTATTTATTTATATATTTACACTGTCTGTTTAAAAAAAAAAAAATTCTGATCATTTTTATTGCTGGTACGAGGAATGTAAACATCCCTTGTGACAGTAATAGTCAGTGACAGGTACTCTTTATGGAGGGATCGGGGGTCTATAAGACACCAAATCCCTCCTTTGTACTTAAAAGCATTCGGCTTAGCCTGCGGTGTGGGGGATGGTCTATGATGACAGCTTTACCCCGGATGCCTGCATACTTAGATGTGCCTCTTTTAATCATCAACCATGTGAGTTGCTAAATGTTGTACCTTCATTAAATGTATCCATATTGCTACACTTAGAGGCGCCACTCTTCTCTTATATACTCAGTTGTGACATGATGCTACTTGTATATCAAGACATCGCTTGTATATCAAGTCAAAGTTTATTTAAAAATTTAGCTTGTCTTGCAAAACGCTCTCAAACCAAGTTACTCTCAAACCAAGGTTTCACTGTACCACACTTATGCCGCGTACACACGATCGGAAATTCAGACAAGAAAAGTCTGATGTGAGCTTTTTGTCGGAAATTCCGACCATGTGTATGCTCCATCGGACTTTTGCTGTCGGAATTTCCGCCAAGAAAAGATTGAGAGCAGGTTCTCTATTTTTCAGACGGAAAAAATTCCTATCGGAAATTCCAATCGTCTGTAGCAATTCCGACGCGCAAAATTCCTACGCCTGCGCTGAAACAATTCGACGCATGCTCAGAAGCATTGAACTTAATTTTCTCGGCTCGTCGTAGTGTTGTACGTCACCGCGTTCTTGACGGTCAAACGTTCAGAGAACTTTTGTGTGACCGTGTGTATGCAAGACAAGCTTGAGCGAAATTCCGCCGGAAAAAACATCCTTTCTGACGGAAATTCCGATCGTGTGTACGCGGCATTATAATAAACTCCAGACAGAGAGTTTCCATTTATTTGGGGGGGGGATTAAAATATCTAGGAATTAAAATAACAACATCACTGGGGAGACTACACCAAGCTAATTATATTCCGCTACTTAATGAGATAAAAACAGAGATTAGGAAAATATCAATAAACCTATTATCCTGGATAGGAAGAATAAAGATGTTAAAAATGGTTATTCTCCCAAAAATATTATATACAGTAAGTTCCAAATGATACCAATAGCACTCCCTCAGAGCTTTTTCAAAACAGTAAAAACAATTATATTAAAATATATATGGCAAGATAAAAAGCCTAGAGTACAATTTGCACTAATAAGCAGAGGGAAAAAACAAGGGGGGTTTGGCAACACCGGATATAAAAAGATATTATAAGGCTGTAATAATAGCACGAATGGTAGAATGGGCAAACACAAAGAGTGAAAAAAGATGGGTTAGGATGGAAAAAACATTAAGTAAGACACAGTTACACAAGAACATTTGGATACCACGTGAATATAGAACACTAGATATAGAAGCGCACGAGTTGACAAGAAACGTATTTAACCACTTGCCTCCCGCCCATCGTCATATGACGGCGCACCCAAACAACCGCTGGCGCAGTACGGCGGTCGTGCCGTGTTGCTAGGGTACGGCGCGACCCCGATCTCTGTAAAGAGCCACTGATGCGGCTCTTTAATCATGTGATTGGCTGTGTCCAGTCACAGCCGGTCTCATGTAAAAAGTAGGATTTTTAAAACAGCTTACCTGTAAAATCCTTTTCTTGGAGTACATCACGGGACACAGAGCAGCATAGTCATTACTATGTGGGTTATATAGAATTACCTTCAGGTGCTGGCACTGGCAACTTCCAAAACAGGAAGTACCCTCCCCTATATAAGCCCCTCCTATCCGGGAGTACCTCAGTTTTGTAGCAAAGCAATACGTGTCCCCAAAAGAGGGGTGGGAGCTCTGTGTCCCGTGATGTACTCCAAGAAAAGGGTTTTACAGGTAAGCTGTTTTAAAAATCCTACTTTCTTGTTCATACATCACGGGACACAGAGCAGCATAGTCATTACTATGTGGGACGTCCCAAAGCAATGCCACATGAGGGGGGGGGATACACCATACATAAGCTGGGCGCCATCAGGCATGAGGATCTTTTGCGGCCTGCAACACACTGCGCCCAAAGGCGACATCCTCCTGACTTCTAACGTCCACCTGGTAGAACCTAGTAAACGTGTGTACTGAAGACCATGTTGCGGCCTTACAAATTTGCGCCAGGGAGGCCTGGTGATGCACTGCCCATGAAGTTCCAACTGCTCTCGTGGAGTGCGCCCTAACTTTGAACGGAGGCGGTCTACTTCTCAAGCCATAGGCTTGTATTATGACCTGTCGAATCCACTTGGCTAAAGTAGATTTTGATGCTGCCTGACCCTTTCTGGGGCCTTCCGGCAGAACAAACAAAGAATCCGTTCTACGAATCTGAGCAGTGGCTTTTAGATAAGCTTTAACTGCTCTTACTACATCCAAAGAATGCAATAACTTTTCCTCTACCGAGCTTGGTTTGGGGAAAAAAGAAGGAAGAACCACATCCTGGTTCAAGTGAAACCTCGATACCACCTTAGGAAGAAAGGCTGGGTGAGGACGTAATACTACTCTGTCCTTATGGATAACCAGATATGGCTCTTTACAGGACATGGCGGCTAATTCCGACACTCTTCTAGCCGAGCATATGGCTACTAAAAATATCAATTTCCTGGTGAGTAGAACCAAGGAAATGTGCCGCAAAGGTTCAAATGGCTGCTTCTGTAGAACCGACAGAACCAAATTTAGATCCCATGGGCATATGGGAGCCTTAATCGGTGGAATAATACGAGTCACACCTTGCATAAAGGATTTGACAAGTGAATGCATAGCCAGGGGCCTTTGAAATAGTATTGACAAGGCCGAAACCTGGCCCTTGATAGTACTTAAGGCAAACTTCCTGTCTACAGCCCACTGCAGGAAGTCCAGAATTCTGCCTATAACGTACTTACGTGGATGCCATTTTCTGGCCTCGCACCAAGTGATGTACGCCTTCCAAACTCTATAGTAGATCTGCCTGGATACAGGCTTCCTGGCATTGATTATAGTTGATACCACAGAGTTAGAGAGACCTCTCTTCTTTAGGATGTGGGATTCAATAGCCAGGCCGTTAAACTTAGAGTTAGTAAGGAAGGGTGGTATATCGGTCCTTGCGAAAGCAGGTCCGGACGACGTGGAAGGGTCCAAGGACTCCCCACAGACATTTTGATGATCTCCGCGTACCAGGCCCTTCGGGGCCACGCTGGAGCCACCAGGATCACCGGCTTCTTCTCCAACCTGACTCTGCGAAGGAGTCGAGGCAACAATTGTAGCGGAGGGAATGCATATATCAGTCTGAACTGATCCCAAGGGAACACCAGAGCATCCGAGCCGCAAGCGAGGGGATCCCTTGTCCGGGAGACAAATCTGTCCACCTTTGCGCTGAATCTGGATGCTAGCAGATCTACATCCGGTGTTCCCCACCGCTGACATATTGCTCGGAAGACCTCGGGATGAAGGGACCATTCCCCTGGGCATAACTGTTGGCGACTCAGAAAGTCCGCCTTCCAATTCTCCACCCCTGGAATGAAGACAGCTGATATACATGGGACATGCTTTTCTGCCCATTCCAGGATGTGACTTACTTCCCTCTGGGCTGCACGACTCCTGGTGCCTCCCTGATGATTGATATATGCCACTGCTGTGGCATTGTCTGATTGAATTCTGACAGGGGACCCTTGGAGTCTGGATGTCCAGGCTACTAGGGCGTACCGGGCTGCTCGTATCTCTAAGAGATTGATGGGCAGGGTTTTTACTACATTTGACCATCTGCCCTGGAGAGACCATTGCTCCAGTACTGCCCCCCAGCCTATAAGGCTGGCATCTGTAGTGACCACCTTCCAAGATATCGGGCTGAAGGGTTTTCCCTTCTGGAGATTCTGGGGGATCAACCACCAGCAGAGACTCTTCCGAACGGAAGGGGACAAAGCCATCGGGAAGTCTAGAGCCTGAACTTTTCCGTTCCAGGCTGACAATATGGCCCTTTGTAAATTCCTTGAGTGGAATTGGGCGTATGGTACAGCTTCGAATGATGCTACCATCTTTCCTAGCAGCCTCATGCACAGGCGTATGGACGGCTGTCTTTTTGCACAAAGCAGACGGACCAAGGCCCTCAAAGAGGATACCTTGTCTAGAGGTAAGAAAATCTTCCTCTGGTCTGAATCCAGCCGTAGCCCTAGATATACCAGGTTTTTCACTGGCTGTAGGGCTGACTTGTCCAGGTTGATGACCCAACCGTGAGACTCTAGATACTTGATTGTATCGACAATTACCACTTCTAGCTTGGCAACTGAGTGGTCCATCAACAACAGGTCGTCTAGGTATGCCATTATCGTTACACCCCGTGTTCTTAGATCGGCCAACAATGGGGCCAGAATTTTTGTGAACACTCGTGGTGCTGTGGCCAGACCGAATGGTAAGGCTCTGAACTGAAAATGGCGCCCTTCTACTGCAAAGCGTAGGAATTTTTGATGACCTGGAAAGATGGGAACATGCAAGTAAGCATCTTTGATGTCGATCGAGGCTAACCATTCCTCCCCTTGTAGGGCAGCGGTGACCGATCGGATCGACTCCATCCGGAAAGACCGGACGTTTAGAAATTTGTTTAGACTCTTTAGGTCCAATATGGGTCTTATGTCCCCGTTTGGCTTCGGGACTGTGAAAAGGTTTGAGTAGAAACCCAACCCCCACTCTTCCATAGGAACCTCCATAATTACTCCTTGGAGCAATAGTTGTTCTAACGCCAATAGGAGAGACCCTCTTTTCAGAGGGTCTCTTGGCATGCCTGACCACATAAAATGGGACGGAGGAGACTCTTTTAACTCCAACTTGTATCCCAGAGTTACTGCGGAGAGCACCCATCTGTCTTTGATCGTCTCCCGCCAGGTCTCTGCGAACAACTGAAGTCTTCCCCCCACCCGATTGAGTGGGGGCAGCCCTTCATAGGCTTGACTTGGAGGCTGGTTTAGTACCTCTTCGGATCCAGGGCTTTTTATTACCCTGTGGCTGTCCCTGATTTTTACCTCCTGAGTTTGACCGAGGAGGCCGTCGGAACTGCTTAGTAGCAGACGTCGCAGGGATAGGAGAGGTAGTCCTCTTAAAAGATGGACCCCTAGACCTCTTTTTACTCGGTAAGAGAGTACTTTTACCACTGGAAATCTTCTGGATATGCTTATCCAGGTCTTCGCCAAAAAGGCGTTCCCCATGAAATGGGAAGCTAACTAAGAGCTTCTTACAGGGAGCTTCAGCAGACCAGTTTTTGAGCCACAGAAGCCTACGCATATGTACCAAAGACAGCGTGAGGCGGGAGGCCTGATGGATAGAATCCTTGATGGCGTCAACCGCAAAGCATAATGCTCTAGGCAGATCAGCCAGAGCCTGGGCCTGCTGGTCTGGCAAATCCCTCAGGACCATTTTCATTTGATCCTTTAAAGCTTGGCAGACCCCAATAGCTGCCACTGCTGGCTGTGTAACAGCCCCTGCTGTGGAAAAAGCAGATTTTAATAAAGATTCCAATTTTTTATCCACTGGATCTTTGAACATTTGAACATTATCTACTGGACATGTCAGTGATTTGTTCACAGAAGAGATGGCTGCATCCACCGTAGGAACATTCCATCTCTGGGTGAACTTTTCCTCCATGGGATAGATCACCGGAAACCTTTTAGGCGGAACAAATAGTTTATCAGGATGTTCCCAGTCCTGGTATATAAGTCCTTCCAATAATGGATGTATTGGAAAGGAGCAATTAACCTGGGGAGCTTTTAGCGACCCCAATGAGGAGACAGCAGTAGTTGATGGTTCAACAAGAGGCATTTTAAATGCAGATCGAACCATGTCAGTTAGGGTCTGGACCCACAATCTTTCAGTCTGCGATGCTGAAAATGGTTCATCTACTGTCGATTCCTCAAAAACAGAGCTAACCTCCTCCTGATCCCCTTCAGGTAGGTCGGTCCCTTCCTGGGACTGTTGCTCTGCCAACAGGCACTCTAATGGAGGTGATGGAGATCTGGCGCGCTTTCTTTCCTGTAGAGAAGAAGCGATCAATGCTGCCAATCTCTGCTCCAATCCCTCCAGAGTTGAGGAAAAAACCTCCTCTGTTATATATGCAGGAGCAGGTGGACTGAGGACAGCCGCAGTACCTGGCACTCCCGGGGGTTCCTTATGGGTATTAACCTCTGATTTCTCAGGGGAGGAGGGTGCAGATGACTGCTCCAGATCCTCAGAGCCCGATGGAGACCCCCTACACTTCCTGAGAGGTATATCTCGGAGTTTTTTAGGCGGCATATTCCTTAGTTCAAAGCTGAGGTATTCCAGCCGCAATACACCCCTTACTGAAATAGTCTAATGCAATTTGTTGCTATGTACATCAGTGGGTGTCTACTAATGCGTCTTTCTGGGGATGCCTGTATCAACCGCCCGCTGTAAGCCCCTATACCATGCTACCAGCTCCTTTTCATGCTCTGTGTCCATAGCAAGCAGCGTGGACTGAGTCCTTTTATCTTGCTGGGACGCCCGCACATGCGCAGAAGCGCTGGGCGCACAGAGCGCGTCATCCGCCAGGCTCCGCCCCCTTTTTTTGAAGCTAAACCTTATAAAAGGAAAGCATGTGTGCGCGCGCGCGTGCACGTGTGCGCTCTTGGCGCCATGTAGGGAGAGGAGCCAGGGTCCCTGTTTCACCAGGACTCGGGGATGGAAGGAAACTACTTGGCAGCATGACAGAGGAATGCAGCTTCCCTGATAGAGAGCTCACTCATCTGCCTGGACTTTCACCATGGAAGGAATAGTCCCAAGAAAAAAGACGTTCCACAGCGGCCTCTAGTGGACAAACACAGGTACCGCACCTTTGTCTTTTTTTTTTTTTAAAACCTCCTTTATGAAAAAACATTTCCAGGTTTACAGTTTTTTTAAAACTTCCCTTATGAAAAAACATTTCTAGGATTTCTTAGGCATATACAGCTATTAGCGGGAATACCCTTTAGGTAACAGGCAGAAAGACATATTAGGCTTGGGGGTCCCCTCAATAGAACCAAGTTCCTGAGGGGCCCCCACTTACCTTTTCCCCGCCGCAGGACTTTGTTTGGTCCACAGAAGCCCAAACTTCACCTCTCACGGCAGGCATTGTACTAGACCTTCAGGGACCGGGTTCCCAAGGATTCCACTCCCCTGGACCTGTATAGCACCCTGCACAGATAGCCTCTTGGTTTTGGGTATGACCAGAGCTCTGGATCCCAGGGTCCAGCCCTCCTAAGAGAGGCATTACAGGCAAAACCCTGCTCTTCTCTGCAAGGCCCGGGTACCGACCGTTTAGCTATGAAGCTTTTTTGGTCGGATCCGGAATAGCTTGCTAAGGCCCAGAGAACCTGTACACAAGCCCAGATGAATACATGTTAACCTTGGCCAACACCTTAGACACTGGCAAAAAACTGAGGTACTCCCGGATGGGAGGGGCTTATATAGGGGAGGGTACTTCCTGTTTTGGAAGTTGCCAGTGCCAGCACCTGAAGGTAATTCTATATAACCCACATAGTAATGACTATGCTGCTCTGTGTCCCGTGATGTATGAACAAGAAAAGGAAGTGCCGTAATCGGCGCTCCTCGCCTCACACTGACAGAGTGTGTGGTGAGGAGAGCCAAACAGTGGTATCTCCTCGCAGGGGACAATAAGAGATGTAATCAGGGCACTGATGATCAGTGCCCTGATTACATTAGAGTGCCAGCAATCAGTGCCAACCAGTGGCAGCAATCATTGCCAACAATCAGTGCCCACCAGAGCCAGCAATCAGTGCCTATAAGTGATGCCAGTCAGTGCTGGCTTTTAGTGCCCATCAGTGCCACCTATCAGTGCTGCCCATCAATTCCCATCAGTAAAGCCCATCAATGTCCATCATTTCCGCCCATCAGGGCCATCCATCAATGCCCATCAGTGCTGCCTATCCATGCCACCTATCAGTGCCTACCAGTGCTGGCTATCAGTGCCCACCAGTGCCACACATCAGTGCCCACCAGTGCCACACATCAGTGCCCATAAGTGCAGAATATTAGTGACTCCTCATCAGTGCCGCCTCATCAGTGGCCATCAGTGCCGCCTCATCAGCGCACACCAGTGAAGGAGAAAAATTACTTATTTACAAAATTTACTGACAGAAACTAAGAAAACCGTTTTATTTTTTCCAAATTTTCGGTGACAAAATACCACCAAAAGAAAGCTCTATTTGTGTGAAGAAAATGATAAAATAATGTCATATGGTTACAGTGTAGCATGACCGCGCAATTGTCATTCAAAGCTGAAAAATTGTCCTGGGCAGGAAGGGGCTAAAAGTGCCCTGTAGGTAAGTGGTTAAAGTGTGGGATTTAATTTACAGACAAGAAAAATTTAAGTATAATTCACCATTAAAGTGGTGTTCCGGGAAAAAAAAATAAAAAAATAAAAGCCAGCAGCTACACATACTGCAGCTGCTGGCTTTTATTAAATGGACAC
This sequence comes from Rana muscosa, assembly GCA_029206835.1. NCBI lineage: Eukaryota > Metazoa > Chordata > Amphibia > Anura > Ranidae > Rana > Rana muscosa. Next base: position 42,306,302 of record CM055117.1, on the reverse strand, counting down.
TTACCTGTCCTGGAGTCCCTTGATGTCGGCACCGCAGCTGATGTTTCCATCAGCTGTCGGGTGCAGCCGCTGCTATTGCGGGTAAAGGAACCCGGCAGTGAAGCCTTTCACGCCGGGAACCCTGCTGCGCATGAGCGAGGCGCCGCTTCTCTCTCCTATTAGCCTGGCGGCCGGGGGAGGAGGAGGAGGGAGCCCCGCGGTGACGTCACGGCCGCGGCCGGACTCCCGGACGTGGGAAAGGATGCCTGTCAAAGACAGGCATCCTGACCCCCGCCCCCAGAAAGGTGGCAATTGTGGCACCGGGGGGGGGGGGGGAATCCGATGAGCGGAAGTTCCACTTTAGGGTGGAGCTCTGCTTTAATTTCACATACTGGAACAAATTATTTTATCCCTGGAAAAGGGTCACTTTTTGATAGTGGGATAAGTAACACACAATTAAAAGATGTACTAGAAAAAGGGAAAATGAGAACATACCAGGACTTAAAACACAGTGGTGTATGGAATGTATATTACATATGGAATAGGATTAATGAATGGGGATACCAACAGCTAAAACATTTTGTAAAAACCAGATGGAGGACCTGGTTTTGACCGCCCGGCAGAGAGGGCTACACGCATACTTGGACCGGCGGATGACAGGGCGGTCCCCGCACACTATGCAGGGACCGCCCTGTCAGATCTCCGCTCTCCCCTATCGGATGAATAAGGACCGTCTGTCCGTGTTCATCCGATCCGCTCCGCAGACGGATAGAAAAATAGGATTTTTTCTATCCAGAAAAACGGAGCATTGCAGACACGGATGAGATCGGGTGTCAGCGGATGGCATTTTTATTATTATTCTTTTTTTTACTTATTATGGCGGCGATCTGCGATCTTTATCATGACTGTGACATTATGGCGGACACATCGGACACTTTTGACGCTATTTTGGGAACATTGTCATTTATACAGCGATCAGTGCTATAAAAATGCACTGATTACTGTATAAATGTGACTGGCAGGGAAGGGGTTAACCAGTAGGGGAAGGGGTTAAGTGTGTCCTAGGGAGTTATTCTAATGCCACGTACACACGATCGGAAGTACCGTGTTTTTTTCCCGATGGAATGTTGGCTCCAACTTGTGTTGCATACACACGGTCATACAAATCTTGTCGGAAATTCCGATGGTCAAGAATGCGTACAAGACGTGCGACAAGCCGAGATCAATGAAGTTCAATAGGCAGTTTGGTTCTTCTGCTTGATTCTGAGCATGCGTGTTTTTTTTGCGGGTCGGAATTGCATACAGACGAGCAGAATTTCCAATAGGAACTTTTTCCGTCGGAAAAATAGAGAACCTGCTCTCAATCTTTTGTTGGCGGAAATTCCGACAGCAAAAGTCCGGTGGAGCATACAAACGGTCGGAATTTCCGACCAAAAGCTCACGTTGGACTTTTCTTGTCGGAATTTCCGATCGTGTGTACGCGGCATAACTGTTAGGTTGGCGTGGCTTACTGTGACACGTCACTGATCGCTGCTCCCGATGAGAGGGAGCAGACGATCAGTGCTGTGTTACCAGGCAGAACAGGGAGATGCCTTGTTTACAAAGGCATCCCCCCTGTTCTACTGTTCCGTGACCCGATCGCGGGACACCGGCGGACATCGAGTCCGCGGGTCCCGTGGGCACGGGCACGGTCACAGAGGCCGCTGCGGGCGCGTGCGCCCGCTAGGGGGCAGGCCATTGCCCGTGCCATTCTGCCGACGTAAATCTGCGTGAGGCAGTCGGCAAGCGGATAAATGTGTTTTTTTATATATTTTTTTGGGGGATATGTATTATTGCAAAGAGTAAAAAAAAAATATTATTTTTTTTCAACATTTACGCTCTGTTTGTTTATAGCGCAAAAAATAGAAACTGCAGAGGTGATCAAATATCACCAAAAGAAAGCTATATTTGTGAGGGAAAAAGGGATGTCAATTTTGTTTGGGTACAACGTCCCACGACCGCGCAATTGTCAGTTAAAGCGACGCAGTGCCGTATCGCAAAAAATGGCCCGGTCAATAAGGGGGTAAATCCTTCGGGGGCTGAAATTGTAAATTGATGAAGAAATAATGAAGGAGTAGCCCACACCTGGCCATGAAACAGCTTTTGATTCAATTGTCCAATTACTTTTGGTCCCTTGGAAAAGGGGGATGGCTATTCTCATGCCTCGTACACACGACCGGTTTTTCAGACGGGAAAACTGCTATGAGAGCTTTTGGTCGGGAATCCCGGCCGTGTGTATGCTCCATCGCAGTTTTTCTGACGGGAGAACTGCCGGACAAAAAAAGAGATCAGGATCTCTTTTTTCCCGTCAGGCCAAAAATCCGAGCGGGAAATCCATTCGTCTGTATGGTTTTCTGATGGTTAGATAACCGCGCATGCTAATAATCAAGTATGAGACGGGAGCGCTCTTTCTGGTAAAACTAGCGTTCGTAATGGAGATATCACATTCGTCACGCTGTAACGGACTGAAGAGCACGAGGCTGAAAAGCGCGAATCGTCTTTCACCAAACTTTTACTAACACGAGGATCAGCAAAAGCGTCCCAAAGGGTGGCGCCGTTGGAATGGAACTTCCCCTTTATAATGCCGTCGTACGTGTTGTACGTCACCGCGCTTTGGACGGGTGGACTTTTGTCTGAGCGTGTGTATGCAAGGCAGGCTGAGAGGAATTCTGTCGGGAAAACCGTCGGATTTTTATCCGTAAAAAAAAAAACGGTCGTGTGTACTAGGCATCAGGAGCTGTAAGTCCTAAACCCTTCCTCCGATTTGGATGTACATACCCTCAAATTAAACCCGAGAGTGTGGACTTACAAGTAGAGCTTGGATATGTTTTGGTAAATACCTGAAAAAAACTAAAATTGTGCCTGTCTCCAAATATTTATGGACCTAACTGTAATTACATTCATACAGGCTTACTTGAAAGATTTTTCATTCTTCCTATTTAACATTTACATGAGTACTCGTCCAAATGCTCCAATACTCAAACCGATACCTTTGTGCTCCGATTTGGGCCCATACAAAATGAATAGGTTCAAATCACACTGCAAAAGAATCGCATACGATTTGAACAGGAATGCTGTGCAAATCGCATGCAGTCCCCACACTGCTCCTGTGCGAACCCAGGCTTGTCATACTGACTTGAGGCTTGGTTCAAACAGGAGCAGTGTGGGAAACCGCATGCGATTAGGACAGGAATCGCACTGTTCAAATCGCATGCGATTATTTTCAGTGCAATTTGAGCCCGTTCATTTTTTGCATGGGCTCAAATCGCACCGCAAAGGTATTGGCTTCGGGTATCGGACCATTTGCACAATTTGCATCAGCGATGACTTGACGGAAAGAATCGGTCCCTTTCACACTGAGGCGTTTTTACTGCGTTTTCGCAGTAAAAACAGCGCTGTAAAAATGCCTGAAATAATCCTGCCCCATCATTCTCAATGTGAAAGCCCTGAGGGGTGTGCGTTGGAAAAAAATCCTGCAAACAGCTTTTTTGGAGCATCTTTGGGGCGCATAAAATAGCGCTGTAAAAACGCCTATCCCCATTGAAATGAATGAGTACCGCTGTAAAAACGCCTATCCCCATTGAAATGAATGAGTACCGCTGTAAAAACGCCTATCCCCATTGAAATGAATGAGTACCGCTGTAAAAACGCGGTAAAAACGTGGTAAAAAACACCCAGAAGCTGTGGAGTGGAGGATTGTGGGATACCAAATAATCATTTTTACCGCAAAAACGCGGTAAAACCGCATATGCGTTAGCGCTATTTTTACCGTGAGCGCGGTAAAATCGCAGTAAAAAAAATCATAATTTTTTTGTGTTTTTTCAACGCCTCAGTGTGAATGGGGCCCCCTACCTTCAACTACGGCTTTTAACCTGAAATGCAGCTTCCTTTCCTTTTACTAGCAGCAACATGACAGTTACAGGGGTTGGAACAAAGCATAGAACATTCCCGGAGGTGATTATAACGGTCAGATTTTATGTGATTGAAAGCGGAACTATAAAACAGCGAGCAGCAGGCTCTTTATTGCAGAACAATGCCATGTCTCTTCTGCAATAAAATACGTCGACCTGCCTGCTTGCAGTCATCTTTAGAATGTACACTGAGCTGCGCATGCACTTTCGAGGAACCTCAGACCTTTGAAGGAGAGGTAAGTATTGTGGCCTTAAGTTCTGCTTTATTCCCTTTTTCCAAAAACAATTGTAAATGCTTTAAAGCCCAACTCCGGGAAAAACAAAAAAAAAGGTTTTCCCATGCAGTGGGGCTGTGCCAACACTGCACAGGTCAGCTGCTCATTTTTGTCTAAGGGATTGGAGAACAGAGATTTACTTACCTAATCCTCCATGCACAAGACCAGCCCTTGTGGCTCCTGCCCCTCTCGAGGTGTAGCCAGGGCCGGGAGAAGGGGTGGGCAAAAGGGGCGGCTGCCCTGGGCGCAGCGTGCATTGTAGGAATGGAGGCACCGCAAGTTCCTTCTACTGTAAGGCTGACAGTAGCATCACTACTTCTGTCAGCCCAGCGCTGAAAACAATAAGGAGAGAGCCGGGAGGAGGTGCAGGTTGTGCTCTCTCTCCCCCTCATCCTCAAAAGCTCCAACTTAATGAAGGGGGAGAGGGGGCGTAATTTCCTATCTTTGTCCTGGGCACTGGATGATCGTGTCCCTGCACTAGGTGTAGCGGCCCCGTTTAGTGGACTGTGCCTGAGGTCAACATTCACAACACATTACTATTTCAATAGTGCCCCATCATTGGTGTCATTGAGGGGAATAGTGGCTCATTGTTGGTGTTAGTGGGAGGAATAGTGCCCCATCGTTGGTGTCAGTGGGGGGGAATAGTGGCCCATTGTTGGTGTTAGTGGGAGGAATAGTGCCCCATCGTTGGTGTCAGTGGGGGGGATAGTGCCCCATTGTTGATGTCAGTGGGAAGAATAGTGCCCCATTGTTGGTGTCAGTGGGAGGACTTGTGCCCCATCATTGGTATCAGTGGGAGGAATTGTGCATCATTGTTGGTGTCAGTGGGAGGAATTGTGGCCCATTGTGGTGTCAGTGGGGGGGGATAGTGCCCCATTGTTGGTGTCAGTGGGGGGAAGAGTGCCCCATTCTTGGTGTCAGTGGGAGGAATAGTGCCCCATTGTTGGTGTCAGTGGGGGGAAGAGTGCCCCATTCTTGGTATCAGTGGGAGGAATAGTGCCCCATTGTTGGTGTCAGTGGGAGGAATTGTGCCCCATCATTGGTATCAGTGGGAGGAATTGTGCATCATTGTTGGTGTCAGTGGGAGGAATAGTGCCCCATTGTTGGTGTCAGTGGGAGGAATTGTGCCCCATCGTTAGGGTCAGTGGGAGGAATTGTGCCCCATTGTTGGTGTCAGTGGAAGGAATAGAGCATCATCGTTGGTGCCAGTGGGTGAAATATTGACCCCGTAGTTGGTGTCAGTGGCAGGAATTAGGCCTCATTGTTGGTGTCAGTGGGTGAAATAGTGCCCCGTAGTTGGTGTCAGTGGCAAGAATTATGCCCCATTTTTGGTGTTAGAGGGTGAAATAGTGTCCCATTGTTGGTGTCAGTTGGAGGAATAGTGTCCTCTGGGTCTGCTTGTCGAGGGATACCCTTTTTTGTTGAGAACAGCCTCACTAAGGCCATTGCACCCTGTCTGAATAGGACTTGAGCTTAAGTGTCAGAAGTCACCATAGGTCTGAAATTGCCGTTGTCCTTCCACGTGTTCTGCCAATCCCCATGGAGCATAGCAGTGTCAAATAATAGAGATTTGTTGTTGAGATGAATGTCCTTGCAAATGTTCAATCCTTTGTGTTCTTCTGTTACAAAACTGCAACAAACTGCATTTTTAATTTGTTCTTGATTCTTTTTTTTTTTCAATTTATTTATTTTATTTGCTGTTGGTAAGCTAAAATTAGGTATTATTTTTCATTCAATCTAAATCTCTTTACAGCATCTTTTGGATTCATTTTTAAGTCTGTGCGGTGACAATGAAGTACACAAATGTAGAGAAATAAGGAAATCTGAATGAAAATGCAAGCATGAAAAAAGGCTTAAAACTGATTAGAATTTTTACAAACTTGGACAACTCATGTGGAGCACATAATTAAAATATGCATAAGCAGAGATTACCATCATTGTTTACTGCGTGTCAGAGCAATCAGGAGATCCAGACGTTTAACCACTTCAGCTCCGGAACGAGCAGGCATGAGGACAGCTGGGGAGGCGGAGGAAGCGGGCACGATGACATCTGGGGAGGCAGAGGAGGCGGGCACGGGGACATCTGGGGAGGCAGAGGAGGCGGGCACGAGGACATCTGGGGAGGCGGAGGAAAGGGGCACGAGGACATGTGGGGAGGCAGAGGAGGTGGGCACTAGGACAGCTGGGGAGGCAGAGGAGGTGGGCACTAAGACAGCTGGGGAGGCAGAGGAGGTGGGCACTAGGACAGCTGGGTAGGCAGAGGAGGCGGGCACGAGGACAGCTGGGGAGGTGGAGGAGGCGGGCACAAGGACAGCGGAGGAGGCGGGCACGAGGACAGCTGAGTAGGCGAAGGAGGCATGCATGAGGACAGCTGGAGAGGCAGAGGAGGTGGGCACGAGGACAGCTGGGGAGGCGGAGGAGGCGGGCACGAGGACAGCTGGGGATGTGGAGGAGGCGGGCACGAGGACAGCTGAGTAGGCGAAGGAGGCGTGCATGAGGACAGCTGGAGAGGCGGAGGAGGTTGGCACGAGAACAGCTGGGGAGGCGGAGGAGATGGGCACGAGGACAGCTGGGGATGTGGAGGAGGCGGGCACGAGGACAGCTGAGTAGGCAAAGGAGGCGTACATGAGGACAGCTGGAGAGGCGGAGGAGGCGGGCACGAGAACAGCTGGGGAGGCGGAGGAGACGGGCACGAGGACAGCTGGGGATGTGGAGGAGGCGGGCACGAGGACAGCTGAGTAGGTGAAGGAGGCGTGCATGAGGACAGCTGGAGAGGCGGAGGAGGTGGGCACGAGAACAGCTGGGGAGGCGGAGGAGACGGGCATGAGGACAGCTGGGGAGGCGGAGGAGGCGGGCACGAGGACAGCTGAGTAGGTGAAGGAGGCGTGCATGAGGACAGCTGGAGAGGCGGAGGAGGTGGGCACGAGAACAGCTGGGGAGGCGGAGGAGACGGGCACGAGGACAGCTGGGGAGGCGGAGGAGGCAAGTACGAGGATAGCTGGGGAGGTGGAGGAGGCGTACATGCAGCTGGGGAGGCGGAGGAGGGGGGCATGGGGACAGCTGGGGAGGTGGAGGAGGCGTACACGCAGCTGGGGAGGCGGAGGAGGTGGGCATGAGGACAGCTGGGGAGGTGGAGGAGGCGGGCACAAGGACAGCTGAGTAGGTGAAGGAGGCGTGCATGAGGACAGCTGGAGAGGCGGAGGAGGTGGACACGAGAACAGCTGGGGAGGCAGAGGAGACGGGTACGAGGACAGCTGGGGAGGCGGAGGAGGCAAGTACGAGGATATCTGGGGAGGTGGAGGAGGCGTACATGCAGCTGGGGAGGCGGAGGAGGCGGGCATGGGGACAGCTGGGGAGGTGGAGGAGGCGTACACGCAGCTGGGGAGGCGGAGGAGGTGGGCATGAGGACAGCTGGGGAGGTGGAGGAGGCGGGCACGAGAACATCTGGGGAGGCGGAGGAGGCAAGAACGAGGACAGCTGGGGAGGCAGGGGAGGTGGGCATGAGGACAGCTGGGGAGGCATAGGAGACGGGCACAAGGACAGCTGGGTAGGTGAAGGAGGCGTGCACGAGGACAGCAGGGGAGGCGGGCAAGTACGAGGACAGCTGGGGAGTCGGAGGAGGCAAGTATGAGGACAGCTGGGGAGGCGGGCACGAGGACAGCTGGGGAGGCAGAGGAGGCGGGCAGAAGGACAGCTGGGTAGGCGAAGGAGGCGTGCACGAGGACAGCTGGAGAGGCGGAGGAGGTGGGCACAAGGACAGCTGGGGAGGTGTAGGAGGCGGAAACGCAGCTGGGGAGGCGGAGGATGCAGGCACGAGGACAGCTGTGGAGGCGGGTACCATGTCTCCGGACGTAGAAGAAATTCTGCTGCCCCGGTGAGTCCGCTCTGACCCTGTTGTAGTCACCTGCGGCCTAGGCAAGACTAATGTCCTGCTGGTGTTAGTCTTGCCTAGGGCGTAAAATAGTCAAGCATCGGCCCTACTGGAAAGATTTGCCCTTCTGCCTGGTGACAGGGATATCTCTCTTATAGCACAGTGCCTAAGTGGTTATTACTTTGGCCTGGCAGCACTAGGGTCACTACCTGCCTGAAGTTTGCACGTTCTCTCTGTGCCTGTGTGGGTTTCCTCTGTGTACTCCGAAGACATGCTGGTAGGATAATTGGCTCCTGTCTAAGTTGGCCCTAGTATATGTATGTATGAATGTGAGTTAGGGACCTTAGATTGTAAACTCCTTGAGGGCAGGGACTGTAAATGTAGAATATATATGTAAATAAATTGTCAGCGCTGTATAAGTACCCGTAATAAATACATAATATTTACCCAGAGGATAAATGCACACTTAGTAAAATGGGGAGGGATCTCAATGTCTGTAAGGCTTTTTCTAATATCTGCGCCTATCTGTTTCGATGACACCCACACCCTCTAATTTCTTGTCCTCGTGCCACTAGGAGAGGAAATGAGGACACAATAAAAATTTGGCAGAGGTTCCGACTTCTACCTACTCTATCAAAAAAATAAAAGCTGATCTTTAACTCTCCCTCCATTGCCAAAGACAATAACTTTAGTGCTTTGGATAGTCTGAGCCTGTAGCCTCCCTGGCGGTATGATTCTGTCAGATTTTTGATGCTGAAAGCGGTACAATTACTCTGCATGGAAATTTGGCGTTTTATATTGTAGGCCTGTAAGTCTTAGTAACAACACATTTAAATCTGTCCAAACAAGAGTCTAGTAGACATCCCGGGTATGATAAAGTTTGAAACACAAAATCATAAATTATAATATAATAACTATAAATAATTTAAAAAAATAATAATTTAATAATTATAATAAAATTAATTTCCCCACTATTCACTATCGCTCAATTCTGCAAGTGTTCTTATTTACTATCGCTGTTTTCTATCTGGTCTCAAACCGCTTTTGACATAAAGGGACACTTTTTGGTTGCTATGGACGATCTCGAGTTTCCAGGCAGAAAGAAAAGTATATATAATATAAAAGTGCATGCAGGGCACTGGACAAAACACTAGGGACAAATGGAATATGAAATCATTTCATACAGTAATGTAATCTGTAAGATTACAGTGTACTGTACGTATTATGAATTTTGTCATTTTTGAATTTGCCGCCAGGCTCCGCCCCCGTGTGTCGCGCCGCTTGCAGGGAATGGAGCCTGGCACACAGAGGCATCGGGCGGAGGACACAGCCCACGGACACAGTGGGGGGACATCGCAGGATTCTGGGGACAAGGTAAGTAACCTGCACAAGGATCCTGCAATGCAATCCCGAGTCTGGCTCGGGGTTACCACTAATGGTACTGAAATCTCACCCCGAGCCCCACTCGGGAAAACCGCCAGGGAGGTTAAGGGACCTTTCACACTGTTCTGTAACAATTTTGCTGTGTTTTATATACGTTGCCTGTGTGTTTTTAGTGCGTTTTTGGGTTGCCTGCATCTGTGAAAAATGGACATCACAAATGCATCAAACATGCAAAATGCGGTGCATTTGTACCGCGATTTAAAGAAGTTGTAAAGGCAGAAGGTTTTTTTATCTTAATGTATTCTATGCATTAAGATAAAAACACTTTTGTGTGTAGCAGCCTCCCCAGAACCCCCCAATTACTTATCCGATCCCCATCTCTCTCCAGCGATGTCCACGAATGTCTAAGCCGTCCGGGACAATCCTCCTGATTGGCTGAGACACAGCAGCGGTGTCATTGGCTCCCGTGGCTGTCAATCAAAGTCAGTCATCCAATCAGGGGAGAGATGGGGAGGGGCGGGGCCGGGGCTCCGTATCTTAATGCACAGATAAGTATGACATGTTTGTTATATATATATATATTTTTTTAAACAAGCCTTTACAATCACTTTAACCACTTGCCGACCGCGCCATGTAGATATACGTTGCAGAATGGCACGGCTGCGCAAAGCAACGTATATATACGTTGCTTTAAATTTCACGCCATGCGGGCGCGAGCAGCACCGGCGGCGCGCGCATGCCCCTGTCACGAGCTCCGTGACCGTGCCCGTAGGACCCGCGGACTCGATGTCCACCGGTGTCCCGCGATCGTGTCACGGAGCTGCAGAACGGGGGATGCCTGTGTAAACAAGGCATCCCCCTTTGTTCTGCCTAGTGACAGGACACTGATCGTCTGCTCCCTGTAATCGGAAGCAGTGATCAGTGTCGTGTCACTCGTAGCCCAGCCCCCACACAGTTAGAATCACTCCCTAGGACACACTTAACCCCTTCACTGCCCCCTACTGGTTAACCCCTTCACTGCCAGTGTCATTTAAACAGTAATCAGGGCATTTTTATAGCACTGATCGCTGTATAAATGACATTGGTCCCAAAATAGCGTCAAAAGTGTCCGATGTGTCCACCATAATGTTGCAGTCACGATAAAAATCGCTGATCGCCGCCATTAGTAGTAAAAAAAAAAAAATATTAATAAAAACGCCATAAAACTATCCCCTATTTTGTAGACGCTATAACTTTTGCGCAAACCAATCAATAAACGCTTATTGCAATTTTTTTTTACTAAAAATATGTAGAAGAATACGTATCGGCCTAAACTGAGGAATAAAATATTTTTTTTAGATATTTTTTGGGGGTATTTATTATAGCAAAAAGTACAAAATATTGCTTTTTTTTCAAAATTGTCGCTCTATTTTTGTTTATAGCGCAAAAAATAAAAACCGCAGAGGTGATCAAATACCACTAAAAGAAATCTCTATTTGTGGGAAAAAAAGGACGTCAATTTTGTTTGGGAACAACGTCGCACGACCGCGCAATTGTCAGTTAAAGTGACGCAGTGCCGAATCGCAAAAAGTGGCCCGGCCACATCCGGCTGAAGTGGTTAAAGCATTTTCCAGTCGTTTAAATGAGGAGCTGCGTTTTTGGTGCGGCTTTCAAAACTACACCAAAGATGCAGCATGCAGGCATGGGCGTCCGCTGAACTTTTTTCAGGGGGGGGGGGCATCATTTTAAGGTCATCCATGCTCGGTCCCTTTTTGACAATGTCATGAAGGGGAGGGGCTTAGTCATTATGACATAAAGCGCAGGCATGCAAAGGTTTGAGAAACCTTATTCAAAAGCTTAATAGAAGGATCAAACTGCCATTGTCTTATTAGCAACTTCTATTTTTTTTTAAACCCCCCCCCCCCTCTAGCGGCCGAATAGCGCCACTAAAACGATGGTAAAGCGCCGCTAAAATTAACGGCGCTTTACCGATAACGTGGCCAGCTGGCAGTGTGAAATAGCTCTTGAGGATAATTCCGCTTCACTCCATGTCCATATAAATATAGTGTGTCTCCAGGGGGGGGGGGGCAATTGACCCCCCTTGCCCTATGGAGCGGACGCCCATGCATGCAGGACTTTTCAAAACGTACCGCACCCGTAATGCAATGGTGTGAAGAGTCCCATAGGATTTTAAGGGACACGTTTGTCTTGCGTTTTTCTTGCAAGGTAAAAACGCAAAAATAACTTATGAATGTGAAAGGGCCCTACAACCTTTCCTGGCTCCCCAGCAGCCACTCGGGCTGGTCTGGGCTGAGACAAGGGCTGAATGAGCTGTCATAGTTGTGGTTTGTCTTCCAAGGACGTCTCGGGTTCTGTATCTTGAGAGAAAGCTCGCTCTCCGGCCAGCCGTGGACAATTACAAGGCAGATATTGTAATGACAGGTGATGGAAAGTGCTGAGTACGACTAGCAAAGTTAGCTTGGCAGCCAGGGCCCTCCGTCAGCAGATCCTAATGATACATTTTACATTTGCATTCTTACATAAAGTTTGGGCTGCAGAAAAGAAAACATTTAGGCCCCTTTCACACGGGCGGCTGTTCTGCCGCAGTTAAAAGCATGTTTCTTTCTTTTGAAATTCAAGACCCCAGGCACAGCGATCAGCTGCATTTGTACACTGCTTTTAGCTGCGTTTACATGCGACTGCGTTTAGCTGCGGTTGGCCATTATTGTCATCCCCATAGCAACCATTTTTATTTTGATGTGCTTCCTGTTTTTTTCACGCTACTATCCGCAGCTGACACAGTGCACTGCGATTACCTGCAGTTATGTGCAGATAGCTGCGCTACATCGCACCTGGACGCATTCAATTCTATTTTTTCTATTTGCACCGAACCGCATGTAACGAAATCGCAGCTAAACGCTGTGTGTGAATGGGGCCATAGGAAAGCATTGTGTGCTTTTAGCTGCGGTAGGAAACTAGAAAATCCGCAGCTAAAAGCACCATTCTATCCGTCCGTGTGAAAGGGGCCTTAGAGATGGCAAACTGTGTGCTGCTTCCTTGGCAAGTGTTAAAGAGAAACTAAACCGACCGATTTAATGGTTTCAATAAACAGTTGCATTCCCAGCATGCCGGGATTGCTAACTGTCACATTTCTTGTGCTCTCAACCAAACTGTCAAACCATCAAATGACTGGTGTCATAACCAGGGTGGATTTGATTTAAATCAAGTCGATTTAAAACACAATTTAGATCAGAATTTGAATCACTAGAAAAAAAAAGCTTGATTTAAAGGGACACTAAAGCTTCCCTTTTTTTGGAAAAAAATAACAAACATGTTATACTTACCTCCACTGTGCAGCTCGTTTTGCACACAGTGGCCCCGATCCTGGTCTTCTTGGGTCCCTCGGCGGCTGTCTTGGCTCCTCCCCGCAAGGACTCCACACCATAATGCGAGCGAGCTCGCATGGTGTGGAGTTATTGCGGGCGCGCTCCTGTGATACAGCGGCGGCCATAGCCGCCGAAAGGTATCACTCGGCCCCGCCCCCCGGCGCGCCGCGTCATTGGATGTGATTGACAGCAGCGCCAGCCAATGGCTGCGCTGCTTTCAATCTATCCAGTATAGCCAATCGGCGGCCAGGCTGAGAACCGAAGAGGATGACGGGGACGAGCGCGGGACTTTCGAGGGGCCAGGTAAGTAAAACGGGGGCTCGGGGGGGGGGGGGGGGGGGCGGTATTGTCAACTGTTTTTTCACCTTAATCCATAGGATGCATTAAGGTGAAAAAACATGTAACTTTACTACTCCTTTAAATCAACTCGATTGGAATCATAATTTTTAAAGAGCAACTGTCATCTCTGTCCCGCAGCAGCTCCCCCTCTGACCCGCTGTTGACTCACCGACAGTCCCATTCACTTTAATGGGACGGCTGGTGATGCGGCAGTGACACAACAAGGTGAGGGACGTGGCGGCAGCAGGTGATGTGGATGCCCGCTAACAGGCGCTGCCATGATGGATCTGAAATGACAGGTGCTCTTCAAATGTAAGGACTTATTTTTGAAGGTAGTTAGAATCTTTAATATTTGCAAACAAAATGAAGGTTTCCTATTTAGAATAATAAGCTGTCAGGTTAGTAAAACATCGATATCAGAACCGATTCAATCATACAGTTTGTAGTGTACATAGATGCGCAAAAAGGAATATTCCTAAACTTTTATCTCATGGTTACTGTGAAATTGTGCGAATGCATCAATGCCGTGCGTGTTATCTCAGCTTGCAGAGCTTGGATTCATTGAATGAGTTTACCAAAAATGTAAATATTGCAGAATATACAGCCTCATTCTACATAACTAAGCTTCATTTCATGCTGAATAAACTAACTTATTAGTGTATCTTAAATAGTAAACTATCTCTGGATAGATTTTTACACCAAAAGCATTTTATTAAAATAAATTTGATAAAAATAAAAAAAAATCTGATATTTTATTTAACCACTTAAGCCCTGGACCAATATGCAGCATAAAGACCAGGCCCCTTTTTGCGATTCGGCACTGCGTCGCTTTAACTGACAATTGCGCGGTCGTGCGACGTGGCTCCCAGAACGGCAATTAGGGACATTTCCGGCATTTTCCGATGTTTTCCGAGGCTCCGTCTGGCCGCGCATGTGCAGAACGGCAGATGGTCCCCGCAGCGTCCCGTTCGTAAGTAGAAGTTGTTCGTAAGTCGGGGACCCCCTGTAATCGTTTATCACTTCCATCAGCTCATCCACCATAGTTAAAACCTTTTGTACCACTTGTCCCACCCTATTAAGCCTCGTACACGCGGTACGATTGTTGGCAGGGGATTGTCTGTCTTGTCTGACCGTTGGTAAGCTCCTTTTGACAATTGTTGACCAACTTTCGGCCAACAAATGTTGGATGACATGCTAGTAAATTGACTCCTTTACCAGTTGGCCGATTTGTAAGCTGCAGCTTTTCTCGCCAGACACGTACGAGTTATTGTGGTGAACATTTAATTGAAACCTTGTGTGAGCATGCCATGTAATTAGATGCCAACCTATATTTCCCTTGTCCTGGGAGATAATGAACTTCATTAGTAATCTGCACATTTCTATATTGTGACGGCCGGACTGGAGAGTAGCGGACTCGGGCTGTATTATTGATTCTTGGTTAAAACTTGATTGTGAGAGATTAGACGACTCCTGTGGAGGAAGATCTAGTAGCTATTAATTAAACACAGTCTGGTTGTCGGCATTGTGAAATCCACAGTTCTGTTATACAGAGAACTCAGGGGAAAGAAACAGTCTTTAAAGAAAACCTGCGCATTTGTAGACCGCCGTTCCTGACCTCCTTCTGAAAATGCCGGGCTGTCATGTTGTTCCAGTGACTTTATTACCCTATAATAGTGACATACACTATATTACCAAAAGTATTGGGACACCTGACTTTACTCGCACATGAACTTTAACCTCCCTGGCGGTATTCCCGAGTGTGGCTCGGGGTGAAATTTCAGCACCAAAAGCGGAAACCCTGAGCCAGACTCGGGATGTCATCGCAGTGATCCAGGCAGAGTTACTTACCTTGTTCCCTGGATCCTGCGATGTCTCCCCGCTGTGTGATCGAGCTGTCTCCTCGCTCGATTCACAGTGCCGAGTGCCGAGCTCCGTTCCCTGTGACGTTACGACGCACGGGGACGGAGATCGGCGCCAAATTCAAAAAGTGAAACACACAATACACATACAGTATACAGTAATCTTACAGATTACAGTACTGTATAAAATAATTACACATCCCCTTTGTCCCTAGTGGTCTGTCCAGTGCCCTGCATGCACTTTTATATAATAAATACTGTTCTTTCTGCCTGGAAACTGGAGATTGTCCATAGCAACCAAAAAGTGTCCCTTTATGTCAAAAGTGGTTTTAGACCAGCTAGAAAACAGCGATAATAAATTAGAATCACTCGCAGAATTGAGCGATAGCGATTTGTGGGGAGATTCGTCATCAAACACTGAAAAACACTTTTATTATTATTATTATATTATTATTTGTTATAATTATTTTATAGTTATTTATTATATTATAATTTATGATTTATTTTTTTTGCACTTTATCATACCCGGGATGTCTACTAGACTCTGGTTTGGACAGATTTAAGTGAGTTATTCCTAAGAATTGCAGACCTACAATATAAAACGCCAAATTTCCATGCAGAATAATAGTACCCGCTTTCAGCACCTAAAATCTGACAGAATCATACCGCCAGGGAGGTTAATAGCATCCCAGTCTTAGTCCGTAGGGCTCAATATTGAGTTAGCCCACCCTGTGCAGCTATAACTGGGGCAGCACAGTGGTGTAGTGGTTAGCACCTTCACCTAGCAGCAACAGTGTCACTGGTTCAAATCCTGACCATGACACCATCTGCCTGGAGTTTGCATGTTCTCCCTGTGTCTGTGTGGGTTTCCTCCGGGTACTCTGGTTTCCTCTCACACTCTAAAGACATGATGGTAGAAATAAATAACAGCTTCAACTCTTCTGGGAAGGCCGTCCACAAGGTTTAGGAGTGTGTCTTTGGGAATGTTTGAGCATTCTTCCAGAAGCGCATTTGTGAGGTCAGGGGCTGATTTTGGCTTGCAGTCTCCACTCTAATTCATCCCAAAGGTGTACTGTTGAGATCAGGACAATTAAGTTCCTCCACCCCAAACTTGTTCATTCATATCTTTATGGACCTTGTGCACTGGTCCAAATCATTTGGTGGAGGGGGGATTACGGTGTGGGGTTGTTTTTCAGGGGTTGGGCTTGGCCCCTTAGTTCCAGTGAAGGGAACTCTTAAGGTGTCAGCATACCAAACATTTTGGACAATTCATACTCCCAACTTTGTGGGAACAGTTTGGAGACGGCCCCTTCCTGTTCCAACATGACTGCGCACCAGTGCACAGAGCAAGGTCCATAAAGACATGGATGAGCAGGTTTGGGGTGGAGGAACTTGACTGGCCTGCACAGAGTCCTGAACTCAACCCCATAAAAGATATTTAAATGAATTCAAGCAGAGACTGCGAGCCAGGCCTTCTCGTCCAACCTCACATATGCGTTTCTGGAAGAATGGTCAAACATTCCTATAGACACACTCTTAAAATTTGTGGACGGCCTTCCCAGAAGAGTTGAAGCTGTTTTAGCTGCAAAGGGTGGGCCAACACAATATTGAACCCTAAGGACTAAGGCCTCGTACACACGACCGGTTTTCCCGACAGGAAAACTGCCATGAGAGCGTTTTGCCGGGAAAACCAGCCGTGTGTATGCTCCATCGCAGGATTCCCGACAGGAAAACTGCCGCGAATCGCGGCGGGGAATAAAGAGAGCTGGTTCTCTATTTTCCTGCCGGGATTCCCGGCGGACTTTTTCCTGTCGTGAAAACCAGTCGTGTGTATGCTTCTCGGAGGGCAAAAAAAAACGCGCATGCTCAGAATCAAGTATGAGACGGGAGCGCTCGTTCTGGTAAAACTAGGGCTGGGAAAAAAATTGATTTTAATCTTGAATCGAGTTTTGAGTTCAAATCGATTCAGATTTGAAGAAAATCGTTTTTTGTTTTTTTTTGTTTGTTTTTTATTATTTATTTATTTTATTTTTTTAAAAAAAATTTCCTTCAGAGTTTCCGTAGCAGGGCTGCAGGGGGCGTGTCTGGAATGGCACTGGGCAGCGTTACCCCAATTACATCTACTCGCCGCAGCAAGTAGATGTAATGTAACACTAACTAACCGCAAGCCGCCATCTGCCTACCTGATCAGAGTGTAATGTAGACAGACAGCGGCCATTGCAGTGTTCAAAAGCCGCGCCTCCCGAGTCCTCGTCGTCTGTGATAGGCGGAACACTCAATTTCACAGCAGGCAGTGTTCAGCCTATCACGGACATCCTCTCATCCTCGTCTGTGTTATGAGGATGAGCGGATGTCTGTGATAGGCGGAACACTGAATTCTGGGAAATTGAGTGTTCCGCCTATCAGACGAGGAGGAGGCGCGCCTTTTGAATACTGGAATGGCCGCCGGTGTAGCAGTAAAATCCGTATCCCATGAAAATCTGCATCAGGTACAGGTACAGTGATTGAAGCATGGGCACAGTGAGGCATGGACACAGTGAGACACGGGCACAGTGAGGCATGGGCACAGTGAGACACGGGCACAGTGAGACACGGGCACAGTGAGGCATGGGCACAGTGAGGCATGGGCACAGTGAGGCATGGACACAGTGAGACACGGGCACAGTGAGGCATGGACACAGTGAGGCATGGGCACAGGCATGGGCACAGTGAGGCATGGACACAGTGAGGCATGGGCACAGGCATGGGCACAGTGAGGCATGGGCACAGTGAGGCATGGGCACAGTGAGGCATGGGCACAGGCATGGGCACAGTGAGGCATGGGCACAGTGAGGCATGGGCACAGTGAGGCATGGGCACAGGCATGGGCACAGTGAGGCATGGGCACAGTTCAATTCAACTAAGAGTAACCTCAGGATTTGTTGTTGTTTTATTAGCCAAATCCAAATACAGTATTAATAATTTGGATGTTTAACAATCTTTGTTGCACACTGACTTTGCAGTTAGAGAAAGGGTTTGCCTTTGCAATTTTCTTTGTTGATGCACTTTAATTAATATAATAAAAAAATCGAATCGAATCGTAAATCGAGTTTTTTATAAAAAAATCGCTGATTTTTTTGGGGGGGGGGAATCACACACGTAAGTCCCGCCCACATATGTAAACGCCGTTCAAACCACATATGTGAGGTATCGCCGCATGTGTTAGAGCGCGTGCAACAATTCTAGCACTAGACCTCCTCTGTAACTCTAACCTGGTAACCTGTAAAAAATTTCAAAGCGTCGCCTATGGAGATTTTTAAGTACTGAAGTTTGGCACCATTCCATGAGTGTGCGCAATTTTAAAGCGTGACATGTTAGGTATCTTTTTACTCGGCGTAACATAAGCTTTCATATTTGACAAAAAAATTGGGCTAACTTTACTGTTTTGTTATTTTTTAATTCATGAAACCATTTTTTTCCACAAAAAAAGGCGTTTGAAAAATTATTGCACAAATACCGTGCAAGATAAAAAGTTGCAACGACCGTCATTTTATTCCCTAGGGTGTCTGCTAAAAAAAATGTTTGGGGAATCTGAGTAATTTTCTAGCAAAAGAATGATGATTTGTACATGTAGGAGAGAAGTGCCAGAATAGGCCCGGTATGGAAGTGGTATAAAAAGCCCTGTATGGAAAGGGTTAAAGGCAGGCGTCCCAATACTTTTGGCAATATAGTGTTTGAATGGATGTGAGTTAGGGACCTTCGATTGTAAGCTGCTTGAGGGCAGGGTGAACCAACCAGCTTCCAGGTTTTATTGTCAAAGCTTTCCTGAACAAGCTGAAGTTGGAAGCTGATTGGTTACTAGGCAGAGCTGCACCAGATTCTGTGTCCCCAGTTTTAGTAAATCTCCCCCACAGTCAGCTGAGGCTGTCAATCACCTGCTGTGGGATGGCGGTGGATTGGCCTCTCCCAGGGTTGCTTGGTGTCATCATAGACCAGTGATGGCAAACCTTGGCACCCCAGATATTTTGGAACTACATTTCCCATGATGCTCACCTACACTACAGATTGCATGAGCATCATGGGAAATATAGTTCCAAAACATTCTGGGGTGCCGAGGTTCACCATCACTGTCATAGACTGTCAAAAGTGACTCATGCAGATAGCAAAGGAATGAGACAGCAGACAGAAATCACACTCAATGCTTTGGATCGAGACAAGTACACACTATAGAAAAATAGGCTTTGTTCATTTTTAATTTCAGAATTTTTCAACCACTTTTAGTTTTGAATACAGTTGGGTTGGAAGCCATGCCTGTTGAGTTTGTCTTTGGGATGTAAAAAGTCAGAATGTACGGTATATAGTGCAGGCGCCTGGTATCTGGGTTCTCCATTCTGTGACAGCTTTGCGGGTGAGTCACAGCGATGAACACCTTTTAATACATAAGTTGTTTCTATCGGCTCGGTTGTCACATCGGGGGACTAAGTGAAATAGACATTAGAGGGATCTGTTTGTGAAAATGAATGAAATGGGGAATAGCAAGCTTGTTAAAAAGTAAAAATCATGTCAGGTTACTTAACATGTGCACTGCTTGGAAATCCCCCGTAGTTTTCCTTTTGATCGGATGCTTGATCAAGCGACTTCCTCAGCTTTCGCTATTGCCGGTCAACATGAAAAGCTTCATTGGGAAACCCGCTTAGTAGCGATAAAGAAAAGGTTTTGCAGCACTTGCTGACATCTTTGCAGGTCATGGCATTAACGCCTTTGTGGCCGCAATACAACTTCAAATGTAAAATGTCCTTTGCCATGAAAAAAAATCATATTTAACCTTGCAGCAGAATACTAGGAATGTGCAAGTGTGCGTGTTCCTAGTTCTCTGACCTGCTGTCAGTAACCACACACACATTCCAATCTGATTGTATAATACCGTGTTTCCCCGAAAAGAAGCCCGGGTCTTATATTAATTTTGCCAACAAAAGACACAGTAGGGCTTATTTTCAGGGTAGGTCTTACCATGTAATGTGCTGTCTTCTCTCCCCCGCTCTCTTCCTGTCTGTCAGGAATCCCCAGTGTGAAGTGAGATAAAATGCTTGTAAAATCCTATAATCCACTTTATTACAGTAATATATAATGTACAATGTGTTTGTTTCTGTAATATAATTGTGCCAAATACCTTCGTTATAGCACCGCAATTGCTCTCTTCCCCGCAATTATATTACAGAAACACACACATTGTACATTATATACTACAGTAATAGAGCGGATTATAGGATTTTACAAACATTTTAAACTAGGGCTTATTTTCGGGGTAGGGCTTATATTGCAGCCCTCCTGGAAAATAACGCTAGGTCTTATTTTCGGGGTAGGTCTTATTTTCGGGGGAACACAGTATCCTTCAGATCAGGGGTGCACCACCCAGTGGCCCGGGGGCCACATGTGGCCCGCGGAGCCCTCTGATGTGGCCCGCAACTTCCTGCTCTGGGATGGCCTGTTGGCATAAGCTGATGCTTCATGTATAGCACCAACTCCTGTCACAGGTGGAGTGATACCAAATTCTCTCTGCCTGGGACAGCGACAGCTGGTGATATCTGAATGGAAGACTGTTATTAAAGGTACGTTTATTACTAAAATCACAGTGTATATATGGGGCATATCTGTTCTGCAATGGTAACTTGGCTGCTTTCAAACTGGTCCGCAGGTGCAGCGCAGAACACCTGCAGGTTACCTGCACTGAGCCATAGACTTCTGTTATTACCTGGGGGTTGGTGCACTTCAGAAAGTACACCACACCTGCAGGATATAATAGAAGTCTAAGTGCAGCTCACCCGCAGGAAAGCCACAGGTGCAATGTGCTGCACCCTCGGTGTGGGTATACCGCAGCTCATCAGTGTGAAAGCAGTCTTAGGCCCCTTTGACACGATCAGCCCAACCCAATTGGACCCTTCGTTCACCTCTATTGAGCCACAGTAACGGTCTTGTGGCAGTTTACACCCACCTACCTCTAATTTGATCCGCTTAGAAAAAAGCAGAAGGGGGGATCTGTCCCCTTCCATCTGGGCAGATCAGATTGGAGGGCCAATAGAGTAGAGTGGGCTGTGCCCCTGTCTGCTCTGCATATGTGGCCTGCGACCGGTTACCAAGTCGCTTAAGTGACCCTCGCACTTCAAAAGGTTGGACATCCCTGCTTTAGATCTACTAACTATGTAGTGCAACGGCCTGCCTGACTGGATACAAATTGGTTGGGTAGGCCCTCCTATTACTGTATATAATTTTGGTAAATATAAAGTTGATTTTATAAAGATTGTACAGTCAGATTGTAACGTTTATGGTGACCCTAAGCCCTTGTTCACATTAAAAGCGGCCTTGAAATCGTGCAACTTCATCTGAAATCACACAATTTCAAAGCCGCATGTCAGTGCAACTTCAGGTGCACAGATGCTTCATGCACAGATGTCGATGCATTCACTTTTTCAAATCAATGCAGCACCACACTGGCGGCATAGTAAAAAGAAGAGGACGCCAACTAAGTGCAGTATATCAGTAAAAAACAACTGGCCACTGCCTTACCTATAACTGGCCTTTACAGCAAGGAGCAAATGGAAGGGCAACGCATGCAAAACAAAACTAAAGAAAATTCCCAGCTGGTCTGGACTTTGGGCCATTCTAACACATGAATATGCTTTGATCTAAACCATTCCATTGTAGCTCTGGCTGTATGTTTAGGGTCGTTGTCCTGCTGGAAGGTGAACCTCCCCCCAGTCTCAAGTCTTTTGCAGACTCTAACAGGTTTTCTTCTAAGATTGTCCTGTATTTGGCTCCATCCATCTTCCCATCAACTCTGACCAGCTTCGCTGTCCCTGCTGAAGAAAAGCATCCCCACAACATGATGCTGCCACCACCATGTTTCACGGTGGGGATGGTGTGTTCAGAGTGATGTGCAGTGTTAGCTTTCCGCCACACATAGCGTTTTACCTTTAGGCCAAAAAGTAAGATTTTGGTCTCATCTGACCAGAGCACCTTCTTCCACATGTTTGCTGTGCCCCCCACATGGCTTCTCGCAAACTGCAAACAGGACTTCTTCTGGCTTTCTTTCAACAATGTCTTTCTTCTTGCCACTCTTCCAAAAAGGGCAGATTTGTGAAGAGCACGACTAATAGTTGTCCTGTGGACAGATTCTCCCACCTGAATCAGCCCAGAACTACACGGGAGGAGCTTGTGAAGGATCTCAAGGCAGTTGGGACCACAGTCACCAAACAATCCATTGGTAACACAATACTCCGCCATTGAATTGAAATCCTGCAGCGCCCGCAGGGTCCCCTTCCTCAAGAAGGCACATGTACAGTCCCGTCTGAAGTTTGCCAATGAACATCTAAACCAGGGGTCTCAAACTGGCGGCCCTCCATCTGTTGCGAAACGACAAGTCCCATGAGGCATTGCAAGGCCGACAGTTACAAGCATGACTCCCAGAGGCAGAGGCA
Source organism: Rana muscosa (assembly GCA_029206835.1). Taxonomy (NCBI): domain Eukaryota; kingdom Metazoa; phylum Chordata; class Amphibia; order Anura; family Ranidae; genus Rana; species Rana muscosa. The sequence continues at coordinate 42,283,827 of CM055117.1, read as the reverse complement.
TGATGGGATTTGTTGTTTCGCAACAGCTGGAGGGCCGCCAGTTTGAGACCCCTGATCTAAATCTTTCAGAGAAGGATTGGGAGAAGGTGCTGTGGTCAGATGAGACCAAAATTGAGCTTTTAGCCATTACCTCGACCCGCCGTGTTTTGAGGAAGAAAAATGCTGACTATGACGCTAAGAACACCATCCCTACCGTGAAGCACGGAGGTGGAACATGATGATTTGGGGCTGTTTCTCTGCTAAAGGTACAGACCGACTTTGCTGCATTGAGGGGCCAATGGTTGGGGCCATGTATTGTACAATCTTAGATGAGAACCTTCTTCCCTCAGCCAGAACACTGAAGATGGGTCAAGGATGCGTCTTCCAGCATGACAATGACCCAAAACATCCTGCCAAGGCAACAAAGGAGTTGCTCAAGAAGAAGCACATTAACCGCTTGCCGACCGCCTCACGACTATTTATGTTGACAGAACGGCACGGCTGGGCAAATGGGCGTATATATACGTCCCCTTTAAATTGCGGCCGTGTGTTCACGCCCCTGCCGGTAGCTCCGTGACCGCGCCCCCAGGACCCACGGACTCGATGTCCGCCGGTGTCCCGCGATCGTGTCACAGAGCTGAAGAACGGGGAGATGTTAGTGTAAACACATCTCCCCGTGCTTCCTAGTGACATGTCACTGATCATCTGTTCCCTGTCATCGGGAACAGCGATCAGTGACGTGTCACGGCAAGCCACGACCCCCTAACAGTTAGAATCACTCACTAGGTCACACCTAACCTCTCCAGCGCCCCCTACAGGTTAACCCTTCACTGCCAGTGTAATTTTTACAGTAATCAGTGCATTTTTATAGCACTGATCGCTGTAAAAATGACAATGGTCCCAAAATGGTGTCAAAAGTGTCCGATGTGTCCGCCATAATGTCGCAGTCATGATAAAAATCGCTGATCGCCGCCATTACTAGTAAAAAAAAAAATATTAATAAAAATTCCATAAAACTATCCCCTGTTTTGTAAACGCTATAACTTTTGCGCAAACCAATCAATAAACGCTTATTGAGATTTTTTTACCAATAATTTGTAGAAGAATACGTATCGGCCTAAAGTGAGGAAAAAAAATATTTTTTTATATATTTTTTGGGGATATTTATTATAGCAAAAAGTAAAAAATATTGCATTTTTTTCAAAATTGTCGCTCTATTCTTGTTTAGAGCGCAAAAAAGAAAAGCTGCAGAGGTGATCAAATACCACCAAAAGAAAGCTCTATTTGTGGGAAAAAAAGGACGTCAATTTTGTTTGGGAGCCACGTCGCACGACCGCGCAATTGTCAGTTAAAGCGACGCGGTGCCCAATCGCAAAAAGTGGCCTGATCTTTGGCCAGCCAAATGGTCCAGGGCTGAAGTGGTTAAGGTCCTGGGATGGCCTAGCCGGTCTCCAGACCTTAATCCTATAAAACATTTATGGAGGAAGCTGAAACTTCTAAGTGCCAAGCGACAGCCAAGATAATGTAAGGATTTAGAGAAGATCTGTAAAGAAGTGTGGAGCAAAATCCCTCCTGAGATGTGTGGAAACCTGATCACCAACTACAAGAAACGTCGGACCTCTGTGCTTCCCAACAAGGGTTTCTCCACCAAGGACTAAGTCATGTTTTGCTTGGGGATCAAATACTTATTTTACTCACTGAACTGCAACTCAATTTATAACATTTGTTTTATTTGTTTTTTTCTGGATTTTTGGTTGATATTCTGTCTCTATCATTTAAAATACACCTATGATAAAAATTATAGACCCTTCATTTCTAAGTGGGCAAACTTACAAAATCTGCAGGGGATCAAATAATTATTTTCACCACTGTGAAGGTTCATTTACACTTGCAGTTTGAGGCTAGCCCAAAAAAAAAAAGGGGGGGTTGAGCTGCGTTTTTACCACCCCCAACTGCTCGCTCTTAAAACTACAAAGGCAGCGGACAGGGATGTAAACCAGCTGCAGCCGCGAAGCTTTACTTTGCAGCCGCCGCAAACATTAAACCCCCTTCAGGTTCAGCAGGCAGTACTGCAACCCCATTCAACTGAATGTGCCACCTCTGCCCAGCAACTACATGCAGTGCCTGGTTGTGGTGCAGGCTTTTAGGGGTTGTTACAGGTGGTGAGGAGGCAACATAACGCCTCCTCGCTGCCTGTCAAATGTCCTCTGAAAAGCAATCCACCACATAGTTACATAGTAGGTAAGGTTGAAAAAAGACACAAGTCCATCAAGTCCAACCTATGTGTGTGATTATAAGTCAGTATTACCTTGTATATCCCTGTATGTTGTGGTCATTCAGGTGATTATCTAATCGTTTTTTGGAAAGCATCGATGCCCCCCGCTGAGACCACCGCCTGTGGAAGGGAATTCCACATCCTTGCCGCTCTTACAGTAAAGAACCCTCTATGTAGTTTAAGGTTAAACCTAATTTCTTCTAATTTTAATGAGTGGCCACGTGTCTTATTATACTCCCTTCCACAAAAAAGTTTTATCCCTATTGTGGGGTCTCCAGTACGGTATTTGTAAATTTAAATATCCCATCTCAAGCGTCTCTTCTCCAGAGAGAATAAGTTCAGAGCTCACAACCTTTCCTCATAACTAATATCCTCCAGACCCTTTATTAGCTTTGTTGCCCTTCTTTGTACTCGCTCCATTTCCAGTACATCCTTCCTGAGGACTGGTGCCCAGAACTGCACAGCATACTCCAGGTGCGGCCGGACCAGAGTCTTGTAGAGCTGGAGAATTATTGTTTTATCTCTGGTGTTGATCCCCTTTTTAATGCCAATATTCTGTTTGCTTTGTTAGCAGCAGCTTGGCATTGCTGAGCCTATCATCTACTAGGACCCCCAGGTCCTTTTCCATCCTACATTCTATCCTAGACACAGATCACTCTTCAGAGGGCTAACACTATTGTAAACTAGCCCTTTTATAGCTTTTAAGGACGGATAGAATAGGTCGAAAGACAAACAAGATTTGTCAAATTTGGGGTAAAAGGTCCGCTTTAGAACAGACACCAGTCCCCCAGAATTCAGTTTTGCTTCCTGGTAATTAAATAGAAAAGTCAAGACAAATGAACTGCCATTTTCACTGCTTTGACCTTTTTAGCATCCGAAATGTAAACATAGCTTGGATCCGTGGCCCAGGCAGGGAGTTGTGTGTGTTTACGCCACAAAATGCTTATTTTTTACCCATGCCGCCTCAGTATTACGCCACTTACCACCTGCGTCAGCCAAGCCGGGCTTTGCAAGATTGATGTGCATGGAGCTCCATTAAGGACAGTACTGTATTATTTCCTGCGCCTCCCCGCACAGGCGCACAGGAGTGGCTGGAATTAAAATGAAATGAATACAACCTGTGCGGGGGGTGAAAGCCCGTGTGCTCCTTTTCACAGCTAAATATGATTAAAATCTTTTGCAGCTCGGTAAGCCACACAGAAGAAATTGGATGTATGTGCTCAGGAAACATGCTAATTGAATGTTTGCTAATTTAATTTATGTGCGTCATTTACTGTACCTATATAGAGCCAAAGGAGCCATTCTGTTGGTAATGCGTTAACCCTGAAACTGCCGCACACTGTTGGGTGGATTTAACCACCTCGCGCCGGCCGTACGACTATATACGGCCGCAAGGTGGCTCTACAAATCCGGGAGGCCGTCTTTTTACGGCCTCCGCTTCTTTGGCCACTGGGGGGGGCGCGAGCGCCGCAGGCAGCGCGCGCGCGTACCCGGCGCGTCACTGTGATGCCGATGCGCGTGCCTGGCGGCCGCGATGCCCGCCAGGCACCCGCGATCGGCGGTTACACAGACAAGGACATGGATCTGTATGTGTAAACACACAGATCCATGTCCTGTCAGGGAGAGGAGACCGATGCTGTGTCCCTTGTACATAGGGACACAGATCGGTCTCCTCCCCCAGTCACTCCCCTCCCCCCACAGTAAGAATCACCAATAGGGAATACATTTAACCCCTTCCTCGCCCCCTAGTGTTAACCCCTTCCCTGCCAGTCACATTTATACAGTAATCAGTGCATATTTATAGCACTGTTCGCTGTATAAATGTGAATGGTCCCAAAAATGTGTCAAAAGTGTCCGATGTGTCCGCCATAATGTCGCAGTCACGAAAAAAATCACTGATCGCCACCATTACTAATAAAAAAATTTTTTTTTATAAAAATGCCATAAATCTATCCTCTATTTTGTAAACACTATAACTTTTGCGCAAACCAGTCAATAAACGCCGATTGCGTTTTTTTTACGAAAAATATGTAAAAAAATATGTATCGGCCTAAATTGAGGAAAAAAAATTTTTTTTTTAAAAAGAATTGGGATATTTATTATAGCAAAAATCAAAAAATATTGTGTTTTTTTCAAAATTGTCGCTATTTCTTTGTTTGTAGCGCAAAAAATAAAAACCGCAGAGGTGATCAAACACCACCAAAAGAAAGCTCTATTTGTGGGAAAAAAAGGACGTCAACTTTTTTTGGGAGCCACGTCGCACGACCACGCAATTTCCATTCAAAGCGTGACAGTGCCGAAAGCTGAAAGTTCGCCTGGGCAGGAAGGGGGTTTATGTGCCCAGTAAGGAAGTGGTTAAAGCGGGATTCCACCCGCAATTTTTTTTTTTTTAAGTCAGCAGCTACAAACACTGTAGCTGCTGACTTTTAATAAGGACACTTACCTGTCCTACTCGCCCGCGATGTCAGCCCCCCCGAGGCCGACCCCTCGATCCTGGCAGGTCCCGGCGCCGCCATCCTCACTAAGGGAAACAGGCAGTGAAGCCTTGCGGCTTCACTGGCCATTTCCTACTGCGCATGCGCGAGTCGCGCGGCACTTTGTGAATAGGCGGCTGCTCTCTGGGATACACACAGTTCCCAGAAGGCAGCGCGCCCCATTCCCCAGAAGACAATGCGAGTCGGCAGAGGAAGAAGACCTGCCGAGGACTAAGAAAAGGCAGATTAGGAACTTCCGCATAGCAACCGCCTGTTCTGGTAAGTAAAAATGTTTTTTTTTCTTTGCAGGATTTTCGTGATTTTTTTTTTTTTAGGGTAGAACTCCACTTTAATAAAGGCAAATAGACTGTGCACTTTGCAAGTGCAGTTTCTCCAGAGGTAATAAATGAGATGAAGCTCTGCTGACTTCCATCATCCAATCACGTGCAAGCAAAACTACTGTTTTTAAAAAATGTCTTTGCATGGGATTAGGTGTTCTTTGCAAAGTGCTAAGCGCTATTTGTCTTTAGTAAATCCATCGTTATATTTAACAATCATTTAGTGACATCACAGATAGTGATTCTCCTAACATAACTGATTACTGTGGCCTTCAAAAAGAAGTGATATCACTGGAACTAACAGTATATATACAGTGCCTTGAAAAAGTATTCCTACCCCTTGAAATTTTCCACATTTTGTCATGTTACAACCAAAAACGTAAATGCATTTTATTGGGATTTTATGTGATAGACCAACACAAAGTGGCACATAATTGTGAAGTGGAAGGAAAATGATAAATGGTTTTCCACATTTTTTTTACAAATAAATAAGTGAAAAGTGTGGGGGGTACATTTGTATGGCGCCCCCCGGAGTCAATACTTTGTAGAACCGCCTTTCTCTGCAATTACAGCTGCAAGTCTTTTTGGGGATGTCTCTACCAGCTTTGCACATCTAGAGAGGGACATTTTTGCCCATTCTTCTTTGCAAAATATTTCAAGTTCTGTCAGATTGGATGGAGAGCGTCTGTGAACAGCAATTTTCAAGTCTTGCCACAGATTCTCAATTGGATTTAGGTCTGGACTGTGACTGGGCCATTCTAACACATGAATATGCTTTGATCTAAACCATTCCATTGTAGCTCTGGCTGTATGTTTAGGGTCGTTGTCCTGCTGGAAGGTGAACCTCCGCCCCAGTCTCAAGTCTTTTGCAGAGTCTAATAGGTTTTCTTCTAAGATTATCCTGTATTTGGCTCCATCCATCTTCCTATCAACTCTGACCAGCTTCCCTGTCCCTGCTGAAAAAAAACATCCCCACAACATGATGCTGCCACCACCACGTTTCACGGTGGGGATGGTGTGTTCAGGATAATGTGCGGTGTTAGTTTTCCACCACACATAGTGTTTTGCTTTTAGGCCAAAGTAAAATTTTGGTCTCATCTGACCAGAGCACCTTCTTCCACATGTTTGCTGTGTCCCCCACATGGCTTCTCACAAACTACAAATGGGACTTCTTATGGATTTCTTTCAACAATGTCTTTCTTCTTGCCACTCTTCCATAAAGGGCAGATTTGTGGAGAGCACCACTAATAGTTGTCCTGTGGACAGATTCTCCCACCTGAGCTGTGGATCTCTGCAGCTCCTCCAGAGTTACCATGGGACCTCTTGGCTGCTTCTCTGATGAATGTTCTCCTTGCCCGGCCGGTCAGTTTAGGTGGACGGCCATGTCTTGGTAGGTTTGCAGTTGTGCCATACTCTTTCCATTTTCGGATGATGGATTGAACAGAGCTCCGTGAGATGTTCAAAGCTTGGGATATTTTTTTATAACCTAACCCTGCTTTATACTTCTCCACAACTTTATCCCTGACCTGTCTGGTATGAATACTTTTTCAATGCACTGTATACAGTGGGGAAAATAATTAGTTGATCCCCTGCAGATTTTGTAAGTTTGCCCACTTAAAAAGAAATGAAGGGTCTATAATTTTTATCATAGGTGTATTGTTAATGAAAGAGACAGAATATCAACCAAAAATTCAGAAAAATCACAGGATACAAATGTTATAAATTGAGTTGCAGTTCAGTAAATAAAATAAGTATTTGATCCCCAAGCAAAACACAACTTAGTACTTGGTGGAGAAACTCTTGTTGGGAATCACAGAGGTCAGACGTTTCTTGTAGTTGGTGATCAGGTTTGCACACATCTCAGGAGGGATTTTGGTCCACTCTTCTTTACAGATCTTCTTCCATAAGGTTTCTTGGTTGTCCCTTGGCAACTCAAATTTTCAGCTCCCTCCATAAATTTTCTATAGGATTAAGGTCTGGAGACTGGCTAGACCACTCCATGACCTTAATGTACTTCTTCTTGAGCCCCTCCTTTGTTTCCTTGGCGGTATGTTTTGGGTCAATGTCTTGCTGAAAGACCCATCCAGGACCCATCTTCAATGTTCTGGCTGAGGGAAGAAGGTTCTCATCCAAGATTCTATAATACATGGCCCTTTCCATTGACCCCTCAATGCGGCAAAGTCGGTGTGTACCTTTAAGCAGAGAAGCAACTCCAATGCATCATTAGTCAATAGTAGTGACCAGCCTGTGTTACAACTCAATATTGAACCCTACGGACGAAGACGGGGATGCCTTTAAACTTCATGGTGGTATAAAGGCAGGTGTCCCAATACTTTTGGTAATATAGTGTATATGATGCCCCCCCCCCCCCCCCCAATGCAACCCCTCTATGCTAGCATCAGAGATCCTGAAAAGTGTAGACCTGCCAACATCAGATGCAGTGCTTTAGATGAGGAATCACCCCCCTTTCTTTTTTTTTTTAGCCCCCCCATTGCCTAAAAACTGCACAGCTGGTGTCATCAAAGCAGGGAGAAGTGTGGTAGAGAGGCAACTAAAGCAGAAATCTATCTTAAAGTGGTTGTAAACCTCTAAAATAATTAAAAATGAGCAAAGCATATCCTTCTATATTGTGTATTTGTCTTCATCCAAAGCACAGAGTGTGATTTCTGTCTGCTCTCTCATTCCTACTTTTTGGTAATATAGTGTATATCTAAAATAAAAAAAATAAAAATAAAAAAAAAAGAGAACTAAAAAAAAAAAAAATCATCAATTCACCATTTAATGGAGATGAGAAAAGGCAGACATGTTTGAAGACCAGCCTGTGTTATAACTATGGCTTCCTCCATAGATACAGTCGTGAAAGAAGTGTAGTCAGGAAGTGTAATTGGCGGGGATCACTAGGTGAAAATAAAGGGAAAAAAACAAAAACTAATGCAGAAATATATAATCTGCAACATGTTACATTTTTGTTTTTAGGTTTAGATACACTGTAAGTAAAGGCACAGGGTCACTTTAAGAAGATGCATCATCTGCAATTCAATTGGTGGTTTCAGATATCAGAATCAATTTATTTTTTCAAAGCAGCCAATCAGAATTCATTGCGCATTCAGTATGCAGGGACCCCCATGGATATCTAGTTACCATGGGTTATCACACATCATTGCTCTCTGATGCATAATAAAACACAAGCGTTGAAACGTATTAATTGGCTTATAAAGATGCTGATGCCTTGAAGCTTGCTTTTTTTTTATTATTCTTTTTTCTTTCCCTGAGACGTAGTGCAATTAAAAGTAAACATAAATATGCCAAGTTGTTCATTTCTTGCAATGAAGCAAATGAATTTGCTGAGCAACCAAAGTGCCAGGAGTTTCTGAAAAGCATAATTGCAGCTCTGGATAATGTATTGGATGCAAACACAATTAATCTTGTTAATGACTGTATTAATCCCTAAGATTCCGGTCCGGGTGCAAGTTGTCGACTTCTCCTCTCTGCAATTTATAACTGCTATGTGACACCTCAAGTACAATAAGGTATAGATCAGGGGTACTGTCAGAAACATTTTCTCTCTTCAGAGGTCCAAATCTAATTATGTTCTATGACTCAGATCCTTCACATCACAGACCCGCCCCGCTCCCCCCCCCCTCCGTACATCACAGACCTCCCTTTACATTAGTGTCTTCAGTCCCCTCTTTCACATCACAGACCTCCCCCTTTCACATTAGAGCCCCCCTTCCTCACATCACAGCCCCCAAACATCATAGCCCCCACCCCTAACATCACAATCTCACTTGCAATCACAACCCACGATATCACAGCCCCCATATCACTGCTCCCCGCTCTCACATCACAGCCCCCATATCACTGCTCCCCCTCTCACATCACAGCCCCCCATATCAACGCTCCCCCTCTCACATCACAGCCCCCCATATCAACGCTCCCCCTCTCACATCACAGCCCCCCATATCAACGCTCCCCCTCTCACATCACAGCCCCCCATATCAACGCTCCCCCTCTCACATCACAGCCCCCCATATCAACGCTCCCCCTCTCACATCACAGCCCCCCATATCACTGCTCCCCCTCTCACATCACAGCCCCCCATATCAACGCTCCCCCTCTCACATCACAGCCACCCATATCACTGCTCCCCCTCTCACATCACAGCCCCCCATATCAACGCTCCCCCTCTCACATCACAGCCCCCCATATCAACGCTCCCCCTCTCACATCACAGCCACCCATTTCACCGCTCCGCCTCTCACATCACAACCCCCCATATATTTCACTGCTCCTCCCTCTCACATCACAGCCCCCCATATCACTGCTCCCCCTCTCACATCACAGCCCCCCATATCACTGCTCCCCCTCTCACATCACAGCCACCCATATCACTGCTCCCCCTCTCACATCACAGCCCCCCATATCAACGCTCCCCCTCTCACATCACAGCCCCCCATATCAACGCTCCCCCTCTCACATCACAGCCACCCATTTCACCGCTCCGCCTCTCACATCACAACCCCCCATATATTTCACTGCTCCTCCCTCTCACATCACAGCCCCCCATATCACTGCTCTCCCTCTCACATCATAGCCCCCCATATCAACGCTCCCCCTCTCACATCGCAGCCCCCCATATCAACGCTCCCCCTCTCACATCACAGCCACCCATTTCACCGCTCCCACCCCCTCACATTACAGCCCCCCATATCACTGCTTCCCCTCTCACATCACAGCCTCCATATCAATGCTCCCCCTCTCACATCACTGCCCCCGATATCACCGTTACCCCTTCTCACATCAAAGCCCCTCATATCACTGCTCTACCTCTCACATCACAGCCCCCATATATTTCACTGCTCCTCCCTCTCACATCACAGCCCCCCATATCACTGCTCCCCTTCTCACATCAAAGCCTGCCCATTTCACAGCTCCCCTCTCACATTACAGCCCCCCATATCACTGCTCCCCCCTCTCACATCACATCCCCCCATATCACTGCTCCCCCCTCTCACATCACAGCCCCCGATATCACTGCTCCCCTCTCACTTCACAGCTCCTTATATCACTGCTCCCCCCTGTCACATCACAGCCTCCCATATCACTGCTCCCCATCTCACATCAAAGCCTGCCCATTTCACAGCTCCCCCTCTCACATTACAGCCCCCCATATCACTGCTCCCCCCTCTCACATCACATCCCCCCATATCACTGCTCCCCCTCTCACATCACAGCCCCCGATATCACTGCTCCCCTCTCACTTCACAGCTCCTTATATCACTGCTCCCCCCTGTCACATCACAGCCTCCCATATCACTGCTCCCCCCTCTCACATCACAGCCCCCCATATTACTGCTCCCCCTTCCACATCACAGCCCCCATATCACATTTTTTCCTCTCACATCACAACCCTCTATATCAGTACTTTCCCCTCTCACATTACAGACCCGCCCCCCTTTACATCACAGCCCCCTTTTCATCGGTTTCTTCAGTCCCCTCTTTCACATCACAGTCCCCCCCTTTCACATCAGAGCCCCCCTTCCTCACATCACAGCCCACAAAAATCATAGCCCCCACCCCTAACATCACAATCCCCAGAGGGTCAGGGGTCCTGCAGCCTCATAGGACCATCAGAGGAGAAGGATAACTCCTCCTACAAGCTTTAACCAGACACTGATAGAAGTCAGAAGAGTGCTATATACTGCTGATGAGAAAAGGTATTTAGCAGTTTATATTTACTAACAAATTGCATTTCCATGTTCTGGGTCCTGGGGAGACCAGATATAGTGAATGCAGGCTCCTGGGGAGACCAGATATAGTGAATGCAGGCTCCTGGGGAGAGCAGATATAGTGAATGCAGGCTCCTGGGGAGAGCAGATATAGTGAATGCAGGCTCCTGGGGAGAGCAGATATAGTGAATGCAGGATCCTGGGGAGAGCAGATATAGTGAATGCAGGCTCCTGGGGAGAGCAGATATAGTGAATGCAGGATCTCGGGGAGACCAGATATAGTAAATGCAGGGTCCTGGGGAGAGCAGATATAGTGAATGCAGGCTCCTGGGGAGAGCAGATATAGTGAATGCAGGCTCCTGGGGAGAGCAGATATAGTGAATGCAGGGTCCTGAGGAGACCAGATATAGTGAATGCAGGGTCCTGGGGAGATCAGATATAGTGAATGCAGGCTCCTGGGGAGAGCAGATATAGTGAATGCAGGGTCCTGAGGAGACCAGATATAGTGAATGCAGGGTCCTGGGGAGAGCAGATATAGTGAATGCATGCTCCTGGGGAGAGAAGATATAGTGAATGCAGGATCCTGGGGAGACCAGATATAGTGAATGCAGGGTCCTGGGGAGAGCAGATATAGTGAATGCAGGCTCCTGGGGAGAGCAGATATAGTGAATGCAGGCTCCTGGGGAGAGCAGATATAGTGAATGCAGGCTCCTGGGGAGAGCAGATATAGTGAATGCAGGCTCCTGGGGAGAGCAGATATAGTGAATGCAGGATCCTGGGGAGACCAGATATAGTGAATGCAGGGTCCTGGGGAGAGCAGATATAGTGAATGCAGGCTCCTGGGGAGAGAAGATATAGTGAATGCAGGATCCTGGGGAGACCAGATATAGTGAATGCAGGGTCCTGGGGAGAGCAGATATAGTGAATGCAGTCTCCTGGGGAGAGAAGATATAGTGAATGCAGGCTCCTGGGGAGAGCAGATATAGTGAATGCAGGCTCCTGGGGAGAGCAGATATAGTGAATGCAGGATCCTGGGGAGAGCAGATATAGTGAATGCAGGATCCTGGGGAGAGCAGATATAGTGAATGCAGGATCCTGGGGAGAGCAGATATACTGAATACAGGATCCTGGGGAGAGCAGATATAGTGAATACAGGATCCTGGGGAGACCAGATATACTGAATACAGGGTCCTGGGGAGACCAGATACAGTGAATGCAGGCTCCTAGGGAGACCAGATATAGTGAATGCAGGGTCCTGGGGAGACCAGATATAGTGAATGCAGGCTCCTGGGGAGAGCAGATATAGTGAATGCAGGATCCTGGGGAGAGCAGATATAGTGAATGCAGGGTCCTGGGGAGAGCAGATATAGTGAATGCAGGCTCCTGGGGAGACCAGATATACTGAATACAGGCTCCTGGGGAGACCAGATATAGTGAATACAGGATCCTGGGGAGACCAGATATACTGAATACAGGGTCCTGGGGAGACCAGATATAGTGAATGCAGGATCCTGGGGAGACCAGATATAGTGAATGCAGGCTCCTGGGGAGAGCAGATATAGTGAATGCAGGCTCCTGGGGAGAGCAGATATAGTGAATGCAGGATCCTGGTGAGACCAGATATAGTGAATGCAGGCTCCTGGGAAAGCAGTTATAGTGAATGCAGGCTCATGGGGAGAGCAGATATAGTGAATTCAGGCTCCTGGGGAGAGCAGATATAGTGAATGCAGGGTCCTGGGGAGAGCAGATATAGTGAATGCAGGGTCCTGGGGAGAGCAGATATAGTGAATGCAGGGTCCTGGGGAGACCAGATATAGTGAATGCAGGATCCTGGGGAGAGCAGATATAGTGAATGCAGGGTCCTGGGGAGAGCAGATATAGTGAATGCAGGGTCCTGGGGAGAGCAGATATAGTGAATGCAGGGTCCTGGGGAGACCAGATATAGTGAATGCAGGGTCCTGGGGAGACCAGATATAGTGAATGCAGGCTCCTGGGGAGAGCAGATATAGTGAATACAGGCTCCTGGGTTTAGTAGCACTTTAATGAAACCCTGGTCTTGGAGAAAGGCAAGCTACCAACATTTTCAGGAGGTCAGAAATGGAAGTCTACACATTTCCCTTCAGTTCCGGTCCCCTTGAAGACAGTTTTCCTGAGATGAGGTCCCTGCCCAGTGTTTAGCACCATTGTGATGTGAATGGTAATATTTTTCTCTTAATTTCATCCGTTTCCAGTTTATTGACTCTGTGTCTGTTCTTCTAAAGAGAGCGGTCAAGGTTGAGAATTAAAAGCCACAAAGGGAATAATTGATGACTTTACCTATGGTCTTTTTGCATGCACCCCTCCATCATTTGGCGTGTTGTCGGTGCTGCTAATTAACACCCTCCTCCGTCTGTGAAGCCATTATGAGACCAGACTAGGAGGATGGCGAATCCTTCATCTTGTAGAGGTCAGCGAGCCCGCTGTATGAAACCTAATGATTTCACCAACCCAAGCAACAAGGATAATGCCGCATCCCCGATCGCAGATTTTAATGAACAGTTTCACGGTCGTAAGGTTATTTTCATTATGTGGCAAATTAAAATTAAATTATGCAGATTTTATTTACAAGCTAATTTTTTGAGCGCATGTTCATTCATGCTTTGTGAAGATCTTTTCTTTATGTAATGTTAAGGCGTAGACCTGAATTAATTTGGTGTTGATATAACAACCTGAAACACCTACCCCTCGCCTCATCCTCATAATATATGTGGGAAGTGTTCGGTAGTACAGCTGTCAGGGCTGACACCAGTGCTTGGGATATCAATATAGCAGAGGTGGCGTTGTCACCTCACTACTGGAAGTTGGGAGATCACTGGTTTCCTCACAATCAACAAGTACGTTTCTGTACATGGGAAAATATGCATGTGGTCCTGGGACGTTTTGGAGAGAGTGGTGAAGGATTAAAACCATTGTGAAGATTCTAGAGCTACACTATATTGCTAAAAGTATTGGGACACTTGCCTTTACACGCACATGAACTTTATTGGCATCCCAGTCTTGGTCCGTAGGGTTCAATATTGAGTTGGGCCACCCTTTGCAGCTATAACCGCTTCAACACTTTTGGGAAGGCTGTCCACAAGGTTTAGGAGTGTAGCCTCGTACACACGACCAATTTTCTCGGCAAGAACCAGCAAGAAACTTGCTGGCAGAGAGGTCTTGCCGAGTAAATCGGTCGTGTGTACGCGGCTATCGGGTTTCTCGTCGAGAAAACCGACAAGAAACCTCGACGAGAAAATAGAGAACCTGCTCTCTATTTTCTCGTCGAGATTCTCCTCGGCATGTTTCTCGACGAGAAAAGTGAGTGTGTGTACACTTACCTGTCCTCCCAGAAGCCCGCGCATGTTCGAAATGAATTCGACGCATGCGCGGTAGCTTCCTAGGCATACGTAGGGTATACCAAGATGGCGGCGACGGCATCGAATGTGACGAGCGCATGCTCGTCGTAGTCGATGACGTCACCGCGTACGCTCCATTCAAAGAACCGCGGGTTCTTTGAAACGAGCGTGTGTACACTCGGCCGGGACAAGTTTCTTGTCCAAGAATCTCGTCTAAAAAAACAACATGTTTTTTTCAACGAGAATCTCGGCCGTGTGTACGAGGCCTGTGTCTATGGGAATGTTTGACCATTCTTCCAAAAGTGCATTTGTGAGGTCAGGACTCTGTGCAGGCCAGTCAAGTTCCTCCACCCCAAATTCGCTCATCCATCTTATGGACCTTGCTTTGTGCACTGGTCCAAATCATTTGGTGGAGGGCGGATTATGGTGTGGGGTTGTTTTTCAGGGGTTGGGCTTGGCCCCTTAGTTCCAGTGAAGGGAACTCTTAAGGTGTCAGAATACCAAGACATTTTGGACAATTTGATGCTCAGAACTTTGTGGGGACCGTTTGGGGATGGCCCCTTCCTTTTCCAACATGACTGCCCACCAGTGCACAAAGCAAGGTCCATAAAGACATTGATGAGCAAGTTTGGGGTGGAGGAACTTGACTGGCACAGAGTCCTGACTTCAACTGATTGAGCACCTTTGGGATGAATTAGAGCGAAGACTACAAGCCAGGCCTTCTCGTTCAACATCAGTGCCTGACCTCACAAATGCTCTTCTGGAAGAATGGTCAAACATTCCTATAGACACACTCCTAAACCTTGTGGACAGCCTTCCCAGAAGAGTTGAAGCTGTTATAGCTGCAAAGGGTGGGCCAACTCAATATTGAACCCTACGGACTAAGACTGGGATGTCATTTGAGTTCATTTGTGTGTAAAGGCAGGCGTCCCAATACTTTTGGTAATATAGTGTATGTGGCAAGTGTTTGGTAGTGCAGCAGGCAGGGCTGACACCAGTGCTTGGAATATCAGTATAGCAGAGGAAGTGTCGTCACTTCACTACTGGAAGTTGGGAGCTCAATGGTTTCCTCACAATCTACAAGTACGTTTCTGTACATGGGGAAATATGCACGTGGTCCAGAGATGTGCCGAATATACGTTTTGGATAGAGTGGTGAAGGATTAAAACCATTGAGAAGGTCTCTCTGTCTCCACTAGAGAGAATAGTTACCCCAACGGGGACTTTTAAGGCAGATTAGGGAGTGTAGGATGGTATAACATAGAGCTGGGCGATTTTCTCCCCCAAAAAATTGTGCGATTTTGAAAAAAAAAACTCGATTCACGATTCGAATTAAGTTTTTTTTTTTTTTTTGATGGACACCGCACCGGTCCTGAGGAGCTGCAAGCAGGAGTTTTTAGGCGAGGCCGTGGCTTTGGCCTAGTCCGTGGCATCCGGCCTCGCCTCACCTAAAAACTCCTGCCCGCAGCTCCTCAGGACCGGTGCGGTGTCAGCGCCGGTCCTGGTGAAAAATAAAAAGTCGAAAAAATCGATTTGCTGAAAATCTGAATCGATTTCACCTCTCAACTCGATTCAAGATTCAAATCGATTTTTTCCCCAGCACTAGTATAACACAAGGTGTCCAGCTGTAAACTAATTGCAGCTATCTGGACTCTATTTCAGCCTGGCCGGTTCGGTGCTCCAGCATACCTGATGATTTGGGTGCCTCTTTGTTCATTTATCACCATGCTATGTTTTTATCTTGTGATGTACAATTGTCCCCTTTTTGGATATATTTTTTTTAGACTTGTAAATGAATAAGATTTTGTAAGATTTTACACCTTGTGTTATACCTTCCTACTACTCCCTAAACTGCCCTAAAAGTCCCAGTTGGGTAACTGATCTCTGTTTGAGTCTTTGGGATGGTGGCAGTAATTATCTGTTTTGAAGACCAGTGGTCAACTAGCCCTCTCTTTTTGTATCTGTCTCCACTTTGCAAATAAGAATAACAATAAGGGCCCTTTCACATTGCCCTGTAGCAAAATCACGGTAAAAATGATTTTGCTGTGTTTCAGATGCGTTTTCTGTGCATTTTTTTTTATTTTAGGTTTTTGGTTGCCTGCACATGTGAAAAATGGACATGTGAAAAACACACCAAAAACTCAAATCGCGGTGCGTTTTTACAGTGATTTTACCCCAATTTCCATTCATCTGAATGGGAAGCTGCATTTTTGGTGCAGTTTTCAAAACATACTGCACCTGTAACGCAGTACACGTTTAGGAGATATTTACTGTACCTACAGGTAAGCCTTATATACAGTATCTCACAAAATTTACATTTTTGTAAATATTTTATTATATCTTTTCATGTGACAACACTGAAGAAATGACACTTTGCTACAATGTAAAGTAGTGAGTTTACAGCTTGTATAAGGCCCCATTCACACGGACACCATCAGTTTTGCCACGTTAAAAACGTATCAGTTCTTATCCGTTATTTCATCCGTCTTCATCCGTCATCCGTTCCGTTAATCTCCGTTTTCATCCGTCTTCCGTTCCGTTTACATAAGTTTACATCCGTTAATGTACCCGTTTACATCCATTTTTGCATCTGTTTTGATCTGTTTACAGCAATTCCTGTGGCTTTGATGACATTACCCAGAAAGCATTGCTCCTCCCATGCTGCATTGCAGTTTTCAGTGAGTGACTTGTCCTTGCTGTGTCCTTCCTTTGTCCTTGTCCTTGTGTGTGCTATCTGCATTGTGCAATGGATTCCAACTATTTTTGGGACAGCATGACATTGTTTGTCTATATGAGGAGAATGGAGAGCAAGAAAAAGCAGATTATGGCTAGGAGACGTCGATTATGGACCCACCCCATGGTACTTAAGCGGCCTTCTGAAGGTTTTGTGGCTCTGCACTATGCTCATCTCCGACAGTATCCCACTAAGTTTTTCAACTTTACCAGGATGACCGTAGCCACATTTGACTACTTACTGGACCAGCTGCACCCACGACTGCAGCATAGACATACCAACATGAGAAGGTTTGTACCTGCAGATGAACGTCTCTTAGTGACCTGGAGTTAAGAAGTCATTCATTTATCATATGTCATTTTTTTGTTGGTCTGCTGCAGGGGTTGGCAGCCTCGGCCCTCCAGCTGTGGTGAAACTACAAGTCCCATGAAACATTGCAAGACCCTGACAATCACAGGACTGACTCCTAGAGGCAGAGGCATGATGGGATTTGTAGTTTCAAAACAGCTGGAGTGCCAAGGTTGCCTACCCCTGGTCTACTGTGTGTGTGTGTATAGATAATAAATATTGTATCGATTCATGTGCCAGTATGTTGTTTTACTTAAAAACCTAAAAAGATGTTAAATTTTTTCTAGGTTTCTTGCAACTGGCCAGTCCTATACCACTTTAAACCATTATTTTTTACTGGGTATTTCAACAATTTCGGAGATAGTGCATGATACATGCTTAGCCATATGGGAAGAGCTGTGTCCAGCAGTGATGCCATTAGCAGATGGCAACATGTGGCGAAGAATAGCAGATGGATTTTGGAATTGAGCAAACTTTCCAAATTGTATCGGAGCTCTTGATGGAAAGCATATCCGTGTCTAAAAGCCTCCACGTTCTGGGTCTAGATTTCATAACTACAAGAAATATTTTTCATTGGTCCTCATGGCTATCTATGACAGCAATTATAAATTAATCGCTGTGGACATTGGGGCATATGGCAGCAGTTCTGATTCCATAGTGTTCCGTGAATCTATAATGGGTCAAAGACTGCGAGAAGGGCGATTTAACATACCATCTGATCAGCCTCTGCCTGGAACTGAAGGATCAGACCTGCCTTTCATGCTTGTTGCAGATGAGGCCTTCGCACTTTCACAATATCTGCTTAGGCCTTATGCCAGAAGTAATCTGGACTACAATAAGAGGATCTTCAATAATCGGCTGAGCCGCGCAAGACACCTCATTGAATGTTCATTTGGCATAATGTCCAGTAAATGGCGTGTTTTCCAAACCCCCTTGCAACTCATTCTTGAGAATGCTGAGTTAGTAATTCAGGCCTGCTGCATTCTGCATAACATTGTCAGGGATAAGGAGGGCATCCACGTTGAGGAAGAGGAAGAGTTCCACCTGCCCTCCATACAGTACAGCAGCGTACGTGCAAGGAGATCCTACATTGCCATGCGGGAACAATTTGCCGACTTCTTTCTATCTCCATCAGGAGAGGTTCCATGGCAATATCAATTTATTTAAATAATGCAGTGCAAATCAATAATTGTACCAATATGTCAATACCATATGAAAATAACTTGTGTTATGTTTGCTATATTTGGTAATTTCATTGTGTTTTGATAGCATAAAAAGACAAAAAAAGCACATGATATGTTTAAAACGTTTTTTATTTTTCTGCATAACCCGTTTAAAATAAAGTTTTTTTTTACTTAACTTTTTTTTTTTTATTTGTCAAAACTTTGTCAAAGTTTGAACAGAGCATAACATATGCAAACTTTCACAGAATAACATAAAAAACAGGTTACAAATCCTGATAAAAATAGGAGGGGGATGGGGAAAATTAAGTAGAAGTTTAGGAAGAAGAACCAGAGCTGGTTTGGCTATTAGCTTGAGAAACATCGGCAGAATTTGATCTAATGTTTGCACTCGGAGGATATGTTCCCTGTGAGGAATGAGCAGGAGAGGAAGCATAAGAAGGCCTCTGGGTATTGTGCATTGAGTTGTATGAATGCACAGGGGTCTGTGGATAGGGCGGTAGATATGCCTGGACCGGAAGGCAAGGGGTCTCATAGGAATATTGATGGTATGGCCTCTGAGGGGGGTTCATACTGACTAATAGTGGGCAATGGCATTCCTGACTCGACAGCTCTAATACATCCCCCCACATAATTAAATATACCCATATGTATCTCCATCTACCTCTCTGCTGGTACTTTTTGAAGTGTGTGATAAATTATCCTCAAGAAGGACGCATTTGAGTTGTTTGGATCACAGAATGGATCCTTACTCTCCTGTCTTTTAAAGGAGGTCACCTCGTCCATGAAGGACTTCATGGCTTTGTCCATCTCTGTATTTTCTGGCTTTTTGCCACGCCGCGAGGATCGTGATGTTGTTGGCCTGTCATGACTAACCTGTAGAGAATAATATGCGGATTGAGAAATGCAATGATGCCTTGGTGTACATCAGATAAAGATTAGTAATCAATAGTATGCTTACATTTATGGATCTTTGTGAAGAGCTTGGACGTGCACTCGGACGTGCTGTCTCATCCGCATCCACAGACTGGGACTGGCCTTCTCCCTCTTGTGTGGCTTGCTCACCTCCCTGCACTGCCTCTGTCTCATTACTTTCAGTGTTCTCCTCACATTTTGAGACGTTTGATGATGTACTACAATAAAAAGGAGGAACATTTGGTCTCAAAACCTTACTATATGAATACCTACTTTTTTCACTTTCTAGATGGAACATCGAAACGTCACTTACGATCTAACGTCCATGACTTTCCTTAGGAAGGACAACATTTCAAAGTAGACCAATTTTTTCTTGGTGGTAGCTCCGGAACCGCTTGCACACTCTGCCTCATCATTCAAATCTCTTAGAAAACGGTCTCTTTAGAGAACGCCACCTTCTGTTCATTTCCAATCCTGTAAACACACATTGAAAAATAATTTGAGTTAAGATTTTAAGTAAAGTGGATAAGAAAAAAACCTATAACCAATAGGACTCAATAGTCTGTGGAGGAGTCAGCATGCCCTTGCCTATTCACAATATTAAACATCATGTGCACAGAATGCTATCAACATATTCAGATGGACAGCAATATTTTTATGCGTAGGTCACCACAAACTGAGCGTGCAACAAGGACAGCAATAGACACAAAAATTATGTCCTTCTGGGACAAGGTGCGCACACTTCAGAGAGGCCAGAAAGGATGTGCGCTGTCCTCAAATTCACATGCATTAGTACAAACGGTAAATAACAATACATACAAAGCAATTGGTGTTATTTCCGAAAGGCAAATCCACTTTGCACTACAAGTGCAAACTACAAGCGGATCTACAGCGACTGCACTTCCAAGTGCACTTTCAGTTAAATTTCAAGTGCACTTTGCACTTGTAGCTTGCACTTGTAGTGCAAACTTGATTTGCCTTTAGTAAATAACCCCCAGAGTGCCACATGTTTGGCTCTGCTGCAGCGAGAGACTGAACAGTACATTACTCACATGTTTCCATAACCTCATGATTACATAAAAACACTGACAAAAAGCATGCTGCAGTTGGGCAACACTTAACACGTTGATCACGCTGATTGGGAGTCATGGTGGACCAATTTGGTGTCACAAGTTTAGAGATTTCCTCCCATAGTTGCTGTGTTCTAATTCTGTCACTGTGGTCCTGACAGGTTGAGTCCCACAAGCCTGGCCTTTCGTGGACCAGGTTAATTAGGTCCTTATGCAAGACATCTCTGGCCATGTTTCTCCTTGGGGATTATGCACCGAGGATGCACTTCCTATTGTCCAACTACTGCCTGGGTCATAGGTTGAGTTCACAAATAAAGAAAAAAAAAAAAAATCTTCAAAACAGATTTAACTGATCGGACGTTGACGGACATCGTCCGTTAACGTCTATTAATATCCGTTTTCAAGGATCTGGACTTAGCCTTGTATGTTAAAAAAACGGATAAAATCGGAAGCGGGGGTTAACGGACGGTAACGGATGGTCATCCGTTTGCCCATAGGAATGCATTCTCGTCCGTTGACGGATGGAAGAAAAACAGATAGACCGTCCGTCCGTCCGTGTGAAAGGGGCCTAAAGCCGTGTACACACGATAGGTTTTACCGATGAAAACAGTCCGATGGACTGTTTTCATCGGACAAACCGATTGTGTATGGGCCCCATCGGTCTTTTTTCCATCGGTGTTTAAAAGTAGAACATGTTTTAAATTTATCCGATGGTTAAAAAACCGATAGCAAATTACTATCATCTGTGGGGAACTCCATCGGATAAAAAACCCACGCATGCTCATAATCAAGTCAACGCATGCTCAGAAGCATTGAACTTAATTTTTCTCGGCTCATCGGAGTGTTTTACGTCACCGCGTTTGAAACGGTCGGTTTTTTGACTGATGGTGTGTGGGCAAGACTGATGGAAGACAGTTTCATCGGATTTCCGATGGAAAAAACCATCGGATTAGAATCCATAGGATATCTGATCGGCTATACAGTGTAAATTTGCTGTCCCCTCAAAATAACTCAACACACAGTCATTAATGTCTAAACCGCTAGCAACAAAAGTGAGTACACCCCTAAGTGAAAATGTCCAAATTGGGCCCAAAGTGTCAATATTTTGTGTGACCACCATTATTTTCCAGCACTGCCTTAACCCTCTTGGGCATGGAGTTCACCAGAGCTTCAAAGGTTGCCACTGGAATCCTCTTCCACACCTCCATGACGACATCACAGAGCTGGTGGATGTTAGAGACCTTGCGCTCCTCCACCTTCCGTTTGAGGATGCCCCACAGATGATCAATAGGGTTTAGGTCTGGAGACATGCTTGGCCAGTCCATTACCTATACCCTCAGCTTCTTTAGCAAGGCAGTGGTCGTCTTGGAGTTGTGTTTGGGGTCGTTATCTTGTTGGAATACTGCCCTGCGGCCCAGTCTCTGAAGGGAGGGGATCATGCTCTGCTTCAGTATGTCACAGTTAGGGGTGCAACGGATCAAAAAACTCATGGATCGGAACGATCCTCGGATCAGGGGTCACGGATCGGATCATTTTCGGATCGACAAAAAAAAAAAAAAAATAATTACTAATATCCACGTAATTTCCCCCTCACTGTAATATCCACAATCTTCCCCCCCTGTAATATCCACAATCTTCCCCCCCTGTAATATCCACAATCTTCTCCCCCTGTAATATCCACAATCTTCTCCCCCTGTAATATCCACAATCTTCTCCCCCTGTAATATCCACAATCTTCTCCCCCTGTAATATCCACAATCTTCTCCCCCTGTAATATCCACAATCTTCCCCCCCTGTAATATCCACAATCTTCCCCCCCCTGTAATATCCACAATCTTCCCCCCCTGTAATATCCACAATCTTCCCCCCCTGTAATATCCACAATCTTCCCCCCCTGTAATATCCACAATCTTCTCCCCCTGTAATATCCACAATCTTCTCCCCCTGTAATATCCACAATCTTCTCCCCCTGTAATATCCACAATCTTCTCCCCCTGTAATGGGCATCTCCCCCACTTACCTTAGTCTCTCCCGCCGGCCAGTTCAGATCCACGAGCAGCGAGGGGTGATGACGTCAGCACGCACAAGGCGGCCGCCGCCGCCGGGTGTACCAAGATGGCCGCGGCTCCGGAGCTAGGCCGAAGCCGCGGCCTTTCCTAAGGCCGAGGCCGCGTATCGCTCCGCAGATCGCGGTGTGTGCCGATCCGAACGGGGTGACCCATTCGGATCACGGATCGTCACCGATCCGTTGCACCACTAGTCACAGTACATGTTGGCATTCATGGTTCCCTCAATAAACTGTAGCTCCCCAGTGCCAGCAGCACTCATGCAGCCCCAGACCATGACACTCCCACCACCATGCTTGGCTGTAGGCAAGACACACTTGTCTTTGTACTCCTCACCTGGTTGCTGCCACACACGCTTGACACCATCTGAACCAAATAAGTTTATCTTGGTCTTATCAGACCACAGGACATGGTTCCAGTAATCCATGTCCTTAGTCTGCTTGTCTTCAGCAAACTGTTTGCGGGCTTTCTTGTGCATCATCTTTAGAAGAGGCTTCCTTCTGGGACAACAGCCATGCAGACCAATTTGATGCAGTGTACGGCGTATGGTCTGAGCACTGACAGGCTGACCCCCCACCCCTTCAACCTCTGCAGCAATGCTGGCAGCACCCATATGTCTATTTCCCAAAGACAACCTCAGGATATGACGCTGAGCATGTGCACTCAACTTCTTTGGTTGACCATGGCGAGGCCTGTTCTGAGGGGAACCTGTCCTGTTAAACCGCTGTATGGTCTTGGCCACCGTGCTGCAGCTCAGTTTTAGGGTCTTGGCAACCTTCTTGAAGCCTAGGCCATCTTTATGTAGAGCAACAATATTTTTTTTTTCAGATCCTCAGAGAGTTCTTTGCCATGAGGTGCCATGTTGAACTTCCAGTGACCAGTATGAGAGAGTGAGACCTTGTAACACTAATGAGTCACATGACAATGGTGAGGGAAAATGGCTAATTGGGCCCAATTTGGACATTTTCACTTAGGGGTGTACTCACTTTTGTTGCCAGCGGTTTAGACATTAATGGCTGTGTGTTGAGTTATTTTGAGGGGACAGCAAATATACACTGTTATACAAGCTGAACACTCACTACTTTACATTGTAGCAAAGTGTCATTTCTTCAGTGTTGTCACATGAAAAGATGTAATAAAATATTTACAAAAATGTAAGGGGTGTACTTACTTTTGTGAGATAGTGTAGGTTTACCTGTAGGTATAAACCAGGAAAAACACCTTTATTACCACTTTAATTATCCTGGTTGTCTGGAGATGTATTTTAACATTGCCTTGCTTATATAAATGTGGTCAATCAATCAATTTCAAGTCATTCTAATTGCTGAAGTTCTTAATTTCCCTGGCTAATGCAATAGTTGCAGCATTCTGTCCCAGCAATTATCGCTCGTCTTTATACGCAGTCTTTCTCAGCACAGGAAGGTGTAATTATTTATGTATTCCTGCCAACCGCTGACTGTCTGCCCTTCACAAAGCACGCAAGAACAGTCGCAGAACTGTCTGCAGTTCATGGAATACAGGAAGGGCTGTACATAGAGAAGCGCCATAGACGGCAGCTCTTGCGGCAGACGGTGTTTAACCTTCGGGGATCCGGAGAGGTTAATTTGCGAGACGCAGCTGCCTGGATACGACGCCCCGCACTCAGTGTGCAACGACTTTGTTGAAATGCGCTTTATAGGAAGCGGGCAGCGTGCCATGCACCTGAAATTCATTGTTACTAATTAGGTTAAACAGCTCTGGTTCGCATAGGGGACCCGAACACAACAGCTAAATAGGAGGGGGAGATCAATCAACACTGTGATGGGGGCTGCCATTGTGTACAGATTTCTAAACTGCTAACTGCCTGGCTGTGCTTGGCTTCAGTACTTGTGAGTCATAGACTTGGAGCAAGCATGCAGCAAGCTAGAGTCAGAGAAGAGTTGGGATTCCTTATCTATACATTTTCTCGTCATTAACTCTAATATTGAAGCTTTTTCATCAATGTGACAACTAGCATGTTTAATAGAAAGCAGCCTCTGTATTTCTTCATGACATGGAGGGAATTAACAAGGCTTCCTGGTCTATTATAATGGCATGCATCACATTACCAACACAGATAGACCCGTTTAAGGCCTATCTGCACCACCTGCACCAGTTTTTGTTTCAGGTTCTGCGCTTATTTAACAAAGAGACTGCATCAGTTTTTAATATGCAGCAGACACCCACCAGATTGGACCTGGTGTATGAAATGTGAATTGTCTGATAGTGACCATGCAGAAAATTCACATGCTTCTCTCTGCCCATTCAGTGAAAACGCTACACAAGCAGAACCTGTATATAGGAAGGGAAAGTTTATTTTCCTGCCTCTATGGGCAGATGCTACCACAGCAAACGCAGGGTAAACAGCATTTCTCCTCCCTTTCTTCCTCAGCTGGGGTGGGCAGAGGGAGCTAGAGCAAGGAGCTCCAGTTCTCCTTCTTTCTCTGCTGTCTTCCTCCAGCTCTACTGCTCTCTCTGTTGTGTTATTCTCCAGTTCTCCTGTTTTTTTCTGCTGTGTCTTGCTCCAGCTCTCCTACTCTCTTTGCTGGGTTCTGCTCCAACTCCTCTGCTGTCTCTGCTGTATCTTGCTGCAGCTCTCCTGCTCTCTGCTGTATCTTGCTCCTGCTCTGCTGCTCTCCCTGCTGCGTCTTGCTCCAGCTCTGCTGCTCTCTCTGTTGTGTCTTGCTCAAGCTCTGCTGCTCTATCTGCTGTATCTTGGTCCAGCTCTGCTGCTTTCTCTGCTGTGTCTTGCTCCAGCTCTCCTACTCTCTATGCTGGGTCCTGCTCCAGCTCCCCTGCTATCTCTGCTGTATCTTGCTGAAGCTCTCCTGTTCTCTGCTGTATCTGGCTTCAGCTCTCCTGCTTTCGCTGCCATGTCTTGCTCCAACTCTCCTGCTCTCTCTGCTTTGTCTTGCTCCAACTCTCCAGCTGTTTCTGCTGTCTTCCTCCAGCTGTACTGCTCTCTCTGCTGTGTCTTGCTCCAGATCTGCTGCTCTCTCTGCTGTGTCTTGCTCCAGCTCTCCTACTCTCTATGCTGTACCTGCTCCAGCTCCCCTGCTATCTCTGCTGTATCTTGCTGCAGCTCTCCTGCTCTCTGCTGTATCTTGCTCCAGCTCTCCTGCTTTCGCTGCCGTATCTTGCTCCAACGTTCCTGCTCTCTCTGCTTTGTTTTGCTCCAACTCTCCAGCTCTTTCTGCTGTCTTCCTCCAGCTGTACTGCTCTCTCTTCTGTGTCTTGCTCCAGCTCTGCTGCTCTCTCTGCGGTGTCTTGCTCCAGCTCTGCTTCTTTCTCTGCTGTGTCTTGCTGCAGCTCTTCTGCTCTCTATGCTGGGTCTTGCTCCAACCCCATTGCTGTCATTGCTGTATCTTGCTGCAGCTCTCTGCTGTATCTTGCTCTAGCTTTGCTGTATCTTGGTCCAGCTCTGCTGCTTTCTCTGCTGTGTCTTGCTCCAGCTCTCCTACTCTCTATGCTGGGTCTGGGTCCTGCTCCAGCTCCCCTGCTGTATTTTGCTGCAGCTCTCCTGCTCTCTGCTGTATTTTGCTCCAGCTCTCCAGCTTTCTCTGCTGTTTCTTGCTCCAACTCTCCTGCTCTCTCTGTTTTGTCTTGCTCAAACTCTCCTGCTCTTTCTGCTGTCTTGCTCCAGCTCTGCTGCTCTCTCTACTGTGTCTTGCTCCAGCTCTGCTGCTCTCTCTGCTGTGTCTTGCTCCAGCTCTGCTGCTCTCTCTGCGGTGTCTTGCTCCAGCTCTGCTTCTTTCTCTGCTGTGTCTTGCTGCAGCTCTTCTGCTCTCTATGCTGGGTCTTGCTCCAACCCCATTGCTGTCATTGCTGTATCTTGCTGCAGCTCTCTGCTGTATCTTGCTCTAGCTTTGCTGTATCTTGGTCCAGCTCTGCTGCTTTCTCTGCTGTGTCTTGCTCCAGCTCTCCTACTCTCTATGCTGGGTCTGGGTCCTGCTCCAGCTCCCCTGCTGTATTTTGCTGCAGCTCTCCTGCTCTCTGCTGTATTTTGCTCCAGCTCTCCAGCTTTCTCTGCTGTTTCTTGCTCCAACTCTCCTGCTCTCTCTGCTTTGTCTTGCTCCAACTCTCCTGCTCTTTCTGCTGTCTTGCTCCAGCTCTGCTGCTCTCTCTGCTGTATCTTGCTCCAGCTCTGCTGCTCTCTCTGCTGTGTCTTGCTCCAGCTCTGCTGCTCTCTGTGCTGTGTCTTGCTGCAGCTCTCCTGCTCTCTATGCTGGGTCTTACTCCAGCTACTCTTCTTTCTCTGCTGTGTCTTGCGCCTGCACTTCTACTCTCTATACAGAGTCTTGCTCCACCTTTCCTACTCTCTATGCTGGGTCTTTTTCCAGCTCACCTACTCTCTATGCTGGGCCTTGATCCAGCTCCGCTGCTGTCTCTATGCTGTATCTTGTTCCAGCTCTTCCTGCTGAACTGGCAAAATTCTGATTTGTCTATAGCTGGCCTTATATCTCTACTTATATCTTATATCTCTACTTATATCTCTAGTAAAGTACACAGAGAGAATGTTGTCAGTCAGGGACAGGAAGTATGTTACTGGCACGATTAACTGGCGAAAATAAAGAAAAACGATAGTGAAAATAAAACTCATAGAACCACCACATCTATGGTTCAATATACAATACCTTGAAAAAGTATTCATACCCCTTGCAATTTTCCACATTTTGTCATGTTACAACTAAAAACGTAAATGTATTTTATTGGGATTTTATGTGACAGACCAACACAAAGTGGCACACAATTTTGAAGTGGAAGGAAAATGATAAATGGTTTTCAACATATTTTACAAATAAATATGTGAAAAGTGTGGGGGGTACATTTGTATGGCGCCCCCCGGAGTCAATACTTTGTAGAACCTCCTTTCACTGCAATTACAGCTGCAAGTCTTTTTGGGGATGTCTCTACCAGCTTTGCACATCTAGAGAGGGACATTTTTGCCCATTCTTCTTTGCAAAATATCTCAAGCTCTGTCAGATTGGATGGAGAGTGTCTGTGAGAAGCAATTTTCAAGTCTTGCCACAGATTCTCAATCGGATTTAGGTCTGGACTTTGACTGGGCCATTCTAACACATGGATATGCTTTGATCTTAACCATTCCATTGTAGCTCTGGCTGTATGTTTAGGGTCGTTGTCCTGCTGGAAGGTGAACCTCCGCCCAGTCTCAAGTCTTTTGCAGACTCTAACAGGTTTTCTCTTCTAAGATTGTCCTGTATTTGACTCCATCCATCTTCCCATCAACTCTGACCAGCTTCCATGTCCCTGCTGCAGAAAAACATCCCCACAACAGGATTCTGCCACCACCATGTTTCACGGTGGGGATGGTGTGTTCAGGGTGATGTGCAGTGTTAGTTTTCAGCCACATATAGCGTTTTGCTTTTATACCAAAAAGTTCAATTACACACAACCGGTTTTTCCAACGGGAAAACTGCTATGAAAGCTTTTGGCCGGGAATCCCGGCCGTGTGTATGCTCCATCGCAGTTTTTCCACCGGGATAACTGCCTGAAAAAAAAAAGAGAGCAGAATCTCTTTTTTCCCATCAGGAAAAAATCCCAGCGGTCAAACCATTCGTCTGTATGCTTTTCCGAGGGGAAAAAAACAGCGCATGCTCGGAAACAATTCGACGCATGCTCGGAAGCATATAACTTAATTTTGTCGGCTCGTCGTAGTCTTTTACGTCACCGCGTTCTTGGCAGTCAAAAGTTCACCGGACTTTTGTCTGAGCGTGTGTATGCAAGGCAGGCTTGAGAGGAATTCTGTTGGGAAAACCGTCGGTTTTTTATCCGACGGGAAAAACGGTCATGTGAAACAGGGCATAATAGTTGTCCTGTGGACATATTCTCCCACCTGAGCTGTGGATCTCTGCAGCTCCTCCAGAGTTACCATGGGCCTCTTGGCTGCTTCTCTGATGAATGCTCTCCTTGCCCGGCCTGTCAGTTTAGGTGGACGGCCATGTCTTGGTAGATTTGCAGTTGTGCCATACTCTTTCCATTTTCTGATGATGGATTGAACAGAGCTCTGTGAGATGTTCAAAGCTTGGGATATTTTTTTATAACCTGACCCTGATTTATACTTCTCCACAACTTTATCTCTGACCTGTCTGCTGTGTTCCTTGGCCTTTATGATGCTGTTTGTTCACTAAGGTTCTCTAACAAGCCTCTGAGGGCTTCACAGAACAGCTTTATTTATACTGAGATTAAATGGCACACAGGTGAACTATATTTACTAATTAGGTGACTTCTGAAGGCAATTGGTTCTGCAAAATTTTAGTTAGGGGTATCAGAGTAAAGGGGGTTAAATACAAATGTACCCAACACTTTTCACATATTTATTTGTAAAAAATTTTGAAAACCATTTATAATTTTCCTTCCACTTCACAATTATGTGCCACTTTGTGTTGGTCTATTTCTATTACATAAAATCCCAATAAAATACATTTACGCTTTTGGTTGTAAAATTACAAAGTGTGGAAACCTTTAAGCGGTGTGAATGCTTTTTCAAGACACTGGAGGGGATTTACTAAAACTGGTGCACACAGAATCTGGTGCGGCAGAGCATGGTAACTAATCAGCTTCTAGGTTTTATTGTCAGTGCTTAATTCAACAAGTTGAACGTAGAAGCTGATTGGTTGCTATGCATAGCTGTACCAGCTTCTGTGTGCACCAGTTTTAGTAAATCGCCCCCACTGTATTATACTTTTGTACTTGGGTTTAGATATCCATGAACTTTTCTTCAGTTCTCATGATCTCCAGAAGTTGTCACATTAGTAATTGCTCTTTTTTTACCCAAGTTATAAATGTAGAATATTTGGTGGATGAATAATTGAAGTGCTCGATGGATGAGAAAAACGCACCGTACATCCGTCCCCAGCTGTCCAAGTGCTCTGGAGTGCAGGAATCACTGAGGGGGATGAGTGGTTTGGATATTCTATCAGGTCAAGAGGATCACAATGATCTGTTGAGTGTCAGCTACGTCCGCTGGGCAGCTTCTCATCTCCCTCTGCCATACTGCTACCAACTCCTTGTAAATTGAATCTGTTATAAGTGCTTCACCCAATGAGTTGGGTAAAGAATCGCCCATGCTTGTTTCTTAAAGTGAACCTGTGCTTCATTTTAAGCGGTAGTAAACTCCGGTTGGTCACTTGTACCTACAGGTAAGTGTACCTACAGCTTACGTGTTGGTACAACGAATATCTCCTAAAGGTGAAGATAGTCACATGTTCTGCAGCCTGTGACATCACTGTCGCATTGGCACTGCCCTCCAAATTAAGGGCACCTTGAATGTTCCATCAATCCAGAGTGCTGTGCGGCAATTGTGACTCCCGTGAGCATGCGTGGGAAAGACATCACTGCAGCTTAGCCATTTAATCGCTTCCCGACCGCCGCACGCTGATATACGTCAGCAGAATGGCACGGGCAGGAAAATGGGCGTACCTTTACGCCCCTTTTATTTTGCCGCCTAGCGGGCGCGCGCGCGCCTCGGGAATGTGCCCGCGGGTCCAGTGAACTCGATGTTCTATTAAATATAAACTGTTAAATACCTTTTCTCATCAGCAGTATATAGCAGTCTTGTGACTTCTATCAGTGTCTGGTTAAAGCTTGTAGGAGGAGTTTTCATTCTCCTCTGACTGTACTATGAGGCTGCAGGACCCCTGACCCTCTGTCTGGACAGTGCTGATTGGCCCTGTGCTGATCACATGCCCTGTCCCAAGAAGAAAAAAAAATAGCAATACACACCAAACTGAGCATGTGCAGAGTGCCTCCTAGGGCTCTATTCTATCAGGAGATGGATTAGGGACAGTGGAAGAAGGGAGGATCAGAGAAGACAGGATCAAACAGCCTAAGGGGGATTAACCCCTTAGGTTCCACAGTGAGTATAACAAGCATGCTTTACTTCATATACAGACTGATTTTACTGTTGCGGGTTTAGTAACACTTTAACAAAAAAACAGAACAAGGGTCGCACTCGCCATCCTAGCCTTTGTGTCACCATCTTGTTTTCCCCAGACTTGGAGGCCCCCTTTAATGTTGGCTGGAAGAACTTGTGGGGGGTTAATCTGCTGTGTCGGGGGGCTTTGCACAAGGTTACAGCCTCTCAGAATGAAAACGGTTTAGACGTTTTGCAGTTAAGCCCTAAAGCTAATCAGGACATCACCATGGCTACCTGAAACGGGAGCATGGATCTGTCTTGTTCACGTTGGCTTTAATTATCACGAATTATCGGTAATGTGTTTTCGCTAATGGCGTTATCTCTCTCCAATAGCAGCCGAGCGCAGGCCATAATATATACCTTGTAGACGGGCTCTGCGCTCCTCCGATAGACTTGTGAAGTCGCCAAATATTAAAGGAAGTCTCCTAACAAGCGTGAAGGTTTTACATCTAGACTGCAGGAAAAGAGCTTTCCAGCTCAGAGGTTTAAGCTATCATCCCGGCATTTTTATTATCCACTTAACCTCTGGAAGATTTACCCCCCATCATGACCAGGCCATTTTTTTTTGCTTTTTGGTACTGCGTTACTTAACAACTGACAATTGCGCGGTCATACAATGCTGTACAAAACAAACTTTTTATCATTTTTCTTCCAACATATAGAGCTTTCCTTTGGTGGTATTTGAATTTTTTTTTGGTGGGTTTTTATGTTTTGGGAAAACTTTGTTTATTGAAGTCAGTCACAGCTTTGCCAACATGGTAGATACGTGTTTAACATTGACAGACAGTTTTTCATTCAACAGGGACAAAGAAGGGAAAGCATGTGGAAACGTATTAGATTGTGGCATTTTAAAGGTTAGGCATACATATTGGGCACAGGGCATAGGAGCCCCTGCCCTCTAGCTATAGCCGGCGGAAGGTCTCGGCTACCAACAGTGCATTGGCCAACCAAGCCCACTGTCCATCTATAGCAGGGGTCTCCAAACTGCGGCCCGAGGGCCAGATGCGGCCCTTTGCTATCCTTTATCTGGCCCTTGGGGCACTATTCCTCCCAATGATATGGGGAACTATTCCTCCCACTGGCACCAGCAAGGGGGCACCATTTCTTCCACTGATACCAATGATGGAATACTACTCCTCCTACTAATACCAATAATGGGGCACTACTCCTCCTAATACCAATAAGAGGGCACTACTACTAATTCCAATAATGGGGGGCACTACCCCATCTGCTGACCACCCACCCTGAGGCCATATTTATTCTCACTGACATTTTCTACCCCCACTGGCCACAATCCGGCCCTCCTAACTTCTGAAGGACAGTAGACTGGCCCTTTGTTTGAAAAGTTTGGAGACCCCTGATCTATAGGGTCCGTCTCCTAAGCTGAGGCAGACCTTCCCACTGGGAGACAAAGTGGTCCAGGGTTAACCCGGGAACACCCCCGTCTGGGCCCCGCACCAGAAGAGGGGGGCAACCAAGGCCTCCTGCTAACCTCCTCCAGTGCTGCGCCCGGCCTCAGGCTGCACCCGGAGCCCCCAGTGGGGAGCATAGCTCCATCCGCATCCACTATGAGACGGGTTCGCTGACTCAGGACCTTTACTATCACAAGTTATTTAAACCAACAGGGGTTGCCCGCCGTCAGGCCTTCAAACGTCAGAACCTTCCGGTGGCAACAACTAATTACTGTATATACTTGAGTATAAGCCGAGTTTTTCAGCACATTTTTTTGTGCTGAAAATGCCCCCCTCGGCTTATACTCGAGTCACCTTTTTGCCCCTGATCTCCCGGAATTTGGGGACCTGGTACCAGCCGGCCGTAGGTCCCCTGGACCCCAAACTTGGCACACATGTAGCCCAACTCTTCTTCTACAAGTGTGCAAAGATTGTTGTCCGGGGGACCTACGGCCGGGGAGCATCGATTTTTCAAACCCGGGCACCCCTTCCATAGACTCCCATGTTAAATGGTCATTTCTCTGGTGACTTTGGGGACCCGGTACCGGCCGGTTTTAGATCCCCTGGACACTGAACTTGGCACACCTGTAGCCCAATTTCTCCTCTACAAGTGTGCAAAGTTTGTTGTCTAGGGAACCTACGGCCGGGGAGCACCGATTTTTCAAAACCGGGCACCTCTTCCATAGACTCCCATGTTAAACGTCACTCTAGTCATGGGCACAGTGAGGCATGGGCACAGTGAGGCATGCACATGGACACAGTGAGGCATGGGCACAGTGAGGCATGCACATGGACACAGTGAGGCAAAGTGAGGCACGGAGAGGCATGCAGATGGACACCCTAGGCTTATACTCGAGTCAATACGTTTTCCCATTTTTTTGTGGTAAAATTAGGTGTCTCGGCTTATACTCGGGTCGGCTTATACTCGAGTATATACAGTAAAAGAAAAAGGAAAAAAAAAAAGGGAGAGAGAGAAAGAAGAAAAAACAGGGGGGTAGGGGGGAGAGCAGAGGGTGGTCATAGAAAAGGGGATAGAAGAGGTAGGGTTAATAGGGGTGGGAAGAGGGAGACAGGATCTCTGGTTTTTATGTTTCGCGTTATAAACAAGAATAGACCAAAAATTTGGAAAAACAAACAATATTTTTTACTTTCTGCTATAAAACATATCCAATAAAAAAATAATTTAAAATCAAATTTCTTCATAAATTTAGGCCAATATGTATTTTGCTACAAAAAAAAAAAAATCCCAATAGGTGTATGTTGATTGCCTTGCACAAAAGTTATAGCGTCTACAAACTATGGTATATGTACTGGAACTTATTTTTTTGTTATTCTAGTATCGGCTTCGATCAGCGACCTTTAGCGGAACTTCGATATTGCGGTGGACAATCTGACACATAGGGGTTGATTTACTAAAGACAAATAGACTGTGCACTTTTCAAAGTTGCTCCAGAGGTTAGAAAATGAGCAGAAGCTCTGCTGACTTCCATCATCCAATCACGTGCAAGTAAAAATGCATATTTTTTTTTCATTTTCTTTGTATGTGATTGGGTATTTTTTTCAAAGTGAAGAATTACCTAATTTACTAAGCTCTGGAGCAACTGCAGTCTATTTGCCTTTAGTAAATCAACCCTTAAGGCTTCATGAACACTGGGTATTTTTTTACTCCCCTGAACGCCTTTTGCTCCTCGCAGGAAAAAAAAACTGCTTAAAAAATGGGCCTAAAGCCACATTTTGCACACACATTTAGGCACATCAAGCATTTGGGCATTTATTGATTTAATTGGCCAGAATAGTAATTTATTCTGGCCATCGGAATGAATAAACATTTAAAGTGTTACTAAACCCAGGAGCCTGCAGTCACTATATCTGGTCTCCCACAGTACACAGAACATGGAAATTCAATAATTTAAAGTAAATATAAACTGCTAAATACCTTTTCTCATCAGCAGTATATCACAGTCTTGTGACTTCTATCAGTGTCTGGTTAAAGCTTGTAGGAGGAGTTTTCATTCCCCTCTAAATGCCCTATAAGGCTAAGGTGACCAGATTTTTTAAATGAAATCCGGGGACATTTTTTACAAATTTATTTTTTACTAGTAATGGCGGCAATCAGCGACTCTCTTACCCGTCGCCGCTGCTGCCCGCCTCACAGCCTCTGAAGTCTTACTCTCCGGGCCCCGGCTACTACTGGGTGGGGAGCGGAAGAAGATCACTCCGCCAGATAAGGCAAGGAGATAAAGAGACAGGCGGCTGGCCGGGACTTGAGCCAAGGCAGAAGAACATGTGAGCGGAGCTGAATGGGCACCCGAAACTGAAGAAATATTCCCTCCGCTCCGACCAGCACATGATCATCAGAAAGGGGCACAGATAATGGAAAATATACCCCCCCCCCCGGGGGGGGGGTGTGTAATTCAGATTTTTTTTTTTATTCTGCACTGACTGCCCCAGCCCCTGTTCAAATCCAATCCGGGGACAAAACCGGGGACAGACTTGGTCCGGGGACAGTGTCCTCAATCCAGGGACTGTCCCCTGAAACCGGGGATGTCTGGTCACCCTATATAAGGCTGCAGGACCCCTGACCCTCTGTCTGCACAGTGCTGGTTGGCCCTGTGCTGATATTATGCACCCTCTCACATCAGGGTGATATTTAATGTGAAGGAGAACCTCTGATTTGAAGGGGAAACTCCTGATGTGATTGGGGGACCTCTGATTTGAAGGGGGACCTATGATTTGAAGGGGGAACCACTGATGTGATGGGGGGACCTCTGATGTGAAGGGGGACCTCTTATTTGAAGGGGAAACTCCTGATGGGATGGGTGGACCTCTGATGTGATGAATAGGACTCTGGTGGGATAGGGAGCCTCTGAAGTAAAGGGGTGGTCAGGACCCCTGACCCTCTGTCTATACAGTGACTTCTATCAGTGTCTGGTTAAGCCTAGGTGCATGTTGGTACATCAAATCACCTGCCAAATCGGCGGCTATTGCCGGTAATAGCACCGTCCGAACCGGTTCGCACCAATTCCCAAAAGTAGCTCCTGCACTACTTTTGGCGACTTCGGGTGCGATTACAATAGACATCTGTGCATGAACCCACACAGATGTCTGTCAAATTGCCGGGTTGAACTCACGCGATTTCTAACCCACAGCAATGTGAACCTAGGCTAAAGCTTGTAGGAGTTTCCATTCTCTTTTGACTGTCCTTTGAGGCTACAGGACCCCTGGCCCTCTGTCTGGACAGTGCTGATTGGCCCTGTGCTGATCACATGCACACTCCCAAGAAAATTAAACCTCTCTAGCAACACACACCAAACTAAAAATGTGCAGCTTGCCCCAAAGCCCCTGTTCTATCAGGAGATGGATTGGGGACAGTGGAATAAGGGAGGCTCAGAGAGGACAGGATCAAACAGCCTTTTTACACAGTGGGCATGATTAACTCCTTAGGTTCCACAGGGAGTATAACAAGCATGCTTTACTGCATATACAGACTGATTTTACTGTTGTGTTTAGTAACACTTTAGGTTGGGTTCACACTTTTGCAAATTGAATGTGGGTTTCCCCCCATCCAATTCACATGACAGGAGACTGTGAGCGTCTCTCAATGGAGCCGGTTCACACGGCAAAGTGGGTTTTGTCTATTAGGAATAAAGGACATGCCGTATATACTCGAGTATAAGGCCTCGTACACACGACCGATTTTCTCGTCGTAAACAGTCAAGAAAAGTGCCGCGAGAGTTTTTTTGTCTAGAAAAACGTTCGTGTGTATGGTTTTACGACGAGAAACTTGACGAGAATCTCGACGAGAAAATAGAGAACCTGCTCTCTATTTTCTCGTCAGGAGTCCAGATTTCCTCGTCGTGTTTCTCGTCGGCCTGTTTTGTGACGAGAAAATGGTTCGTGTGTATGCTTTTACGACTCTTCCAAAAGTGCGCATGCTCACAAGCAACTATGAGACGGGAGCGCATCTTCTGGTAAAACAAGCCTTCATAATGGAGAGAGCACATTCGTCACGCTCATAAATATTTCATCGTTTAAATGTTCTGCATTGAATTCTTCGTTAGAATGTTACATTAATCAAAACGAGAGACCTTCTTTTGCTGCTGATATTCACACAGAGTTATGCCTTATTTTTAACCTTTTTCATGCTGCTCTTTATAAGATTTATGTGTATTATATCGTGCAAGTTTTTAGGAATAATTTAAATGGTTAGATTTTTCAAAATGATGTTAATTATAATTTCTCAATGTTTTGATAGCGATCTCCCATTTAATTTTCTAATCTATATTTTTAAAATTTCACACCATGTTTTTGAGCTAATCAGATTTAGTTATTCTTTTGGGGGGGTGATATCTGTGCCTTTTATTGTCAGTCAAATGTATCTGCTTACTCCAAAGCTTGTTTTTTTTATTTAAAAATACACATAGTCAAGTATGAACTTAAACAAAAAACACATTTATTCATGTTTATAAATTAAATAAAGAGAAGGCAGCGCTGGAGAAGCTGCTGCCATTTGTGCATCCCAGGGACCCCAGAGCACACAGCAACCCTGTGTGGACACTAAAATTGGGAGCTTGAGAAGGCCCACATTTCAGAACACAATCTGATGCTGGCCTCCCAGAGGTCATGAACAGCAGCAGGTGAGATATATGTCCCAAGTGTGTGGTACTACAACAGGCTGCCTTCTGTCCGACCAGTGCGACCACAATGAAGCAAGGCCATCACTTCCTCTTCTTCCTGGCAACCTTCCCTGCAGCCTTTACTGAAGCCTTCCTTCTTCGTTTAGCTGGAGGCTGGCCCACTGGAGGGGTACTCCTGTCAGGAGGAGGAGGTGGAGGTGTAGCAGAAGGGGGTGGGGCAGAAGAAGAAGGTGGAGGTGTAGCAGAAGGGGGTGGGGCAGAAGGTGGAGGTGTAGCAGAAGGGGGTGGGGCAGAAGGTGGAGGTGTAGCAGAAGGGGGTGGGGCAGAAGAAGAAGGTGGAGGTGTAGCAGAAGGGGGTGGGGCAGAAGGTGGAGGGGTAGCAGAAGGGGGTGGGGCAGAAGAGGAAGGTGGAGGTGGAGGTTGAGGTTGGGTCAGTTGGGCCACCTCACATATGGCGGTATTGGGGGTAATTTGCTCCATCACCCCCTTGTTGAGCAAGGTGATGAGCAGGGGTTCGCATAGGAGGCGTTGCTCCATG
Source organism: Rana muscosa (assembly GCA_029206835.1). Lineage (NCBI taxonomy): Eukaryota > Metazoa > Chordata > Amphibia > Anura > Ranidae > Rana > Rana muscosa. The sequence goes on along the minus strand of CM055117.1, from coordinate 42,246,765 downwards.
CTCATCACCTTGAACTTAGCCTCCACTAGGCCGGCAATGGCCTCTTCAGGGGATGTGGGCTCCTTGAGGGTGGCATGGGCCTCTTTAATAAGGGCCATTGCTGCCTCACTGGTGGTCCTGTCCCTCCTGCCTCTTTTGTGAAGCCTGATGGGAGGCACCTGGGATCTGGTGCTTCTCCTTTGCCCTGCCACCTCCTGTCTGCCACTGGGCCCTGCCACCTCCTGTCTGCCACTGGGCCCTGCCACCTCCTGGCTGCCACTGGGCCCTGCCACCTCCTGGCTGCCACTGGGCCCTGCCACCTCCTGGCTGCCACTGGGCCCTGCCACCTCCTGGCTGCCACTGGGCCCTTCCTCCTCCTGCCTGACAGTTTCCAGACCCTCCTCCTGGCTGATTTCATCCTGTGTATGAAAAAGAAACATAGTTTAATATGTTGGTTTAATCTTTGCATCAAACTTTGTAATCCTGATGGAAGCAATTAGAATGTAAATGCATAAATCCTTGCTTTAAATTTACCACTACATCAGCTTGACTATTTACCACACAATTAAGTGCAGAATAATGTCTACAGATCATGATTTCACTTGTTGAATACAAAATAATGTATGTTTCTCATCCTGACATATTTGGGAAACATTAATTTTATCCCACTACATTTTCAGTTAATACTATACCTGGCTCCAGATGGCCAAATCAGGATCATCCAGGATGGCTGCCTCCTCTTGCTCCAGAGAAGGCTCAGGTTGGCTGCAGGGAAGTCTGGGGGGAAGAGTGGAGAGTGATGGCCTTGGCTCAATGTGGTCATCCAGGAAGGACATCCTGCTGTAGTACCACAAAACCGGGACATAAACATCATCTGCTGCTGCTCCTGACCTCTGAGAAGCCAGCACCTTAGAGCGTTCAGTCCTGTAGGTACCTCTCAAGCTCCCAATTTTAGTGTCCACTTGTTTTGCTGTGGCTGTGGGCACCTTGGTATGCACAAATGGGAGCAGCTTCTCCAGCGCTGCTTTTCTCACCCCTTTTTTTTTATGGATGGGGTTTTTGGTCTCCCACAGAGCCGGCAGCTCCCTTACCCGGTCAATAAATTCCGCCAGGAACTCTTTGTCGCTAATAAATACATTCATATTGTATCTGCAAGTAAAATAAATTATATTTAAATAATGTGAGGCAAACAGTCTAACCTCCTTCACATCCTAGTCACCATATATATCCTCCAACAATCTCAAGACAGTATAGGCCAACAATTTTAACAAGTCTCACAAAATCACATACCTTCGTTCGCACGTCCGTCACTTGAACTCCTCTCTCCGCACACCGAACGTACTATAGTCACATGTGTGTTTGCTATATACACACCACGCATGCGTCCAAATTCGAACACGTCGCTCCGCACACGTCGCCCGCCCATGACGTTCTAACTAACATCTTTTCCCCGCCCCTTCTCTTTCGGCGCGCAGACAGATATGGCGGAGTTACAGCAGGTGTCTGATAATTCCGCAACTAGCGAGGAGACAAGCCCGGAGACCGAGGACACGTCACGATCAAGGAGGAGATTCAAGGCATCGAATATGTCTTTGGCGGAGATGGCGGAGATGGTGGACATCTTGGTCAAGGCTGATTATGATGCCAAGCATGGGCCGTATAGCAAACCAAATAGAAGGAAGGCCAAAATCCTCACTAAAGTTGTGAAGAGTCTGAGGGCGAAGTTCGGGGTGAAACGCTCAAATGAGCAGCTCAGAAAGAGGTGGTCAGACCTCAAACTGAGGGAGCCAGACCAGTTGAGGAGCATAAAGAGGATGCTCGCTAAAAGTAAGTAAAATGACGACCTTTCTGCTATTAATCTTTTTAGAAACTGATTTTTTTTTTTTTTAAAGCATATTGGACTCCCTTCCAAAATGTATTATTTTGAACTAGGTTGGGCACAGTAATCGTTCGTTACGTTACCGACACTTCGTTCGGCCACTATCCGTGGTTTTGGCTTATTTAAGACCCCCAAAAGTAATTAGACATCTGCCATTTTTGATCAAGTATTGTGGATAATTTTTAAGTCTAGATGATGTGTTTGTAAGGAGAATGAAATGCAAACTTTAATCAGTGTAAAGGAGAGGACACTCAGCAGCTGCTTCCACATCTGTACTTTGGAGCACTATAGTGTGGGCCACCAGACCCGCCTTTTTTGGGTGTCCCACACAGGTGCATCAGAGTTTATTTGTGGTGCCTCCATGTCCAAAAAATTACATCCAAATGTGAATAATAAACATATTTGGGGTCATAAAGAATGCATTTTTTTCTTTAAATTCCGCACAAACACACACTTGTACCCCACTTCCAAACAATTTAGCCTGTTTTAAGTTTAAAAATGAGATTTTTACAGTGTGATAAATAGACCTTTGGTTTTATTCTCATAGGGGAGAGAAGACTGGGAGGAGGACACTCCAGGGAGCACATGCACCCCACAACTTCCAAGCAACCCCAAACTCCCAAAGATCCACAACCGAAAGATGTGCAGGAAGTTGAGGTGGAGGAAGGAGAAGTGCAGGAAGGAGAGGTGGATGACGTTGTGGATCTGGTCACCACAACAGGTCAGTATCTGACACCACAGCTTAAGGTAAGCGAGGTAGGCCTGCAGAGTTTTATTAATTTTTTTTTATGGTTTTTAGGGGATGGAAATGTTGTGAAGGATAGCACACCGTTCTCTGCTGACAGTGCCCTCCGCCTCATCCAGCAAGTGATGGAATGTAGCACGGAACTGGACCTAATTAAACAAAGAATCCATGTGATGGAACAAACATTTAAAGACATTCTCGATGTTTTGGGGAGAATTCAATAAGCCATCCAAACACATTTGTTTTTACATGTTTGTTTTTATATTTTTACTAATTTTTTGAGTAACAAAGCAGCCAAAAATTGAATATGCACACAGTGTGTGAACATGTGCTATCTGCCATCAGGGGATATCCATGTACGTCTTTTGTGGGTGCAACCCCTTCCTCGTATCAAAAGTCGGTGAACTGAGGAAGGGGATGCACCCCCAAAACACATCCATTGACCAGGAAGAAGTAAACTGTTACGAAACGGACGTAGGGCGGAGCGGAGCGCTGTCGTCACCTCTGATATTTCCAACAAGGACGGGTGTCTGTTGAATGTGCTACGGCCGGCACACCAGACGTAATCAGGCGATTTTTTAACTGCATACATGTAAGTGCAATACTTGCTTTTTATGGAATAAATTTTAAAAAAAGATATAATGCACTATGTGGAGTGTGTTCCATTCTTTTTATACATATGAGCCCATTGATGAGAACCAGAGGTCGGTATCTTAGGAATCTCTTGTGTTGTGTGCTGCGGTGACCTGTGGGAGAAACTACTGAATGCATACACTGACCCTCTGTAATAGGGGGTCATGTACAGCTGGTAAGGAGAAATCCTGAGTTTTGGTGGTGGAATGTCACAGATGAATGTGGACACAGCACAATTTGTTTATGATTTCTACATAAAGCACTGGTGTTAATACTTTGGACTTTATTTAAACAAACTTTTTTGATGGACCATTTTTTATTTATATCTAATGTTCATAGATTTATAGTTTGTTTTATATACATAACCTTTTTTCACTTATCCGTTCATTTCTGATTTGTGATGTATGGGTTAACTGTTGATTTTTAATTCACTTGATCACTGTCACAGTGATTGGTCACGGGGTAGCGCGATTTCCACCAACTTTTTTTCCTTAATCATTACCATGTATGGTAGTTTACATCTCTAATCGCAGCTCTCCATAGCTACAAAGCTACCAGTTAAACGTCTGGAGTTTTTTTTTTTTTTTTTTTTTTTTTTTTTTAATTTATTTATTTAGCGCAGTTTTTCTCTTTCTTCTCCACATCCATTGATCACCCCTGATGGCAGATAGCACATGTTGACAATAGGGATCAGGATTGTAAACTTCCTATTTGCAAAAAAGTAAAAATGTGTGCATATTGAATTTTTGGCTGGGCAAGGGGTGGCAGGACCCCATATTAGGACGGGCACATAGAGACATAGTTTGTGTAACTGAATGTCTCAGATTGCTCAGAGGTATCCAATGTTGTCATTTTAGAAATGCAAGTGGTATTTTTGTATTTTCATAAGCCAAAATTTGACGGGTTGTGGTCAGGCCAACCCCAAAGTAAAACAAAAAAAAATGTGCAGAGAGTAAAATATTTGACCACAAACAACGTGTAGCTTCTTTTTATAATACTCTCTAAGCTTATTTGGTTCTTTTGTAAGGTAACATAGTGAAATTGGTTGTTATTTACTAAAGTAAAATACACTTGCCACTACAAATGCACAAAGACAAACTAGGAGACAGGAAAGAACAAATAATTAAAGGTTTAAACAAGATTTTTATTGGGATACTTAGACATAGGCTGGCATAGGAATTGCCCCCCTACCCGTGAAATACTCCATGTATTTGTCCCGAACCACACGGGCATTTTGGGGGGGCAAGCCAAGACGGGCAGATTCCAGGCCCGGAAGGGGATTTGCAGGGGAAAGTCCAGCCTCTGGCAAAACTGAGGCCATATATGAATTCGCTTTGCGGCAAAGAAAATTGTGTAGCACACAGCAGCATAACACTACATAGTTTATTTTGTAGTCCGCCAAGTGGATGGAAGTCATAAAAAGGCGGAACCGGCTGGCCATTATGCCGAAGGCATTTTCAACGACTCTTCGGGCCCTGGCCAGCCGGTAATTGAACACACTCTTCTCTGGGGTCAGGGTCCTCTGTGGAAATGGCCTCATAAGATGCCGTCCGAGTCCGAAGGCTTCATCAGCCAAGAAAACAAAGGGGAGTCCTTCAATATTCCCTGCATCCGGTGGCAATGCAAGGTCGTCACTCTGGAGACGGAGGGCAAACTCCGTCTGGATGAAGGATCCCCCATCGGACATCCGGCCATTCTTCCCTACATCAACATAGAGGAATTCATACCGTGCTGACACCACCGCCATCAGCACAATGCTATGAAACCCCTTGTAGTTGTAGTAGTAGGATCCAGAACGGGGTGGCGGCACGATGCGGACGTGCTTCCCGTCTATGGCACCACCGCAGTTGGGGAAGTCCCACCGCGTGGCAAACTCCGATGCCACAGTCTGCCATTCCTGTGGCTTTGAAGGAAGCTGTGGAGTGAAACAAGATGAAATAATATTAGAAAAACAAAGGCATACATTACAAGCAAATTCAAGACCAAAAAATTAGAGACCAACATCAATCTAATTATACGTTTATTAAGGTGTGTAAAAAAAGTATAATGGAAGGCTCATTTATCATATTCATCACCCCCTCTGATGGGCCATTACTAAATTATTTTGGGGGGGGGGGAGATGTGTTTGGCCACAGGATAGCATTGCAGTGGCGGTGCGTCCAGAGTGGGCGCTGGAGCACTGTCCCCTCTCTCCTGTGCCCATCACTCAGAACAATACATAGGTTCATGCGTTGCATGAACCTATGTATTGTCTATGCCGCACACTATTCAGGTGGATGGCCTCTTGTAAAGCGACCGACATATGATTAATTGCGTCATTTAGGGGGTTAAAATTGCAGAGCAGAAACTGGTATTAAAAAAGTCTTGCAAATTACAACCTGAGGGATGTAATTGGCTTCCTCAAAGAAAAATCGGGGACGCAAGGAGGGGGCATTCCTTGTGTAAACACTGACAGGCAGCTCTGGCAATCATGTTCACCAAGTCTGTTTAATGGTAACATGATTGGCTGATGCAACATGAAGGGAAGGAGAAGACATCAAGGACAGAAGAAGGATGGCGCTGACCACAAGAAGGTAAGTGCAGGGCTGGGGGGAAACTGGCTGCAATAGAGGGGACTAAATGGCTGCATTGGAGGGGACAACTGGGGGCGTTTATTAGGCAACAGAGCAAAAAAGGAGGAAGTTTATTTCCGAAATTGGGGTTGTAACCCCCCAACATTTGGAGCAACAGGCGCCCCTGCTGGAAAAGTTAGTGAGGGGAAATATTTAGGGAGGATAAAAAAGGGGCATTTAAAAACTTCCAGCATGCATGGGGACAAAGGGGACATTCTCAGCATATTACAATCATGGTAATTAGGAAAGGATGAAAGAAATACAATACATTAGCATACATGTAATACATAAAATGTGATGTGAAGGGAGAAAACTTACCCTAATATAGTCCTCCTGCAGGACTTGTATAATAGCAGAACAGGTGTCTGGGATTATGAGGCCCAGAGCCTGGGGGGAGATGCCTGTGGTGAACTTCAAGTCCTGAAGACTTCTCCCTGTCGCCAGGTAACGCAACGTGGCGATGAGCCTCTGCTCAGCACTGATGGCTTCCCGCATAACGGTGTCCTTCCTGGTAATATAGGGGGACACCAAAGCCAACAGTTCCTGAAAAACGGGGTCAGACATCCTCAGAAAATTCCTGTAGTCCTCAGGATTATTCTCGACGATCTCCCGCAGCAGAGGCATGTGGCAGAATTGGTCCCGCTGGAGCAACCAATTCTTGGTCCATGAACTCCTCCTCACACCATTCATGGACTGGTCTTGGTCCAAAACAAGCAGACCAACACCAAGCGCACGCACAGCACGAACTCGACGACGAGAACGTCCAGGCGACATGGCTAGGAAACGGTCGTCTAATCAGAACGTACAGAACAGAACGCACTTTAGAACAGCAAGGCCTATGAATAACGAACTGAAATTCAGAAACGAACAGGCAAGAACGCACTGTAAAACAGATACGACCTGCCTAGACGCCCTGAAAGTCAAGATACGAACCCACAAGCACAAACTGAACGGCAGAAAACGATCTGAAAAGTACGAAGACTGAAAAGCGCGAATCGTCTCTTCCCAAACTTTTACTTCACACGCGGTAACACGAGATCAGCAAAAGCAGCCCAAGGGGTGGCGCCAAGAAAAAAGATCTTCCCCTTTATAGTGCCGTCGTACGTGCTGGACGTGAGCGCAGAGAACCACAAGGAAATTGGGAAATGACAGTGTGTACGCATAGAAAGCTTGACGAGAAAATCGACAAGCTTAACAAGAATCTCGTCGAAAAAAACGACGTGTTTTTTACGACGAGAAAATCGGTCGTGTGTACGAGGCCTAAGCCGAGTTTTTCAGCACATTTTTTTGTGCTAAAAATTCCCCCTCGGTTTATACTCAAGTCTGTGTCCATCTTCAACTTTGTGCACCTAATCGGGGCCAGCGGTAGGTCCCCTGGGCCCCAAACTTGGCACACATGTAGCCCCACTCTTCCTCTACAAGTGTGCAAAGTTTGTTGTCCGGGGGACCTACGGCCGGAGAGCAGCAATTTTTCAAACCTGGCCACCCCTTCTATAGACTCCCATTTTAAACGGTCATTTCTCCAGTGATTTTGGGGACCCGGTACTAGCCGGCCCTAGCTCCCCTAGACCCCAAACTTGGCACACGTGTAGCCCCACTCTTCATCTACAAGTGTGCAAAGTTTGTTGTCCAGGCGACCTACAGCCAGGGAGCACCGATTTTTCAAAGCCGGGCACCCCTTCTATAGACTCCCATGTTAAACGTCAGTCTAGTCACACAGCGCCGGAGATCAGGTAGGGAGATTGGACACAGTGAGGCATGGACACAGTGAGGTACAGTGAGGCATGGACACAGTGAGGCATGCACATGGACACAGTAAGGCACAGTGAGGTATGGGCACAGTGAGGCATGCACATGGACACAGTGAGGCATGCACATGGACACAGTGAGGCATGCACATGGGCACAGTGAGGCATGCACATGGACACAGTGAGGCAAAGTGGGGCACAGTGAGGCATGCACATGGACACAGTGAGGCATGTACATGGACACAGTGAGGCATGCACATGGACACAGTGAGGCATGTACATGGACACAGTGAGGCATGCACATGGACACAGTGAGGCATGGACATGGGCACAGTGAGGCATGCACATGGACACAGTGAGGCATGCACATGGACACAGTGAGGCATGGACACAGTGAGGCATGCACATGGGCACAATGAGGCATGCACATGGGCACAGTGAGGTATGCACATGGACACAGTGAGGCAAAGTGGGGCACAGTGAGGCATGCACATGGACACAGTGAGGCATGTACATGGATACAGTGAGGCATGCACATGGACACAGTGAGGCATGCACATGGACACAGTGAGGCATGCACATGGACACAGTGAGGCATGCACATGGACACAGTGAGGCATGCACATGGACACAGTGAGGCATGGACACAGTGAGGCATGCACATGGACACAGTGAGGCATGGACACAGTGAGGCATGCACATGGACACAGTGAGGCATGGGCACAGTGAGGCACAGTGAGGTATGGGCACAGTGAGGCATGCACATGGACACAGTGAGGCATGGACACAGTGAGGCATGCACATGGACACAGTGAGGCATGGGCACAGTGAGGCACAGTGAGGTATGGGCACAGTGAGGCATGCACATGTACACAGTGAGGCATGCACATGGACACAGTGAGGCATGGGCACAGTGAGGCATGCACATGGACACAGTGAGTCATGCACATGGACACAGTGAGGCATGGGCACAGTGAGGCATGCACATGGGCACAGAGAGGCATGCACATGGACACAGTGAGGCATGGGCACAGAGAGGCATGCAGATGGACACTCTAGGCTTATACTCGATTCAATACGTTTTCCCATTTTTTGTGGTAAAATTAGGTGCCTCTGCTTATATTCAGGTCGGCTTATACTCGAGCATATACGGTACTTTGTTTTAATCTTAGAAAGTAGGAGTTTTTAGAGTGTGACCTGCCAGTGGTAGTAGTCGGTGCGGACAAGGAACGCTGGGAGGAGTTTGGTCTCAGAGCTTTAATGGGTCTTGCCGACTTTGCTCATTTTAGCTTTCTAGGTTTATTAATCCTCGCGGCCCTTCTACATTGTTTCTAAAAATAATTGTCAAGGTTGGTGAATGCAGCTTGAAGGATTTCTCAGCCTTGGTTCCCTTGGAAAAGTAGGTTATGTGAAGAGGATGAGCCTGATAGCAGATGTGTAATTATTTCCTCGAAGTTGCCTTTCGCTTTGGTCTTCAGGGAACTTCCTGCTCCCCCTTTATAAATGACCTGATAGATCATGAGTCGTCTTCGGGGAGCTCTGCCTATTTCAGGCGAGGAACGGGACAAATCAATTTTTTTTTTCTCGGAATAAGAAATCAGCTGTATATTTGGCCCATCAAGCGTACCAGTCGCCCACACAAAGCGGAGGAGGTCATTACTGTGCAGAGCTAATGTTTATGGTACTACAGCCTGCGATCTGCTCCGAGCCCTGAATGTAGCTGAGGCATTTCTTTGTAAAAGGTGTACTCCAGTCTGAATGGAAAATGAAGGTGAACCTGGGATCTGTACATAGTAGGCAAGGTGTTCAACCTTCACATCTCCACCTGCTTCAGCTGGAGGCTGCGAGTCAGTCATCTCCCTCTGACCACCGGGTTTCCATCTGCCACCTATAAGACCCCTTTCACCCTGGGGCGTTTTTCAGGCGCTTTAGCATTAAAAAAATGTGCCTGTAAAGTGCCTGAAAGAAGCTGCATCTGCATTCCCAATGTGAAAGCCCAAGTGCTTTCACACTAAAGCGCCTGAAAAACGCCCCAGTGTGAAAGGGGTCATAGCGTTAAAAAAAGCACCTGTAAAGCGCCTGAAAGAAGCTGCATCTGCAATTCCAGTGTGAAAGCCTGAGTGCTGCGCTGGCAGGGCGTCAAAAAAAAGTCCTGCAAGCAGCTTCTTTGCAGCGCTTAGGAGCGTGGAATACACCACTCCTAAAGCGACCCTTCCTATTGAGGTGCTTTTTTTAACGGCAAATCGCCTGAAAAAAGCTCCAGTGTGAAAGGGGTCTTAGCGGAGCTTTACCAGCGTTTTTCGGGCGCTGGCAGCGTGAAAGGGCTCTGAAATCACTCAGGCTTTCACATTGGGATTGCAGATGAGGCTTCTTTCATGCGCTTTACAGGCGCTTTTTTAAACGCCAAAGGGGTCTAAGGATCACTACATCTTTTCTATTTTGACATCGGCAAGCTGATCAGCTGGAGTTAACCCCTTCTCACCCAAAAGTCTAAAGCCCCGTACACACGGTCGGACTTTTGCCCAACAAACTTAGTTTTAAGCAAGTTGGACCAACAATCCGACCGTGTGTACGCTCCATCGGACAAACTTTTTTTCGTTTGGTTTTGTTTTCATCAGACAAAAGTTGGGTCTGCAAACGGACAAACTTTTGCCCAACAAAAGTCCGATGGAGCAAAGTCCTACCGTGTGTACAGATAACCATCGGACTTTTGTCCGATGGACAAAACAACTAATGTTAAAATCAACCAACAATAGCAGAAGTTGACCAAAGGGTGGCGGTAAAGAGCAGAAAAACCACGTGATGTTGCAAAAAGTTTTGGGAAAGTTTGCAGAAAAGTCCTGAGGTGTGTATGCTATGGGTGTTCCCGACCAACTCCGTTCAGACAAAAATCCACGGAAAAGTCCGATGGAAGTCCGACCGTGTGTACGAGGCTTTAGGGCCCTTTCACACGGGCGGATCCCGTAATGATTCGCCCCGTGAACATCCACTTGCTCAGTGGGGATCCCCGCTGAGCCGCCAGATGACAGGGCGGTCCCCGCACACTGTGCAGGGACCGCCCTGTCAGATCTCCGTTCTCCTCTATGGGGGGATCGGAGGAACACGGACCGCTCTGCAGGGTGGGGAGGAATGTTAATGTGAACATGTGTTTTCAAATAATGTTGTTATGTGTTGTTTGTTTCCCTTCCCTCCCCTTTCATGTCAGGTTCAGGCACAACTGTTTAGTTAGTTTTTTTCAAAACTTTTTGTATTTTTGGAATTTTTAGTCGGTTTCTGGATCAGGCTATGTCGGCCCCTTTTGGGCATGGTTTGCTCCAGACACTGGGGACCAGTGTCCAATAACCAGGGGGAGAGTGTAGCGGGTATGTACTTTTAAAATCTGGTGAAGACATCAGTGATGTCTAGTTCCCTGCAGCCCAGCAGGTGGCGCTGTCACTTTGGGCCGGGGTTGAATCATCGCTGCAGTGCCGTACCCTTTGTGACCTCTCGCATTAGTTGTACGGCGGGGCGGGGAACCCGCTGTGCTTGCTGGGAGAGGGTATAAAGGGGGCGGACATCTTCGCCACGAGGTCGAGTCCCGGGCACCTTCAGCCTGAGGGCTGCTGTTCGCGGTCGGTGTCCAGGCGGCCTAGGCCTGGACACTTGGAGTTCGTGTTCCATCCCAGACACCTTCAGTCTGGGGTGAGGTACTCAGCCGGAGGCCTGGGGCCCAGTACCTTCCGCTGGGTCCCGCGAGGGAGAGATTGTCCTTGGGTGCCCCGGGAGTTGGGCACCCGAATCCAGAGGCATAAGGGACCGGAGGAGGGATTCATCTGAAGATCTGGTGCAGCATATTGCCAGTGCCGGGTGAACCTCTGGAGACCGCCCGGAGGGATATCTTTCCCGAACAGGGGCCAAGTTCATAGAGGAAGGTGGTTCATGTTCAATGACCGGTGGCAGCGGTCCAACTATTCAACTCAGGTCAGTGGCAGGGACCTGCTATTAGGCCTGTGGCAGGGGCCTCAACAGTTCATCCGGTCGGTGGCAGCGACCAAAACTCACGGTCGGTGGCAGAGACCGTGCGCCAGGCCTATTCGCTAGCAAAGGAATAGGAGAGTTCATTTGTGCCTGGGCCTACTCGTATCCACACCCCTGTCTGTCTGTTACTGAAAGTTCAACTAATTGTGTTCACCCTGAAAGCAGAGAAATAAAGGAGTGTTGGACTTTTGATTGGTGTGGGGCTGTATTATTGGCAGACACATCTCCACGGTACAAGGAGAGGCTTCGTATGCAGTGAACAGACCCGGAGGTAATTCAATTGACTTTGCTCAACCCTCATACACATACGAGGGGAGAGCTTGGCGTAGTGTTCCTGCACTCTCCTCTCCCAGGTACTAGACACAAGCCACTCAAACGAGAAAACCGAGAGGGAGAGTGAGGCTCCGCTACACCTGTATTACACAGGTATCTGCTCCCCCCTCCCCCCTGAAAGGTGCCAAATGTGACACCGGAGGGGGGGAGGATTCCGAAAAGCGGAAGTTCCATTTTTGGGTGGAACTCCGCTCTAACAACGGCCGCCGCCACTACTATGGCAACCTATAAACAACAGCCTGCGCCCTGCAGTGTCATTACCGCGCAGGCGTCAAATCAGGAGGTGCATGCTTGGTACGAGCGGGCTTCAGATGCCCACATCCAAGATGGCCCCTGATGATTGCTTCCGAGATCATGTAAGAGATTACTAATTTAAAATTTACTAGCATGAAGACAGATTAGGAAGAGAATGCAAATATTAATGTGCAAGAACTGACAATCACGGGGGGAGTTTTTAAAAAAGAATCGATTGGGGGAATGGAGCTCCGCTTTAAGTGTAGTAAAGTTAGTGCAATTGTCGGAGATGAAGGGGAAGTTGGTAACTCCGTTGTCATTTGCAGAATGTTTGCATACAAATTCTCAGCAGGTTGAAAGACTCCACCTTATATATCTTATTCAGTCCTAATGTTTAATTCAACACGAAATCTGTTTAGTACTGCGAATACATTTCACTCCAACTTACAAACAACTCATAATTCTTTAATTGGAAGATCGTTAAGAGACCTCAAAATCAGAGGCAATTAAGATGAGTCATTTTGCAGGAACAGTTAAGGGTGCAAATCTCAGCCACATGTAACGCCAGCGCTCGGGGCAGTGCGATGTTTTTCCGGGTCTGCGTCATGTGCTGCGAGGTGAAAGAAGAAAATGACGCGTGATCCTCTTAGCATTCTGAACGACTGTGAGATTTACATTTTTGGGGTATATCAGTGACGGCTGGATAGAGTTTGCCTTGTATGCGGGGATTTACATACAAATGCGGCTTTTATTTTTCTTGGTTGTACAATATTTTCTTCCATTTTTTGCCTCATTGTAGTCCATTTATCTCAATAACCAAATCTCATGTTGTCGAAAAAGAGAAAAACACGCCAGGGTCAGTGTGGGGGTAGGGAGTGACGTGAATTGTCTGTGATGTGTTTATGTGTACATACTGGATATATATATATATATATATATATATATATATATATATATACACACAGCGGGTAATATAAGTATTAAACACGTCACCATTTTTCTAGGTAAATATATTTATAAAGGCGCTATTGACATGAAATTTTCACCACATGTCGGTAACAACCCATACAATCCATACATACAAAGACACCAAAACGAATACATTCAGAAATGAAGTTCTGTGTAATAAAATGGAATGACTCAGGGAAAAAGTATTAAACACACTAACTGAAATGCATTTAATACTTCGCACAAAATCCTTTGTTGGTAATGACGGCTTCAAGACGCCTCCTGTATGGAGAAACGAGTCGCATGCGTTGCTCGGGTGTGATTTTGGCCCATTCTTCCACACAAACCGTCTTCAAATCTTGAAGGTTCCGTGGGCTTCTTCTATGAACTCGGATCTTTAGTTCTTTCCATAGATTTTCTATTGGATTCAAGTCAGGTGATTGGCTGGGCCATTCTAGCAGCTTTATTTTCTTACTTTGAAACCAATTGAGAGTTTTCTTGGCTTGGGATCATTGCTATGGCGGCTGGTGCTCATCAAACGCAGCCACTGTGCCCATCAAAGACAGCCACTGTGCCCATCAAACGCAGCCACTGTGCCCATCAAACGCAGCCACTGTGCCCATCAAATGCAGCCACTGTGCCCATCAAACGCAGCCACTGTGTCATCAAACGGTGCCACTGTGCCCATCAAACGCAGCCACTGTGCCCATCAAACGCAGCCACTGTGCCATCAAACGCCGCCACTGTGCCCATCAAACGCAGCCACTGTGCCCATCAATTGCCGCCACTGTGCCCATCAATTGCCGCCACTGTGCCCATCAATTGCCACCACTGTGCCATCAAATGCTGCCAGTGTGCCCATCATATCCTGCCAGGGTGCCCACCAAATGCTGCCAGTGTGCCCATCATATGCTGCCACTGTGTCAAATGCTGCCACTGTGCCAAATGCTGCCAGTGTGCCCATCAAATGCTGCCAGTGTGCCCATTAAATGCTACCAGGGTGCCAGACTTACAGCGGGACTGCGATATTGCAATCAGACACTAAGACCCCTTTCACACTGGGGCCGCCTGTGCGTTAGCGATAAAGCGCCGCTCGTTTTAGCGGCGCTTTAGCGCTGTTTAAGCGGCGCTTTTTGGCTGCTTAAACAGAAGGGATTAACCACTTCTGGACCGCCCACCATCGTTATACGAGGCTTCTTTGAAGAGGAATACCGTTGTTATGGTAACATCTTCAAGAGCCGGCGGTCCTCTTTCGATAAAAGTGGATACGCCGCAAGATCACTTTTATCGGCGGCGGGAGAGGGCTCGCCGCTCTCCGGTGCCCTCCACTGCTCACCGGAGCCGTCTGCAGCAACAGAGGCGATCGGATCCTCTTCCATCAGTGGCCTGGAGACAAGTGGGGGGAAGATGCCCCCCACCCATCTCCATACTACTGCAGGGCGGAAGCGACATCAAAACGCTCTTAAAGGGGCAATTTTTTTTTTCTTTTTAGAATGACAATTGCATTTAAGTGTAAATATGAGATGTGAGGTCTTTTTAACCCCCAGATCTCATATTTAAGAGGACCTGTCATGCTTTTTTATATTACAAGGGATGTTTACATTCCTTGTAATAGGAATAAAAGTGACCCAAATTTAATTTATTTTTTAAAAACAGTGTCAAAATAAAAAAAAAAGTACTTTTTTTTTAAAGCGCCCCGTCCCGCCGAGCTCGCGCACCAAAGCGAACGCATACATGAGCAGCGCCTGCAACGGTGTTCAAACCACACATGTGAGGTATTGCCATGATCGATAGAGCGAGAGCAATAATTCTAGCCCTAGACCTCCTCTGTAACTCAAAACATGCAACCTGTAGAATTTTTTAGACTTCGCCTATGGAGATTTTTAAGGGTAAAAGTTTATCTCCATTCCACGAGCGGGTGCAACTTTCAGCGTGACATGTTGGGTATCAATTTAGTCGGCGTAACATTATCTTTCACAATATAAAAAAAAAAGGGATTTTTATAACAGCTTACCTGTAAAATCCTTTTCTTGGAGTACATCACGGGACACAGAGCGACTTAGTCATTACTAATGGGTTATATAGATTACCTTCAGGTGTTGGCACTGGCCAATTCCAAACCGGAAGTACCCTCCCCTATATAAGCCCCTCCCACCCGGGAGCACCTCAGTTTTGTAGCCAAGCAATAAGTGTCCCAAAAAGAGGGGTGGGAGCTCTGTGTCCCGTGATGTACTCCAAGAAAAGGATTTTACAGGTAAGCTGTTATAAAAATCCCTTTTTCTTTTTCGTACATCACGGGACACAGAGCGACTTAGTCATTACTAATGGGATGTCCCAAAGCAATGCCAAATGAGGGGAGGGATACATAAGCTGGGCGCCATCAGGCATGAGGCTCTTTTGCGGCCTGCAACACACTGCGCCCAAAGGCGACATCCTCCTGACTTCTGACGTCTACCTGGTAGAATCTAGTAAACGTGTGTACTAAGGACCATGTTGTGGCCTTACAGTACTTGAGCCAGGGAGGCTTGGTGATGCACTGCCCATGAAGTTCCAACTGCTCTTGTGGAGTGCGCCCTAACTTTGAACGGAGGCGGTCTCCTTTTCAAGCCATAGGCTTGTATTATGACCTGTCGAATCCACTTGGCTAAAGTAGATTTTTGATGCTGCCTGACCCTTTCTGGGGCCTTCCGGCAGAACAAAGTATCCGTTCTGCGAATCTGAGCAGTGGCTTTAAGATAAGCTTTAACTGCTCTTACTACATCCAAAGAATGCAAAAACTTTTCCTCTACCGAACTAGGTTTGGGGAAAAAGGAAGGAAGAACCACATCTTGGTTCAAATGGAACCTCGATACCACCTTAGGAAGAAGGCTGGATGAGGACGTAATACTACTCTGTCCTTATGGATAACCAGATATGGCTCCTTACAGGACAAGGCGGCTAATTCCGATACTCTTTTAGCCGAACAAATGGCTACTAAGAAAATCAATTTCCTGGTGAAAAGAACCAAGAAAATGTGCCGCAATGGTTCAAATGGTTGTTTCTGTAGAACCGACAGAACCAGGTTTAAGTCCCATGGACATATGGGAATACTAACCGGAGGGCTAATACGCATCACTCCTTGTATGAAAGCTTTGATTAATGAATGCAAAGCCAAGGGCCTTTGAAAAAAAAATATTGACAAGGCCGTCTGACCCTTGATAGTACTCAAGGCAAGCTTCCTATGTACAGCCCACTGTAGGAAGTCCAGAATCCTACCTATTACGTACTTACGTGGATGCCATTTCCTGGCCTCACCCCACGTGATGTACGCCTTCTAGATCCTATAATAGATCTGCCTGGATACCGGCTTCCTGGCATTGATCATGGTAGATACCACAGGATTAGAGAGCCCTCTCTTTTTTAGAATGTGGGCTTCTATAGCCAGGCCGTCAACCTAGGGCTGGTAAGGAAGGGTAGTATATCGGTCCTTGCGAAAGCAGGTCCGGACGATGTGGGAGGGTCCAAGGACTTCCCACTGACATTTTTACAATCTCCGCGTACCATGCCCTTCGGGGCCACGCTGGAGCCACCAGAATCACTGGTTTCTTTTCTACCCTGATTCTGCGGATTAATCGCGGTGGGAATGCATATATCAGCTTGAACTGATCCCAAGGGAACACTAGGGCATCCGAACCGCAAGCTAGGGGATCCTTTGTGCGAGACACAAATCTGTCCACCTTTGCGTTGTATCTGGATGCTAGCAGATCTACATCCGGTGTTCCGCACCGCTGGCATATTGCCTGGAAAACCTCGGGGTGAAGAGACCATTCCCCCGGGCATAATTGCTGGCGACTTAAAAAAGTCCGCTCTCCAATTTTCCACTCCTGGGATGAAAACCGCGGATATGGCTGTGACATACCTTTCTGCCCATTCCAGGATGCATTTCGCTTCCCTCTGGGCTGCACGACTCCTGGTGCCACCCTGGAGATTGATATATGCCACTGCTGTGGCATTGTCTGATTGAATTCTGACAGGTGACCCTTGGAGTTTGGATGTCCATGCTACTAGGGCATACCGGGCTGCTCGTATCTCTAAGAGATTGGTGGGCAGGGCCTTCTCTGCTTCTGACCACTTGCCCTGGAGAGACCATTGCTCCAGTACTGCCCCCCAGCCTATGAGGCTGGCAACTGTAGTGACCACCTTCCAAGAAACCGGACTGAAGGGTTTCCCTTCCCAGATTGTAGGGCACCAACCACCAATGGAGGCTCTTGCGAACGGAAGGGGACAGGGACATTGGTAAGTCTAAAGCCTGAACTTTTTTGTTCCAGGCTGACAGTATGGCCCTCTGCAAGTTCCTTGAATGGAATTGACCGTAGGGTACCGCTTCGAATGAAGCCACCATTTTTCCCAGCAGCCTTATACACAGGCGTATGGATGGTTTTTCTTTTTTGTACCCACTAAGTGGGTCAAATCTTTCAAAGACGACACCTTCTCTGGAGGTAAGAAAATCTTTCTCTGATTTGAATCCAGTCTTAGCCCCCAAGTATTCCAGGCTTTTGACTGGTTTTAGGGCTGACTTGTCTCGGTTGATAATGCAACCGTGAGATTCCAGATACTTGATTATCTTGTGAACGACCACTTCTAGTTTTTTTCACTGAGTGGTCTATCAGCAACAAGTCGTCCAGATATGCCATTATCGTTACACCTTGTGTTCCTAGTTTGGCCAATCGTAGGGCCAGAATTTTTGTGAACACTCGTGGTGCCGTGGCCAGACCGAAAGGTAAGGCTCTGAACTGAAAATGGCGCCCTTCTACTGCAAGGCGTAGAAATTTCTGGTGGGCCGGACAGATGGGAATATGCAAATAAGCATCCCTTATGTCGATCGAGGCTAACCATTCCTGCCCTTGTAGGGCGGTGGCCACCGATCGGATCGACTCCATCCGAAAAAAGTCCTGATATGTAGGAACTTGTTTAGCCCTTTTATATTCAATATGGGCCTCATGTCCCCATTTGGTTTGGGGACTGTGACAAGGTTCGAGTAAAACCCGAAGCCGTTTTCTTTCAAGGGAACCTTCATGATTACCCTTGGGGCAATAGTTGCTCTAGTGCCAGAAGGAGGGATCCACTCTTCTGGGGATCGCTTGGCACGTTTGACCTTATAAAATGGGCAGGAGGAATGTCTTTTAACTCCAGCCTGTATCCCAGACTTACTGCGGGGATCACCCATCTCTGATGGTGTCCCGCCAGGTCTCTGTGAACAACTGAAGTCTTCCCCTCACCCGACTGAGTGGGGGCAACCCTTCATGACTTAGGGGGAGGTTTTGTACCTCTCTTGACCCAGGGTTTCTTGATACCCTGTGATTGTCCCTGATTTCTGCCCCCTGGATTTGACCGCGGAGGCCGTCGGAACTGTTTCACAGCCGATGTGCCAGGGACTGGAGAAGTAGGCCTCTTAAAAGAAGGACTTCTACCCTTGTTCTTAACCGGTAAGAGTGAACTTTTACCGGCAGAAATTTTCTGGATATATTTGTCCAGATCTTCTCCAAATAAGCGTTCTCCATGAAATGGGAAGCTAACCAGCAGTTTTTTACAGGGAGCTTCAGCAGACCAGTTTTTGAGCCACAGAAGCCTGTACTATAGACAGCGTAAAGCGGGAGGCCTGTTGGATTGTATCCTTTATGGCGTCCACCGCAAAACACAAGGCTCTAGGCAGGTCAGCTAGGGCAAGAGCCTGCTGATCTGGTAAGTCCCTTAAGACTTGTTTCAACTGATCTTTCACTGCTTGGCAGACTCCAATCGCTGCTACCGCAGGTTGTGTCACCATGCTTGCTGTAGAGAAAGCAGATTTTAGTAAAGACTCCAATTTTTTATCTATTGGGTCTTTGACATTGGAACATTATCTACTGGACATGTCAGTGATTTGTTAACAGAAGAGATGGCTGCGTCCACTGTAGGGACCCTCCATTTTTTTTATGAACTTATCCACCATGGGATAGATCACCGGAAATCTCTTGGGGGGAGCAAATATTTTATCAGGATGCTCCCAATCCTGGTAAATAAGCCCTTCTAATAAAGGGTGGATTGGGAAGGAACAGACAGCCTGGGGAGCTTTTAGCGACCCCAGTGAGGAAACCGTAGTGGATGGTGGTTCCGCCAGAGGCATTTTAAATGCTGATCGGACCATATTAGTCAGAGACTGAACCCATAATCTTTCAGCCTGAGATGCTGAGAAAGGTTCTTCCACTGTTGATTCCTCCATAACTGAATCAACCTCATCCTGATCCCCTTCAGGTAGGTCGATCTCTGGGACTGTTCCTCCACTAACAGGCACTCTGAAGGAGGAGACGGAGATCGGACGCGCTTTTCCTGAGACAGGGAAGCAGCGATCAATGCTGTTAATCTCTCTTCCAATCCTCCCAGAGTTGAGGATAAAACCTCCTCTGTTATATATACAGGAGCAGGTGGACTGGGGACAGCCGCAGCACCAGGCATTCCTGCGGGGTTTCTACGGCTACTGACCTCTGAATTCTCAGGGGAGATTGGTGCAGTACAAGCATGCCCAATATCCTCAGAGCCCGATGGAGACCCCTTTGGCTTCCTGGAAGATCTATTTCCGGAGCGTCTGGACGACATATCCTTTAAGCACAAAGCTGAGGTATTCCCGTCGTCATACACCAATTTTGCTGGTAATAATCTAACACAGGTGCTGCTATATACCAGCTGGTGTCCACTAAAGTGCCTTTCTATGGGGATGCCTGCATCAACCGCCTCTGTGTGCCACTGTTTGTTGCTAGCTCTGTTTGCATCCAGCTGACACTTGTACTGTGTCTTTTAACTATGCTGGGACGCCCGCACATGCGCAGAAGCGCCGCGGCGCGCATCGAGCGTCATCCACCCGCCCCGCCCCTTTTTTTCATAGGAGGCGCGTGCACGCGCCCGCGCGCGCGCCGTGCGCCATTGGCGCCCTTTTCGAAATCAAACAGGGGATTAGGAGCCAGGGCCCTTTTTGCCGGAGGGCCTGTGCGGTGGATGAGCGCAGCAACAGGGCAGAGGAAGTGGATTCCCACAGAGAAACTTACCAGCTGCCTGGATCTTTTGACTTGAGAAAACCAAAGATCCACATGACAAGAAAAATGGACTACAGCGGCCTCTAGTGGTTTAACACAGGTACCGCGGTCCCCTTTTTTTTTTTTTTTTTCTTGACTACTATTAAAATTTTACATTTTCAGTAGTTACAGGCAAACACAGATATTTAGCGGGAATACCGTTAGGTAACAGACAGAAAGACAAATTAGGCTTGGGGGTCCCCCAATAGAACCAAGTTCCTGGGGGCCCCCACTTACCTGATCCCCGCCGCAGGACTTTGTTTGGTCCACAGAAGTCCAAACTTCACCTATCACGGCAGGCATTGTAATTAAACCTTCAGGGACCGGGTTCCCAAGGATTCCACTCCCCTGGACCTGTATAGCACCCTGCACAGACAACATCTTGGTCGTGGGTATGACCAGAGCTCTGGATCCCAGGGTCCAGCCCTCCTAAGAGAAGCATTACAGGCAAAACCTTGCTCTTCTGCTGCAAGGCCCGGGTACCGACCGTTTAGCTATGAAGCTTTTTTGGTGGGATCCGGAACAGCTTACTAAGGCCCAAAAGAACCTGTACGCAAGCCCAGTGAAAACACATGTTACTCTTTGGCCAACACCTTAGACACTGGCAAAAAACTGAGGTGCTCCCGGGTGGGAGGGGCTTATATAGGGGAGGGTACTTCCGGTTTGGAATTGGCCAGTGCCAACACCTGAAGGTAATCTATATAACCCATTAGTAATCACTAAGTCGCTCTGTGTCCCGTGATGTACGAAAAAGAAATTGGGCTAACTTTATTGTTGTCTTATTTTTTAATTCAAAAACGTGATTTTTTTTTCCAAAAAAAGTGCCCTTGTAAGACCGCTGCGCAAATACGGTGTGACAAAAAGTATTGCAACGACCGCCATTTTATTCTCTAGGGTGTTAGAAAAAAAATAGTATAATGTTTGGGGGTTCTAAGTAATTTTCCAGAAAAAAATCTGTTTTTAACTTAAGAGGCTCGGTCCTTAAGTGGTTAAAAATGCCCGTGTTGCGGTGCTTCCAAATCGCTTTGCAGGTGCTTTGGAAGCGCTGCCCATTCATTGCAATGGGCAGGGGCGTTTTGGGAGTGCTGTATACACGCTCCCAAACCGCCCCAAAGATGCTGCTTGCAGGACTTTTCCTAACTTCCCGAAAGCACACCGCCCCAGTGTAAAAGCACTCAGGCTTTCACATTCGGGCAGCATAGGAGGCAGTTTTCAGGAGCTTAACAGATGCTTTTTCTAGCGATAAAATGCCTGAAAACTGCCTCCGTGTGAATGGGGTCTAACTGACACTTTATGGGAAGCAGTGACACTAATACAGTGACCAGTGCTAAAAATATGCGCTGTCACTGTACTAATGACACTGGCTGAGAAGGGGTTAAACATCTAGGGCAATCAAAGGGTTAAATGTGTGCCTAGCCAGTGTTTATGTGTACTGTGTGAGGTGCTTCTACTAAGGGATGTGATGGATTTTCACGCTGTCAGGATGACACTCTGCCTTGTGTACATATGCAGAGCTCCGCCCAGCCTCTATTTCCCAGCAGATGGCAGCGTACATCCATTGGCCAGCACCCGCTGATTGGGCTTTGATTACATCATTCCTGTGCAAAAGGGGAACACCGATGTTCTATGAAAAGCAGCGGTGCAAACAAAAAAGTTGGGACTTTGAGTGAAGCTCAGAGAGACAAAATGAATGGATGTGGAATTGGAAGGTCTAATAATACATAAAAAACAAGTTAATACAATGGACACCATGTACAGAAAATTTGCACCTAAGGCGCTCATTTCTATCTGGCAAACATAATGAACAACATGTTTACAGAACATCAAGAGGTAAAACAAGGGGACCACCACATTCATGATAAGGTACATGGGTAAAATTGATACAATCTGCACAGTCAGAATTCCTAAAATCCCTGTTGGGTTATGATAGATGTTCAGATAGCCTGGTGGGTGTATAGCTGATACACCATGACTGATAGCTCTACGCGTTTCGCGGCTAAATACTGCTCATCAGGAGCAAGAATTAGATGTATTAGATGTCTAAAAAAGAAGAGAGAATAACATATATCACATAAGTAACCATGTCAGGGTAAGGGAGGATGGGTAAAACCCCCCTGAAAGCCATATGAGACAGGAGAACTTATGGTGGAAGTGGAAAGCATAGCACGGCGTCCAGGCTGAGGGCCGACCAGGAACGTCAGTGTTGGAAACCGAGGGGACACAACCAGGGCGGCAGCCAGGTGGGGAGGAGGCCGGGGTGGCCAGAAACCCCTCGAGCACCCCAGGTGTGATAGTGAAAGGTTATAAGATCTGAATAAAAAAGGAAATAGAGTGGGAAATCAGACCAGTAAATTGGAAGGAGGTATGTGTGTGCATGGTGATATGAACCGGAAGTAAAGGTGAAGGACCATGGTGGAAGGTCATCACCGAACAACCAGTGGTGAGGAATAAGAAAGGGGAGTGAGGTACCTAGAGGAGGAGATGAATCAGCCGATCCAAAGGATCATGTGTGTGCTGGAGACAAGGTCGGGGGCTGAGAGGAGTAGTGGCCATAGCCAGGCCACCGCCTAAATGGACAGCCGCCGAAATTGGCACGCCCCCTACGTCACAAGAGAGCGTAAACACCGGAAGGGCCCGCGTCACCAGGACGCCGCACATCCGGCGCGCTCCGTGTGGCGTAGACGCACAGTGGGGCTGGCCCTCCCCCCCCGACTGTGGAGCGGATGGGAAGGAGGACCGTCCCAGTGTGCGTCACGGCTCCCGCACTAACGAATAGGGCAGCAAGCAACCGGAATCACAGCGCAAGCGATGCACACTAACATGCTAAAAATTATACAGTAGGTATTCTGCATATCTAGATCCAACAATGACACAAGTATATTAAATAAATTGATAACGATTTAATACAATTAAAAGGGAAGGAAATAATAGAACCAATAAGGTTGAGGTGCAGAAAAAAACTGTATAATGGTACTACAGGTAGATGTCAATGAGAACTTCCATCCCTAAATGAATATTAAAAAAGAGGGGGAATAAGGGAATTGGGACTTTCCGACACTGATGTTCCTGGTCGGCCCTCAGCCTGGACGCCGTGCTATGCTTTGCACAACCACCGTAAGTTCTCCTGTCTCATATGGCTTTCAGGGGGGTTTTACCCATCCCCCCTTACCCTGACATGGTCACTTACGTGATATATGTTATTCTCTCTTCTTTTTTAGACATCTCTAATACATATAATTCTTGCTCCTGATGAGCGGTATTTGGCCGCGAAACGCGTAGAGCTATCAGTCATGGTGTATCAGCTATACACCCACCAGGCTGAACATCTATCATAACCCAACAGGGATTTTAGGAATTCTGACTGTGCAGATTGTATCAATTTTACCCATGTACCTTATCATGAATGTGGTGGTCCCCTTGTTTTACCTCTTGATGTTCTGTAAACATGTTGTTCATTATGTTTGCCAGATAGAAATGAGCGCCTTAGGTGCAAATTTTCTGTACATGGTGTCCATTGTATTAACTTGTTTTTTATGTATTATTAAACCTTCCAATTCCACATCCATTCATTTTGTCTCTCTGAGCTTCACTCAAAGTCCCAACTTTTTTGTTTGCACCGCTGCTTTTCATAGAGCATCGGTGTTCCCCTTTTGTCTATGACAAGGATGGAGGCACATGACTTCTACCCAGCCATGGCCTCACTTAAAGTCCCAATTCCCTTATTCCCCCTCTTTTTCAATAATCATTCCTGTGCATACGCACGTCAGTCACTTCATCGCGGCACAAAGCGGCGCTGTAAATGTATTCCGAGTTTGAGCATGCGCGGCTCCGTGCATATTACCGCTGACAGGCGGGGAAAGCATTTATGAAGCACCAGGGTCTCTTCTGTCGTATAAAATACGGCCTATCAGCAGTTTTGTCATTTTTGAGTTTAATTCCTCTTGAATGCTATTTGTTGCTCTCTATAGGGGCCAGCCTGTGCGCTCGCTATACTGGTCCCTTAAGCTGGCGATTTAAATGAAACAAACTCCCTGGGAGGACGTTAGTGAAGTTTGTCTTACATTCATACCTTCATTTATTCCAGAGAAAACACCATTTATTTAATGAGCTGCTGAAATCCTTCATTAAGAGAGAAGCCTGTAGAGAGTTCTGCAGGGAGCGCGCTCCTCGGAGGAGTCAGCCGGGAAGCTCCTCATTCCACAATAGATCGTCATCTCTCATTTTACATTCAGAAACTAAAAGGAATTCGCACAGATTTTATTTTACCCTCCCGCTGTTTAGGCTCCATTCACATTAGCGCGTCTGGAAAAGTCGCACGATTTCCAGTGTGACTTTGGAGCACGACTTTAAACCGGCTTTACACTCTCTGGGGCAAAGTTGCATGTAAAGTCGCACCAAATTAGCGCGGGGCACCTTTTCAAAGTCGCTGCGACTTTAAGATGCACGGGTGCCATTGAAAGGAATAGGCTACGACTTGTCATGCGACTTTGATGTCCAAAGTCGCGTGACAAGTCGCACTAGTGTGAATGGAGCCTTAGACCCCTTTCACACTGAGGCGCCCATAGCGTTGGCGGTAAAACGCCGCTATTTTTACCGCCGATGCTATGGGCGTATTTGTTGCGCATTTCGGCCACTAGCGGGGCGGTTTTACCCCCCGCTAGCGGCCGAGGAAGGGTTAAAACTGCCCGCAATGCGCTGCTGAAGCAGCGCATTGCGTGCGGTATAGCCGTGCTGTCCCATTGATTTCAATGGGCAGCAGCGGTGGAGGAGCGGTAAACACACTGTTCCTTCACCCCTCCAAAGATGCGGCTAGCAGGACTTTTTTAACCGTCCTGCTAGCGCAACGCTCCAGTGTGAAAGCCCTCTGGCTTTCACACTGGAGTGAATGTAACAGCAGTTTAAGGGTGGATTGCAGGCCCGATTTTTAACACTATAGCACCTGCAATACGCTCCAGTGTGAAAGGGGTCTTAGGCTGGGTTCACACTTATGTGAATTGGATGCGGATTTTCTCAGCATCCAATTCACATGACAGGAGAGTATGACCGGCTCTCAATGGAGCCGGTTTACACATCTCCGGGCGGCCGTGAAGCGCACAGCAAAAGGGTCCTGTGCGTCTTTGGCTCTGTTTCAGGTCCGAATTCAGGCAAAAATTTGGACCTGAAATGGTGTACAGGGAGGCACCGCACCCCCTGCTGTGCCCCGCGCCGCACATAGTAAAACCCACAACAGTAGAGTCAGTCTATATATGCAGTAAAGCATGCTTGTTATACTCACTGTGGAACCTAAGGGGTTAATCCTCTGCATTGTGTAAAAAGGCTGTTTGATCCTGTCTTCTCTAATCCTCCCCTTCTTCCACTGTCCCCAATCCATCTCCTGATAGTACAGACCCTTGGTAGGCACTAGACATGCGCAATTCGTTCTGAATTCGTTTTTTTAAAGGAATTTCACAAAATTCGGTAATTCGGAAATATCCAAATTAACGAAAACCCCGTTGAACAAATTTTTCCGAATATTTGTAAATTCATAAATCTGAATATTCACAAATTCGAAAATTCGGGAATTCAAAATTTGAAAATCCAAAAGTTCGGAAATTCGAAAAACCGAAAAATTCAAAAATCAGAATGAAAATTAGAAAATCTGAAATAATAACTAACTAATAATAACTTGCCTATTACTAACTATTAAATTATAGGTACGGTAAAACCTTGGATTGCGAGCATAATTTGTTCCAGAAACATGCTTGTAATCCAAAGCACTTGTATATCAAAGTGTATTCCCCCATAAGAAATAATGGAAACTCAAACGATTCGTTCCACAACCATTTATTCATAAGTCCTTCAGTTTATAGTCCATATAGAAAGATTATAGTAATGTGATAGGTTGTGTAACCATAAAATGTCCATCCACAATCGGAAGCCTCCCCAAGGGGATTAGAAGAAAAATCCAGCAGGAGCTACAGAGTATAAAAGAGAAGAGAGGCGCCTCTAAGTGTAGCAATATGTTGCTAAATGTTGCACCTTCATTAAATGTATTCATATTGCTACACTTAGAGGCGCCTCTCTTCTCTTTTATACTCAGTTGTGACATGACGCTACTCTTATATCAAGACATCGCTTGTATATCAAGTCAAAATTTATAAAAAACTATTGCTTGTCTTGCAAAACGTTCTCAAACCAAGTTACTCTCAAACCAAGGTTTTACTTGTATTGGAATAACCTTTCAAATTTGGCTGTTAGTGAACGTAACGAATACGAATTTATATGGAGATACGAATTATCCGAAATAACGAATGCCGCATCTAAACGAATGGAATGTAACGAATTAATAATAATAAATAACAATAATATTAATAATAAAAACTTTTTATTATTATTAATTAATTTTGTTCCATTTGTTAGATGCAGCATTTGTTATTTCGGATAATTCGTAACTTTGCATAAATTTGTATTTGTTACGTTTACTAACAGCCAAATTTGAAAGGAAATTCCAATACCTATAATTTAATAGTTAGTTATTATTAGTTAGTTATTATTTTCGAATTTTCGTTTTTTTCTGGGTTTTCGTTCTTATTTTAGAATTTTTGAATTTTCGGATTTTCGAATTTACGAATTTACGACATTATGAATTTCTATTATAATGAATGACCCGAAAAACGAAAAAACAAAACAAAAAAAAAAACCAAATGAAACGAATACAAAAAAAAAATTCGGCAGTGCACATGTCTAGTAGGCAGGGGTCAGGAGTCCTTAACCACTTAAGCCCCGGACCATTTGGTAGCTAGAGGACCAGAGGTGAATTCAGAATTTTGCACTGCGCTGCTTTAACTGTAAATTGTGCGGACATGCAATGTTGTACCCAAACGAAATTTGCGTCCTTTTCTTCCCACAAATAGAGCTTTCTTTTAATGGTATTTGATTGCCTCTGCGATTTTTATTTTTTGCGATATAAACGGAAAAAGACCGAAAATTTTGAAAAAAAATGATATTTTCTACTTTTTGTTATAAGAAAAATCGAATAAACTCAATTGTAGTCATACATTTAGGCCAAAATGTATTCAGCCACATGTCTTTAGTAAAAAAAATGTCAATAAGCGTATATTTATTGGTTTGCGCAAAAGTTATAGAGTTTACAAACTAGGGTACATTTTCTGAAATTTACACAGCTTTAAATTTATGACTGCCTATCTCATTTCTTGAGGTGCTAAAATGACAGGGCAGTACAAAACCCCCCCAAATGACCCCATTTTGGAAAGTAGACACCCCAAGGAAATTGCTGAGAGGCATGTTGAGCCCATTGAATTTTTTATTTTTTTGTCCCAAGTGATTGAATAATGACTAAAAAAAAAAAAAAAAAAAAAAAATTACAAAAAGTTGTCACTAAATGATATATTGCTCACACATGCCATGGTTATATGTGGAATTTCACCCCAAAATACATTTTGCTGCTTCTCCTGAGTACGGGGATACCACATGTGTGGGACTTTTTGGGAGCCTAGCCGCGTACGGGACCCCGGAAACCAAGCACCGCCTTCAGGATTTCTAAGGGCGCAAATTTTTGATTTCACTCCTCACTACCTATCACAGTTTCGAAGGCCATAAAATGCCAAAATAGCACAAAACCCCCCCAAATGACCCCATTTTAGAAAGTAGACACCCCAAGGAAATTGCTGAGAGGCCTGTTGAGCCCATTGAATATATTTTTTTTTGTCCCAAGTGATTGAATAATGACAAAAAAAAAAATTACAAAAAGTTGTCACTAAATGATATATTGCTCACACATGCCATGGTTATATGTGGAATTGCACCCCAAAATACATTTTTCTGCTTCTCCTGAGTACGGGGATACCACATGTGTGGGACTTTTTAGGAGCCTAGCCGCGTACGGGACCCCGAAAACCAAGCACCGCCTTCAGGATTTCTAGGCACAAATTTTTGATTTCACTCCTTACTACCTATCACAGTTTCGAAGGCCATAAAATGCCAAAATCGCACAAAACCCCCCAAATGACCCCATTTTGGAATATAGACACCCCAAGCTATTTGCTGAGAGGCATGGTGAGTATTTTACAGCTCTCATTTGTTTTTGAAAATGAAGAAAGAAAATATATATATATATATTTTTTTTTTTTCAATTTTCAAAACTTTGTGACAAAAAGCGAGATCTGCAAAATACTCACAATACCTCTCAGCAAATAGCTTGGGGTGTCTACTTTCCAAAATGGGGTCATTTGCGGGGGTTTTGTGCTATCTGGGCATTCCATGGCCTCCGAAACTGTGATAGGCAGTGAGAAGTGAAATCAAAAATTTACACCCTAAGGCCCCTTTCACACGGAGGTCCGTTCAGGTCCGCCTGTCAGTTTTTTAGGCGGACCTGAAACGGATCCTCCATGTACCCCTATGGAGGCACGGATGTCAGCGGAGACATGTCCGCTGACATCCGCTCCGCCAAAGTGTGACGGAGGAAAACCCTATTTTTCCTTCCGTCGGCGGAGCGGATCGGATGACAACGGACTCTACGGTCCGTCGTCATCCGATTCCCCATAGGGGAGAGCGGCGCTCTGACAGGGCAGTCCCTGCACAGTGTGCGGGGACCGCCCAGTCATCCGTCGGCTCAACGGGGATCAACGGAGCGATCCCCGCTGAGCAAGCGGAGCTTCACAGGGCGGATCTGCACGGATCCGCCCCGTGTGAAAGAGCCCTTAGAAAGCCTGAAGGCGGTGCTTGGTTTTTGGGGTCCCGTACGCGGCTAGGCTCCCAAAAAGTCTCACACATGTGGTATCCCCGTACTCAGGAGAAGCAACAGAATGTATTTTGGGGTGTAATTCCACATATGCCCATGGCATGTTTGAGCAATATATCATTTAGTGACAACTTTGTGCAAAAAAAAATTGTCGTTTTTCCGCAACTTGTGTCAACATATAAAATATTCCATGGACTCGACATGCCTCTCAGTATATAGCTTGGGGTGTCTACTTTCCAAAATGGGGTCATTTGGGGGGGTTTTGAACTGTTCTGGCATTTTATACACAACATTAGGAAGCTAACATCCACTCTTCTAACCACTTGAAGACAAAGCCCTTTTTGACACTTTTTGTTTACATGAAAACATTTATTTTTTTTGCAAGAAAATTATGTTGAACCCCCAAACATTATATATATATTTTTAAAGCAAAGACCCTACAGATTAAAATGGTGGGTGTTGCATTTTTTTTTTCTACACAGTATTTGCGCAGCGATTTTTCAAACGCATTTTTTGGGTTAAAAAATACACTTTTTTTCATTTTAATGCACTAAAACACACTATATTGCCCAAATGTTTGATGAAATAAAAAAGATGATCTTAGGCCGAGTACATAGATACCAAACACGACATGCTTTAAAATTTCGCACAAACGCGCATTGGCGACAAACTACATACATTTTTAAAAGCCTTTAAAAGCCTTTACAGGTTACCCCAGTAGATTTACAGAGGAGGTCTACTGCTAAAATGATTGCCCTCGATCTGACCTTCGCGGTGATACCTCACATGCATGGTGCAATTGCTGTTTACATATGACGCCAGACCGACGCTTGCGTTCGCCATTGGGCAAGAGCAGGGCAGGACAGGGGTGCTTTTTTTTTTTTTTTTTTTTTTTTTATTATTAATTTTGCTTTTTTATTTTATTTTTAAATTGTTCCTTCCAAGTATTTTTTTTTTTATCATTTTTATTGTTATCTCAGGGAATGTAAATATCCCCTATGATAGCAATAGGTAGTGACAGGTACTCTTTTTTTGAAAAAACTGGGGTCTTCTAGACCCTAGATTTTTCCTCTGCCCTCAAAGCATCTGACCACACCAAGATCGGTGTGATAAAATGCTTTCCCAATTTCCCAATGGCGCTTTTTATATCCGGGGGGGGCATTCCCTCCCACTGCTTGTAAAAGCAGTCCAGAGGCTAATTAGCCGCTAGGATTGCTTTTACATGAAAGCCGGCCGCAGGCTGAAAAGAATGATACCAAGATGATACCTAAACCCGCAGGCATCATTCTGGTATAAACATTCAAAGTCCAGCAACATACCAGTACGTTGCTGGTCCTTGTTGGACATGTATTGTAATCTTTTTATTTCATGCAGCCAGTTGGCTGAACGAAAAAAGAGATTGATCGGTGGGTATGCCCACCATTAGAATACCGCCCTTCATCCACCCACTTCCACTGATGGGCATACACGCACCATTTATATATGCCGAAGCATGGGGGCATCCTCCCGCAAAAAAGTTATGCCGCACACACATGGTCGGACTTTTCCACGGGCAAGCCTCCGTCGGAATTTCGACCGTATGTACGCGGCATTAGGAGCAAAATCGCTCCTCCGCCCCTCCGCCCCTGCTGCCCCCAATGCTTCGGCATATTTGCTTTTTTTTTTTAACTGTGGTGGTGAAATCACCTCCTACAGCACTGGAGTCGCAGGGATCAGGCCTGTCTCTGCGAACGCTGCAGTTATGTGTGTTTTTGTTTTGTAAGTGACAGTGATCGATCGATACTGCACTTGGGTGGCCTGGGCTGGACGGAGGGGCAAAACGCAGGTGCCAGCAGGTATCTGGGCTGATCCCGCTAACACTGCGTTTTTGGGAACCCTAAACTGCTGGGGACGCTAGTATAGATCTGATCAGATCAGATATTGATCTGTTCAGATACTATACCACTAAGGGGGGTGTATGCTTCACGCGTGGGTGTTAGCGTTACTGGCACTAACCTGACGCTGCCTGGGGTGTGACTCAGACCCTCTCTGACGCTAAAACCTAATTGATATCACCCGCCGGGCGATCAGGGGGTTAAACCTTTATTGGGTTATATACACGGCGGGTGCCCTGACACTATAAAAAGCAAACTAACTAACCAGCGTCACCCGTAACAGGTTAACTAGGGGCAATCAGGGGGTTAAAACCTTTATTAGATAATATATGGGGGTACCTGACGCTATAAAAACCTGCGGCGAACCTAAAAAAAATTACCAGCTACCGATCTGCATCACCGACACTAAGACAGCGTTTAGAAAAACGTTTGCTTAGCGACAGTGGTGATGGGGGTGAAAGGGTTACCTGGGGGGGCGATCAAGGGGGTTAAACCTTTATTAGATAATATATTGGGGTACCTGACGCTATAAAAACCTGCGGCGAACCTAAAAAAAATTACCGGCTACCGATCTGCATCACAGACACTAAGACAGCGTTTAGAAAAACGATCGCTTAGTGACAGTGGTGATAGGGGGTGAAAGGGTTACCTGGGGGGCGATCAAAGGGGTTAAACCTTTATTAGATAATATATTGGGGTACCTGATGCTATAAAAACATGCGGCGAACCTAAAAAAAATTACTGGCTACGATCTGCATCACCGACACTAAGACAGCGTTTAGAAAAACAATTGCTTAGCGACAGTGGTGATAGGGGGTGAAAGGGTTACCTGGGGGGCGATCAAGGGGGTTAAACCTTTATTAGATAATATATTGGGGTACCTGACGCTATAAAAACCTGCGGCGAACCTAAAAAAAATTACCGGCTACCGATCTGCATCACAGACACTAAGACAGCGTTTAGAAAAACGATTGCTTAGTGATAGTGGTGATAGGGGGTGAAAGGGTTACCTGGGGGGCGATCAAGGGGGTTAAACCTTTATTAGATAATATATTGGGGTACCTGACGCTATAAAAATCTGCGGCGAACCTAAAAAAAATTACTGGCTGCCGATCGGCATCACTGACGCTAAGACAGCGATCAGAAAAATTATCGCTAAGCGACAGTGGTGATAGGGGGTGAAAGGGTTATCTGGGGGGTGATCAGGGGGTTAAACCTTTATTAGGGGGGGGTTAGGGGGCTACACTGGACCTAAGACTAAACTTTGGTGACACTTTTACAGTAACAAATGTCACTGATTGCAGTGATCACTAAATAAATGGTCACTGCAATCAGTGACACTGTGGCTGGGGGGTGATCTGGGGGGCCTGGGGGGGCGATTTATGTCCCTATGTGTCCTGGTGTCAGTGTAGTGTTGTGTGCACTGACCTGATATCTTCTCTTGTACGGCGCTCCGATTGGACCCCCCAACTGTACAAAGGCAATCACGTACACTCTACGTGATTGTGCCTGTCGGTGCCATTCTGCCGACGTATATATACAGTGAGCGGTCGTTAAGTGGTTAAAGCGGAAGTTCCATTTTTGGGTGGAACTCTGCTTTAAAAGCCCGAATCAAGTTTGGCCATATAGTCAAAATTAAATCTGCTTATTCCACTGTCCCTAATCCATCTCCTGATAAAACAGAGCCTTGGGGGCACTCTGCACATGCTCAGTTTGGTGTGTATTGCAGGAGAGTTTTTCTTCTTGGGAGTGCAGGCTCCTGGGGAGACCAGATATAGTGAATGCAGAGTCCTGGGGAGACCAGATATAGTGAATGCAGGCTCCTGGGGAGACCAGATATAGTGAATGCAGAGTCCTGGGGAGACCAGATATAGTGAATGCAGGCTCCTGGGGAGACCAGATATAGTGAATGCAGAGTCCTGGTGAGACCAGATATAGTGAATGCAGGCTCCTGGGGAGAGCAGATATAGTGAATGCAGGCTCCTGGGGAGACCAGATATAGGCTCCTGGGTTTAGTAACACTTTAATTGTGCTGTATATGAGTCTGATTGTTCTTGTAGTTCATGTCATTCATATGCAATTTTTTGTGTGTCTCTGCAGGTCGGTCCCATGGGGTACAGGTCACTATGCCTGATCACAAGAAGGCGGTCTTGCTCTTCCAACCTACCTTACTGCGGTGTCATTACTCCACCACCTCTTCCCAGCCAGTCCTGGTGCAGTGGAAATATAAGTCTTTCTGCCAGGACCGTAC
The DNA here is from genome assembly GCA_029206835.1 of Rana muscosa. Lineage (NCBI taxonomy): Eukaryota > Metazoa > Chordata > Amphibia > Anura > Ranidae > Rana > Rana muscosa. The sequence continues at coordinate 42,213,687 of CM055117.1, read as the reverse complement.
AGAGGAGGCGCTGGGCATCAGCAAACCCCCCAACAAGGCCAACATGGGAGGGAACCAGTACTTGGACTGTGCCGACGGCAGCAGGACGGTGCGTCCCGTGGCCTCCAAACTGGGGACGTCTGTGACGGTGGGGGACTTCTACAAGGGGAGAGACATCTCCATCGTTAACGGTAACGTTGTTTAATTTATAATTATTGTTTTAAAAGAAGAAAGAATATTTTCAGCGAGTACAATGTCAACATTCATTTATTAGGTTCCGCCACATTTTTACACTTAAGGCCTCATGTACACTGGGACCTTTGTAACGCTGATCCTAGGGGCATCTGGCGTTTTTTATTTCTGCCTCCAAACGCCCCTCCGTGTGCCCATGCATTTAGAGTCTCCCATCATCCAATCATGTGGAAGCAAAAATGCTGTTTTATTTATTTTCCTTGCATGTGATTGGGTATTCTTTGCAAAGTGAAGCTTTACCACTTAAAGCGGAGCTCCACCCTATTTTAAAACATTATCTTAATCAAACTGCAGCAATGAATAAAGTTACAAACGGAAGTTTTTTTTTTTTTTTTTACGGTACCTGTGTAATCTTGATGTGTCTGTCTGTTTCCTGTCTGTCTCTTCTGCGGATATAGGCGGGTATTCTGCGGCTATTTCGACATTTCCTTTACCCGCACTGTCTCCTGGGAGCTTGTGTTATTGCTCCCAGGAGTCATTGCGGAGGATTCTTACACTGTTTTTATTTTCCTCGTTGCCATCACAACGGGGCGGGCACTTCCGACTAGGGTGACCACGTGTCCCGGATTGGTCGGGACAGTCCCACATTTTTCAGGTCTGTCCCGGGCACATTCATTCCAGTACAATACAGTGTCCCTGAATGAAACTGACACAGCCAACCCCCGGGCCAATCTGATGCCCCCAAAAAAGGACTCCACATCACCGCTTTACTCACTGACAGTACTTGTCCTGGACAGGAATGCCTGGAGGAGCACAATCCCCGCCCCCTGCTTGTGATTGGAGAAATCATAAATCCTGCCTCTTGTGTCCAATCACTGTGCTGTGATTCGTTACAGCACAAGCTGATTTTTGGGGGTGTCCCTGAATGGTAGTTTGGAAATGTGGTCACCCTACTTCTGACGATGCCACCCGTTGTGATGGCAACCCGAGAGGTTGACGGCGCTGCGGTGCGGTAACAATGCGCATGCGCGAGAATGGGGCGGAACGGGCGGTGCACGATGGTCACAGATCGTCATGACTATCCAGGAAGTAATTGCTTGTGGGCTTCACATGCCCACAAGCAAAATGAGAATGTCGGCAAACATTTTTAAAAAGTGTCTTTATACAAAAACTCGGGAGATCGGCGGCGGATTTTTAAATAGTAAGTCAACATAGATGTACATTATGATTGCCTGATGAAAGGTATTACTTTTAAAAATTGAATAATGTGGTTGGAACTCCGCTTTAAACAGGAAGTAAACCCTGATGGGTTTTACTTCCTCTTTATTTCCCTGCAAAGGTAAAGCATAATATGCATCACATAGTAGCCCATTATGTGTCACTTACCTGAAACCGAAGCCTGCATTGTCACCGCTGTCCCCACTGGCAGCGAGCGTCACTCCTCACCCCTTTTCCTTCCGGGGCCGCGAACTCCGGCTCTGTGACTGGCCAAAGTCGTGTGACGTCACTGTCACGGCATGTCCTCACGGCATTACCTCCTTTAGAAACGGCACGATCACCGTTTCTAAAGTGCGCCTGCGCCGTTGTCTACAGCGCATGCACCGTAGACATCGGCGCACGTCATCTCTATTGTAAATATCTCCTAAACTGTGGAGGTTTAGAAGATATTTCCAGCACCTACAGTTAAACCTTAATCTAGGCTTACTTGTAGGTAAAAGTGGTTGGACAGGGTATACAAGCCCGGAAGATTTTACCCCCTTCCTGACCAGAGCACTTCTTGCGATACGGCACTGTGTCGCTTTAGCTGACAATTGCGCGGTCATGCAATGTTGTACCCAAACAAAATTTGCGTCCTTTTTTTCCCACAAATAGAGCTTCCTTTTGGTGGTATTTGATCAACTCTGCAGTTTTTTACTTTTTGCGCTATAAACAAAAGAATAGCGACAATTTTGAAAAAAACGCAATATTTTTTTACTTTTTGCTATAATAAATAGCCCACATTTTTTTAAAAAATAATGTTTTTCCTCAGTTTATGCCGATATGTATTCTTCTACATATTTTTGTTAAAAAAATTGCAATAAGCGTATAGTGATTGGTTTGCGCAAAAGTTATAGCGTCTAGAACAGGGATCCTCAAACTATGGCCCACCAGCTGTTGCGGAACTACACATCCCATGAGGCATTGTAAAACTCTGACATTCACAGACATGACTAGGCATGATGGGAATTGTAGTTCCTGAACAACTGGAGGGCCAGAGTTTGAAGACCCATGGTCTAGAAAATAGGGGATAGTTTTATGGCATTTTTATTATTATTATATTTCTCTTATCATCCATGGACCGACACGGCGTGTCTTACACTTTACACGTGGGTATATGTCCCTGCTTGCAGGAGAAGACCTAGGCAGAATGTTAAATGTTAAAACATTCCAGAACAAACCAGAGCTGAACAGCCCCGCCCAGGGGGCGGTCCCTCCGGACATTACCCTCCCACCTGCAGCTAGCAGGCCTCAGTTTTTTTCTGCCTAGCAGAAGGAGAAGACGTGGCTCTCTCAGGAGCCAGTCTCCTGGAAGATTTTACTTTTAATTTTTATTCCTTTGGGAATTTTATTATTTTATTTTTGAGACCTTCAATCAACTGTCGGCTGGGCAACAGGTTGGGTACACTGGTATCCTCGTAGTCTTCCCTGTCCGACCATCGAGCGTGCTGATCCTCGCCTTGTGTGCGTGAGACTCAGTTCACGACATACCCCATGGCTCCAGGTTGCTTTCATGCTCCCGCGGTCCTCTCAAGATCGAACAGTACCTACTGTATCTTTCGCGGTGGACCGGGCCGACAGCTACGCAGTACGACTCTGTGATAGGCCTGTCTGAAACAAGCCAGTGAGTCCCTCTATGGGCACCGGGGGTGTTCTCCAAGGTGCTTGCGGGACGGGTAAGTAGTCTCTCCTGCTGCAAGGTGAGTACATGCTGGCTGTGTTTCTGTGTGTGGGGGGTTCTCCCTGTCTCCCCCCTGTTATGCTGCTCTCTGCACCCTGTTGTGCTGTGTGGGGATGCTTGGGGGATCACTCTGCCCTGGGGAGGCCGCTCCATGACTGTTATTTTGCTTGGGAAGTGTTCTGGGGGACTGGCTGTGTTGTTTTCTGTGCGTCATTGGCGCAGTGTTTTATTTTTAAAAAGTGTGCCATTGGCGGCCATTTTGGCTGGGGCTTAATGCATAGTTATACTGGTGCCCGGTGGCCATTTTCTTGTAGCCGCGGCACTTTCACTTTCGTTTTCGGCCTCTAGCAGCGCTGCTGTACGGCGCGAAATACACACATCCTCACAGATTCTTCACCTCAGGCTGCACCAGCGCTACAGCGCGACTCATACAGCGGTACCGAGCGGTCCCTAGGGGTGGTGAGTACTCCAGGTATCCCCTCCTCAGCCCCAGCACGACCTGTGGGTGGGCTGTATTATTCACTGTAATGGTGAATAAGGTCTCAGAGGGTGACAATATTGGAGTCTGGTTCACCTGTTTCTTCACATTGTTAGAGACAACTGGCAGTGCTCCTGCACCTGCGGTCCTTAGGGACCAGTTGTCGGCAGTCCTGGTATCATTAATCTGACCGGGAGGAAGCAGTGTGTGAGCGCAAGGGAGCAAAAAAGCCCCTATCTCCACTTTTTTTCCACAAAAAAAAAAAAAAAAAGGGGGGGGGTGTGCGCTGATTCAGATATGGGCCTAGCCACTACCGCTCAGGACCCTAGCTCTGAATATATATTTGATGGTTTTGAACAGGACATTCCTTCAAGGAAAACTCCAGTTCTGTGTCAGTAAATGACAGGGTGCTTGTTTTGTGAACTCATTGATGCAGTGAGGGACACTCGCAAGCTAAATGCTGCGGATGCAGAACCTCAGGCGGACAGTCTCCTCTGGTTCCTTAGGGCCGGGCCTTCTAAAAAGTGTTTTTTTCAATATGTACCTCTCTTTGACCAGCTCACTGACAAGGTCTGGGGAAAAAGGCGCAGAAGACTTTTATGGTCCCGCAGCGTTTGCCTATAGATACCCCTTTGAAAATGCCCTACTTAAAATGTGGGCTTCTCCCCCAGTGGTCGACCCTCCAGTCGCCCGGTTGAACAAGGCCACCATTCTCCCGGTGGAGGGGACTCCTGCATTAAAGGACCCCACTCACAGGAGGTCAGAAGTGGTGAGTAGAGCTATGTTTGCCTTGTTGGGGTCCACCCTACGGCTTGTGGTAGCGGCGACCCTTGTGTCTCCAACACTTGCGGGATGGGCAACTAATGCAGGAGCATGATCTTCCTCCAGACACTATTGCTCTGGCCCACAAATGGTGCAGGGCCTGGTTTATGTCGTTTGACGCGGCCAGTATAACTCAGGGTATTGCATTGTCTGATCTGGTTGAAATGCTGGTCTGCTGACCTAGCTTCTAAAAAGCCTCCGAAGGGTTTACCATTGAAAGGTGGTAGGCTTTCCGGTGCTGCGCTGGATGACATCATCAAGGATGTCACGGGAGGTAAAAGCACTGTTCTTCCTCAGGCTGGCAAGGAGGCCGCTATAAGCAGGGTCCTTCCTTTCCAGAAAAAAGTTTTTTTTTTCGTCAGTCAACGGGGAGGCCCTCCCAGACTGACAGCGGTACGGCTGGTGGACACGAGCGCCCCTCGAACAAGCCGGCTCCCTAGCCCACCTCCGCGTGAAGTCTTGCCCCCTCCCGACTCTGGGGTAGGGGGGACGACTTTGCAGGTCCACGGATCAATGGACCTCCGAATCTCCTACTGGTGGGTGTGCGAGGTGATCACCTCAGGTTACAGGATAGGTTCCGTTCCTAATTACAGACATATTCTTCCCTCGAATCTTTCTCTCCTTCCTGCCCGTCGGGTGGCCCTATAAGGCCTATTCAGGTTTGAGGTCCGGAGTGATTGTGCCGGTTCCGTCACAGGAGAGGTTTCAGGGATTCTACTCGAATTGTTTGTCGGCCCAAAAAAGGGACGGGGTTCGGCCTATCTTGGACCTCCAGGTCCTGAATGCCTTTGTGAAGGTGCAAAAGTTCCGCATGGAATCCATTCGCACGGTGGTCAGTACACTCCGTCAAGGGGATTTTCTGGCAACCTTGGAAATCAAGGACGCCTACTTGTATGTTCCGATCTGCGCTTGCGATCAGCGAAGTCCACTATCAATTTGTGGCTCTTCCTTTCGGCCTAGCCCCGGCACCGAGGATGTTCACCAAGGTGCTTGTGCCGGTTCTAGCTTGCTGAGACAGCAAGGCATTGCTGTCGTGGGCTATCTGGAATCTCGGTCTGATTCTGGACTCCTTGGAGGCAAAAGGTATTCCTACCTCCGGGGAAGCTACTGACACTTCAGTCTGCAGTGCGGATGCTGACATCCCAAAGAATGGTCGTCAATCCGTTTTTGCATGGGAGTCCTGGGACTCATGGTGACCTCTTTCGAGGCCATTCCGTATGCCCAATCACAAACCAGGGCATTGCAGAAGGAGATCTTGTTCCCTTGGGACAAATCCGCGTTGTCTTTGGATTTTCCGATCCAGGTGAGCCACCTGGTCAGGGCGTCCCTGACATGGAGTTTGGGTCCCCGGCTCTTCGGTCCGGGAAGTCGTTCCTCCCCGTCCAATGGACGGTGTTCACTATGGACGCCAGCCTGAAAGGCTGGGGTGTAGTCTGGGGAGTCCTGTTGGCCCAAGGGCTTGGACTCCGGACGAAGCCCGTTTGCCGATCAATGTTCTGGAAATACGGGCCATCAGACTGTGCCTATCCTCGTGGTCTGAGAGATTGCAGGATCGTTCCATTAGGATCCTGTCGGACAAGTCACGGTGATGGCGTATGTCGACCATCAAGGGGGGACTCGGAGCTCAGCTAGCGGCTTCCGAGGTCCCCCGTACCCTGAAGGGGGCTAAAAGAAGCGTGCCGGCTCTGTCAGCCGCTTACATTCCGGGCATAGAACTGGCGGACTATTGAGTCACCAGATGTTGGACCAGGGAGAGTGGTCCTTGCACCCGGAGGTATTTCAACTCCTTTGCCACACAGACGGTGGGGCACGCCGGAGGTGGGCCCGATGGCCTCTCGACTCAATTGTAAGTTGTCGAGATTTGTGGCCAGATCCAGGGATCCTTGGGCGGATGCCTCAGAGGCGTCAGTGGCCCATGGGGTCATGATCACCTGATACATGTTTATCCTCCGCTGCAGTTGCTTCCTCGCCTGCTGCGCAGGGTGGCGACCAAGGGAATTCCGGTGATCCTCATTGCTCCGGATTGACCTCGGCTTCACTGGTACGCCGATCTGGTACGTCTCGTCTCGGCCGTTCCCTGATGGTTGTCAATAAGGGAGGACTTTCTGTCTCAAAGTCATATATTTCACCTGCCTTTACAGTCTCTGGCCTTAACGGCATGGTTGTTAAAAGCCAGATGTTGAGAGACCGAGGTCTCTCGGACTTGGTCATTTCGTCCATATTAAGGACACGGAAGTCTTCCTCCAGAACTATCTCTGTACCTGGAAAAGCTTACATCGCCATGTGCGAAGAGCTGGACTGACATCCTCGGACGTATTCCGTCCTTAGAATCCTGCGTTTCCTACAGGATGACGTGGCCCAAAGGCTCGCTTTGAGTATCATTAAGGGTCAGTTTCGGCCTTGGCCGTCTTCTTTCGGTGACCACTAGCGAGTCATTCCTTGGTTGGCACCCTTGTGCAAGGGGTTCGCCATGGGCTCCCTCCTGTCAAGTCTCCTCTCCCCCCGTGGGATCGGAATTGGTACTCTCGGTTCTCCAGGAACCTCCTTTTGAGAATATCAGGGATATTCCCCTCTTCACTTTGTCTCAGAGGGTGGCCCTTTTAGTGGAAATCACTTCTGTTAGACGAGTATCTGAATTGGCGACCTTGTACTGCAAGTCGCCATGTTTAGTCATCCATAAGAATAAGGCGGTGTTGCATCCGCGACTTTCTCTTTTGTCAAGGGTGATCTCGACCTTTCACCTAAAATGAGGACATTGTCCTCCCGTCCTAGAGTCCTCGCCCATCGCATCCCAGAGAGCGTGCGCGGCACACTTTGAATGTGGTACGAGCCTTGCGGGTGTGCCTGTCTGCTGCTTCTATTCGGAAGTCTACTCTCTGGTTGACTGTCTCTGGTCAGAAACAGGGTCAAGCGGCTTCGTCTGCCACCTTTTTCTAGGTGGATCGGACAAACCGGCTTTCAAGCCTATGCTCTCATGGGGCGGGCGCTTCCCTTCCCGGTTACGGCGCATTCCACCAGGGCAATTGGTGCTTCCTGGGTTTTCCGACATCAAGCGTCGGTTGCACAGTGTGCAAGGCGGCGACCTGGTCGTCTGTTCATACCCTTTCTAAGTTTTATAGGGTTGATGTGGCTGCATCTCCGGATGTTTCCTTCGGCCGCAAGGGGTTGCAGGCCGCTGTTTAAAGTGGCAACTCCTCCGTTGAGGAGCTCTGCCTTGTTTGGAGTGAAGTTTTTTGGTTTTTCCATTTTATACTGCTCCCATCCCTCTTGACACTGCTTTGGGACATCCCACGTGTAAAGTGTAAGACACGCCGTGTCAGTCCATGGATGATAAGAGAAAATAGGATTTTTGTACCCACCGTAAAATCCATCTCTCTGACGTCCATGGACCGACACGGCACCCACCCTTCCTTTAAGTTTGTGCTGCTTTGTTACGAACTGAGGCCTGCTAGCTGCAGGTGTAAAAAGTTAATGTCCGCAGGGACCGCCCCCCTGGGCGGGGCTGTTCAGCTCTGGTTTGTTCTGGAATGTTTTAACATTCTGCCTAGGTCTTCTCCTGCAAGCAGGGACATATACCCACGTGTAAAGTGTAAGACACGCCGTGTCGGTCCATGGATGTCAGAGAAATGGATTTTACGGTGAGTACAAAAATCCTATTTTTTTACTAGTAATGGCGGCGATCTGCGATTTTTATAGGGACTGAGACATTATGGCGGATAGGTCGGACACTTTTGACATGTTTTTGGGACCATTGTCATTTATATAGCGATCAATGCTATAAAAATGCACTGATTACTGTAAAAATTACACTGGCAGGGAAGGGGTTAACACTAGGGGGGAATCAAGGGATTAAATGTGTTCCCTAATGTGTGTTCTAACTGACGGGGGGATGGGACTGACTAGGGAAAATTACAATCAGTAATTTATCCCCTGAGAGAACCGGATCTGTGTGTTTACACACACAGATTCCGGTTCTCGCTGTGTCACGAGCGATCGCGGGTGCCCGGCGGTCATCGTGCCCGCTGGGCACTCGCATCAGCTCCGGGGGGCGAGCAGCGGACGCGCTCCTAGTGGCCACAGGGCGAAGCGACGTAACATAACGTTTTTTCGTTCAGCCGTGCCATGTTGCCGCAGTAAAACTGCGGCGGCTGGTCGGCAAGTGGTTAAGGACCGAGCCTCTTTCTGAGATTTGTCGTTTACAAGTTAAAATCATATTTTTTTTGCTAGAAAATTACTTAGAACCCCCAAACATTATATATTTTTTCAGACACCCTAGAGAATAAAATGGCGGTTGTTGCAATACTTTATGTCACACCATATTTGCGCAGCGGTCTTACAAGCGCATTTTTTGGGCAAAAAATACACTTTTTTGAATTAAAAAATAAGACAACAGTAAAGTTAGCCCAATTTTTTTCTATATTGTGAATAAATTGATACCCAACATGTCACGCTTCAAAATTGCGCCCGCTGGTGGAATGGCGACAAACTTTGGCACTTAAAAATCTAAATTTGCGACGTTTAAAAATGTCTTACCAGTTTTAGTTACAGAGGAGGTCCAGTGCTAGAATTATTGCTCTCGCTCTAAGGATCGCGGTGATACCTCACATGTGTGGTTTGAACACCGTTTTCATATGCGGGTTCGCTTCTGCATGCAAGCTCGGCGGGACGGGGCGCTTTAAATTTAATTTTTTTTTCTTATTTATTTTACTTTTTATTTTGACACTGTCCTTTTAAAAAACAAAACTTTGCGTCACTTTTATTCCTATTACAAGGAATGTAAATATCCCTTGTAATAGAAAAAAAGCATGACAGGTCCTCTTTAATGTGAGATCTGGGGCCAAAAAGACCTCAGATCTCATATTTACACTGAAATGCGGTAAAAAAAAAAAAAAAAAATCCCCTTTAATAAGACCATTGGGCAGAAGTGACGATTGACGTCGCTTCCATCATCCAATGTTATGCAGCCGAGCGGGGCCATCTTTCCCTCACTCGGCTCCATGCTACTGAGGGGACAGCATTGGATCGTCTCTGCCGCTACCGGCGGCTCCAGTAAGTGGCGGAGACGACCGGAGGGAGGGGGGGGGGCATCTCTCCCGTAGCCGATAAAAGTGATCTTGCAGAAACTACTTTTTTCATAAAGAGGACCGCCCGCCATTGCAGAAAATACCCGGGTTATGGCAGCTATCTGCAGCTATTGTGCACTTGGAACTGCAATTAGAAGTGCAGTCGCTGTAGATCTGAAAGGAACATTCGAAGAAAAAACAGCATTTTTGCTTGCACATGATTGGATGATAGAAAGATTGTAAAGGTACATGTTCTTTCACCTTATTGCATTCTATGCATTAAGGTGAAAAAACATCCGAGCATTAGCGCCCCCCCCCCTGAGCCCCCCGTTTACTTACCTGACCCCTCGAAAGTCCCGCGCCGTGAATGCGCTGGCTTCTTGACCAGGCTTCTGGCTCATTCATTGGTTGATCGAAAGCAGCGCAGCCATTGGCTCGCGCTGCTCTCAATCACATCCAATGACGCGGCGCACGGGGGGGCGGGCCGCGTGATACAGTGCTATGGCCGCCGGCTTTATCACAGAAGCGCACCCGCAAGAACTTTCCACCATGCGAGAGCTCGCATGAACGTGGAAAGTTCTTGCGGGGAGGAGCCGAGACAGCCGCCAAGGGACCCCAGAAGACCAGGTTCGGGGCCACTTTGTGCAAAACCAGCTGCACAGTGGAGGCAAGTATAACATGTTTGTTATTTTACAAAAAATTTTTTTTCCTTTAGTGTTCCTTTAAGGTCTGGTGACTGGCTAGGCCATTTTATGATCTTAGAGCCCTTTCACACTGAGCCGCCCATAGCGTCGGCGGTAAAACTCTGCTATTTTCTCTTATCGTTCATGGACTGACACAGCTCTAATACTGAAACACGTGGGTATATGTCCCTACATGTTTCAGTATTAGAGCTGTGTCAGTCCATGGACGTCAGAGAAAAGGATTTTACGGTGAGTACAAAAATCCTATTTTTACTGCCGACGCTATGGGCGGATTTGCGGCGCATTTCGGCCACTAGGGGGGGCGCTTTTAACCCCCGCTAGCGGCCGAAAAAGGGTTAAAACCGCCTGCAATGCGCTGCTGAAGCAGCGCATTGCGGGCGGTATAGCTGCGCTGTCCCATTGATTTCAATGGGCAGGAGCGGTGGAGAAGCGGTAAACACACCGCTCCTTCACCGCTTCAAAGATGCGGCTAGCAGGACTTTTTTTACCGTCCTGCTAGCACACCGCACCAGTGTGAAAGCCCTCGGGCTTTCACACTGGAGACAATGAAGCAGCAGTTTAAGGGCGGATTGTAGGCGCTATTTTTAACGCTATAGCGCCTGCAATACGCTCCAGTGTGAAAGGGGTCTTAATGTGCCTCTTCTTGAGCCACTCCTTTGCTGCCCTGGCAGTATGTTTTGGATCATGGTCACCTATCCACGACCCATCTTCAGTGTTTTTGCTGAGGGGAAGAGGGTTCTCATCCAAGATTTTTACAATACTTGGCCCCTCAATGCAGCAAAGTCGGCCTGTACCTTTAGCAGATGAACAGCCCCAAATCATCATGTTCCACCTCCGTGTGACTGTAGGAATGGTGTTCTTAGCGTCATAGTCAGCATTTTTCTTCCTCCAAACATGACGAGTTAAGGTAATGCCAAAGAGCAAAATTTGGGTCTCATCTGACCACAGCACTTTATCCCAATCCTTCTCTGAAAAATGTAGATGTTCATTGCAAACTTCAGATGGACCTGTACATGTGCCTTCTTGAGGAGGGGGACCTTGTGGGCACTGCAGGATTTCAATCCATGGCGGTGTATTGTGTTACCAATGTTTTGTTTGGTGACTGTGGTCCCAACTGCCTTGAGATCCTTCACAAGCTCCTCCCGTGTAGTTCTGAGCCGATCCCTCACTTTTCTCATGATCATCCTCACCCCATGAGACAAAATCTTGCATGGAGCTCCAGACCGAGGGCAATTGATGGTTATTTGATATTTCTTCCATTTGCGAATAATCACTCCAACAGGTGTCTCCGTCTCACCAAGCGTCTTGCAGCCCATTCCAGCCTTGTACAGGTCTACAATCTTGTCCCTGATATCCTTTGACAGCTCTTTGGTCTTGCCCATGATGGTGAGGTTTGAATGGAAGAAAGAGATTCTGTGGACAGGTGTCTTTTATACACATAACGAGTTGTCGTTAGGAGCACCTTCTAAAGCCCCATACACACGGTAGGACTTTTTGCCAATAAACTTCTAAATTCCCGTTTGTTTTTAGAATCCGACCGTGTGTACGCTCCATCGGACAAACTTTTTCGGTTTTCATCGGACAAAAGTTCGCTCTGCAAACGGACAAACTTTTCGGCAACAAAAGTCCTACGGTGCAAAGTTCTATCGTGTGTACAGAAATCCATCGGACTTTAGTCCGAAGTACAAATATGCAATGCCAAGAACCGATGTTAAAATCAACCAACAATAGCAGAAGTAGACCAAAGGGTGGCGGTAAAGAGCAGAAAAGAGCAGAAAAACCAAGTGATTTTGGGAAAGTTTGTTGAAAAAGTCTTGTCATGTGTATGCATACCAAGTTCACGGCCAACGCCCTTCAAACAAAAATCCACGGAGTTTGTTTGAAGTCCGATCGTGTGTATGGGCCTTTACATTGACAGGACTAATCTGTGTACAACATGAGCACATACTGTAGCCCAGGGGTGCCCAACCACTGGCCCGCGGCACCCTCTGATGTGGCCCACCACCTCCTGTTCTGAGATGGCGAGTCGGCAAGCCCATATTGCGGGTTCTCGACCCGCCATCCCCGAGCATTAGTGTGAAGAACAAAGCCGGCACTATGGAAGTATAAGGCTGCTGTAGAGATCAGAAACGATGCTTCCTGTATAGCGCCGGCTCCTGTCACAGGCGGAGTGATACCAAATGTACTCTGCCTGTGGCAGGAGCGATACAGGAAGCATCGGCTCTGATCTCTACAGCAGCCTTATGCTTCCCTAGTGCCGGCTCCTCTCACATTGATGCATGGGGATGGCGGGTCAGGAACCCTTGATCTGGTACAGCAGCCACCAGGGACACCCATCAGTAGTACCCGCCAGCAGTACCAGCCAGCAGCACCCGCCAGCAGTACTGGCCAGCAGTATCCACCAGCAGTACCAGCCAGCAGTACCTGCCAGCAGTATCGACCAGCATTACCCACAAGTAATACCCACCAGCAGTACCCACCTGCAGTACCAGCAAACAGGACCCAACAGCAGTACAAGCCATACCCACCTGGAGGACAGCAGCAGCCGCCAGCTATACCCACCTGGGGGACAGCAGCAGCCAGAGGCGGCTCTTTAATTAGGCAAATTAGGTGGTCGCCTAAGGCCTCACACTCACAGGGGCCTCGCGGTTGCCTAACTTACCCAATGCATTACCCCAGTTTTGAGGGACAGGGGACCTTAACGCTGCTGTGCTCAGGCAGCTTTAAGAGCCCTGACTCAGGAGCGGGGCCGCCAGCGTCCCTAACAACCAGTGAATATCGGTCACACCACCCCTTGTGATGTCAATGACCCAGCATGCCCTCAGTCAATGATGTCACAAGAGGGCGGGTTCACCAGGTGACATCACCAGGTGGCCCCCGCCCCTTAGTTAATAAAGAGCAGGATCTGGGGGGCTTCCAGGTTCCGATAAGCCCCCTGCCCACATACCCCTACAACCACCTGCTAGGGTTGTGGGGAAGAGGCTCTTGTCCTTAAATTATTTTTCCCATCATGGGCGAGAGTGGGGCCCCATGTCAAGTTTTGCCTAAGGCCTCACAAAGCCTAGAGCCGCCTCTGCCAGCAGCCCCCAGCTATATCCGCCTGGGGGACAGCAGCAGCCACCGATACCTGCAGGAATCCTGATGAAGAAGTGAATATTGAGGTCAGTTGAGATGGAGGTAAACCACAGTGCATCAGTGTGAAAGCAGCCCTTTCACACGATCAGTCCGATCAGGTTCGCCTGTCCGTTTTTCATGCTGACCCAAACGGACTCTTCATTCACCTCTGTAGAGCGGCAGATGTAAACAGACTTGTGTCCGCTTACACCCACCTATCTGCAATCCGATCCACTAGATTTTAGTTAGGGGTATCAGAGTAAAGGGGGCTGAATACAAATACACGTCACACTTTTCACATATTTATTTGTAAGAAATTTTGAAAACCATTTATAATTTTTCTGCCACTTTGTGTTGGTCTGTCACATAAAATCCTAATAAAATACATTTACATTTTTGGTTGACAAAATGTGGAAGATATCAAGATATCAAGGGGTATTAATACTTTTTCAAGGCACTGTAATTGCAATAGAGCAAAAACAGGTCTCCTGGCTGGCTGATGGGGCTGTGCAGTTGGGCAAAGCTGTGTAAATCTCAGGACCGGACAAACAAAAATATAAATCCTTTGCAGGGTAAAGAGCTCCCATATATGTATTTCATCTGTGGATTTAGCTGTTTTCCTGGAATTTTGGATTTAACTTTTTGCATGAAATCCTTTTCCTTGTTTATTTCCTAGTGATTATCTAACGTTTAATCATTTTCAGTCCCCGACATCAGCTAGCCAAGTAATCCAAGTTTCCAGTAAATTCCTTCTGCTCCGTCTCCGGGGAGGGAAGGGACCCACCCGGGAATGATATTGCTGATCACTTTCTATGGAGGCCAAGAGCTTATGTCCTGTCACTGCGTTTTATGTTCCCGTCACTCAGTGTAATGTATACACGTCACATTTTAATGTAGCAATTATAAAGATGACTTTTACAAGCCCAATACTGCTTGATTGTTCTTTTCATAGCCTGCTGGGGCTCGTCCATTCTGGTTATTGTATAGGAATTGTTGATTAAAGTGAGACTTCTAACATTACAGTGGGTTGGTATTATCACTCCATGTGCTGTACTAGTGAGTTATCCCTTCCTATTCCTGTCCTGAATGGAGCATGCCCAGTCTTCATCAGATAACGCAGGGGTCTCCAAACTTTCTAAACAAAGGGCCAGTTTACTGTCCTTCAAACTTTAGGGAAGGAAGACTGTGGCCAGTGGGAAAAGAAAATGTCCCGGTATCAGTGGGAGTAAACAATACCCCATCATTGATATTAGGGGGAGAAATAGTGCCCCATTGTTGGTATCAGTGGGTGATATAGTGCCCCATCATTGGTGTCAGTGGGAGGAAAAGTGTCCTATCGTTACTGTAAGTAATTGTACCCCATCATTGGTGTCAGTGGAAGAAATAGTGCCCCATTGTTGGTGTCAGTGGGAGGACAAGTGCCTCATAAATAATGTAAGTAATTGTTCCCCATCATTGGTGTCAGTGGGAGGAATAGTGCCCCATTGTTGGTGTCAGTGGCAGGAATAGTGCCCCATCATTAATGTAAGTAATTGTTCCCCATCATTGGTATTAGTGGGAGGAATAGTGCCCCATTGTTGATGTCAGTGGGAGGACTAGTGCCCCATCATTGGTGTCAGTGGACGTAATATTATCCCATCATTGGTGTCAGTGTAAGAAATAGTGATCCGTCATTGGTGTCTGTGGGTGGAATAGTCTCCCATCATTAGTTTTAGTACTAGTGCCTCATCATTGGTGTCAGTAGAAGAAATAGTGCTCTGTCATTGATATCAGTGGGAGGAATAGTGTCCCATCATTGGTGTCAGTGGGAGGAATAGTGTCCCATCATTGGTGTCAGTGGGAGGAATAGTGTCCCATCATTGGTGTCAGTGGGAGGAATAGTGTCTCATCATTGGTATCAGTGGGAGGAATAGTGTCTCATCATTGGTATCAGTGGGAGGAATAGTGTCTCATCATTGGTGTCAGTGGGAGGAATAGTGTCTCATCATTGGTGTCAGTGGGAGGAATAGTGTCTCATCATTGGTGTCAGTGGGAGGAATAGTGTCTCATCATTGATGTCAGTGGGAGGAATAGTGTTCCACCATTAGTGTAAATAATAATACCCCATCAGTGGTGTCAGTGGGGGAAAAAAAGTGCTCCATCATTGGTGTCTTTGGGAGGAATAGTGCTCTGGCGTTGGTGTCTATGGGAAAATCGTGCCCCATCATTGATGTCAGTGGGAGGAATAGTGTCCCACCATTAGTGTAAGTAATAGTACCCCATCATTGGTGGCAGTGGAAAATAATAGTGCTCCGTCATTGGTTTCTGTGGGAGGAATTGTACCCCATCATTGGTGTCAGTGGGAGGAATAGTGTCCCATCATTGGTGTCAGTGGGAGGAATAGTGCCCCATCATTGGTGTCAGTGGGAGGAATAGTACCCCAATATTGGTATCAGTGGGAAGAATAGTGTCCCATCATTGGTATCAGTGGGAGGAATAGTGTCCCATCATTGGTATCAGTGGGAGGAATAGTGTCCCATCATTGGTGTCAGTGGGAGGAATAGTGCCCCATCATTGGTGTCAGTGGGAGGAATAGTACCCCATCATTGGTATCAGTGGGAGGAATAGTGCCCCATCATTGGTATCAGTGGGAGGAATAGTACCCCATCATTGATATCGGTGGGAGGAATAGTGCCCCATCATTGGTGTCAGTGGGAGGAATAGTACCCCAATATTGGTATCAGTGGGAGGAATAGTGCCCCATCATTAGTGTCAGTGGGAGGAATAGTACCCCATCATTGGTATCAGTGGGAGGAATAGTGTCCCATCATTGGTATCAGTGGGAGGAATAGTGTCCCATCATTGGTATCAGTGGGAGGAATAGTGTCCCATCATTGGTGTCAGTGGGAGGAATAGTGCCCCATCATTGGTGTCAGTGGGAGGAATAGTACCCCATCATTGGTATCAGTGGGAGGAATAGTGCCCCCATCATTGGTATCAGTGGGAGGAATAGTGCCCCATCATTGGTATCAGTGGGAGGAATAGTGCCCCATCATTGGTGTCAGTGGGAGGAATAGTACCCCATCATTGGTATCAGTGGGAGGAATAGTGCCCCATCATTGGTATCAGTGGGAGGAATAGTGCCCCATCATTGGTGTCAGTGGGAGGAATAGTACCCCATCATTGGTATCAGTGGGAGGAATAGTGCCCCATCATTGGTATCAGTGGGAGGAATAGTGCCCTTTCATTGGTGTCAGTGGGAGGAATAGTTCCCCATCATTGGTATCAGTGGGAGGAATATAACCCCATTGTCAGAGCCAGTGGCGTCACTAGGGTTGGTGTCACCCGGTGCAAAAAAAAATGGTGTCACCCCCCAACAACTATAGTCCCCCCTCAGTACAGACCCCCCTCCACTAACTACAGACCCCACTCCCACAGTATAGATCCCTTCCCTCAGTACAAACCCGCTCCACTAAGTACAGACTCTCCGCCATCAATATAGACCCGCCTCCCTCAGTATGAACCCCCACCTCAGTGCAGACCGCTCCATCAGTACAGACACCCCCACCTCAGTGCAGACCCCCTCAGTTACAGACACCCCCCCTCAGTTACAGACACCCCTCGTACAGACACCCCCCTCAGTACAGACACCCCCCTCAGTACAGACACCCCCCTCAGTAACAGACACCCCCTCGTACAGACTCCCCCTCGTACAGACTCCCCCTCGTACAGACTCCCCCTCGTACAGACCACCCCTCAGTTACAGACCACCCCTCAGTTACAGACACCCCCTCAGTTACAGACACCCCTCGTACAGACACCCCCCTCAGTACAGACACCCCCCTCAGTACAGACACCCCCTCGTACAGACTCTCCCTCGTACAGACCACCCCCTCAGTTACAGACCCCCCCTCAGTTACAGACACCCCCCTCAGTTACAGACACCCCCCTCAGTACATACACCCCCCTCAGTACATACACCCCCCTCAGTACAGACACCCCCACCTCAGTACAGACACCCCCACCTCAGTGCAGACCTCCTCAGTTACAGACACCCTGCTCAGTACCAGACACCCCTCGTACAGACACCCCCTCAGTTACAGACACCCCCCTCAGTACAGAACCCCCCTCAGTACAGAACCCCCCTCAGTACAGACACCCCCTTGGTACCAGACCCCCCTCAGTACAGACACCCCCTCAGTTACAGCCCCCCTGGTGCAAACTCCCCCTAGTGCAGACCCCAGCAGTACAGACACCCCCATCCCCCCATCAGTAAAGATGCCCCCCTTACCTTACAGACCTCAGAACAGAGCGGCAGATACACACAGCGGTGTGTCTCTCGAGCGCAGGCTCCTCCTCCTCCTCTGTGGATGTAAACATAGAGGAGGCAGAGGGGGCGGCGGCTTCCTTCCGCTCCGCTGAGGGACACAGCCGCAGCGTGAGCCTAAGGCACAGGGCGGCGGGCAATGTCAGTGTGGTGCCGCTGCGCTACCCACGGGTGTCACCCCTCTGGTGGGTGTCACCCGGGTGCAGCCCGCCCCCCCCCCGCACCTGGCTAGCAACGCTAGTGCGTGTCGTCACATCATCACAGTGCAGTGTGATGATGTGACAGGCTGAGTCGCTCGCTGGCTCTGTAGGGTAGGGAGGAGGATTGGAATTTAGGAATAGGAAGAATAAGGAGCCGGAGGACACACACCAGGCGCGGCCGTGGCGCTGGAGGTGTTGTTCCAGGCTTCCAGCCCAGCGGGGTGAAATTAATCAATGAATGGGTCAGCTGTAAAAAAAAAAAAAAAAATTAAAAAAAATTAAAAAAAAAAAAAAAAAAAAAAAAAGGGAGGGTGTCACCCCTCTAGCGGGTGTCACCCGGGGGCGGACCGCACCCCCCGCACCCCCCTAGCAACGCCTCTGGTCAGAGCAGGTATTATGCCCCACTGTTGCTGATGGTGGGGGGAATAATGGCCAAGAGCTGGATAAAATAAGGTGCAGGCAAACAATATAATGCAGTATATGTTTGTATTTGAAGACTAAAAGGAATATTTCCTTCCTGGTGTCAGTGTGTATCTTGTGGGAAGAATAAGAGGATCTTACAATAAGGATGGAGGAAATTATATCATTCAAAGGGGAGGATTTACAGAAAATAACTGCAATTAGTACAGTGACCACAGGGTGGAGGCATAATGGGAACTTAGTGAAAAGCATAGAAATATACACAAATGCAGTTACATTGCCCTGAGAGCCGCAGTAGGAACTGCCGCTACAATTCGCTCCGGCCTTAGAAGTCTTGTGACTTCTATCAGTGTCTGGTTAAAGCTTGTAGGAGGAGTTTCATTCTCCTCTGACTGTCCTATGAGACTGCAAGACCCCTGACCCTCTGTCTGGACGGTGCTGATTGGCCCTGTGCTGATCACATGCACTCTCCCCAGAAAAAAAAAAAACCTCTCTAGCAATACACACCAAACTGAGCATGTGCAGCCTGACTCCATAGACTCTGTGTTATCAAGCGATAGATTGGGGACAGTGGAAGAAGGGGAGGATCAGAGAAGACAGGATCAAACAGCCTTTTTACACAATGCAGAGGATTAGGTTCCACAGTGAGTATAACAAGCATGCTTTTCTGCATATATAGACTGATTTTACTGGTGTGGGTTTAGTAACCCTTTAATGTATGTGTTTCTCATCACATTTCCCAACTTCCTCCTTTTTAATCCATTTTCTGTATTTTTTTGTTTAATTCAGATGCCGACCTCGAGTTTGGGACTGTGCAATGGGGAGATAGCGGCCTGTATTACTGTCTTGTCGCTGTTCCCGATGATCTGGAAGGCAAAAACGAAGACCGGGTGGAGGTCCTTGTAATGGGTGAGTACATCCTTGTAAGGTTGAACCCCCAGCAATGTGTTGGTCAGATGATGTTCCATGGAAAGCGGCATTGATTAGAATCGCTGTGCCCTGCTATATTGTATGAGGCTCTATGTGCTGGTTATGGAAAGAAAGATTTCTTGGATTGTTGGTTTCCTTTCTGATTTGTCAACGTAGAATGCAGACAAATGGTTTCCGCAGATCCTCAGGTCCTTGTCTGTACATTCCGTCTTTATTAATTTACTCAGAGAGGGGGGATGGTGTCACAAAGCCATTTGTCAGCATTGACTTCTGACTTCATAGGAGACCTATAAAATATTCATCTGTTTATCAGAGCATGGACCGGGTCCTTCAGTCTAATTGAAGATCTTCTCAAAAGTCAACTATTGTGGCTTCCAGCTAATGACCTGTTATAGTTATAACCTGGCTAAGCGCCGTTTGCCCATATTTGAATGCCCTGGTGCCCAACCTGCAACCCTTTTTATATTTGTTGATTGGCCCTCGGGCCCCAGCAGCCAGTATTTCAAGATAGACTATTAATATATATAAAAGGATTGAAATGGCAATGATCTCCAGCAGTTACTAAACCCAGGAGCCTGCATTCACTATATGTGCTCTCCTCAGGACCCTGCATTCTCTATATCTGGTCTCCCCAGAAGCCTGCATTAACTATATCTGGTCTCCCAAGGAGCCTGCATTAACTATATCTGGTCTCCCCAGGACCCTGCATTAACTATATCTGGTCTCCCCAGGACCCTGCATTCACTATATAGGGTCTCCCCAGGAGCCTGCATTAACTATATCTGGTCTCCAAAGGAGCCTACATTCATTATATCTGGTCTCCCCAGGAACCTGTATTCACTATATCTGGTCTCCCAGGAGCCTGCATTCACTATATCTGGTCTCTCCAGGAGCATGCATTCACTATATCTGGTCTCCCCAGGAGCATGCATTCACTGTATCTGGTCTGCCCAGGACCCTGCATTCACTATATCTGGTCTCCCCAGGAGCCTGAATTCACTATATCTGGTCTCCCCAGGAGCATGCATTCACTGTATCTGGTCTCCCCAGGAGCATGCATTCACTGTATCTGGTCTCCCAGGACCCTGCATTCACTGTATCTGGTCTCCCCAGGACCCTACATTCACTGTATCTGGTCTCCCCAGGACCCTGCATTCACTATATCTGGTCTCCCCAGGACCCTGCATTCACTATATCTGGTCTCCCCAGGACCCTGCATTCACTATGTCTGGTCTCCCCAGGACCCTGCATTCTCTATGTCTGTTCTCCCCAGGAGCCTGCATTCATTATATCTGGTCTCCCCAGGAGCCTGCATTCACTATATCTGGTCTCCCCAGGAGCCTGCATTCACTTTATCTGGTCTCCACAGGACCCTGCATTCACTATATCTGGTCTCCCCAAGGACCCTGCATTCACTATATCTGGTCTCCCTAGGACCCTGCATTCACTATATCTGGTCTCCTAAGGACCCTGCATTCACTATATCAGGTCTCCCTAGGAGCCTGCATTCACTATATCTGGTCTCCCCAGGAGCCTGCATTCACTATATCTGGTATCCCCAGGACCTTGCATTCACTATATCTGGTCTCCCCAGGAGCCTGCATTCACTATATCTGATCTCTCACAGTACACAGAACATGGAAATGCAATTATTTTAGTAAATATAAACTGATAAATACCTTTTCTCATCAGCAGTTTATAGCAGTTTGTGACTTCTATCAGTGTCTGGCTAAAGCTTGTAGGGGGAGTTTTCATTCTCCCCTCATTGTATTATGAGCCTGCAGGACTCCTGACCCTCTGTTTGGACAGTTCTGATTGGCCCTGTGCTGATCATCTGCACCCTCCCGATAAAAAAAAAAGAAGCTCTCCTGCAATACACACCAAACTGAGCATGTGCAGAAATGCCCCCAAGTCTCTGTTTTATCAGGAGATGGATTGGGGATAGTGGAATAAGCGGATTTAATTTTGACTATATGGCCAAACTTGATTCGGGCTTTTAAAGCAGAGTTACACCCAAAAATGGAACTTCCACTTTAAGAACTCCTGACCCCCTGGCATACCACATTTAGCATGTTTTTTTTGGGGGGGGGGGGTACCTAGTTTTGACAGGTACCCAGCTCACACTTTTGCCCACGCCGCCTAGGTGACTCCTCCTCTCCCTTTCCCTCCCTACCATCTTCTGGGACACGTTACAGGTCCCAGAAGATTGCCCGGCCATTCAAAATGCGCAGCACAACTCGCGCATGCGCAGTGCGCACTCGGCTGTGAAGCCGCAAGCTGTCACAGCTGGGTGCCCACACTTGTAATGCCGGCGCCGCGGACAGGAGAGGGGAAGAGCGGAGGCTTCGGGCGGCCGCATCGCTGGACCGTGGGACAGGTGAGTGTGTGTTTATTAAAGGTCACCAGCTACACTTTTTGGGCTCAGGCTGGACTTCTCCTTTAAGCCTCATGGCTCAAAACATGTTTCTTCTCCTTTTACGCCTTGTGAAATTGGCCTTGTTTCCTTTTTTTCTTTTTTTTCACGGGATAATAGTTGTAAGGATATTAATGCTAATGCTGATAAAAAGGACAGGAGGAGTGGAACATTGTACTTCATTGTTTAACAAGGAGCCGGGAATTACACTGAAATATCGTAATTTCTCGAAAGAATGATTGTAATTATTTTTTAACTTGCCCGGAGATATCATTATATTATAAGTACGGTGTTTTAAATGGCATCAGGTTAGGAATATATCTGCGCTGTGCTGGTTACGTCGTTTATATTACGCTTTGCTGCTTTCAAGGATCTTGTGATTGTATTGTTATATTTAGGGTCCACGCACACTGAAGCTGATAAACTCACGTTTTTGGGAGTTTGGACGTTTTTTTTTTTTTAACAGCCCTTAAACTCCCCTCTATGTTATCCTATGTGTTAATGGGAACACATGGACGTTTATTGAAGTTTATTAGCAGGGGAGTTTATGGGCTGTTGTCTGAACGCCCTAAAAGCGTGTTCAAGAGCAGTCCTAAAAACGCCAGACGCTGGTAAAAGCTGTTAAACGCGGGTTTAACGCTGTATACAGAACGTAAAGCTTCGTCAGACGTTTCCCTGCCTCTATTCACAATCAATGGTTCCCTATGGGAGCCAATTGATTTGAATAGAAGTCGTACCAGAAGTTGGATCATGTTGATCCGACTTCTGGTGCGACTTGTGTGCTGAGGATCTTGAAGGGGAACCCTGGCCAAAATGAAGAAAAAAAAATGGCGTGGGGTTCGGTCTGGTATGGATTTTAGGGGGAAACCCCCCTCCCAAAATCCATACCAGACCCTTATTCAAGCACAAAGCCCGGCAGGTCAGGAAAGGGTAGGGGGGGCCACCGAGTGCCTGTACCTGTACCATACCAGGACACATGCCCTCAACATGGGGGGTGGGTGCTTTGGGGCAGGGGGGCCCTTTCCCCCGACCCCAAAGCACCTTGTCCCCATGTTGATGAGGACAAGGACCCCTTCCCGACAATCCTGGCCGGTGGTTGTCAGGTCCTGTGGGTGGGGGCTTATTAGAATCTGGAAGCCCCCTTTACCAAGGGGGCCCCCAGATCCCGGCCCCCACCCTATCTGCATTGTACCCCTACCCATTCACCTAAAAAAAAGTGTCAAAAATAAACATAGTACACAGGTTTTTAAAGTATTTTATTAAGGCAGCTCCGGCGCCTCTTCCGATATTTTCTCCCCTCTCCGGCTCTTCTCCCTCCTCCGGCGATGTCTTCTCCCTCTGCCGGTCATTTTCCCTCTCTGGTTTTCTCCTTTCTGCTCTGTCTTCTCGCTCTTCTGCCGGGTCTTCTCCCTCTGTTCTTCTTCTGATATTGACTCGAAGCGATCTTACGATGTAATGCTGGGTCCGCCGTGTGCAATGACTTATATTGGCATGGGGCGGGGCCACCCGCTGATGTCATTCAAGGGCCCTGCCCCCTTGTGACATCACCTCCTGGGGGGATGTACCCCATACTCATTCACATAGGGTGGGGGGCTGGGTATAACCCCTTTAAACTATGGACACAAATTTGCGTATGGTAGGCTTGAAGGGGTTAAAAAACGCCTCTTACAAGAGCCTGATTTTTTTTTTCAGCCCATAAAAGCACCTCTATGTTAGCCTGACGCATGGATTCCAATTGGGTGGGGTTTTTGAAGCACCCGATTAGAGCCAGAGGCTCTAATAGGCTTCAAAATAGGGTGGGCTCGGGGTGCAGAGAATGCGAAACGAGCCCACCCAGGTGTGTTACAATAGCGAATGCATATTCGTTATTGTAACACTGATCCTCCTCCTGGCCAATCAGGAAGCGGGTCCAATTGGCTGAAAGGACAGGCGATCCTATTGGATGCCTAGGAGGAGGAGAAGAGACGCACAGCTGCCGTGTTGGAGAAAAGGACACAGGAACCAATGCCGGCTGCCCCCCACCTGCCACCTAGATGGGGTAAGTGCCAGACCAACCGGCACAGCAGACAGCGAGCAGGTGGGGTTGAGGTGCCGCTGGTTTCCGGGGGGGAGGGGGCATGGTTGTTTGAAGCCCCCCCTCCAAAAAAAGAAAACACCAGCCACCACTGGTTGCAGTTCCATCTTTATTACATTTTTGTATCACTTTTCAGGCCTTGTGACATTTCTCTTCCATGTGGTGCCATTGCTGATGGCATGAAATGGGAGGGGTTGTCTTAGGATTTTGTTGTCTAAAATGTGGCTTTGCTCCTAAGACTTTCATGGGGGTGTATTCATTTTTGCAACATGGTCTTGAATGAATTTGTTAGGAAAAAAACTTTTTTGTGTGTGCAAATAAACAAATCTTGGTTGCAATCAATGGCCGGCATTTGTGGGAGTATTTTGTAGTATAGTGTCCTATAGAAAAAGGTTAATTCTGAAAGAAAAGTAAAGGTTTTCTGACAAATCTATGCTAAATCTATGCTAAGAAACTGTACATGAGTCACTTCTGATGGTTTTACTTCCTCTTTGTTTCCCTGCAAAGGTAAAGCATAATGGGCTACTATGCATCGCATAGTAGCCCATTATGTGACACTTACCTGCAGGAGAAGCCTGCGATGTCCCCGTCTTCCTCGCTGGCAGCGAGCGACCATGCTTCACCCCTCTTCCTTCCGGGGCTGCGAACTCCGGCTCTGTGACTGGCCAGAGTGGCGTGATGTCACTCCCGCGCATGCGCGCAGGAGCCGCCAGTCACGGCACGACCCCAGCTTGAAATGGCACAGCGTGCCCTTTCAAGACGGCGCATGCGCAGTAGAAGGCATTGTTCGAGGACATTGCAAATATCTACTAGACCGTGTAGGTCTAGGAGATATTTCAAGCACCTACAGGTGAGCCTTAAGCCCCGTACACACAACCGGTTTTCTCGGCAAGAAAACTGCTGGGAGAGCTTTTTGCTGAGAAAAACGGTCGTGTGTATGGTTTTTCGTCGGGAAAACTGCCGGGAATCTCGACGAGAAAATTAGAGAACCTGATCTCTATTTTCTCATCGGGATTCTCGTCGGCCTGTTTCCCGACGAGAAAACTGTGCGTGTGTACGAGGCTTCATGCTTACCTGTCCCCAGGTAAGCCCGCGCATGCTCGATGAGACTTTGACGCATGTGCTGTAGCTTACAAGGGTATTGTAGGGTGAAGCAAGATGGCGGCGACGGCATCGAATGTGACGAGCGCACGCTCGTCGTAGTCGATGACGTCACCGCGTTCTTGCCATTCAAAAGAATGGCGGTTCTTTTGAATGGCCGTCTGTATGCACGGCTTTGCAAGAAAAGCTTGCCAGGAATCTCGTCAGGAAAACCAACTTATTTTTCCTGACGGGATTCCCGGCTGTGTGTACAGGGCTTTAATCTAGGCTTACCTGTAGGTTAAAGTGGTTGTAAATGGTTTACAACCACTTTAACATTGATTTAAACTGTGAAATCTGATTAGATAAGTTGTAAAAGGTTCTCAACAATTCAAAATGAATCCAATTCAATGTGACTAATTACTACTAGCTATATCATAGAGTCACGTGAAGTTAGACAGAAAGCTGGTCACGGAGGACAATGCACATTCAGGCTTGATTCACACCTATGGCATTTTTAGTGCTTTTTGCATTTTGCAGATTTGCACTACAGAACGTGTTCCATAGGAAACCATGTTAAATGGGCTGTAGTGCAAAACTGCAAAATGCAAAAAGCATTAAAAATGCCATAGGTGTGAAACAAGCCTTAAGCAGGAATCTGTAGAATACATGGAGAATTATCCAGCAAGCATGATAATTACCCATGACAGTGTTCTCTTATGTGTTTCTCAACCTTTCAGGGAGAAGGTGACCTACGGGTAGCCTTTCATGCCAGTTCAGTCATCTCATATAAGGTTTGTGTAAGAAAATGTGCAGCACTAAAAATAATAATATTTAACATAGAAATAGTGAGAAAACGTGAAAAAAAAAACATACACATAAATATCCAGCCCTGTCAACTGTGACGAAACGGGTAGGGTGGGGCCTACAAGAGTGACATCATCACGTACACGGATTTGATTAAGGCTAGAGATATGCCTTGATGCTCGTCATTTCTGTGAGTGCGCACTTTTAAATAAAATAAGTTATACAGTATAAAGTTATGGGATTGCTTTTAATCTTTTGTTTTTGAGAGATATTGTGGCAATTTATTCTACATTCGACTTGTGAAGGAGGCATGTTAATTGCCGGGCGACTTTAACCCCTCCATGCGCTGATTGACCATGTATAACAATAATGGTTGATTGGAGCTGGAGTGATTCCAGATCTGGGTGCGCTGATTTGTTTTTAATCTGCACATCAGTGGCTGTGGCTTGAAAGATTCTAATAACACACCTTTGGTTCTTTTCATGTTGATCTTTTGGGACATTAAATGATGACTAATGCCCTGTACACACGATAGGAATTTCTGATGAAAAAAGTCAGACGGTGTCCGTTGGAGTTTTTTCATCGGAAATTCTGACCGTGTGTGGGCCCCATCGGAGAAATTCCGATGAATCCCATCGGAATTTTCAAATAGAACATGTTCTATTTTTTTCCGATGAAATTCCGTCGAAATTTTCGATGGAAGTTTGATCTGAAAATGGTCCGATCGTGTGTGCGGGGCATAAGAGATCACAGTAGTTTGAATAACACATGTGGATATTTACCGTATATACTCGAGTATAAGCCGAGTTTTTCAGCACATTTTTTGTGCTGAAAATGCCCCCCTCTGCTTATATTCGAGTCACCTTTTTGTGCCTGATCTCCCGGATTTTGGGGACCCACTACCGGCCGGCCATAGGTTCCCTGGACCCCAAACTTGGGACACATATAGCCCCACTCTTCCTCTACAAGTGTGCAAAGTTTGTTGTCCAGGGGACCTACGGCCAGGGAGCACCGATTTTTCAAATCCGGGCACCCCTTTCATAGACTCCCATGTTAAACAGTCATTTCTCTGGTGATTTTGGGGACCCGGTACCAGCCGGTCGTAGGTCCCCTGGACCCGAAACTTGGCACACATGTAGCCCCATTTCTCCTTTATAATTGTACAAAGTTTTTTGTCTGGGGGACCTACGGTCAGGGAGCACCGATTTTTTTAATCGGGGCACCCCTTCCATAGACTCCAATGTTAAACGGTCATTTCTCCCGGTGATTTTGGGGGACCTACAGCCGGGGAGTACTTATTTTTCAAACCGGGCACCCCTTCCATAGACTCCCATGTTAAATGTCAGTCTAGTCATGGGCACAGTGAGGCATGGGCACAGTGAGGCATGGACATGGACACAGTGAGGCAAAGTGAGGCACAGTGAGGCATGCCGATGGACACCCTAGGCTTATACTCGAGTCAATACGTTTTCCCAGTTTTTTGTGGTAAAATTAGGTGCCTTGGCTTATATTCGGGTCGGCTTATACTCGAGTATATACGGTATGTATCTGTTTTTAGATTTTTTCAGGTTTTTTCACTATTTCTATGTTAAATATTATGCACATTTTCTTAACCACTTGACCTCCAGAAGATTTACCCCCCCCTTCATGACCAGGCCATCTTTTGCGATACGTCACAGTGTTATTTCAACTGACAATTGCGCGGTCATGCAACACTGTACCCACATAAAATATAAGTCCTTTTTTTTCCCCACAAATAGAGATTTCTTTTGGTGGTACTTGATAACCTCGAAGTTTGTTTGGTTTTTTTTTTGCGCTATTAACAAAAAATGGCTGACAATTTAAAAAAAAAACAAAAAAAAACACAATTTTTTACTTTCTTTTATAAAACATATCCAATAAAAAAAAATCATCAAATTTCTTCATAAATTTAGGCCAATATGTATTGTTACATATTTTTGGTAAAAAAAAAATCCCAATAAGCGTATATTGATTGGTTTACGCCAAAGTTATAGCGTCTACAAACTATGGGAGATATTTATGGAATTTTAATAAAAAAATGTATACTAGTAATGGTGGCGATCAGTGACTTATAGAGGGACTGTGATATTGCGGCGGCCAACACTAATGCCCCGTACACACGATCGGACCTTTGTCCGACCAAACTCACAACGGAATTCCGATGGAATTCCATCGGAGAAAAATAGAACATGTTCTATATTTAAACTCCGATGAAATTCATCGGAATTTCTCCAATGGGGCACACACACGGTAGGAATTTCCGATGGAAAAAGTCCGTCTGACTGTGTGTACAAGGCATAACTGACACTTTTGACATTTTGAGGGGACCAGTGACACTAATACAGTGATCAGTGCTAAAAACATGCACTGTCACTGTACTAATAACACTGGCTGGGAAGGGGTTAAAGGGGAGTTCCAGCCTTTTTTATGTCAGTAGCTACAAAAAGTGTAGCTGCTGGCTTTTAATAAACAGACACTTACCTGTTCCACTGTCCAGCGACGCGCCGCACGGAGCTTCGCTCCTCTCCCCCCTTCTCCGCCGGCGCCTTCATTCCTACTGTGGGCACCCGGCCGTGACAGCTTTCGGCTTCACGGCCGGGCACTCACTGCGCATGCACGAGCAGCACTGCGCAATCTGAGTGGACAGGCGATCGCCTGGGACCAGTCACGTGTCCCAGGTGATCGCCTACAGGGAGGGGCCGCCTTAGGCGATATGACGTGTCGCCTAAGTGGTCCCTGGGCGGAAGGAGGAAGTGGGACAGGAAGTCCCACTCCTACTGAAGCCCCCACTCCCCCCCCCCCCAAAAAAAAATACATGCCAAATGTGGCATGTAAGGGGGCGAGGAGTGGTTAAAGCGGAAGTTCCAATTTTTAAACATCAGGGGCGATCAAAGGGTTAAATGTGTGCCTAGCCAGTGTTTTTGTGTACTGTGTGTGCTGATTTTACTAGGGGCAGTGGTTCTCAACTCCTGTCCTCAGGACCCACTAACAGGCCAGGTTTGCAGGATAACTGAAATACATCAGAGGTGATATCATTTGCTGCTCAGTGATTGCAGTATTCTAGTCTGCATCTCCTCAAGGTAATACCTAAAATCTGGCCTGTTAGTGGGTCCTGAGGACAGGAGTTGAGAACCACTAGGGGAAGAGATGGACTTTATTCCCTGCTTTGCAGGAACACAGAATCCATCCCTTCCCGGCTGTCAGAATGGAGCTCTGCCTTGTTTACATAACGGTAAACCATTCTGTGTGGTTTATCGAAGATCGGCGGGTGTCAGAGGACATCGAGTGCCCGTCACTCGTAGATTGGCTTCTCTATGAACAATCACAGCAGCCCGCACGCCCCCTGCAGGCCGAAGTGCAGGATCACATATATATATATATATACTGTATATATATACAAGTGATCCTGCGCAGAGCTGCCACCCTGTAGAAGTAAAATTGCTATAGAGTGGTCAGCAAGTGGTTAAACAATTAGTGCAAATTTGGGTGAGCTGGCAGCTCATTTGTATGGTTTACCTAAGCGCAGTGATATTTTTTTCCTTTTTTTTTTTTTTTTTTTAAAGATCTCTGTATAAGGCCCAATGTTTTTATGCATATATTAGAATAGAATTGATCCTATATAAAAGGCACCTTGATGGCAGTGTCTAGTTTCCACATACTGTATATATTCAAATATATTCCACTGAGATATCCGCTGTTATTAATATTTTAGAAGCAGGATTTAAATTATGTTCGCATTTTTCCAGCTAGCAAATCTTCATAGTGAGAAATTTGTTTTATGCATTTGTAATGAACTTCCCCTCCTACGTTCACCTTTGATGCAGCTAATAAATTGGCGCGCCGACTGCCAATGATTTTCTGTGCGGTGCCTGAGGGTATGAACCCAGGAAATGTCTACATCAGCTCTGAGCGAGTCTGGCCAGCTGGAGGACTGCAGCATCTTTTAGGATCTAGTCCACAAATTTAGTGGTTCTTGGCCCCTGCAGATCTCTTCACTGGAGAGGAAGCTTTCACCACCGACCAGGGAAAAGAGAGGGCGTATTTGTAAAGTGGTGCCCCTGACTAACTAATACTCTTCTTGTAAGTGCTCCCTTCCTCCATCGAAGCCGGCAACAATCCCTAGTGATTCTGGGGCTGCATGTGATCTCCTACTCTGTGATAGTGCTCAGGTCTAGCAGCCAATTGCTACTCATACACTATATTACCAAAAGTATTGGGACACCTGCCTTTACACACACATGAACTTTAATGACATCCCAGTCTTAGTCCGTAGAGTTCAATATTGAGTTGGCCCACCCTTTGCAGCTATAACAGCTTCAACTCTTCTGGGAAGGCTGTCCACAAGGTTTAGGAGTGTGTCTATAGGAATGTTTGACCATTCTTGCATTTGTGAGGTCAGGCACTGATGTTGGACAAGAAGGCCTGGCTCGCAGTCTCTGCTCTAGTTCATCTCAAAGGTGTTGTATGGGGTTGATGTCAGGACTCTGTGCAGGCCAGTCAAGTTCCTCTACCGCAAACCCGCTCATCCATGTCTTTATGGATCTTGCTTTGTGCACTGGTGCGCAGTCATGTTGGAACAGGAAGGGGCCATCTCCAAAGTGTTCCCTAAAAAAGTTGGGAGCATGAAATTGTCCAAAATGTCTTGGTATGCGAACGCCTTAAAGGGGTTGTAAACCTACGTGTTTTTTCACCTTAATGCATCCTATGCATTAAGGTGAAAAAACACCTTGCAGTGCCCCCTAGTCCCCCTGTTTTACTTATCTGAGCCCCGAATTTCCAGTGGCGCTTCCACGCCGTCCTTCTCTCCACGGAGTCCCGGATTTGATTGGATAGATTGATAGCATCGCAGCCATTGGCTCCTGCTGCTGTCAATCAAGTCCAATGATGCGGGCGCCGGGGGGCTGGGCCGAGTCATACACTCTGCATCTATGGATGCTGAATGTATCACTCAGGAGTGCGCCCGCAAGGTAATCCCCTTTGGGAGAGCGCTTCCCAGAGGGGGTTACCTAATGTGGGGAGGAGCCGCAAGAGCCACCGTGGGACCCCAGAACAGGAGAATCGGGCCACTCTGTGCAAAACAAACTGCACAGTGGAGGTAAGTATGAAATGTTTGTTATTTTTAAAAAAAAAACACGAACCTTTAGGCCCGGTTCACACAGGCGCGACTCCTCAGGCGACTCGGTCACCTGAGGAGTCGCGTCCAGGTCGCGTCCCAGTCTTGCCTATGGAACCGTTCTAATAGGAGCGACCTGAGTCGCTCCGACTTAGAAAAAGGTTCCTGTACTACTTTTGGGGGCGACAGAAGTCTTAATGCAAATCGCCTCGGCGGGCGTCTCAAGTCGTCTTGAGATCGCGCCGCCGAGGTCGCCCCCAGAAGTAGTGCCGCGTCGTGCCGCCCCTGTGTGAATGGGGCTTTAGTGTCACTTTAAGAGTTCCCTTCACTGGAACTTAGGGGCCAAGCCCAACTCCTGAAAAACAAACCCACACCATAATCCCCCCTCCACCAAATGATTTGGACCAGTACACAAAGCAAGATCCATAAAGACATGGATGAGCGAGTTTGGGGTGGAGGAACTTGACTAACCTGCACAGAGTCCTGACCCCAACCTAAAAGAACACCTTTGAGATGACTTAGAGCGAAGACTGCAGGCCAGGCCTTGTCCAGCATCAGCCCCTGACCTCACAAATGTGCTTCTGGAAGAATGATTAAACATTCCCATAGACACACTCCTAAACCTTGTGGACGGCCTTCCCAGAAGAGTTGAAGCTGTTATAGCTGCAAAGGGTAGACCAACTCAATATTGAACCCTACGGACTAATGGCCCGTTCGAGAGCCAATCACGACAGTTCATCCGATATTATTCGATCGGACAAGCGCAAAAGTTTCCCTCGTACAATACCAGATCGTACTATTTTTGTTTAGTCAGTATAGTCGTCGTCCGAAAATACAATACAAATACATTACAACACATGACATCACTTCCGATTTTTTTTTCTGTCGTACAAGACTTTTCGTGACTTTAGTAACCTATTCAATTTCTACTTGCGACTATTAAGCGGAAAAGGTCGTACTATCTGTCGTACGATAGATATTCGGATTGTGTGTATAGGCCATAAGACTGGGATGCCATTAAAGTGCATGTGCGTGTAAAGGCAGGCGTCCCAATACTTTTGACAATATAGTGTATGTACACATTATGGTAAAAGCCCAACCACGTGATGCAGATGTTAGTTCTGCTTTAAGCTTAGGCATTCAGGGGATGGTAGATGAAGGGCGGTATAGAGGGGTATGTTGGGACACACTTTATTTTTAACTTGTTTAATTATCAATGTCAGTTTTGCCTCGTCCAAAACACAACGTGGAAAAAACACCCCTGTAAAAAAATAAAATCGAAGCATCTCCTGTCACACTAAATGACTAAACTGTTGCTTTGTTTCAGAAAATTAGGGACGTAAGAGATCGGCATTCTTGAAGCAGGGTGGCAGCAGAGCCTTGAAGGCCGTACAGCAACCTCTGTTGCCATGGCACTGCCGGTGGGCGTAGGACGGTTTTCATGAATGGGTGGAATTCTACAGTATTATTTTTATTTGAACACAGCTGTATCAGAATCTGCAAAGCAGATTTTTATTTATTTTTTTACATAATCCAGACAGAAATTTCCTTGAAAACTGAATGAAAATATGGAATATGTTCAGCCAATCAGAATGCAACGATTCAGAGGAAACAAAAGAGAGTTCTCGGTTTTTATACATGGGTCACAGAGACATAAAGTGGCTGTAAATGTATACATATACCCAGTGAGGTGACCGGCCACACAGAGATTAAACAAATCCTCCTACATAAGTTGCACCTGTTTACCTGCAGCCCTCTTTTCTCTACATCCTTTCAAAAGCCAGAATTTATACAGCTTGTCTGAGCTTTCAGAAAGCAGGGGGTGGGGAGCTAAAGTTACACATTACAGAGCTCAGTGAAGAGAGCGCAGATTGGAGGCAAGGGACAACACCCCCCCCCCTTCACACAGCACACAGGAACAGAGCTGAGTCTGTCAATCACAGGCTGTGTGCTGGAGGTCCCTCCCTTGTCACCTTTTTTCTCTTGGTGTCAGAAAAACTTGTTAGGGTTTACTTCCTCTTTAAGGACATTCCTCCACAATGACATGTTACAGGCCAGTATTTCTCAAACTTTTTAACATGGAGGAACCCTTGAAATAACTTTCCAGTTTCAGGGAGCCCCTGCTAATATTTACTATGTCTACAGCTCACAGTACATTAGTGTGATGGCCAGTGGGCAAAACTCTCCTTACAATGGTGGTCATTGGGAGGAATGCTCCTTACATTGGTGGCCAGTGAAAGGAATGCTCCTTACATTGGTGGTCAGTGGGAAGAATGTTCCTTACATTGGTGATCAGTGGGAAGAATGTTCCTTACATTGGTGGTCAGTGGGAAGAATGCTCCTTACATTGGTGGCCAGTGAAAGGAATGCTCCTTACATTGGTGGTCAGTGGGAAGAATGTTCCTTACATTGGTGATCAGTGGGAAGAAAGCCCCTTACATTGGTGATCAGTGGGAAGAATGTTCCTTACATTGGTGATCAGTGGGAAGAATGCTCCTTACATTGATGATCAGTGGGAAGAATGTTCCTTACATTGGTGGGAAGAATGCTCCTTACATTGATGATCAGTGGGAAGAATGTTCCTTACATTGGTGATCAGTGGGAAGAATGTTCCTTACATTGGTGATCAGTGGGAAGAATGCTCCTTACATTGGGGGTCAGTGGGAAGAATGTTCCTTACATTGGTGATCAGTGGGAAGAATGTTCCTTACATTGGTGATCAGTGGGAAGAATGTTCCTTACATTGGTGATCAGTGGGAAGAATGCTCCTTACATTGGTGATCAGTGGGAAGAATGTTCCTTACATTGGTGATCAGTGGGAAGAATGTTCCTTACATTGGTGGTCAGTGGGAAGAATGTTCCTTACATTGGTGATCAGTGGGAAGAATGTTCCTTACATTGGTGATCAGTGGGAAGAATGCTCCTTACATTGGTGATCAGTGGGAAGAATGCTCCTTACATTGGTGATCAGTGGGAAGAATGTTCCTTACATTGGTGATCAGTGGGAAGAATGTTCCTTACATTGGTGATCAGTGGGAAGAATGTTCCTTACATTGGGGGTCAGTGGGAAGAATGTTTCTTACATTGGTGGTCAGTGGGAAGAAGGAGGAGGACACACCCAAAGAGCTCTCTCTGGGAACCAGCCTTTTTCAAGCCTGGGCCTTGCCTGCTAGCTTGGCCCAGGAATAATGGCTGATCCTGGGGGAGGCCCTGGGAGGGATCCCCCTGATGACACGGGGCCTAGTGAGGAGGAGGAGGTGGAGGATCTGATTGGGGGTCCAGGCCCTGGTGAGCATGTTAATGTCTACAGACAGAAGATCATTGATCGTTTCCGGGCAATCGGAAGAGCTGAGGAGAAACTTAAATGTTTAAAATTTGAACATAAAAACTTCAGGGCCAAGTATTTCCAGGCCTGGAGTAAGAATCGTTTGGCCATGAAGCCTGAGTTACAGCAGATGGAGGAGAAGGTAAAGAAGCAATCTTTATTGTTGGAGAAATTGAAAGATAAAAGTGGAGCTTTGGCAGAAAAGTTTACCAATGAGAGATTTGCCTCCCAGACATCAGTGAGTTCTGTGGATCAGCAGCACCAGAGCAATGTGGATGGATCTGCATCATGCCCCCCGCACATGGATTTTGCTGCTACTGCTGGGACTTGTAGTTCCACAAGCAAGATGGCTGCCAGCTCCAAAGAGCCTGTTTCAGCCTCACCTGGGCTGGTTGATGCAGGTGGGGGAGGGCATACCTCCCAACTGGCACGGAATCGACCCCCCCCCCCCCCCCCCCCCCGCTCAACAACTTCTTTTTTCATGTCCGAATTTTTTTTTTAAATGTCCCGGACCCCCCCGCTCAACAACTTTAGTTAGCAGGGGAGAGGGGACTTTTAAAAGTTGGGAGGTATGGGGGAGGGGAGCAGCACAGTGCAGCATGTGAAGTGGAAGCAGCCATGGAAGTCTCCTGCAATGATTCACCTGTTGCTGTACAATCTTGCTTAGCTGACAATCCTGTCCTGATGGAGAAGAGTCTGCCTGGAGGTGAAGTATCTATGGGTACAGCAGTGAGTGTGGACGCGGCAGGAACTATGAATGTGCCAGAAAATAATGACAGCAATAATATGGATAAGGCAATGGACATGGTGGGTGGTGGTGAAGGGGTTAATGTTGCTGCTTTAGGTAAAAATGACATTTCTCCTCCTGCTCAGCAGAGGAAAGACTCATCAGGTGTGCAATTGTCATCTGCCAGAGTTGTGTCAGACGTTTCTAAACGCACAACGGGATCCTCTGCAGGGAGGTCTGTGAGCACTGGCAGCTATGCGACAATTTTGGGGAGTCGCACCAAGGAGGGTGGGGGGAATGCTGCAAATGTTAGTGGTCACAATTTCAGGAGGTTTAGTGGGGGGATGGTTAGTGGGTACCAGAGGAGAAATGTGGTCCAGTTGAAGTGGGAGGGGGAGGGGACCCCACCAGTAAGGGGGAGGGTGGCAGAGTTGGTTCTGGAAATGTGTTTTAGTGTTTCAGATATTTTTGCTTTGATTTGCCCGGTGGGGAGTTATGAGTTTGATTTGTCCTTTGTAAAGCCTGAGGGTTTGGATTTGTTTTGGGAACGATTTAGGAGGTGCGGGGGCCTTCCGCAGTGGAACGGTTGGGTGCCAAAGGTGATTTCCAGGCAGCCTCTGATAAAATCTGTCACGATCCTGGTGCGTAATGAATCTATACCAGAGGCTGATTTAATAGTATGGCTACGCCGATATGGTGAGGTCCTCGCTCCACTGCAGAAGGTCCTTGACCTGCATGGGATTTGGACAGGGGCCTGGACAGTGTCATTAAAATTAGGGGTGCTGGAAAATGTAGTCCAACATCTGCCCTGTTCAGCCTTTCTGGGGAGGGATAGGCTGACCATTTTTTACCAAGGTCAGCCTAAAGTCTGCAACAAATGTGGTGAAAAGGGCCATTTTGCATCTACCTGCACCCGTAAAAAGTGTTCACTGTGCCAGGATATGGACCATTTGGCTAAGGATTGTACCGATATTCGGTACAATTTGTGCCAAAAGCTCGGTCATCCTTATAGTCAATGCCCGGAGGCATAACTTGCCGGGATTGGAGGCTGAGCTGCAGAGGCTAGATAAGGAGGATGAGGCCGCTGAAACTGTTGTTGTACCTCCTGTGTCTGTGACAGCTGATGTTTCTGTTCCCCCTAGTGATGTGGTCCCTGAGTCTGTCCCTCCTGTGTCTGTGACATCTGTTAATTCGGTTCCCCCTAGTGATGTGGTCCCTGAGTCTGTCCCTCCTGTGTCTGTGACATCTGTTAATTCGGTTCCCCCTAGTGATGTGGTCCCTGAGTCTGTCCCTCCTGTGTCTGTGACATCTGTTAATTCGGTTCCCCCTAGTGATGTGGTCCCTGAGTCTGTCCCTCCTGTGTCTGTGACATCTGTTAATTCTGTTTCCCCTAGTAATGTGGTCCCTGAGTCTGTCCCTCCTGTGGTACGTAGATCCTCCAGACTGGCGGAAGCTGCTGGAGGGGCAGGTTTAGCGGATCTTCCCACTCAGCCTCCAGTCCCTGCCCCTCGGCAGCGCAAGCGTGGTCAAGGGAATGTGGGGGTGCTGGATGGGGGTGGGGCTGATGGAAGGGTATCCATACCCCATGTCTCACGCTCTGTTGATGGGGATTCGGATGATGAGGGGTGGGAGAAGATTAGGAGGAAGAAAAAAAAGAAGAGGAAGACAAGAAAAGCAGTCATTTCTTCCTCAGAGTCGGACCCAGGTGGGGTTCCTCTTGGCAACACCTTTTCTGTTTTGTCGGGTGATGAAATGTCAGATGTATCTTTCTCTTTATCATCTATGGATGAGGGGGAGTCACGCAGTCTGAAGAGAGCTGTTTCTGGGGATGAAAGTGTGGTAAGGGTTAAGAAACGAATCCCCCAATCATCCTGATGGCATATCAGACCTGCCTTTGGTGATCTGCCCATCTCTGGGTGAGGAGCTCTTTTCTTTTTCTTTGTTGGTGTGAGTTGTAGAGAGATTTATTTTCCAGTAATTACATGATTTTTGCTTTTACTGTAAAGTCTTTTTTTGTTTGAGAGCAGATTTGCTATATTTATTTTCATTTTTATGTAAATATGTATATATATTGTTTTTATGCTTATTGATTGCAAGTCCTTTAATAAAGAAAAATTGGGAAGAATGTTCCTTACATTGATGATCAGTGGGAAGAATGCTCCTTACATTGATGATCAGTGGGAAGAATGCTCCTTACATTGGTGATCAGTGGGAAGAATGTTCCTTACATTGGTGATCAGTGGGAAGAATGCTCCTTACATTGGTGATCAGTGGGAAGAATGCTCCTTACATTGGTGATCAGTGGGAAGAATGCTCCTTACATTGGTGGTCAGTGGGAAGAATGTTCCGTACATTGGTGATCAGTGGGAAGAATGCTCCTTACATTGGTGATCAGTGGGAAGAATGCTCCTTACATTGGTGATCAGTGGGAAGAATGCTCCTTACATTGGTGATCAGTGGGAAGAATGTTCCTTACATTGGTGATCAGTGGGAAGAATGTTCCTTACATTGGTGATCAGTGGGAAGAATGCTCCTTACATTGGTGGTCAGTGGGAAGAATGTCCCTTACATTGGTGACCAGTGGGAAGAATGTCCCTTACATTGGTGGTCAGTGGGAAGAATGCTCCTTACATTGGTGATCAGTGGGAAGAATGCTCCTTACATTGGTGGCCAGTGGAAGGAATGCTCCTTACATTGGTGATCAGTGGGAAGAATGTTCCTTACATTGGTGATCAGTGGGAAGAATGTTCCTTACATTGGTGATCAGTGGGAAGAATGCTCCTTACATTGGTGATCAGTGGAAGGAATGCTCCTTACATTGGTGATCAGTGGGAAGAATGTTCCTTACATTGGTGATCAGTGGGAAGAATGCTCCTTACATTGGTGATCAGTGGGAAGAATGCTCCTTACATTGGTGATCAGTGGGAAGAATGCTCCTTACATTGGTGATCAGTGGAAGGAATGCTCCTTACATTGATGGCCACTGGCAAGAATGCTGCATACTTTGGTGGCCAGGGGGAAAGAATCCTTCTTACATCGATGCCCAATGGGAGGAATGCTCCTTACATTGTTGTACAAAAATAAAAAAATATTTACAGGGGGTCCCCGACTTACGAACGGGTTAGGGACTTTCCTCTTGTTTGTAAGCTGGAAATGTTCGGGCAGCACATGCGCAGAACGGCAATTACGGACATTTCCGTTGTTTTCCAATGTTTTCCGATGTTCCGTCTGGCCACGCATGCGCAGAGCGGCAGATGGTCCCCGCAGCGTCCCGTTCGTAAGTAGGAGTTGTTCGTAAGTCGGGCGTTCGTAAGTCGGGGACCCCCTGTATCTGTAGGGACACTCCTTTAATGTTGGCTGCCACTCCTTGAGGATTTTTATTTTTGGTTTGCGAGTTTGTTTTTTTCAATGTATCCTTACATTGTTTGTCACTGGCAAGAATGCGCCTTCCATTGGCCGATCACTGGGAAGAATGCTCCTGAAATTGGTGATCCATGGGAGGAACACTGCTTTCATTGGTGGCCACCAGGAAGAATGTTCCCTTCATTTGTGGTCCTTGGGAAGAGTTCTCTATATACTGTTGGTCAGTGGGAAGCTCACAAAAAGACCAACATTTCCCAGCACACTTTTTAGCTAGCCAAAACCAAATTGACCCTGCATGTTAAAAACAGAGGTTTTAGTTGAACACTTTTGCAAATATATGTGAAAGCTACAGTGCCTACATCAATGTTTCTCTGTATACTGTGGTCCTACGGTGGGAACAATGCTTCTAACATTGATTGAACTTTTTATTGATTGGTGGTCACTGGGAAGACAGCTCCTTGCTTTGGTGGTCAGTTGGAAGAATGTTCCTTAGATTGATGATCAATGGGAATAATGCTCTTTACCTTGGTGGTCATTAGGAACAGTGCCTCTTACATTGGTGGTTACCGGGAAGAATCCCCCCTTACAGATAGCTAAAAAGACTATTATTGCCAATGGTCACTTACCTGAGAGGCAGGAATTGCTTATTTCTCAAGGTTCCCCCCAACATCCTCTGAAGGAACCTTGGGTTAGGAAGGCTGTTCCGAACACTCATTAGATCTGAGGAAGCCACTTGAATAAGTAGTAAAATATCTTCAACATTGCAGAATGTCTAGTGTGTCTAACTACTACTAGCTAGCTATATTGTGACCCGGAGAAATTTCTCAAGGTTACATAGTAGGTGAGATTGAAAAAAAAAAGGCACAAGTCCATCAAGTCCAACCTATGTGTATTACCTTATACAGTCATGGCCGAAATTGTTGGCACCCCAGAACTTTTTCCAGATAATCAAGTATTTCTCACAGAAAAGTATTGCAGTAACGCATGTTTTGCTATACACATGTTTATTCCCTTTGTGTGTATTGGAACAAAACAAAAAAGCAAATTGGACATAATGTCACACAAAACTCCAAAAATGGGCTGGTCAAAATTCTTGGCACCCTTAACTTAATATTTGTTTGCACACCCTTTGGAAAAAATAACTGAAATCAGTCGCTTCCTATAACCATCAATAAGCTTCTTACACCTCTCACCCAGAATTTTGGACCACTCTTCCTTTGCAAACTGCTCCAGGTCTCTCTTATTGGAAGGGCGCCTTTTCCCAACAGCAATTTTAAGATCTCTCCACAGGTGTTCAATGGGATTTGGATCTGGACTCATTGCTGGCCACTTTGGAACTCTCCAGCGCTTTGTTGTCATCCATTTCTGGGTGCTTTTTGACATATGTTTGGGGTCATTGTCCTGCTGGAAGACCCAAGATCTCGGACGCAAATCCAGCTTTCTGAGACTGGGCTCTACAGTGCGATCCAAAATCTTTTGGTAATCCTCAGATTTCATGATGCCTTGCACACATTCAAGGCACCCAGTGCCAGAGGCAGCAAAACAACCCTAAAACATCATTGAACCTCCACCATATTTCACTGTAGGTACTGTGTTCTTTTCTTTGTAGGCCTCATTCCATTTTTGGTAAACAGTAGAATGATGTGCTTTACCAAAAAGCTCCATCTTGGTCTCATCTGTCCACAAGACGTTTTCCCAGAAGGATTTTGGCTCACTCAATTACATTTTGGCAAACTGTAGTCTTGCTTTTTTATGTCTCTGTGTCAGCAGTGGGGTCCTCCTGGGTCTCCTGCCATAGCGTTTCATTTCATTTAAATGTCGACGGATAGTTGACGCTGACACTGATGTTCCCTGAGCCTGCGGGACAGCTTGGATTTCTTTGGAACTTGTTTGGGGCTGCTTATCCACCATCCGGACTATCTTGCGTTGCAACCTTTCATCTATTTTTCTCTTCCGTCCACGCCCAGAGAGATTAGCTACAGTGCCATGGGTTGCAAACTTCTTGATAATGTTGCACACTGTGGACAAAGGCAAATCTAGATCTCTGGAGATGGACTTGTAACCTTGAGATTGTTGATAATTTTCCACAATTTTGGTTCTCAAGTCCTCAGACAGTTCTCTTCTCCTCTTTCTGTTGTCCATGCTTAGTGTGGCACACACAGACACACAATGCAAAGACTAAGGGCTCTTTCACAAGGGCGGATCCCATGATGATCCGCCCCGTGAACATCCGCTTGCTCAGCGGTGATCACTCCGTTGATCCCCGCTGAGCCGGCGGATGACTTGTCCATCTCTGAACACGGTGCAGAAACGGACCGGTCAGATCGCCGCTTTCCTCTATGGGTGGATCGG
Organism: Rana muscosa; assembly: GCA_029206835.1. Taxonomy (NCBI): domain Eukaryota; kingdom Metazoa; phylum Chordata; class Amphibia; order Anura; family Ranidae; genus Rana; species Rana muscosa. The sequence continues at coordinate 42,173,266 of CM055117.1, read as the reverse complement.
ATGAACACGGACCGTCTGTCCGTGTTCATCCGATTCGATCCGCAGACGGATGGAAAAATAGGATTTTCCTCCGTCATGCTAAACGGACCATAGTGGAGACTGATGTCATCGGATGTCAGCGGATGAGCACAGAGTTATTAGTAAAATAGTGAACAGGAGCACGCACAGGCACAGGCATGCCATAGGGATACATGTATGCCCGTTTTTAATCCGAAAACGGATTGATGGATGGATGAAAAACAGACATACGGTCCGCCATAGGGATACATGTATGCCCGTTTTTAATCCGAAAACGGATGGATGAAAAACAGACATACGGTCCGCCCGTGTGAAAGGGGCCTAAGTGAACTTCTCTCCTTTTTATCTGCTTTTAGGTGTGATTTTTATATTGCCCACACCTGTTACTTGCCCCAGGTGAGTTTAAAGGAGCATCACATGCTTGAAACAATCTTATTTATCCACAATTTTAAAAGGGTGCCAAGAATTTTGACCAGCTAATTTTTGGAGTTTTGTGTGACATTATGTCCAATTTGCTTTTTTTACTCCCTTTTTTGTTTTGTTCCAATACACACAAAGGGAATAAACATGTGTATAGCAAACCATGTGTTACTGCAATACTTTTCTGTGAGAAATACTTGATTTTCTGGAAAAATGTCTGGGGTGCCAACAATTTCGGCCATGACTGTATATCCCTGTATGTTGCGGTCATTCAGGTGCTTATCTAATAGTTTTTTGAAACTATCGATGCCCCCCGCTGAGACCACCACCTGTGAAAGGGAATTCCACATCCTTGCCGCTCTTACAGTAAAGAACCCTCTACGTAGTTTAAGGTTAAACCTAATTTCTTCTAATTTTAATGAGTGGCCACGTATCTTGTTAAACTCCCTTCCGCAAAAAAGTTTTATCCCTATTGTGGGGTCACCAATACGGTATTTGTAAATTTAAATCATATCCCCTCTCAAGTGTCTCTTCTCCAGATAGAATAAGTTCAGTGCTCGCAACCTTTCTTCATAACTAATATCCTACAGACCCTTTATTAGCTTTGTTGCCCTTCTCTGTACTCGCTCCATTTCCAGTACATCCTTCCTGAGGACTGGTGCCCAGAACTGGACAGCATAGTCCAGGTGCGGCCGGACCAGAGTCTTGAAGAGCGGAAGAATTATCGTTTTATGTCTGGAGTTAATCCCTTTTTTATTGCATGCCAATATTCTGTTTGCTTTGTTAGCAGCAGCTTGGCATTGCATGCCATTGCTGAGCCTATCATCTACTTGGACCCCCAGGTCCTTTTCCATCCAAGATTCCCCCAGAGGTTCTCCCCCCCCCCCCCCAGTGAGTAGATTGCATTCATATTTTTTCCACCCAAATGAATTATTTTACATTTTTCTACATTAAAGCTCATTTGCCATGTAGTTGCCCACCCCATTAATTTGTTCAGATTTTCTTTCAAGGTTTCCACATCCTGCGGAGAAGTTATTGCCCTGCTTAGCTTGGTATCGTCCGCAAATACAGAGATTGCACTGTTTACCCCATCCTCCAGGTCATTTATGAACAAATTAAATAGGATTGGTCCCAGCACAGAACCCTGTGGAACCCCACTACCCACCCCTGACCATTCGGAGTATTCCCTATTTATCACCACCCTCTGAACTCGCCCTTGTAGCCAGTTTTCAATCCATGAGCTCACCCTATGGTCCATGCCAACGGACCTTATTTTGTACAGTAAACATTTATGGGGAACTGTGTCAAATGCTTTTGCAAAATCCAGATACACCACATCTACGGGCCTTCCTTTATCTAGATGGCAACTCACCTCCTCATAGAAGGTTAATAGATTGGATTGTCAAGAACAATTCTTCATGAAAATCCATGCTGATTACTGCTAATGATACCGTTCTCATTACTAAAATCTTGTATATAGTCCCTTATCATCCCCTCCAAGAGCTTACATACTATTGATGTTAGGCTAACTGGTCTTAAGACTTATTTCTCAAGGTCCCCCCCTCCAACAACCTCTGAATGAACCTTGGTTGAGAAAGGCTGTTCCAAACACTCATTGGATCTGAGGAAGCCACTTGAATAAATAGTAAAATATCTTCAACATTACAGAATATCTAGTCACGTGTGACTAACTACTACTAGCTAGCTATATTGTGACCCGGAGATGGCAAATCACCTCCTCATAGAAGGTTAATACATTGGTTTGGCAAGAACAATTCTTCATGAAAATCCATGCTGATTACTGCTAATGATACCGTTTTCATTACTAAAATCTTGTATATAGTCCCTTATCATCCCCTCCAAGAGCTTACATACTATTGATGTTAGGCTAACTGTTCTCAAGGCGTATTTCTCAAGGTCCCCCCCCCCCTCCAACAATCTCTGAGGGAACCTTGGTTGAGAGAGGCTGTTCCGAACACTCATTGGATCTGAGGAAGCCACTTGAATAGGTAGTTTAAATATCTTCAACATTACAGAATGTCGAGTGTGACTAACTACTACTAGCTAGGTATATTGTGACCTGGAGAAATTTCACATGCAGTATTAACTCTCTGGTAGGGGAATCCACAGCTGACACAATTATGTCAGAAGAAGCAGATGCCTATTGTGCAGCTATGAGGCTTGGAAAGTATTGAGTACCCTGATTATGTTTCAAAGACCGTAGAGGATTTTCCTTCCCCTGCTTTTATGAAACTCGGTTGGGGAGGGGGTCTGGTGATAACTTTACCTGCAGCAGAGAAAAATCAGGTCTCCTGTCATGCCAGACAAAGCTGTGCTGTGTGGCAGGGCTGTAAACATCTCAAAACTGGATGCACAGCTCATCTTTGGCAGGTAAAACAATTCCCATATTTGTATTTAATTTGTGTGTTTAGTTGTTAGCCTGGAATTCAGCATTAAGAATATACAAAAGGCGCATCTGTTATAGAGTCACGTGGATTTCACCCGTCACCCCCCGCCACACGGGTCAGGAAGATGACAGTGTTAGTAAATCATCAACACTACACACAGTTCACTTGGCTGCAGATTAATTAGACAGAAAAAACATATGCTACCCCCCGACGGGCGCCCTATTCCTGCTGGAATTAGCGGAATACCGCGTTTCCTTCCTGAGATTTGACTAATGGGGAGTGTACATATGAGGCGTGCGCTAGGAGGATGCAGCGAGCTGATTGATGTTATTTGATGGAATTTGTATTATTACCGCTCTTTTCCATAGAGGAACCCCGATGTCAGCGAACAGGAAATGGTGATAATTAGAGACGAGACAATCTTTTTACAATCTGCTCTGACACCCGTGTGATAGGTTCAGCCTTCATATCTGGGGACCGCCACTCGGATTGGATGTGACTTTATATCTGTCACTTTTCTTGTTTTTTGCTTGTTTTGAAAAAACTTTTTTCCCTCACTTTTAAATCAACTTTTTCTTTTAATTGGATTTTTATTATCTTTATTTTTCATAGTCTGTTCTAGAGAAAATGGCCAGGTCAGGGTGAAAAACACTGTGATATTGTCATTTTTTTTTTTTTGTTGCTCTGGAGGTTTTTGGGGTGTTGAAAGCAGGGGTTGTGTCCTATTTGCTTTACTGATGAAGCCCCATGTGTCACTGAAGTAGGGGAAACCCCAACTTTGGTCTTCAAACTAGGGCCCAGGGGTCAGATGTGGCCCCTTGCTTGCTTTTATTCGGCTCTTGGGACCGCAACAGTGGGGCATTGTTCCTGCCACTCTATTCCTCCTAATGACACCAGTGATGGGGCACTATTTCTCCCACTGACACCAGTGATGGGGCACTATTTCTCCCACTGGCACCAATGATGGGGCACTATTTCTTCCACTGGCACCAATGATGGGGCACTATTTCTCCCACTGACACCAATGATGGGGCACTATTTCTCCCACTGACACCAATGATGGGGCACTATTTCTCCCACTGACACCAATGATGGGGCACTATTTCTCCCACTGGCACCAATGATGGGGCACTATTTCTCCCACTGACACCAATGACAGGATATTATTTTTCCCACTGACACCAATGATGGGGCCTTATTTTTCCCACTGACACCAATGATGGGACACTATTCCGCTCACTGATACCAATGATGGGGCACCATTTCTCCCACTGATACCAATGATGGGGCACTAATCCTCTCACTGACACCAGCCATGGGGCACTATTCCTTCCACTGACACCAATGATGGAACACTATTCCTCCCAGTGACACTAATCATGGGGGATTATTTTTTTCCACTGACACCAATGATGGGGCACTATTCCTCCCAGTGACACTAACGATGGGGCACTAGTCCTCTCACTGACACTAACAATGGGGTACTATTCCTCCCAGTGACAGTAATGATGGGGTACTATTCTTTCCACTGACACCAATGATGGGACACTATTCCTCCCACTGATACCAATGATGGGGCACTATTTCTCCCCTTAGAAAGATGGGGCGCCGTTTACTCCCACTGACACCAGGACATTCTCTACTTCTTCTAGCCACAGTCCGGCCCCCCTAAAGTTTGAAGGACAGTAGACTGGCCCTTTGTTTGAAAAGTTTGCAGACCCCTGCCCTAACTCAATATAATTTAGGGCTTATACACATGGGTTCTTTTTGGCATCAAAGCAAAAGCATGCATATTTCCATGGCCAGGATACACAACTGCCCTATACAGCCAACCATAGTAATGAATGGCAGTAGGTAGTTGTATGTGGGTTTACACTGCAACTTGCATAAACCTGTGCATGTGTAAGGCTGTAGGCCCCTGGATGCAGACTATTGGCATCCAAGGTTGTATGCCTCTGCGTATGTGTTGGTTTATGGAAGTACTGTAGCAGCATAGAGCCACACGTTAGCTTTGCCTGATATGAGTCTTGGCCTTGCCTGATATGAGTCTTGGCCTTGCCTGATATGAGTCTTGGCCTTGCCTGATGTGAGTCTTGGCCTTGCTTAATGTGAGTTATGGCCTTGCCTGATATGAGTCTTGGCCTTGCTTGATATGAGTTTTGGCCTTGCCTGATATGAGTCTTGGCCTTGCCTGATATGAGTCTTGGCCTTGCTTGATGTGAGTATTGGCCTTGCCTAATATGAGTCTTGGCCTTGCCTGATATGGGTCTTGGCCTTGCCTGATATGGGTCTTGGCCTTGCTTGATATGGGTCTTGGCCTTGCCTGATATGGGTCTTGGCCTTGCCTGATATGGGTCTTGGCCTTGCCTGATATGGGTCTTGGCCTTGCCTGATATGGGTCTTGGCCTTGCTTGATATGAGTCTTGGCCTTGCTTGATATGAGTCTTGGCCTTGCCTAATATGAGTCTTGGCCTTGTCTGATATGGGTCTTGGCCTTGCCTGATATGGGTCTTGGCCTTGCTTGATATGGGTCTTGGCCTTGCCTGATATGGGTCTTGGCCTTGCCTGATATGGGTCTTGGCCTTGCCTGATATGGGTCTTGGCCTTGCCTGATATGGGTCTTGGCCTTGCTTGATATGAGTCTTGGCCTTGCTTGATATGAGCCTTGGCCTTGTTTGATATGATATTGGCTGTGCCAGACATGAATTTTGGACCTGCTAGATGGGAGTCTTGGCTGTCCCAGATGTGAGTCTTGGTCATTCTGGATGTAAGGTTTGGCCTTGCCAAATGTGAGTTTTGGCTTTGCCCAATGTGAATTTTGGCCATGCCAGAGGTGAATCTTGGTTGTGCAGGATGTACGTTTTGACATTTCCAAATGTGAGTCTTGGCCTTGCCCAATGTGAATCTTAGTTGTGCCAGATGTGAGTCCTGGCCTTACCAGATGTGAGCCTGCGCCTTGCCAAATGTGGGTCTTGGCTGTGATTTATAACAATTATTCTGACAGGTCATCATTAAAACAATGTCCTGCTTTCTAATTAGACCAGTATTCCTAATTAGCGCATGTTTTGCATTTTCCCGATGAAATCGGAAACTGTCTCCAAGTACTCGATGGGAGGGTGAATGGCAAAATCACATTTTGTGCTACAAAGGATTATACAAACTATTTAAGTAGTAAAAGGCAGCAATGTTCCAGGATACAAAACATTCTTCGTTTGTATTTGCTAATCCTGGAAGACATCCAAAATATCACCATACACCGCTTCATATGCTAATAGATGGCACTTGTTTGCTTAGAAACGGTTTTATTTTTTTTAACTATTTCAGCAAACTTTTCTATCCACCAAAAGTTGTAAAGCAGAAATAGAAATAAGTAGAAATGCCTGCACTGACCTTCTAGGGCAGTGATGCCGAACCTTGACACCCCAGATGTTTTGGAACTACATTTCCCATGATGCTCATGCACTCTGCAGTGTAGTTGAGCATCATGGGAAATGTAGTTCCAAAACATCTGGCGTGCCAAGGTTTGCCATCACTGTTCTAGGGTGTTTTTATGCCCGACACCCAAGATTAACAAACTTGGACCTGGCCTGCTGCTTCGCACGCCTAGCTCTTAGTGGTGATCCTGGTCCTTGGTGATTCTCCCATGAAGGTCCTTGTTTAGGCACTTCCTGTTACAGGGTGACAACTGTCTCTCTGTTGTGCTTTTCTTTTCAGCTTTCACCCTGTCACATGTGTCCCCGGTGGGGACACACATTACGCAGGCATTATCACGGGCACGCATGTGCAGTAGAAGCCACAACGAGTGTATGTAGATACAGAGTGGTTGAAGGAGGCTGGAAGAGATCAGCAGCACTGAGATTAGAACTGAGAATAAAAAAAGGCAGTTATTGTTATTTATAGAAAAAAATGCAATTGCTTGTAGCGGAACTACACTGCATCTGAGCACCACAAACCAAAAACACTATTTACGTTGTCATTTATTTTTGATATTTAAAGCAAACTTATCCATGTCTCCATGCTTTATTTTGAACACCCCCTAGCATTTCTGGCCGTGGCCATCTTGAATAAGGGAAACTGGTACATGTAGAATTTACTTCCTGGAATCCATCTGCCCTTAGCTCAGGCATGCATGCAGGAGGGTGTGCTTATCTGGAGAAGGTTTCTAATTCCAGCAGGAAAATGCAAAACATGCTAATTAAGAATATTGGTCTATTTAGGAAGAAGGACATTGTTTTAATGGTACCTGCCAGAATAATTGTTACCAAGCACAGCCAAGACCCACACCTGGTAATGCCAAGGCTCACATCTGGCAGAGCCAGGACTCACATCTGACACAGCTAAGATTTACATTGGGCAAGGCCAAGACTCACTTCATGCAAGCCCAAAACTCACATTTGGCAAGGCAAAGACTTGCATTTGGGCATGACTGGTCCCCTGTAGCTGCTTCTCCTTTTTGGTCTCACGGCCATTCCCTCACTGACGTCATCATGCACAATGCAGGACCTGCAGACCTGTATTGTATGAGGGGACATCGAGGGTCCCCTTTAAATTTTGGGACAGGAACTGAGAAGAACGCAGGCTGCTAGGGAAATTAGGAGTAAGGTAAGTATTCCTCTCTGTTACGTCCACCTAGACCCCTGATGCCCAGCCTGCGACCTGGGTTCTGCATGCAGGCCTTTGAAACTTATATATCAGGGTCCCTGGAGACAATAGTTTGTATTTTGGTTCTTACCATTCCAATGAAGGAAAAATATTCATTAGACTGATGTTTATATTGTTTGGTTTATTTATTTTACGCAGTCTTAAGCCCTGTACACACGATCGGTTTTACCGATGAAAACAGTCTGATGGACTTTTTTCATCGGACAAACCGATCGTGTATGGGCCCCATCGGTCTTTTTTCCATCGGTGTTAAAAAATAGAACATGTTTTAAATTTTTTTAGATGGAAAAAAAACGATAGCAAATTACTATCGTCTGTGGGGAACTCCATCGGATAAAAAACCCACGCATGCTCAGAAGCATAGAACTTCGTTTTTCTCGGCTCATCGGAGTGTTTTACGTCACCGCGTTTGGGACGATCGGTTTTTTGACTGATGGTGTGTAGGCAAGACTGATGGAAGACAGCTTCATCGGATTTCCGATGGAAAAATCCATCGGATTAGAATCCATAGGAAATCCGATCGTGTGTACAGGGCTTTACTTTCTTCTGTGCTCTCCAGCACTTTTCCTCTTTTTTCTCTTTTTCTTTTCCTCTAATGTATCTTGCAGAGAGAAATATCAAATGTGGCACAAGTCGTTTTTAGGCTGCTGTAGGGAGCACAGATGTGGAGGCATTGATGTGTAATGTGGCTGTAATAGCAGTGATCTCTAGCAGTCTCCTGTAACCTTTCTCTGGTCCATGTTTGTCTTCTGAAGTAATTCTACAATCGCCAACAACTTCTGTAGCAAATCCTCAGTCTCTATCTCCTGAAGCACGCCCCAAACTCCTGAGGCTTACCCACAGTTTCTGACCATATCCTGAAGCACATTCCTAGTCTCCAACAACTCCTATAGCACGTCCGTGCAGTCACTGACTATCTCCTGAAGCAATCTCTGACCAACTTCTGTAGCATGTCCCTAGTCTTTGACCAACTTCTGTAGCATGTCCCTAGTCTTTGACCAACTTCTGTAGCCTGTCCCTATTCTTTGACCAACTTCTGTAGCATGTCCCCAGTCTCTGACCAACTCCTGTAGCATGTCCCTAGTCTTTGACCAACTTCTGTAGCATATTCCAGTATCTGACCATCTCTGGAAGCACGTCTCTAGTCTCCAACAACTCCTATAGCACGTCCGTGCAGTCACTAACTATCTCCTGAAGCAATCTTTGACCAACTTCTGTAGCATGTCCCTAGTCTTTGACCAACTTCTGTAGCATGTCCCTAGTCTTTGACCAACTTCTGTAGCATGTTCCTAGTCTTTGACCAACTTCTGTAGCATGTCCCTAGTCTTTGACCAACTTCTGTAGCATGTTCCTAGTCTTTGACCAACTTCTGTAGCATGTCCCTAGTCTTTGACCAACTTCTGTAGCATGTTCCTAGTCTTTGACCAACTTCTGTAGCATGTCCCTAGTCTTTGATCAACTTCTGTAGCATGTCCCTAGTCTTTTACCAACTTCTGTAGCATGTCCCTAGTCTTTTACCAACTTCTGTAGCATGTCCCTAGTCTTTTACCAACTTCTGTAGCATGTCCCTAGTCTTTTACCAACTTCTGTAGCATGTCCCTAGTCTTTTACCAACTTCTGTAGCCTGTCCCTATTCTTTGACCAACTTCTGTAGCATGTCCCCAGTCTCTGACCAACTCCTGTAGCATGTCCCTAGTCTTTGACCAACTTCTGTAGCCTGTCCCTATTCTTTGACCAACTTCTGTAGCATGTCCCCAGTCTCTGACCAACTCCTGTAGCATGTCCCTAGTCTTTGACCAACTTCTGTAGCATATTCCAGTATCTGACCATCTCTGGAAGCACGTCTCTAGTCTCCAACAACTCCTATAGCACGTCCATGCAGTCACTAACTATCTCCTGAAGCATATACGCAATCTCTGACCAACTGCAGTAGCATGTCCCTAGTCTGACCAACTTCTGTAGCATGTCCCCAGTCTCTGACCAACTCTGGTAGCCTGTCCCTAGTCTTTGACCAACTTCTGTAGCATGCCCCCAGTTTCTCACTAACTCCTGTAGCATGCCCCCAGTCTCTGACCCACTCCTGTAGCATGCCCGCAGTCTCTGACCAACTCCTGTAGCATGTCTGCAATGCAGAGTATTCCAGGACGGAAAAGTGCCTCCTATTCTTGGCTAGGTATAGAACATAGGTATAAAACAGATAAAAACACATGCAAACCGCTTTCAAGATGGCCGCCGTGGCACTTCCGGCATGTGTGATTGCGTCACTTCCAGTGTCTGACGTCACTTCCAACGCATTTCATCGTGATGACTTTTTTGAAGGATGTGATGCCAGGCCAAGTCTTATGTATATATATATACTAAATTTCCGCTCACACTGGCCGCTAAGTCAGCCATTTTTGCTACTGGTAAAGTTTCCAAAATGTCCTAGTATAGCTGTAGTACAATAAAAGTGGCTGGTAAAATGCCTTCCGCTAACAATGAATACCCCTGCCTCCATGCCAATTGATGTCAATTGATTGAAAAAATAAACATCCCATAAGGCTGTTACTCAAATCATGACAATTACATGGACATATCCATATGTAATCTAATCAAACCGCCCCCAAGAAAACAGGATGCATTCATGATTTTGATACATGCACTTTATTTGATGTAGAGTTCATAACACTCAATAGACTATCTTTGAGACTAGGATCTTCTCTTCACTGCTTTAATTATCCATCATTCTGCAAGGGAAGCAGATTGTATCCAGCTGCTGGGGAATTCATGTTTATTGTTCTTTGTCTCTAGTGTGCTGATATTTTATGCTATTATAGAAAATGCTTACAGACAGAGGAAGGGGATGAGTTTGGTAAAATTGTCTCCTGTGGTCAGTCTTGTGTATTTAATAAAGAAGGTGAATTTTACACTCAGCCCTCTGCAAAATTTGATAAATGTCTTTGTGCACTCCATCATTCTTGCTAATGATAAGTCTCAGAGAGCGCCAGCTTAAGAAATGACTTCACCTGCCCCATAATGTACATTTATGAAAGAAAGGTCCTCCTGAGATAACAGCTCAGTGGTGGGAATAGTCCAAAACAACAAAACTGCAGAGAGTGTGAGAACTGAAGCGCGTCGCTCTGTACAGAAAACAAATTATTCATGCTGGGACAAGTAAACCAAATAGCCAGCTGCATTTTATGATAAGGCAGATTTTCGTCTTCTCTGGATTGTAAGAGGTAAACTCCAATCAAAAAACTTAAAATTTACCCTTGACATATATAATGGAAACACTGGCTATCTGCTTAGCTCTTCAGTTATTTATTTGTGTAGTGCACCAGTCAACCCAACTTCTTCTTGTTCGTAACTTGATGATCTGAAAATGCTGTTAGTGATGCTGACATTTTCAAGAACATTTACCTCAAGTTCCTTTCTGACGCTCACATACAGGGAACTTGATATGAAAAAATATATATGTATATATATATATATATATATATATATATATATATATACACAGTTGTGCTCTTAAGTGTACATACCCTGGCAGAATTTATGATTTCTTGGCCATTTTTCAGAGAATATGAATGATAACACAAAAACTTTTCTTTCACTCTAAAGCCATTTATTATCAATCAACTGTGTTTACTCTTTTTAAATCATAATTACACCAGAAACTACCCAAATTAAAAGTTTACATACCCCAGTTCTTAATACCGTGTATTGCCCCCTGTAACATCAATGACATCTTGAAGTCTTGTGTGGTATACAGAGAGGGTTAGTGCGGTGGTTAATGTTAGGGTTACAGGGAGGGTTAGTGTGGTGGTAATGTTAGGGTTACAGGGAGGGTTAGTGTGGTGGTTAATGTTAGGGTTACAGGGAGGGTTAGTGCAGTGGTTAATGTTAGGGTTACAGGGAGGGTTAGTGCGGTGGTTAATGTTAGGGTTACAGGGAGGGTTAGTGCGGTGGTTAATGTTAGGGTTACAGAGAGGGTTAGTGCGGTGGTTAATGTTAGGGTTACAGAGAGGGTTAGTGCGGTGGTTAATGTTAGGGTTACAGAGAGTGTTAGTGCAGTGGTTAATGTTAGGGTTACAGAGAGGGTTAGTGCGGTGGTTAATGTTAGGGTTACAGGGAGGGTTAGTGCGGTGGTTAATGTTAGGGTTACAGAGAGGGTTAGTGCGGTGGTTAATGTTAGGGTTACAGGGAGGGTTAGTGCAGTGGTAATGTTAGGGTTACAGGGAGGGTTAGTGTGGTGGTTAATGTTAGGGTTACAGGGAGGGTTAGTGCGGTGGTAATGTTAGGGTTACAGGGAGGGTTAGTGTGGTGGTTAATGTTAGGGTTACAGGGAGGGTTAGTGCAGTGGTTAATGTTAGGGTTACAGGGAGGGTTAGTGCGGTGGTTAATGTTAGGGTTACAGGGAGGGTTAGTGCGGTGGTAATGTTAGGGTTACAGGGAGGGTTAGTGTGGTGGTTAATGTTAGGGTTACAGGGAGGGTTAGTGCAGTGGTTAATGTTAGGGTTACAGGGAGGGTTAGTGCGGTGGTTAATGTTAGGGTTACAGGGAGGGTTAGTGCGGTGGTTAATGTTATGGTTACAGAGAGGGTTAGTGCGGTGGTTAATGTTAGGGTTACAGGGAGGGTTAGTGCGGTGGTTAATGTTAGGGTTACAGAGAGGGTTAGTGCGGTGGTTAATGTTAGGGTTACAGAGAGGGTTAGTGCGGTGGTTAATGTTAGGGTTACAGGGAGGGTTAGTGCGGTGGTTAATGTTATGGTTACAGAGAGGGTTAGTGCGGTGGTTAATGTTAGGGTTACAGGGAGGGTTAGTGCGGTGGTTAATGTTAGGGTTACAGAGAGGGTTAGTGCGGTGGTTAATGTTAGGGTTACAGGGAGGGTTAGTGCGGTGGTTAATGTTAGGGTTACAGAGAGGGTTAGTGCGGTGGTTAATGTTAGGGTTACAGGGAGGGTTAGTGCGGTGGTTAATGTTAGGGTGACAGGGAGGGTTAGTGCGGTGGTTAATGTTAGGGTTACAGGGAGGGTTAGTGCGGTGGTTAATGTTAGGGTGACAGGGAGGGTTAGTGCGGTGGTTAATGTTAGGGTTACAGAGAGGGTTAGTGCGGTGGTTAATGTTAGGGTGACAGGGAGGGTTAGTGCGGTGGTTAATGTTAGGGTTACAGGGAGGGTTACTGCGGTGGTTAATGTTAGGGTTACAGGGAGGGTTAGTGCGGTGGTTAATGTTAGGGTTACAGGGAGGGTTAGTGCAGTGGTTAATGTTAGGGTTACAGGGAGGGTTAGTGCGGTGGTTAATGTTAGGGTTACAGAGAGGGTTAGTGCGGTGGTTAATGTTAGGGTTACAGGGAGGGTTAGTGCAGTGGTTAATGTTAGGGTTACAGAGAGTGTTAGTGCGGTGGTTAATGTTATGGTTACAGGGAGGGTTAGTGCGGTGGTAATGTTAGGGTTACAGAGAGTGTTAGTGCGGTGGTTAATGTTATGGTTACAGGGAGGGTTAGTGCGGTGGTTAATGTTAGGGTTACAGAGAGTGTTAGTGCGGTGGTTAATGTTAGGGTTACAGGGAGGGTTAGTGTGGTGGTAATGTTAGGGTTACAGGGAGGGTTAGTGTGGTGGTTAATGTTAGGGTTACAGAGAGTGTTAGTGCGGTGGTTAATGTTAGGGTTACAGAGAGTGTTAGTGCGGTGGTTAATGTTAGGGTTACAGGGAGGGTTAGTGCGGTGGTAATGTTAGGGTTACAGAGAGTGTTAGTGCGGTGGTTAATGTTAGGGTTACAGGGAGGGTTAGTGTGGTGGTTAATGTTAGGGTTACAGGGAGGGTTAGTGTGGTGGTTAATGTTAGGGTTACAGGGAGGGTTAGTGCGGTGGTAATGTTAGGGTTACAGGGAGGGTTAGTGCGGTGGTTAATGTTAGGGTTACAGGGAGGGTTAGTGCGGTGGTTAATGTTAGGGTTACAGGGAGGGTTAGTGCGGTGGTTAATGTTAGGGTTACAGGGATTCGATCTGTCTATGGCCGGCTTAACTCTTCCTGTAACCCAATTGTAACCCTCATGCCAAAAACATCCTTGTGACCCTAAAGCTGGCCACACTTGTTACAATCTGTCTACACTAGTGTACAATAATAGACCATACTCTGAAGAAGAAGGGCCTCAACCCCTGAACCCCCTGCGGTGCAGGACTCCTGACAGGGCCAGTGCCAGGGGCCTGCCAAAGCCGATCTTCCAAGTGCTTGGTGAGGCTTTTCCCAAAGAGAGACCCCAGTTGGGAAGAGGAAAATGACCAGAAACCTGCAGATCCCCAACATCAGGACAGGCCACGAAAAACGTGCACTATTCATCGCTGTGAGAAAACAAACAAACCAACACGTACAGTGTAAGTGCTTATGCAATAAATATGTGCAAAAAAAGAAATAAAAAAGTGCCGTACAAAAGGCAAGACAGGAGGCTTCTATGACTAGATGATGCTGGACATCCCCCAGGCAGAAAATGAGATGGGCTCTATCTGGAAATGAAAGGCCACCGCACACCGCTAGCGCAACAGGTGATTTGGAGAGTAAACAGCCTCAGCCCCAAGCTCCTCCTAAGCCATGTTCTGACGCATTTCACCCCACCACCTACGATTTAGCATCGGGCAGGGTGAAATGTATCAGCTTAGGAGGAACTTGAGTGTAAAGCCTCGTACACACGGCCGGTTTTCTTGGCAAGAACCGACAAGAAAACTGCTTGCAGAGCTTTCTTGCCGAGAAAACCGGCCGTCTGCACGAGGCTTTCAGGTTTCTCGTCAGGAAAACTGACCAGAATCTCGACGAGAAAAAAAGAAGACCTGCTTTCTTTTTTCTCGTTGGGATTCTCGTCGGCCTGTTTCCCGACGAGAAACCCGAGTGTGTGTACACTTACCTGTCGCCGTGGAAACCCGCGCATGCTCGAAATGACTTTGACGCATGCGCGGTAGCTTCCTAGGCATAGGTAGGGTATAGCAAGATGGCGGCGACGGCATCGAATGTGACGAGCGCACGCTTGTCGTAGTCGATGACGTCACCGCGTTCTTGCCATTCGAAAGAACGGCGGTAATTTTGAAAGGTACGTGTGTACATTCGGCCGGGACAAGATTCTTGTCAAGAATCTCGTCAGGAAAAACGACGGGTTTTTTCCTGACGAGATTCTCGGCCGTGTGTACAGGGCTTGAGGTGTTCACTTTCCATATCTCCTGTTAAACAAGCGGTGTGTGGTGTCCTTTAATTTCCACATGTACGCACAGCTTTCTAGGACAAGCATATATGGATACCGCCACCCTTACTGCATAGTGAATCATCGGACTTACCTTTACTTGCGAGCACCTGGAGCAGCACTTTAAGCTGTTGTAGGGTAATGTGAATATGGGTTCTATGTGACTTATTACAGCTTCTAAGGCACATTGTGAAATGCTCACAGTGTGCAGTGAAATCAGAGTAAGAAATTCTGTACAGGAGAGGAGCCGCTACAACTATGCAAGAATGAAAGTAAAGGCTGGAGTTCAGCTTTAAAGGGATATTCCCTTGCAGCAAAAATTAATCACTCCTGTTGACAAGACATTAAAAGAGGAATAGGCTTACTTATCATGGATAATTATTTTAATTTATCATTATTTGGGTTCCTCCTAGCCAGAGGTATTTGGCTCTTTCCGCTCCTCTTTTAGACTTCTGGCAGATCACTGTCAGAACCGGAGATAAGTATTTAATGAGGAGAACAATACGGTAATTGGCCTGTCAAATGGAAAACCTTAAATGTATTGACTATTTGACACAATAATGTGACACTTCTTATGTAAATGTATTAACAGGCAGTGATTGTTCCTATCTCACAATTTCACACATACTATCCTCGCGGGGTCTTTTTTTTTTGCCTAGACCTAGTAGGTTTTCTATAACGATTTCATCCCCGCTGAACAAATAGAAGCATTCTGGGAATCATTTTTAATCTTTACCAGAGGCATAAGTGTGCGCTGCAGGCAGGAGTGGGATGGAATCTATGGGGTCCCGTCCAGGCTTCTGGCTGAATTATTTTAATAAAATGGAATCTAATTTTGTCTTTTTCGGGATGGATCCTGGAAGCTGAAAGAGGCCGATCGCAGAGCAGGGGAATGAAATGAGAAGGCGAAGGAAAGTACAGCACATTTTCATCCACTGATGCAAACTATGACGAAAATCAAATCCCGTTTTCGTTTAACGGATGAAAACGGGACGAAAATGTGAGGCAGGGATGTTTACCTTCATTCTAACTTCCAGTTTTCACTGAGCTCTGCCTGCATCCATTCCCAGCAAGCAAGCGAGTTGAAGCGACTGTGTGCACCGTCCATGATGACTGCCAGAGACCAGAGCAGCACGGCGCATTACAGGCAGGCCTCCCGAGTCCCGACGTGACTGTCCCACTCCCGACGAGACTGTCCCACTCCCGACGAGACTGTCCCACTCCCGACGAGACTGTCCCACTCCCAAGTTCCGATATGACTGTCCCACTTGAGTCCTGACGTGACTGTCCCACTCCCGACGAGACTGTCCCACTCCCGAGTTCCGACATGACTGTCCCACTCGAGTCCTGACGTGACTGTCCTACTCCCGAGTTCCGACATGACTGTCCCACTCGAGTCCTGACGTGACTGTCCCACTCCCGACGAAACTGTCCCACTCCCGAGTTCCGACATGACTGTCCCACTCGAGTCCTGACGTGACTGTCCCACTCCCGAGTTCCGACATGACTGTCCCACTCGAGTCCTGACGTGACTGTCCCACTCCCGACGAGACTGTCCCACTCCCGAGTTCCGACATGACTGTCCCACTCGAGTCCTGACGTGACTGTCCCGACTCATGAGACAACCGCCCACGTCCAGAGTAGAGAGCAGATTGTGAGTGTGTGGTACTAGTGTACATTACAATTACAGCAGGCCTGAGGCCTCCCCTCAGACCACCATCCGTCCAGAGCACTGTGTGTGAATTACAGGCCTCCTCTGACCACCAGGGCACTGTGCATTACAGGCAATCCCTCAGACCTGAGGCCACCATCCAGCACTGTGCAGCATTACAGGCCTCCTCTGACCAGGGACCACCGGCATGGCGGCATCCAGAGCACTGTGCATTACAGGCCATCCCTCAGATCTAAGACCACCGTCAAGAGCACTCTGCAGCATTACAGGCCTCCTTGGACCACAGTCCAGAGCACTCTGCAGCATTTAGGGGGAAGAAAACTGCGCTAGCATAAACAACTGTAAAATATTGAAATATTAAAAAAATATTAAAAACAGGCAGCAGTAATAGTGTGAAAGCACCAAAGAACAAAGTAAATAGAAAAACTGCACCAACCCAATCAGAATTGTCCCCAACCCCTCCCAGCAAAGGGGGGGTATTGGAACTAACTAACAGTAAGATAGAGAGTCCAGCGGGTATTGCACCAATATATGGTCTGTAAATGTCACCAATAATGGTCTGTAAATGTCCACAAATCCTATGTTAAACAAACAAACAGAATGCGACACCACAGTGACTTCTCAGATCGCTTTGTGAGGTTCCACCACCAAATTAAGGGAAGCAGCTTACCAGAAGGCAAGCGGGTTGGGGCATTCGACTGTGACCCAGCCGCGGCCTTTTTGTAGACCAGATGCAAATATAGATGGATGCAGCGCCCTGACGACGCTTATTGCGAAACATGTTGGCACTCTGCACTTCTATCCATCAACTACTACGCATCTAATGACTTACCCATACCCAAATTAAATGACACGGACATGCGCACTTTAGATGCTAGACTTACGAAACAAGAAATTGAACGGGCTATCTTTACGTTCCCCCCTAACAAAGCCCCGGGTCCTGACGGTCTCCCGACTGACTTTTATAAGGCTAATATAGAAGTGGTGGCTCCACGGCTAAATGCACTTCTGGAGTATTGCCACGAACATGATACCTTGCCTGATTCCATGATGGAAGCCTATATGGTTCTACTTTTAAAACCGGGCAAGAATCCGAGGGAATGTGCTTCATACAGGCCGATAGCTTTACTTAACACGGACCTAAAAATCTTGACCAAGATACTAGCCCTCAGGCTTGCGACAGTACTCCCATCCATCATTAACATTGACCTGACGGGCTTTATGCCAGGTAAGTCAACGGACACGAACCTAAGGAGACTCTTCACACATTTGCAGATTCCACCAAAACCTGACAGTAAAAGAATTATAGTATCTATAGACTTCGAGAAAGCCTTCGACTCCGTCGATTGGTTGTATATGTTCAAGGTTTTGGAGGTGATGGGGTTTGGACCGCAATATAGGAGGTGGGTGTCTCTGCTCTACAGACGACCGAGAGCAGCTATTCGGCTAGGAACCTCCACCTCGGATTTCTTTGAGGTGGGTAGGGGGACTAGGCAGGGTTGCCCACTGTCCCCGTTCCTGTTCTCCCTTGCTCTTGAACCGTTGGCAGTGGCACTTAGGTCGGATCGAGACATTAATTCCATAAGGGTGGGTACGATTGACGAAACCTTGGCATTGTATGCGGACGACATGTTGCTGTTCCTGGATGACCCGGGGGAGTCCCTGAAAAAAGCGCTGGTGACAATCAATCGCTTTGCCACCTTCTCGGGTCTGAAAGTGAACTGGGGTAAATCCTCTATCCTGCCGATAGATCCAGGAGCTAGGGACAAGGCTGACCCCAAGTTACCATTACAGTGGGTCTCCTCTCTAAAATATCTAGGAGTTCAGGTGACGGCAAATGTGCAGGACTATATCCCTCTTAATATACTTCCCTTAATTACGAGACTAAAGCAGAAGACTCTGACCTGGTCCAAACTCCCACTATCCCTTGTAGGCAGAATAAGTCTCTTAAAGATGAAATTTCTCCCTGTGGTACTGTATTTCCTGCGCCATGCACCAGTCTGGATACCGAAAGCTATCTTTCGGAAGTTTGACAGTGTGGTCTCAACCTTTTTGTGGACCCCCCGGCCCACCAGAATTGGACTAAAAGTATTGCAGGAACCAGGAGGGCAGGGGGGTCTAGCGGTGCCAGACTGGCAAAAATACTATCTGGCGGGTCAAATGGTTTTTGCCCGCAGGTGGTTGGTGGCAGATGATGGTGATGCGGCTACAGTTTTAGAGGCGGCCCTCTTGGGATCATATGAAAGCCTGAAGTATGCACTATTTAGAGGCACCAGATCTGATCTCCCACTGACACAGACGATGAAGGCAAACATTAAAGCCTGGGAAATGGCAGTAAAAACAGCGTGCCCCAACTATCGGGGGGTGTCGCCCTCTACCCCTATTTGGATGAACCCAAATCTACCACAATTCTATAACCTACCAGATCCTATGATCTGGGCGGTTAGAGGAATTAAGACGTTAAAAGACATAACGACTTTTGGAGAAATACAAACCTTCTCACAACTTAAATCTAGACACGGCCTCCCCAATCATTACCTGTTTAGATTTTTACAGATCCGACATGCTTTTCAAGCTCAATTTCAGGACATAAGGGTCGAATCTGTACCTTCATCCCTGGAAATGATGCTGACAGGAGAGGAACTGGCAAAGCCTCTCTCAGACACATACAAGGAATTCTTTAAGGTGACCCCTAAAGCTATCACTAGGTGCCGGGAAAAATGGGCTAGAGAGGTCCCAGAGGTACAAGGCGATGATTGGGAGGACCTCTGGTCTCAACCTTTTAAGAATCTCGTGTCGGCCAGGGACAGATTGATACAATTTAAATTTTTACACAGGAGTTACTACACACCAGCGCGACTGGGAAGAATTTTTCCCTCGACCTCGGCGGAGTGTTGGAGATGTTCCCATTCACCTGCTGACACTGACCACATTTTCTGGCATTGCCCAATCATACAGAATTTCTGGAAAGATATCACTGCATGTATTTCAGATCTCCTGTCGGTCCCAATTCCAATGAATGTAAAAACCTGTCTCCTGGGTCTGGTTGATGATGTGGTGCCCTCAAGAGCAATGCGTACAATGTTGAGTATACTGTTCTTCTATGGCAGGAAGGCTATCCTGCTTGCCTGGAAAAAACCGGTGGCTCCAAGCGTTTCCGCTTGGAAGGCCTAGTAAATTCAATGTTACCTTATTACAAAGCCACTTATGAGAGTAGGGGATGTATACAGAAATTTAATAAAGTATGGCACTCATGGCTTAACTCTGATAGTACTGTAGGGTAGAAATGTTTGTGGGGCGCAGGCAATGGAATCTTGAATGGCTCATTCCAATGTGATGTGTCTAGACGGCTAAACATGGCAAAACCGAGTGGGTAGATTAGGACACCAGGAATCAGCATGGATAGAATTATAAGTGACTGATGTCAAAATCCGTCTAATAGTCGAGATGTGACTGGGGGGTGGGAAGGGGGGGGGAGGGGAGGGGGAAGGTTGGTTAGATTGGTCTATGTTAGACGGTTGGTATAGGCCGGTATATGGATGCTGTCTAGTCGACACATCCACCAATGTATGTTATGCATATAAAAATTCAATAAAAAAAAAAAAAAACTACTACGCATCTACTACTGCACTATGATCTTGTTTGTAACTATGACTATGTCATGTTTTAACTAATTGCCTTATTAAAATTTATATTTTTCTAATTTTGTCTTTGAGTGCTTACCTATAAGCAGACATACGATCTCCATAACAGTCCCTTCATTCGCAAAGAGAGAGCCCAGTCTCTCTCTTTATTTCTTCTTTTAATCAATTATCGGGACTGGAGAACTAAGTCTGCTTCTGGAAACTGTCCAAATTCCTTCACTCTATACAGCCGCGGCCTTTAGTTCCTGAGCAGTGGTCCTTCCTTATTGGGCAACCATTCCCGGATCAAACTGTCCCCTCATCCATCCAGATCATAAGCCCCCAACCATGGAATAAAATAGAAGGGCAGACCATAGCGTAACTCCGTTTGCAGGATTTATTAAAAAACATAAGTTATACTCACAAGTAAACAGGATAAAAACAGCATGTAACAAATTCGCC
This sequence comes from Rana muscosa, assembly GCA_029206835.1. Classification (NCBI taxonomy): domain Eukaryota; kingdom Metazoa; phylum Chordata; class Amphibia; order Anura; family Ranidae; genus Rana; species Rana muscosa. The sequence goes on along the minus strand of CM055117.1, from coordinate 42,152,794 downwards.
GGCCGGCATAACAGGAGCCTCACTCCTTCAGCGTGGTGACGTCACTGAGCGTCCTCCTAGACGCGTTTCGTCATCAAGTAGACGTTTTCAAAAGCATTCTGCAGCATTACAGGCCTCCTCAGACCACAGTCCAGAGCATTCTGCAGCATTACAGGCCTCCTCAGACCACCGTCCAGAGCACTGTGCAGCATTACAGGCCTCCTCAGACCACAGTCCAGAGCACTGTGCAGCATTACAGGCCTCCTCAGACCACAGTCCAGAGCACTTTGCAGCATTACAGGCCTCCTCAGACCACTGTCCGGAGCACTGTGCAGCATTACAGGCCTCATCAGACCACCGTCCAGAGCACTATGCAGCATTACAGGCCTCCTCAGACCACAGTCCAGAGCACTATGCAGCATTACAGGCCTCCTCAGGCCACAGTCCGGAGCACTGTGCAGCGTTACAGGCCTCATCAGACCACCGTCCAGAGCACTATGCAGCATTACAGGCCTCCTCAGACCACAGTCCTTAGCACTGTGCAGCATTACAGGCCTCATCAGACCACCGTCCAGAGCACTTTGCAGCATTACAGGCCTCCTCAGACCACAGTCCAGAGCACTGTGCAGTATTACAAGCCTCCTCAGACAACCGTCCAGAGCACTGTGCAGCATTACAGGCCTCCTCAGACCACAGTCCAGAGCACTGTGCAGCATTACAGGCCTCCTCAGACCACAGTCCAGAGCACTGTGCAGCATTACAAGCCTCCTCAGACAACCGTCCAGAGCACTGTGCAGCATTACAGGCCTCCTCAGACCACAGTCCAGCGCACTGTGCAGCATTACAAGCCTCCTCAGACCACAGTCCAGAGCACTGTGCAGCATTACAGGCCTCCTCAGATCACAGTCCAGCGCACTGTGCAGCATTACAGGCCTTCTCAGACCGTCCAGAGTGGCTAAATCTGTATCTGTGAGTTTGTTGAATCATTCATACCACTAGCACATGCATCCCTTCCATCTGCTGCCCGGGCCCCCTGTGTGCCCCTTTCCCCCGCAGCGCTGCCGGCTTCCCTCCACTACTCTCCCATCAGCAGTTGTTGCGAGCACACAGGGGAATGTTTCAGGATGGAGAGCGAGGGAAGGGGCCAATACATATGTAATTTACTGTCCCCTTCCATTCCCGAATGAACACAGTGAACGATCGGTACCAATTACTCCGTGTCTATTCATCACCGAAGCATAGTAAACTGTATTTACTATTTTTCAGTTTGTGAGTGAGCAGGAAGCCCTCCATTTATCTATGCAGCTGAGGCTACAGAGAAAGAAACTGAAAAATCTTTGTCCTCTTTTGGTCGGGGGAAAGGGGCCCTGTCAGGTAGGCTGTATGGGGCCCCTTCATTTCTAACAGTAGCCCTGACTCCTGCATCCGTCTGTCAGTAACTGAGAGGAAGGAGCAAGGGTGTGGCTTGACTGTGCGCTGTGTGCTTCAGTGGACCCACACAGCCTCAGCTGGAAGCGAGCATGCACTGATGTCTCCTTTGCAGCCAGCTATTGTTTTTTAGGGAAGCAGGCAATACATTATACAGTATGTTTGCCTGGATTTCCAGAATTAAAATATAAAAAAAATGGGTTTAGTATCACTTTAACACAACTCGTCTAAAAGGCATTACAATGAATGTCAGCACTGTGCACATTAGCGCATGCATTATAGTGTGAATGAGCCTGCAGGAGCTGAGATGAGGGCGATTGATTGGACTGTACACAGGCTTGCTTTTAATCTTCCACTCTGCATTCTTTACAATTAGTTTTTTTTCCAGTATTTAAGAAAATTTACAGAAATAACTGGGATAAATGGTTGCCATGACAACCCATCACGCAGCACCTTTCATCTTGCAATATCTAGAAGTGGTACTGCAATCCAAATGAGGAGGGGGTGATACATTAACAAGTTCTGTGCTGTGCGATTAAAGGGTATGTAAACCCTAACAATCAACTTCTTTTATTTGCTCCCTTTTGGTTTATTTAATATAACATTAAAAGCGTTTTGGTTATATCGGATCGATAAGGGCAAAGAAATAACTATTGATCCTGCCAGAAATCCAGTGCTGTCCTCTGCATTCTGCTTTGTTTTCTAAAGCAGTGTTATCAGCCCCGCCCAGTTCTCTTCTGTGAACTACAGCACACCTCATATCTGTTATAGTAAGGGGAAGGTGTTCTGTAGGCCTAACACACTTTCTGTAATAGGATGTCAATGCTATGCCTCCATAGAGACAGTACAGTGAGTGAGCATGGTCACCCTAAGGCCCCTTTCAGGCGGGGCGGACTCTGTCAAGCGGATCCGTCCGCTCATCGTGGGGGAATCTTTCGACTGAGCAGGCGCATGACAGGTCGCTATGCAGAGCGGACACAGACACAGCCCCGCTGTTCTCTATGGGGCGGTCCGATGGACTGGCTGCCCGTTCCCATCCGACTGTCATTCGATCCGATCCACCAGACGGATGGGGAACAAATGCCCATCCGCCTGTTTTTAGCAGACAGGACCAGATCAGATGCCGGCGGGTGTCAGCGGACACACATCCACCACTCCATAGAGAGCTATGGATGGTCTGATTGGGTCCACCTGAAAAACTGACAGGACACAATCGGTCCATCAGCGTGAAAGAGGCCTAAGACAGGAAGTGTGCTACTGGAAGGATCACCAGGTGACCCTATCTATGGTCAGATGCATTATATTACATTTTTGTTCTTTAACCACTTCTCGCCTGGCCTTTATCAAATTGACGGCCGGGCGGTGGTTCCGTAATCCTGACTTGACGTTATATGACGTCTTTCAGGATAACAGCCGGTGCGCGCCTGTGGGAGCGTGCATTTCGGCGATCGGTGGTGCTGCGTGTCAGCCTGATGGAGACTCTTTACCACGTGATCAGCTGTGTCCAATCACAGCTGATCACGGAGTATACAGGAAAGCCGTGTATCTCATGGATTATCAGCACAGCCCCCCCGAGGATGCCCACCCAGGACCACCAGGGATGCCCACTAGAAATGACCACCAGGTATGCCACCCAAGATACCAATCAGTGCCCATAAACCATGCCAATCACTGCCCATCACTAATGCCTGCCAGTGCCTCCTTATTAGTGATGCCCATCAGTGCCATCTATCAGTGTCCATCAGTGCCACCTATCAGTGCTGCCTATGAGTGCTTATCAGTGCCACCCATAAGTACCCATCAGTGCAGCCTTTCAGTGCCCATCAGTGTTGCCAATCAGTGCCACCTATGATTGCCCATCAGTGCCACCTATGAGTGCCCATCAGTGCCACATATCAATGCCCATCAGTGCTGCATATCAGTGCCCATCAGTGCTGCATCTTAGTGTCCATCATCAGTGCCGCCGTATTGAAGTGGTTAAAAGAGAAGTGTGGGCTTTCAAAAAAAGAATTCATACTCACCTACAGTAGGTGCTGCCAATATTGTGTCAATCTCGCCGCTTCTAGCGGCGAGATTGACACCCTATGAGCTCCGTCGCGAGAGCCAGCACCGAGCTGTCTCGTCATCGGGAAAGGAAAAATGTTCCTTTCACGATGAGCGACACGCATTGCCGGTAGACGGAGATCCGACGTGGTTTCCCGCCAATACCAGGCACTGTGTTTGGTATGAATCCTGAGCGGGAACTCCACGCCAATTTTTAAAGAAAAAAATGGCATGGGTTCCCCCTCCAAGAGCATTCCAGGCCCTTGGGTCTGGTATGGATTTGAAGGGGACTCCCCTAAGCCGAAAAATCGGCGTGGGGGTCCTCCTCAAGATCCAAACCAGACCCTTATCCGAGCATGCAACCTGGCAGGCCACAGGGGAAAAGGGGGGGACGAGAGAGCGGCCCCCCTCCCTCCTGAACCGTACCAGGCAGCATGCCCTCAACATGGGGGGTTTGGTGCTCTGGGGCAGGGGGGCGACCTGCGGCCCCCCCACCCCAAAGCACCCTGTCCCCATTTTGATGGGGACAGGGCCTCTTCCCGACAACCCTGGCCGTTGGTGGTCGGGGTCTGCGGGCGGGGGGCTTATCGGAATCCGGGAGCCCCCTTTAATAAGGGGGCCCCCAGATCCCGGCCCCCCACCCTATGTGAATGAGTATGGGGTGCATCGTACCTCTACCCATTCACCTGGTGGAAAAAAATGGCAATAAAAAAAACACACACAGCTTTTTAAAGTAATTTATTGCACAGCTTCGGGGGTCTTCTTCCGACTTCGGGGGTCTCCGGTGTCGTCGCTGCGCTCTCCGGTTCTTTCTTCCTTCTGCCGTGCCACCGCTATCTTCTTCCAGCTCTTTTGCTAGCGGGGCCTGGTCTTCTCCGTCGCCTTCTTCCCTCTTCTTCTCTCCGGTTCTTTCTTTCTTCTGCCGGGCCTCCGCTATCTTCTTCCAGCTCTTTTGCTAGCGGGGCCTGGTCTTCTCCGTCGCCTTCTTCCCTCTTCTTCTCTCCGGTTCTTTCTTCCTTCTGCCGGGCCTCCGCTATCTTCTTCCAACTCTTTTGCTAGCGGAGGCCTGGTCTTCCCCGTCGTCTCGTCCGTCTCTCCGTTGTCCTTCTGCCGGCCCCTCCACTATCTTCTTCCAGCTCTTTTGCTAGTGGAGGGGCCGGTCTTCCCGTCGTCGCCGTTGGCGTCTTCTTCCCTCTTCTCCTCCTCAAAGTTGACTCGTCGCTTCCTCTCGCTGTAATGCTAAATCTTCGGTCCGCAGAGATTTATATAGGCTTCTCATGACGTCACAGTCACATGCTCCGGGTGGCCCTGGAGCATGTGACTGTGACGCCATGGGAACATGTGACTGTGACGTCATGAGAAGCCTATATAAATCTCTGCGGACCGAAGATTTAGCATTACTGCGAGAGGAAGCGACGAGTCAACATCGAGGAGGAGAAGAGGGAAAAAGATGCCAGCGGCGACGACGGGAAGACCGGCCCCTCCACTAGCAAAAGAGCCGGAAGAACATAGTAGAGGGGCCGGCAGAAGGACAACGGAGAGCCGGACGAGACGACGGGGAAGACCAGGCCTCCGCTAGCAAAAGAGTTGGAAGAAGATAGCGGAGGCCCGGCAGAAGGAAGAAAGAACCGGAGAGAAGAAGAGGGAAGAAGGCGACGGAGAAGACCAGGCCCCGCTAGCAAAAGAGCTGGAAGAAGATAGCGGAGGCCCGGCAGAAGAAAGAAAGAACCGGAGAGAAGAAGAGGGAAGAAGGCGACGGAGAAGACCAGGCCCCGCTAGCAAAAGAGCTGGAAGAAGATAGCGGTGGCACGGCAGAAGGAAGAAAGAACCGGAGAGCGCAGCGACGACACCGGAGACCCCCGAAGTGGGAAGAAGACCCCCGGAGCTGTGAAATAAATTACTTTAAAAAGCTGTGTGTGTTTTTTTTATTGCCATTTTTTTCCACCAGGTGAATGGGTAGGGGTACGATGTACCCCATACTCATTCACATAGGGTGGGGGGCCGGGATCTGGGGGCCCCCTTATTAAAGGGGGCTCCCGGATTCCGATAAGCCCCCCGCCCGCAGACCCCGACAACCAACGGCCAGGGTTGTCGGGAAGAGGCCCTGTCCTCATCAACATGGGGACAGGGTGCTTTGGGGTGGAGGGGGCCGCAGGTCGCCCCCCTGCCCCAGAGCACCAAACCCCCCATGTTGAGGGCATGCTGCCTGGTACGGTTCAGGAGGGAGGAGGGCGCTCTCTCATCCCCCCCTCTTCCCCTGTGGCCTGCCAGGTTGCGTGCTCGGATAAGGGTCTGGTTTGGATCTTGAGGGGAACCCCCACGCCGATTTTTTGGCTTAGGGGAGTCCCCTTCAATTCCATACCAGACCCAAGGGCCTGGTATGCTCCTGGAGGGGGAACCCATGCCGTTTTTTTCTTTAAAAATTGGCGTGGAGTTCCCGCTCAGGATTCATACCAAACACAGTACCTGGTATTGGCGGGAATCCACGTCGGATCCCCGTTCAATACAGTGCCGCGTCTCCTCGCTATTGCAGCGAGCGCGAGATGTGTCGCCACCCTGTCACCGAGATGTCGGCACCCCTGTCGCCGAGAATCTCTGTGAAAGGATCGCAATAAATATACAATGTCGGCGGCACCTACTGTAGGTGGATGCAGCATCGGACCAAGCTGCCTCTAAGACTGTAAATGGAGTGATTAAAGACCCTCGATCGCTCATTTCTCGGTCTTCAGACAGCAGTGACTAACAGTCACCGCTCTTTGCTCTGCCCCTCCATCACTCACTGGAATGCCAGGCTGTGGAGGGAGTGAGAGTGACTGGCTCAGGTTCTCATTGATGTGCTGAGAGGCTGAGCCAGCTGCTGGTCAGGCGTGTGGGTGGTTTCCCAACATTATTGTCAGGCCTGCAGAGCCTGAACTGACTCTATGATGTGATTTTACGCTCCTTTAACCAGCCCTCCCCTCTGCTCACTGCTATACACCCTTACACATTTCTAGCAAAACTGTGTTTTATTCTATACCTATTTCTTTGTTGAATTACTCAAGAGAACGCACATTCTTACCGAGAGAAGCATTCATCTTTTTCCAATCAGTTATCAAGTGAATCTCTTAAGTGGTAACAAAGGGACATATACACATTATGTTGAGATGGACAAGTCAAGATTCTTTTTTCCTTGACACGTCTTCTGTAGAAGGATCATCCAGTTAAAAGTACGCAGGCTGCTCTTTTTTGTCTATTGACGTACTCGACAGGCTTATTAGCATTCTGTTCAGCCACCTAGCGAGCCGAGGTGGTAATGAGACGGCGGGCTGCAGTAATTTCCCCCGTTGTAGAGTCTGTTGTCCCTCAAGGACTCGGAGGAGAATGTGGTGAGATGGGGTGACCTCTCGCCTCGGCAGACTACGTGCAGTGAAAAGGCGCACTGAAGGTGGCAGAAGACTGTTAACACTCGTTGTTTTCTCAGCTCTTTAACAATATAAAGTAGCAGGGCAGTGTTTAATAGACACAGCGCCAGCTCCAGGCAAAAGTCAACATTTGCTAATACATATGCAATGGGCTTAGCTCTTAAGCCGTGTCTGCTTCTCGTGTTTTGGATGCATAAAGTTTGTCCCCAAGGTTATGGGCCTTTTGCGGAATCCCATTGGTGGCGCCATGCTTCTCCTGCAGATTGTACGCACCAAAAACCATTACAAAAAAGGAATTGCTGTGTGATAGTCTCAAGAATTCGCACAGCCATCATGAATAATCCCTGGATTTTGGATAGTAGTCAATATTAGCTGGCAACTCGTTAGACTCCAAAATAAGAATTTTTGATTGGCTACATGTCAGGGATGGATTTGATTGAAATCATAATTTTTAAAGAGCAACTGGCTCTGTCCCGCAGCGGCTCCTCCTCTGACCCGCTGTTGACTCACCGACAGCCCCATTCACTTTAATAGGGTGGCTGGTGATGTGGCAGTGACACAACAACGTAAGGGACGAGGCGGCAGCAGGTGAGTGGATGCCCGCTAACAGGCGCTGCCATGAAGGATCTGAAATGACAGGTGCTCTTTAAAGCGGAGTTCCACCCTAAAGTGGAACTTCCGCTCATCTGATTCCTCCCCGTCCTCCGGTGCCACAATTGGCACCTTTTTGGGGGGGAGGTGGGACAGGATACCTGTCTTTGACAGGTATCCTTTCCCACTTCCGGGAGTCCGGGCCGCGGCCCGTGACTTCATCGCGGGGCTCCCTCCTCTCCTGGCCGCCGGGCCAATAGGAGAGAGGAGCGGGGCCTCGCGCATGCACAGTAGGGTTCCTGGTGTGAAGACGAAAGGTTACACTGCCAGGTTCCCTTACCCGCAATGGCGGTGGCAGCACCCGACAGTTGATGGAAACATCAGCTGTGGTGCCGACATCGAGGGACTTCAGGACAGGTAAGTGTCTATTTATTAAAAGCCAGCCGCTGCAGTATGTGTAGCTGCTGACTTTTAATTATTTTTTTTTGCCCGGCACACCCCTTTAACCACTTCAATACCATGCAATTACGCCCTTTCCTGCCCAGGACAATTTTCAGCTTTCAGCGCTGTCACACTTTGAATGACAATTACGCGGTCATACAACACTGTACCCAAACAACATTTTTATCATTTTCTTCCCACAAATAGAGCTTTCTTTTGGTGGTATTTGATCACCTCTGCGGTTTAAATTTGTTGCTAAACTATCTAAAAAAGACCAAAATTTTGGAAAAAAAATGCATTTTTTTTAGTTTCTGTCATAAAATGTTGTTTTCCCCTTCACTGACGGGCACTGATGATATTGACTACTGTTTCCTATTTATTATTATTATACAGGATTTATATTGCGCCAACAGTTTGCGCAGCACTTAACAAAATTAAGGCAGACATTACGGTTACATTACAATTTGGTACAAGAGGAATCAGAGGGCTCTGCTCGCTAGAGCTTACAATCTAGAAGGGAGGGTCAAGTGATACAAAAGGTGATAGCTTTAAGGGATGAGCTGATGGAGTAGGTAAAACAGTGTTAGTTAGAAGCAGGATAGGCTTCTTTAAAGAGAAGGGCTTTCAGGGATCGTCTAAAGATGGATAGATTAGGGGACAGTCGGACAGATTGGGGTAGGGAGTTCCAAAGGATGGGAGGAGGAGTTCTATGGGAGGAAGTGACAAGGGAGCTAGAGAGCAGGAGGTCTTGGGAGGACCTAAGAATAAAAGATTTCGAATAATAAGCTGTCAGGTTATTAAAACAGCGATATCAGAACTAATGCAATCATACAGTTTGCAGTGTACATAGATTTGCAAAACAATGGGATAAAGGAATATTCCTGGACTTTGTTTTATCTCATGGTTGCTGTGAAATTGTGTGAATGCATCAATGCAGTGCATGTTATCTCAGCTTACAGAGCTTGGATTCATTAAATGAGTTTACCAAAAATGGAAATATTGCATAATATACAGCCTCATGCTACATGACTAATCATGTCATGCTGAATAAACTAAATTATTAATGTATCTTAAATAGGAAAAACTATCTTTAGATAGATTTGTACTCCAAAAGATTTTTACTCCAAAAGCTATTTTGGCGCGGGTTCCCCTTCAAGATCCTCAGCACACAAGTCGCGCCGCAAGTCGGATCATCATGATCCGACTTCTGGTGCGACTTCTATTCAAATCAATGGGCTCTCATAGGGAACCATTGATTATAAATAGAGGCAGAGAAACGCTGCTAAAAGCCAGCGCGGCTAAACGTGCATTAACGCCAATGCATAAAGCTATTAAAAGCACGTTTTTACAGACGCTTTTTCCTGCCGTTGTTAGTGGCTTTGCAGCTCGTTTCTTCTAATGCCTGTGTGTATGAGGCCTTAAAGCGGTTGTAAACCCCGCTTTGTTATTTTTACCTACATGTAAGACTATAATAAGGCTTACCTGTAGGCAGTGGCGGCCCGTCCATTAGGGGTGCACAGGCGCCACCCCTCCTATCCATGCGTCCGGCCCCTAATCTACATGCGGGGTGCCGGACGACGCATGGATTCCAATGGGTTTTTTTTTTTTTTTAAGCACATGATTGGAGTCTGAGGCTCTAATAGGCTTAAAAAAAAAAGCGTGTGCTCAGGGTGCAGAGTACTGCACTCCAAGCCCACCCAGTTATGTGAGAATAGTGAATGAATATTCGCACACTGATCCTCCTCCCAGCCAATCAGGAAATCAGAAAGCGGGTCCTAAGACCCATCACCCGATTAGCTGAAAGGACAGGCGATCCTATTGGATGCCTAGGTGGAGGAGGGATGAGACGCACGGTGGAAGCCGCCATAAAACAGAGAAGGAGGAGGCGCCCGCTCGTCGCCTGTAGGAGCGCTGCCCATCCGGAACCTAGATTGGGTAAGTGCGGGGCTGGAGGACTGACCGCGAGACACCCGGGGGGGGGGGGGAACGGTGCTGGTGACCTGACCTGACCGAGCAGGGAAGGGGGGGGTTGGGGATCTTGCCACCGGCCAACCGGAGGGGGGGGGGGTTGATTGCCGCCCCCCCCTCCCAAAAAGAAAAAACCACCACCAGCTGCCACTGCCTTTAGGTAAGATGAATGTTTTCTAAATTTGTGCAACGTTCCCTCTGCATGCAGCCACTGACATCAGCGGCGCATGAGCTCTGGAGGTCCGGCATACCGTGCTGGACCTTCAGAGCTTCTTGCTGGAACCAAGGACTCACAAGTGCATGTGACGTCATTGCGGCTCCGGCCACTCACAGCGCCAGAGCCTGTGATCCCGGAAGAAACGCCAGAGGAACATGTCAGCCCCCTCAGTGGTGAGCAGGCGCCGCTGGAAGGGCTTCGTTCTAAGGTGAGTTTTTCATTAAATCGGAGTTCCAGCCACAACATTTTTTTTTAAGTCAACAGCTACAAGTACTGTAGCTGCTGACTTTTAATAAGGACACTTACCTGTCCAGGGAGCCCGCAATGTCCCGGCCCCCCCTCCTAGGCCGATTAGTCTACCGGCTTGGGTGCAGCCGCCGCCATTCCAACTAAGAGAAACCGGCAGTGGAGCCTTCAGGCTTCACAGCTGGTTTCCTACTCTGAACGAGGGGTGGAGAGGTAGTCTTTAGTTTAAGACCACCTTGTAAAAGTGGGTGAAACTCTGCTTTAAATGCTAGCATACGATGCATGCTAGCGCAATATGCCATTGTCTTGCATTTTTTTTTTTGGGGGGGTGGGTTTCAGTGGCTTACTACCACTTTAAGTGGTTTGTCGCATCCATGTAAATTGATACAATATGCTAGAGAGCCTGATCCTTTTGAAAAAAGAAGACTTGCTGTCCATATCATCAGATGAAAATAGAAGAAAGAAAGCCTTAATAAAGAAAACGAATGCAGCCATCACATCTAAGAAATGGTAAGCTGCAGTATAAGAAATGTTTTGCTTTTTTAGGCAGCTACAGTAACAGGACAGCAGCTGTCAGATATCAGGATGCCACTCAGATCATCCTTGAAGTAAATAAACCTCAGCGAGGGCTCAGATATAAGATTTCATAAGTGCTCTGCACAATTAGAATAATATGAGACTGATCCTTGCATAAGTAAAAGGCGGCAGAAGGCGAGCGCGTTTCCTGTGCCTGGAAGTGGCGTTTCATTATTATTTGACATCCTCACTTGTGTATTTCAGAAACATTCAAGGGAAAATGTTTGATGTTTATGGAATGATCAGTTTTGTGAAACTACAACCAAGGAATCCATGACAGCTCTAGTGAGCGATGTGACTGAAAAAAATATGGTAATCAATATTTTAAAATCAGATAGATATGAAACATTGGGGTTGCTTTAAAACTGGACCACCCATGTGAAAAGGCCCTAAAACTAAAGAGTGCAAAATCTGGAGCAGCTTTGTATGATAGATTGGCTTTATGCCCAGCTGCACCAGATTTTTAGTTTTAGGGCCTTTTCACACGGGCGGTCCGATCAAGCAGGGTCGGGACAAGGGGTGGGCAGGAGGGGGGGCTGCCCTGGGCGTAATGGTTTATTGCAGGAATGGGGTGCCCTGACCCTAGCCCAAAGGGACTGGGGGGGGGGCGCAATTTGGAATCTTTGCCCTGGGCACTGGATGACCTTGTCTCGGCACTGCGATCAAGTCCGGATCTGATTGGACCCTCCATTCACCCCTATGGAGCGGCGGATGTCAGCGGTGACATGTTCGCTGACAGCTGCTGCTATCCAATCCGATCCTGTCCGTAAAATCCAGACAGATGGCGGTCCTATTTTCCATCCCTATAGCGGATCGGATGAAAACTGACAGGCGGTCCATTTTTACCCGATCACCCCATAGAAGACAGCAGGGCACTGACAGGTCTATCTCTGCACAGTGAGCAGAGATGGACCCATCATCCGCCTGCTCAGCAGGGATCAGCGGATCAATCCCCCTGCTAAGCAAAGGACTGCATCTGGCCCCCGGGCCGCAGTTTGGAGACCACTGCCTTAGAGAAAGGGATAGACAGAGGAAATTCATTTCAATGTCATAAACTGTCTCCTGGTATAGATGGGTTTTCCGGAAGTTCTTGAAAATTAAAATGTTGATGGACAACTTGATGGAAGAGGCGGAAGCACTCATGGGTGATAGGTAGACACCAAAGCTAAAGTTGATTTATGAACGATGTCAGATCCCGCTAACACTGCTATAGCAATCCAAACACTTCTTGATGTGGTGTTAGAGGAAAACATAAAATTACTCATCATGTTTATTAAGCTGTGAGATGCAACTTCCTGAAAGCAGAAAACGTGTAATGAAAACGCAAAAAAAAAAGAGGGGAAATTGACTCTCCTACAATGTAGAATGGAATTAGGGGGTTTGCGGCAGAGTCAGACGAATGACTTCTGATTAACGTTCGCTCTCCACCCTCCTCTCGATGTATAAATTAAATCAGTCACCTACATTGATTTTACACCCCGAGTCAACGCACATGCAATATACGGTATCACTGTTTCTTTCCGCGGGCGGATTGCTCACTTCTGGTCTATAGGTGCCCTTTTACCTTCATTGACGTTTCAATTATTTCTGCTGTAGTAAATCACATGACAGTTTGTTAAATGTGTGTGCGGACAGATTGATCCGGCATAATAGGAGGCTTCAGTTCTGGTTTAGAAGGGGATTGCTCCATCATAAATCAGCTCAGCCACCTAAACGACGTCCCTACAGTTGTGGCTGAAAAGTTTGCATCCCCTTGGAGAATTGGTAATTGGTAATATACAGTATGTACCAGTTTTACCAGAAAATTACTTAGAACCTCCAAACATTATATATATATATATATATATATATATTTTTTTTTTAGCAGAGACCATAGAGAATAAAACAGCGGACGATGTATTTTTTTATGTCACACGGTTTTTGCGCAGCGGTTTTTCAAAAGCAATTGTTTTGGAAAAAATACACTTTCATCAATTTAAAAAGTAAAAACATAATATATACCCTGATATTTTTGTATAATATGAAAGATGATGTTACGCTGAGAAAATAGATACCTAACATGTCATGCTTTAAAATTGTGCGCTCGTAGAACGGCGCCAAACTACGGTACTTAAAAACGGTCATAGGCGACACTAAAATCTTTACAGGACACCAGTTTAGGGTTACAGAGGAGGTCTAGTGCTAGAATTATTGACATACCAGATGTTCGCGGCGATACCTTTACATATGTCGGTGTGACCTCCGTATGCGTTCACTACTGCGTGTGGGGACAGGGGCACTTAAAAAATAAAATATTTAATTTATTTTTATTACATTTTTTTAATTTTTACACTTTCCCTTTAAAAAAAATACTTTTTGATTACTTTTTTTGCTATCGCAAGGAATGTAAAAATCCCTTGCAATAGCAATACAGCATGACAGGTCCTCTTTAGGGAGAGATCTGGGGTCTCTTCTACCCTTAAAAGCTAAAGATCAAAAAATAAATAAATTGTTTATCTTTTGCTTTAAGAAAAAAAAAAAAGAAAAAAGCATGTTTACATGGCCCGAGATTTTAAGAAAAAAAAAGAAAAAAGCATGTTAACCGGAAGTGATGTATGATGCCGCTCCGGTCCTCCAAGGGCATAGAGGTGAGCGGTGGCCATCTTCCCATCGCTTATCTCTATGGGAAAATACTGCCAACATCTGATGGTTCCCAGTCTCAGCAATCAGTAACGTAAGCCTGGGAACTATCGGGAAGCGGCGGGAGGGGTTACCTTTCCGCCGCAGGGATCACTTTTATCTAAAAAAATGGTCGCCTAATGGAAAAAAATAATAACAGGGTTATGGCATCTAGCTGCAGCCATAATCCCCGTATTTATGAGGTAAATTCATGAGTAAGCAGGCAAAACACATTTCTTTTATTTCTTATGGGATTCATATTCTGTAACTGTAGGTGATAACAGAACGGCACAATCATAAAACAAAATATGGCAACGAGTAAACCAATGAAATTTTGCCCCTGTGCAAAAGTCTACCTTTTTCTGCTGTAATCACTGAAAGGCCAACTTGGCCTTGTGCTTAGGGTCATTGTCATGCTGGAAAGTCCAAGACCATCCCATGCGTAGCTTTCCTGCAGAAGAATGTAAATTGTCTGCCAGTAATTTCTGATAACATGCCTTTTAAAGCTCACGCACCCTCAAAACATCAGTGAGCCACCGCCATGCTTCACAGTGGGGCCAGTATTCTTGTCCCTATAAGCCTTGTTCACCCCTCTCCAAACATAGTGCTTATTGTTGTGACCATAAAGCTCTGTTTTGGTCTCGTCACTCCAGATTACAGTGTGCCAGAAACTCGAAAGCCCTGTACACACGATCGGATATCCTATGGATTCTAATCCGATGGATTTTTCCATCGGAAATCCGATGAAACTGTTTTCCATCAGTCTTGCCCACACACCATCAGTCAAAAAAACGACCACACCAAAACGACGTGACGTACAACCCGTACGACGGCACTATAAAGGGGAAGTTCAAATCTAATGGCGCCACCCTTTGGGCTGCTTTTGCTGATTTCGTGTTACCGCGTGTTAGTAAAAGTTTGGTGAGAGCCGATTCGCGCTTTCCAGCCTCGTGCTTTTCCGTCCGTTACAGCGTGACGAATGTGCTATCTCCATTAGGAATGCTAGTTTCACCAGAACGAGCACTCCTGTCTCATAATTCAGTCTGAGCATGCGTGGGTTTTTTATCCAATGGACTTGCCCATAAACGATCGAAATTTGCTATCGTTTTTTTATCCATCGGATTAATTTAAAACATGTTCTATTTTTTCACACCGATGGAAAAAAGACAGATGGGGCCCATACACGATTGGTTTGCCTGATGAAAAAAGTCCATCGGACTGTTTTCATCTGTAAAACCGATCGTGTGTACAGGGCTTAAGGTGTGTCAAGGTGTTGTCGGCATATTCTAACCAGACGTGTTTGTGGCATTGGCGCGGTAATGACTTATTTCTGGCAACTCGACCATGCAGCTCATTTTTGTTATTGTCGTATTGTGCTCCTTGTACTCCTGAGGTTACCTGTGGGTTTTTCTTTGTATCCCGAACAAATTTTCTGGGAGCTGTGGCTGCAATTTTTCTTGGTCTGCTTGACCTTGGCTTGGTATCAAGAATTCCCCCGAATTTTCCTCTTCTTAAGTGATTGAACAGTACCGACTGGCATAGTCAAGGCTTTGGATATCTTTTTATATAATTTTCCGTCTTTTTAAAGTTCCATTATCTTGTTACGCAGGTCTTTTGACAGTTCTTTACTGCTCCCCCATGGCTCAGTATTCAGCCTGCTCAGTGCATCCACGTGAGAGCTAATAAACGTATTGACTATTTATATACAGACACTAATTTCAATTTAAATGCCACAGATGTGGGAAGTGAACATTTAATTGCCATTTTAGCCTGTGCGTGTCACCTTTTGTGTCTGTACCAAGGCCCTGCGATCAGGAGCTTTCCGATCATGTTGAATGCCATGACAGCCAATCACGGTGGTCACATGATCATAAACCTCGCCCCATCCTAAACCCCTTAAAGGGAGCCAAGAGGTTCAAGTCACATCTGCCAGCCACAAGGTGCCTTTGCCTCTCATTAAATAATTTTCTTGTATTTCTCAGGGACATCTTTGGTGAAATCTCTGTGCTGAGACCCCAGGTCTGGTCACCTACTGTGCCCAGTATAAGGGGCTCCCATCGTCACTGCTGCATTTTTATTTAATGGAGAATATAACAGGCGGAGCTGGGAACACACAAAGTTGGCAGGGACATCCAGAACTTCCAGGGGACATTATGGAAATCTCACTGTTGGATCATCTGAAACCTATAAGAGGCCTACAAGGCTCCACCGATAAGTAAAATATCTTAACGGAAATCTATGGTCACAGCATACACTTTTGATTTATAACATCAGCATTGTAATAACATTTAGAGGGACCCAACAAAATCGATCTGGCCCTTTACGGCAGACTGGACACCTGGTGGGCGATTAAAACAGGGAGACCATGGGAAGGCCTCTTGAATTGCTACAACATACCGAGTTCTGTTCGGATGCTTTTTGTGGAAAAAGCCAATGCCTGGCTCTACACTACAAGATACCATTAAAGATTATCATCTACCAATATACTTATCCCTGCCTGTCAAGATTGTTTGGATGATTTTGTTTCCCTCTAAATGTCAGATATCTTTTTGGATATCGGAAATACCCCTATGGATCATTAGACCTATATCTACCTCTACTGTTATAGTTTTACGATACGCTGAGGAGCTTCAGTCACTGTGTCCGCCCCCCCAGAGGTTCAGTTGCCATATGTGACTCACCGCCATATTGCTTAATATACTCTGTAAGTTGGTCCTGAGGAAGCTATGCAATCAGTGAAACACGTTGACCAGCGGATGAAATACACACACCTCCAAGTTTGGAGTACAAGTATATTAGTGGGAGATGTATGTATAGTGGTCCCAAGTGGGACCTATGATGTATCGTATTGTGATGTCATTGGTTTTAATTACTTTTTAACGCATTGTGCGTTACTTTTTTTAAATGTTGCAAATAAAGATTGATATCTTTTTTTTTTTTTTTATAAATTGGATTTTGTCTCATGTGGGTGCCATTAAAGACCATTATCAGCAGAACTTGTTCTTGCAAATTGTGTATGTACAAATACAGCTTACAATAGGGTTTATTTACTAAAGGCAAATAGGCTTTACACTTTTGAAAAGTGCCTTTACATGCTCCAGATCTTATTAAAAAAACAAAACAAAAAAAAAACTCTACTGACTTTCATCATCCAATCATGTGCAAGCAAACATTTTTTTTCCCCTTATATTGGGTATACTTTGCAAAGTGAAGGTTTACCTCATTTACATTTGATTAACCACTTCAATACCGGACACTTTCACCCCCTTCCTGCCCAGGCCAGTTTTCAGCTTTTAACGCTGTCGCACTTTAAATGACAATTGCGTGGTCGTGCAACACCGTACCCAAATAATTTTTTTTGATCATTTTCTTCACACAAATAGCTTTCTTTTGGTGGTATTTAATAACTGCTGGGTTTTTTATTTTTTGCTAAAATTTTGAAAAAATAAAAGGTTTTCTTAGTTTCCGTCCGAAAATTTTGTAAATAAGTAATTTTTCTTCTTCACTGTTGTGCGCTGATGAGGTTGCACTGATGGGCACTGATGAGGCAGCACCGAAGGGCACAGATGGGTGGCACTGATAGGCAGCACTCAAGGGAACTGATAGATGGTACTGATGGGCACTGATAGGCATCACTTATGGGCAATGATGGGTGACACTGCTTGGAACTGATGGGCGGCACTGAAAGGCAGTACTGATTGGCATAACTGATTGGCATAACTAATTTTCTTCACAAAAAAATAGAGCTTTCGTTTGGTGGTATTTAATCACCGCTGGGCTTTTTATTTTTTGCTAAAAAAAAATAAAAAAAAAGACCAAAAAATTTTGAAAAAAAAAAGGTTTTCTTAAGGCGGCCATACACAGTTCGAATTTCGAAAGAATTCTCTTTCGAAAATCGTATCAAAGAATTTTCGTACGAATTTCGCAATTTCGTTAGTGGGCTGCAGCAACAGCCGATTTTCGTGTGGCAATCAAATTTGAGGAATCCGACATGTTGGAAATTTTTTGAAAAACGAATGATTTTCTGATCAATGATGGGAGAATCGTGTGAGAAATGTAATAGAAAAAAAAAATGCGCATGTGCAAGAAAAGAATATTCCCGGAGAGAAACGAATATTCCCGGAGAGAAAAGAATATTCCCGGCAACATGAAGCTTTGGTCGGCCGAATTTCGAAAATCAATGGTGGCATCATCGGATCACAAAAAAAAAAAACTTTCTGATTTTGAAAAGAAAATTCGTTCGAAATTCGACCGTGTATGGCCTGCTTTAGTTTATGTCAGAAAATTTTGTAAATAAGTAATTTTTCTTCTTCACTGATGTGCGCTGATGAGGCGGCACTGATGAGGCAGCACTGAAGGGCACTGATGAGGAGGAACTAATATGCAGCACTAATGGGCACTGATAGGCGGCACTCATGGGCACTGATGAGGCTGCACTGATGGGGTGGCCTTAATATGCAGCACTGATGGGCACTGATAAGCGGCACTCATGGGCACTGATAGATGGCACTCATGGGCACTGATGAGGCGGCACTGATGGGGTGGCCTTAATATGCAGCACTGATGGGCACTGATAAGCAGCACTCATAGGCACTGATAGGCAGCATTTATGGGCACTGATAGATGGCACTGATGGGGTGGCCCTAATATGCAGCACTGATGGGCACTGATAAGCGGCACTCATGGGCACTGATAGGCAGTATTTATGGGCAATGATGGGTAGCACTGATGGGATTTGATGGACGGCACTGATGGGCACTGAAAGGCAGCACTGATTGGCAAAACTGATGGGCACAGATTAACCTCACTGATGGGCACAGACTGGTGTCACTGATGGGCACAGACTGGTGTCACTGATGGGCACAGAGTGGCATCACTGAAGGGCACTGTTGGGGCTGCATTGTAATCAGGGAACTGATAGCAGAAAGACAAACACTCATGCGCACAAGTGAGTACAAGGTGAACTAGAGCTTGTAATGGATAGTGCCACAGGCCTTGCTGCCCTCAAGGATAGGGGAATCCTAGCAGTCAAACGAGACAAGAGAAAAAGAGGGCGCACCAACCTTGTGCATTATCCTAAGGTATGTTTTATTAAAATAAAGTTAAAAAACTACTCACAAACAGATGGAAAAAACTTGCAATACAAGTAATCTCCAGATGACAGCAATTGGTCTACAGACAATCCAGATGGTACCAGAGGAGATTTCGGAGGCCACTGATGGCTGACGCGTTTCAAGGGAATACCTTCTTCCTCAGAGCCCAGCATAATCAGTGCCCTGATTACCTTTACACGTCCTCCCTGTGAGCATATGGATCGGCTCTCCTCACCTCACATTCCGTCAGTGTGAGGCGAGTTGAGCCTGCAATTGTCATTTCCTTGTTTACATGTTACATGTCCAATCACAGCCGATCACATAGGTAAAGAGCCATGGCTCTTTGCTAAGATTAGGGTCATGCCATGTCACAGTAACACGGTGCACCCACGATCGCCGTGCGCCCCCGCGCCCACGATAGCTGCGCGCCCACGTGCTAAACTGGGTGACATCATATGATGTCTTCCCAGAACAAGAGCCGCACCGCACCACTGATTTTACTATACGGCAGGCAGGAAGTGGTTAACTGCACTTTGCAACGTGCACAGTCTATTTGCCTTTAGTAAATCAACCCCAATATGTCTTGTAGCCTCTGTATGTCTTTTGTGTTACAAATCTCTCACCTCCAAAAGGTAACTCAAAGAGGGAATTGTCAGTTCTCGGTAGTTTTATTATTTAATATATTTTTTTCGGTGTTGGAAACACATCAGATTTGTTGGAACTAATCAGCCGCGGCTGAACTGAAGAAGCGCATTGATATTCCGTAGCCTTTTGATCGTTCATACTCGAGGTAATGCGCGTAGAGAACAAAGTTGTAATCCATGCGGATGACTCTTGATTTCTATCATATAAATATTTATAGTTTATTATTGAACTGCTAACACAGCTATTATTCCCCCCGCATACTGAACGCAGCTTTACATCCCGTTATGAACGAACGCTTTTTAATTGTTACATGTGCCCCTTGCTAAGCACTTTGTTTCCATGCAAGATGCACACGATCTTCATAGGTGCCAGGGAGCTCGCTAATTATATTATTAATGAGTCAGAAATTAAAAATCATTTCCTTTAGAGCCATGCTTCACCTGAGCGATTCTCAACATGGGGAAGGAGGGCTTTTCATAACATAAAACTCCAATAAGTGCAGAGAAATCTTCCAAAGATGCCAGAGAATGCACAGGCAGTTCACCTTTCTGATATCGTAACCGCTTCAGCCCCGGAAGATTTTACCCCCTTCCTGACCAGAGCACTTTTTACAATTTGGCACTGCGTTTCTTTAACCGATAAATGCGCCGTCGTGCGCCGCTGTACCCAAACAAAATTTGCGTCCTTTTTTTCCCCACAAATAGAGCTTCCTTTTGATGGTATCTGATCACCTCTGTGGATTTTATTGTTTGCGCTATAAACAAAAAAAGAGCAACAATTTTAACAAAAAAAACAATATTCTTTACTTTTTGCTATAATAAATAAATAACCCCAAAAATGTTTTTAAAAAACAAATTTCTTCATCAGTTTAGGCCGATATGTATTCTTCTACATATTTTTGGTAATAAAAATCACAATAAGCGTATATTGATTGGTTTGCACAAAAGTTATAGTGTCTACAAACTATGGAAATGATTTATGGCATTTTTTAAATTTTATTACTAGTAATGGCGGTGATCTGCGATTTTTTGCGGTACTGCAACATTGCGGTGGACAGATCGGACACTTTTGACACATTTTAGGGACCATTGACATTTATACAGCGATCAGAGCTATAAAAATGAACTGATTACTGTGTAAATGTCACTGGTAGCGAAGGGGTTAACACTAGGGGGCGATCAAGGCGTTGCATGTGTTCCCTAGTTAGTTTTTCAAACTGTATGGGGATAGGACTGACTGGGGGAGTAGACATATCGCTGTTCCTACTTACTAGGAACCCACGATCTGTCTCCTCTCCCCTGACAGAACAGGGATTTGTGTGTTTCCACACACAAATCCCCGTGGTGGCTCTCGTGCCCGCGATCAAGCCCGCCAGCCTCGCGCATCGGGTCCCCCGCCGTGCAGCGGGCGCGCACCCCCTGGCGGCTCTTAAAGGAACAACGTACCCATATGGGGTTTCACCAAGCAGAGCCATTCTGCCGACGTATATCGGTGTGAGCCGGTCGGCAAGTGGGTAAATGGATGATTTTTCAATTTAACAAGTCTGCATGAATATATTCCTAATGTTCCTCAATAGACTACAACAATATTGTTTTTCTTTCTAACTGCTTCAATACCGGGCACTTTCACCCCCTTCCTGCCCAGGCCAATTTTCAGCTTTCAGCGCTGTCGCACTTTGAATGACAATTGCGTGGTCGTGCTACATTGTACCCAAGCAATATTTGTATACGTTTTTTGAGACAGATAGAGCTTTCTTTTGGTGGCATTTAATCGCCACTGGGTTTTTTGTTTTGTTTTTGGTAAACAAACAAAAAATTTCAAAGATTAAAAAAATTATTAAAAAAGTTTTTTTAGTTTCTGTTATACAATTTTGAAAATAAGTAATTTTTCTCCTTCACTGATGAGCACTGATAGGCTGCACTGATACGGGGCATTGATGGGCACTAATAGACTGCACTGATGAGGTGTCACTGATAGGCGACACTGATGGGCTCTAATAGGCGGCACTGATAAGCATCACTGATATGCTCTAACAGGCATCACTGATGGGCACTGACAGGCAGCACTGGAGGGCACTGATTGGCAGCACTGGTGGGCACTGATTGGCACTGCACAGCACGGCACCCAAATTAAATTTTTATCATTTTTTTGAGACATGGAGAATTTTTGAGTATAGCCTCAAATGGTAAGACCTAAACCTAGGCATTAATTAGTACCATCATCCAAAAAATTATATAGGAAAACAGGGGGAGGGGTAAGAGCATAAGGGTAGCTGCTGAGGCTGGCCAAACATATACTCAAACCCACAATTTTTATGGTGGACTATCTAGGTACAGATAAATAGAAATACAATTCTTATGCCGTGTACACACGATCGGTATTTCTGATGAAAAAAGACCGATGGACTTTTTTCATCGGACAAACCGATCGTGTATGGGCCCCATCGGTCTTTTTTCCATCGGTATAAAAAAATAGAACATGTTTTAAATTTTACCGATGTAAAAAAAAACTATAGCAAATTCCGATCGTCTGTGTGGAACTCCATCGGAGAAAAAACCCACGCATGCTCAGAATCAAGTCGATGCATGTTCAGAAGCATTGAACTTCATTTTTCTCGGCTCTTCGGAGTGTTTTACGTCACTGCGTTTGGGACGGTCGGATTTTTGACTGATGGTGTGTAGGCAAGACTGATGGAAGTCAGCTTCATCGGAATTCCGATGAAAAAATCCATCGGATTTTATTCCATCGGAAATCCGATTGTGTGTACAGGGCTTTAGATAAAAAATTAATTTATTACATATAAAAAAAAGGTAAACATACTGAATGAACAGTATACAAATACTCAAAGGTTTACCCAAGAGGTATCTGTTGATGAAGAGTTTCTCATAGATTAACCAGACCTCTACTAGTTTCACGGTACAAATACCGATTCGTCAGGAGGAGCAATCCAAAAAAACATCGAAACAAATAATGAAAATGTATAACAAATATAATGTAAATAGATACAGTTCAGCGGAAACAATGGAAGGTTGCTTACCCAATAGGTCAAATGCCGAGTACAAGACTCAGCCACTCCAAAAAATCTTACCCCTCCCCCAGTTTTCCTATATTTTTTTGAGACAGATAGAGCTTTCTTTTGGTAGTATTTAATCGCCAATCGGTTTTTATTTTTTGCTGAACATTTTGAAAAAAAAAAAAAGTTTTCTTATCCCAGCGTACACACGATCGTTTTTTATGGCGTGAAAAATGCAATTTTTTAAATTGGTCATTAAAAACGATTGTATGTATGCTTCAGAGCATTTTTAACGACGTGAAAAATGGCCTAAAAAAAATTAGAACCTGCTCTATTTTTTCATGTCATTTTTCACGTCAGTCTTTTTAACATCGTGAAAAACGGTAATGTGTATGCTTTTACGAGGGGGAAAAAAAATGCGCATGCTCAGAAGCAAGTGATGAGACGGGAGCGCTCCTTCTGGTAAAACTAACGTTCGTAATGAGGATAGCACATTCGTCACGCTGTAACGGACTGAAGAGCATGAGGCTGAAAACCGTGAATCGGCTCTCACCAAACTTTACTAACACGAGGATCAGCAAAAGCAGCCCAAAGGGTGGCGCCATCCGAATAGAACTTCCCCTTTATAGTGCCGTTGTAGGTGTTGTACGTCACCGCGCTTTGCTCGAGCATTTTTTTTCACGATAGTGTGTAGGCAAGGCAGGCTTGAGAGGAAACATGGAAAATCACGTAGAGAAAAACTTCCTTTTTTTCAATGACATTAAAAACGCCCGTGTGTACACGGCACGAGTCTCTGTTATTACATTTTGTAAATAAGTAATTTTTCTCCTTCACTGATGTGTGCTTATTAAGCTGCACTGATGGGCACTGATAGGCTGCACTGATATGTGGCACTTATAGGCACTGCTAGGCGTCAATGATGGGCACCGATAGGCAATGATGGACCCTGATAGGAAACACTGATGGGCACTGATAGGCGGCAATGATAGGCATCACTGATAGACTCTGACAGGCATCACTTATGGGCACCGATTGGCATCACTGGTGGGCACTAATTGGCAGCACTGGTTGGCACTGCACAACACTGCACCCAAACAACATTTTTATAATTTTTTTTAGACAGATGGAGCTTTATTTTGGTGGTATTTAATCAGCACTGGGGTTTTTTATTTTTTGCTAAACAAATGAAAAAAGGCTGAATATTTAGAAAAAATATGTTTTTCGTAGTCTCTGTTAAAAAATTGTGTAAATAAGTAATGTTTCTCCTTCACTGATGTGCTGATTGGGATGCACTGATAAGCCGCACTGATGGGCAATGATAGACTGCACTGATGAGGCGGCACTGATCAGGGTGCACTGATAGGCGGCAATGATAGGCGGCATTGATGGGCACTGATAGGCGGCACTGATTTACTGATTTGTAAAGGAGAGGATTAATATGGCTAACTTAGGCCTCATGTATACCGGGTGTTTTTGGCGTTGCTCTTAGGGTAGTCTGGCGTTGTTTTTTCTGCCTCTAAATGTTCCTGCATGTTAGCCTATGGGGCAATTTACTAAAGGCAAATCCACTTTGCACTGCAAGTGCACTTGGAAGTGCAGTTGCTGTAGTTTGGAGGGGAAGATCTGAAATGAGGGGAATGATTTTATCATCCAATCATGTTCAAGCAAAAATTATGTTTTTTATTTTCCTTGCATGTCCCTCTCGGATCTACAGCGACAGCACTTGCAGTGCACTTGTAGTGCAAAGTGGATTTGCCTTTCGTAAATAACCCCCAATGTGTCCATGTACACTTAGGCAGGCCATACATGGGTCGAAATTTGAAATACATTTATTTAGAAAATCTTATCTAAAGCCTCATACACACAACCAAATTTTCTGCGGACAAAGCGTAGGACTTTTGTCCAAAGAGCGCTGGCCAGGAACTCGTATTGCATACAAATGGCAAAGAATTGTCGGCCAACAAACAAAAAACGATGTGGTTTTTCAGCTCTTTAGCGCCACCCTTTGGGCAACTTCTGCTAATGTTGTGTTATGTTAGCATTGCTTCTGAGCATGCGTGTTTGTACTTCAGAGTTTTGTCCGACGGACTTGTGTACACACATTTGTTGGCGGACAATTTTAAAGCATGCTATCCCACATTTGTTGGCGGAAAATTCGACAACAATTGTCCGATGGAGCGTACAAACGGTCAGATTATCCAACAACAGCCTGTCATTACACAATTCCCGTCGGATAATCCGATCATGTGTATGGGCCTTAAGAATTTTAATTCGAATTATCCACAATTAGTGGGCTGCAGCAACAGCCGATTTTCGTGTGGCCATTGAATTTGAGTAATCAGGCATGTTGGAAATTTCTTTGAAAAATAAACAATTTTCTAATCAATGATGGGAGAATCGTGCGAGTTTTTGACTGAAGGTCCGCTTTAACCCGATAGAACACCTTTGGGATGAATTAGAGCGGAGACCGCGAGCCAGGCCTTCTCATCCACCATCAGTGCCCGACCTCACAAATCGCTTCTGGAAGAACGGTCAAACATTCCCATAGACACTCCTAAACCTTGTGGACAGCCTTCCCAGAAGAGTTGAAGCTGTTATAGCTGAAAAAGGTGGCCCAACGCAATATTGAACCCTACAGACTGAAGCCCTGTACACATGGGTGGGAAACCCCTTCGGAAAAAAAAATCTCAGTTTTCTCGACGGGATTCCTGGCAAGCTTGTCTTGCCAAGCCCTGTGTAAAGACGGCCACTCCAAAAAAACGCCGTTCTTTTGAATGGCAAGAACGCGGTGACGTCATCGACTACGACGAGCCGGCGCTCGT
This sequence comes from Rana muscosa, assembly GCA_029206835.1. NCBI lineage: Eukaryota > Metazoa > Chordata > Amphibia > Anura > Ranidae > Rana > Rana muscosa. The sequence continues at coordinate 42,127,673 of CM055117.1, read as the reverse complement.
CACATTCGATGCCGTCGCCGCCATCTTGCTACACCCCACACTAACCTTTTATGCTACCGCGCATGCGTCAAAGTCTTTTCGAGCATGCGCTGGTTTACCTCGGACAGGTAAGCATACAGACGACCGGTTTTCTCTGCAGGAAACACTCTGCCCGAGAATCACGACGAGAAAAATAGAGAGCAGGTCTCTATTTTTCTCGTCGAGATTCCCGGCAGTTTTCCTGTCGAGAAACCATACACACCAACGGTTTTCACGGGAAAAAGCTCTCCCAGCAGTTTTCTTGCCGAGAAAACCGGTCGAGTGTACGAGGCTTAAAGGGGAGTTCCAGACTTTTTTTATGTTTATTAAAAGTCAGCAGCTACAAAAAGTGTAGCTGCTGGCTTTTAATAAACATACACTTACCTGCTCCACTGTCCAGCGACGCGCCGCCTGGAGCTCCGCTCCTCTCCCCCCTTCTCCGCCGGCGCCTCCATTCATTGTGTGGGCACCCAGGCCGTGACAGCTTTCGGCTTCACGGCCGGGCACTCACTGCGCATGCGCGAACGGCGCAGCGCTCTCTGAATGGACAGGCGATCGCCTGGGACCTGTCACGTCCCAGGTGATCGCCTACAGGGAGGGGCCGCCACAAGGCGATATGACAAATCGCCTAGGCGGCCCCAGGGCGGAAGGAGGAAGTGGGACAGGAAGTCCCACTCCTACTGAAGCCCCCACTCCCCCCCCAAAAAAAATTACATGCCAAATGTGGCATGTAAGGGGGCGAGGAGTGGATAAAGCGGAAGTTCCAAATTTGGGTGGAACTCCGCTTTAAGACTGGGATGCCATTAAAGTTCATGTGCGTGTAAAGGCAGGTGTCCCAATACTTTTGACAATATAGTGTCTGTACTTTAGTAAGACGAGAAAACTTTTCAAGTTTTAGGTTGAATTTCTCTCTAAACTAATGTTCCCTAAATTTTCTGCTTGGATTTAAGAAGCTTAAAGCAGATTCCCGGAGGAATGATAAGTGGCACGCAGAATTCCGTTACGCCACGAGAATAAAATGCCTCTTAGCTGTATTTTAACAGCAGATATAATGTTCTGTAGTTAAACATAAACCCCGTTGTGTTTCATTTGTAGGCCAACTCAGGGGACAATAATTATCCCAACCACTAACAAATCTTCCTCATAATTGGAACAGGTGTAGAGGATAATGGGGGCTCGTGGGACAGATCCTGTCCTTACATCTCCTCCGGTGACACACTGACAGCCAAACCCCTGGCAGGCCGCCTCTATAGATCGCGGTTCCTACTTTCCTGCAGCATTCGTTTTCATCAACTGATTAACTCCAGACTGAAAAAGAAAATGAAATGTAGTATTTATTCTGCATGGAATGGGGTAAGAGCAACAGATTTCACTCGCTGTGGAGAAATATTGCTACAGTCATACATTGAAGTACTAATACAGTGCATTCCCCATTCTTTTGAGAAAAAAATATCCTTTCTTGGTAAGCTATAAAGAGGAGTTTAAAGTGTATGTCCAAGCTTCAGTCAAATTTACTTCCAAACCTCCCTCTCTAGACTAGGGGTCTCCAAACTTTCTAAACAAAGGGACACTTTACTGTCCTTCAGACTTTAGGGGAGCCAGAGTGGCCAGTTGGAGTAAACAATGCCTCAGGCTTGATGATCAGTGGGAGGAATAGTGCCCCACCATTGGTATCAGTGGGAGGAATAGTGCCCCACCATTGGTATCAGTGGGAGGAATAGTGTCCCACCATTGGTATCAGTGGGAGGAATAATGTCCCTTCATTGGTATCAGTGGGTGGTATAATGCCCCATCATTGGTATCAGTGGAAAGAATAGTGCCCCACCATTGGTATCAGTGGGAGGAATAGTGCCCCATCATTGGTATCAGTGAGAGGAATAGTGTCCCATCATTGGTATCAGTGGGAGGAATAGCGCTCCATCATTGGTGTCAGTGGGAGGTATAGTGCCCCACCATTGGTATCAGTGGGAGGAATAGTGTCCCACCGTTGGTATCAGTGGAAGGAATAGTGCCCCATCATTGGCATCAGTGGGGGAATACTGCCCCATCATTAGTATCAGTGGGAGGTATAGTGCCCCATCATTGGTATCAGTGAGAGGTATAGTGCCCCAATATTGGTATCAGTGGGAGGAATAGTGTCCTATCATTGGTATCAGTGGGAGGTATAGTACCCTATCATTGGTATCAGTGGGGAGAATAGTGCCCCATCATTGGTATCAGTGTGAGGAATAGTGACCAATCATTGGTATCAGTGTGAGGAATAGTGACCAATCATTGGTATCAGTGGGAAGGAACAGCGGCTCCCCATCATTGGTATTAGTGGGCCGAATAGTGGCCCATCATTGGTATCAGTGGGAGGTATAGTGCCCCATCATCGGTGTCTGTGCGAGGAGTAGTGCCCCATTGTAGGTGTCAGTGGGAGGAATAGTGCCCCATTGTCTGTGTCAGTGGGAGCAATAGTGCCCCATCGTTGGTGTCAGTGGGGGGAATAGTGCCCCATCGTTGGTGTCAGTGGAAGGAACAGTGCCCTATCATTGGTATCAGTGGGAGGAATAGTGTCCCATTGATGGTGTCAGCTGCCATGTGCCGGTGTTCTGGCGAGAAATGCCCCCTGTCGATTAATGCCCGCCCAGCACTGCTCATGTGCTGCGCTTGCGCAGTACGGAGCCGCCGAAAGCTTCCCGAAACATCGAAATTTACGATCAGCTGTAGACGACGCCTGCGCACAATAGCCGACATTCTGCCACACGCTCCCGATGCTCGTTGCAACTCTGCAAGGGGAGGATTTCATCATGATGGCCGCGTGTGAGGGGCGGATGTCTACAGAAAGGGGCGTATTTTGTAATGATGGGCAGTGCTGCCAACATGGTAATGGAATTTTTCACGAAACTCAAACACATCTCCTAAACAAATATATCTCTGCTATTCTTCCTACACACTCGCGTTCAGCGACCAGGATGCGCTCTCGGGGAAAGGTGGGGTGGCGCTTGCAGCGGGTCACATGATCTCCCAGGTCATAGGAGGCATTATTTAAGTGCCCAGCTGCATGAGAGCCAGAAGATGGCTCCATGCAGGCCAACACAGATGGTCACCATACATGAACAGCGCCAAACAGCGCTCTATGTAAGTACAGACTCTGACAATGCCAGTTTGACTAGTCCCTCTGCCTGCCTGACTTACTGTCGGGCAAGAGTGTAAATATTGTAAATGTCTTTGTGTTTAAACTTCTCGTCCATATGACTATCTGGCTCCTTATTATACTTACAGAGCCTATTGATGCCCTACAATCAGGTGTTAGACCATACTTCACTAATGCTTTTTATCTCCTACATCAATTATTAAGGTCAATTTTACTTTTTCTCTTTTTTTTTGCACTGGCCCCCTAACGTTCCGTTGGTACCAGCGGCCCCACACTATCCAATGTATTAACCATTGATTCATTTCCTACCTTATTTCACACATCTGATGCTGCGTACACACGGCCATTTTTCTCGTCGAAAAAAAAAGACATTTTTCCCATTCGACGAGAAAAACGATAGTCTGTGGGCTTTCTGTCATTTTTTTCGACGAGAAAAATGGCATTAAAAACGACGAGAAAAATTAGAACATGTTCTAATTTTTCTCGTCGTTTTTTTCGACATGTTTTCCGCGGCAGTGTTTCCCATAGGGAAACACTGCCACGGAGCCCACACACGGTCGTTTTTCTCATCAAGAGAAAAAATGACGTGAAAAACGACCGTGTGTGGGGAACAAGCCGTTCCCCCCGTTTTAAATGACATTATTCACGGCGGTTTTTTAACCGCCGTGAATAATGATCGTGTGTACGCGGCATGACTGTTATCACTTGGCTCGGTAGAACAGGTGTACTGTCCTTCCTTATATTCCACCACACATGACACTTGTAACCAAGAATTTGATGCACCTAAAACACCGCCACTCCATATGGGTAACACTTACCACTCATATATGCACATATTTCTGTGCGAGATTCTCTTTTAATTTTAAAATGACATATATACATTTTTTATTATTTTCCTTTGGTAATATAACTCCAATGAGCTGACCCATATACTCTTTAAATAAATACCAATAGTTGAAAGGACGCTTATAGTCGGACTGGCATTATGTTAATCTGTCAATGGTGTGATATCTGACTGTAATTTGACACATTGTCTTTACCTAGGATTTTGCTGCAGGTGCCTTCTCCTATGTGCCTCAGAGGGTATCCAAAGGTGTGGCTCCTTGCAAGTCCATTCTGGGCTGGTCTCCTTCCTTTGGAGAGGTGGGGGTGGGCCATGGAGCTTTCAGAACAACTCAACAGTCTTTTATATACCTGGTTGCAGGATCATTCCTTCCATTCTCCAGCGGTGAATATGTTACATATACTGAAGCTTGTACATGATGAAATTTATTTGAAATTCTGAGCTGTTTGATGTATTGCCATAGAATCAACCATCCCCCTGAAGAAGACCACTACTGCACAAGGTCGAAACGCGTCTATATATGGCCGACATTCTGTAATGTTATGCTTGGCTTGATTTTGGTTTTACATCGCTGTTATGGAATACCTATTGTTCTGTACAACCAGAGTTCATATTTTTAATCGGAACATGACATTGAGTTTTTTACTTTTTGATGAAGAACTTTTATAATAGATACTGCTTTTTGATTCTGATACCATTGCTGCTAAAAAAAAAACCTTGGGGGAACTTTCCCATATCACATTGTTATGCTTCGGGGTGTGCAGCTTCTCTCCTATACGTATTTTTTCCATAACATGTTAGCAGCACTGCCCATCATTACAAAATACGCCCCCTTCTGTAGGCATCCGCCCCTCACACGCGGCCATCATGATGAAATCCTCCCCTTGCAGAGTTGCACAAGCAGCGGGAGCGTGTGGCAGAATGTCAGCTATTGTGCGCAGGCGCCGTCTACAGCTAATCGTAAATTCTGATGTTCGGCGGTTTTCGGCGGCTCCGTGCTGCGCATGCGCTGTACCAGGAGGCATTTCTCGACAGGACACCGGCATATATTTTTTTCATTAACCATGTGCCTGTAGTACAGACCAGCTTTTATTACTCTCAGTGACATCACCAGGCTTGCAAAATTATTGGCAACTGCTGGGAGTTCAGTTCTTATTGATGTAGGCTCACCCCCAGAACTACATCTCCCAAAAGTCCTTCTGTTATAGACAATGTGTGGGAACTGGGCAGGTTCATGGGGTCAAGGCAGCAAGATTGTTTTGCTGGGAAAGAAATCAATGTATGCATGGAGAGGGATTGGGGGTGGGGGATGTGATTAGATGGAGTTCTGTATTCCAGTAGGTAGCACTGCAACACTGATCGGGAATTTTAGTGCAAACAGGAAATTAGGAGCACACTGGATTTCTGGCCGGTCGGCAGGTATTTCTCTGTACTTGCAGTGATTTTAAAAGAATAAAAAAGGGGAAATGTGCATGTATTGCAGAAATTTGCTTTTTTTTACAACCTCATAAAGCACACATTTTACACAGCATCTCTGAGCTTTAGAAGGCAGGGGGCGGGGATCTGATGTCACACACTGCACAGCATATAGCAGGAAGCTGAGTGTAATCTGAGATCTGAGTAGAGGGAATGGCCACACACACACACACAATCTCATAAGCAAATATATGCACAGCTGAGGCTGTCAATCACCTGCTGTGTGCTGGAGGGGGCACAGGATTCTGTGACATACCCTGTCAGAAGTGACTCATGCAGATAACCGAGGAATGAGAGAGGAAACAGAAATCACACTCGGCTGTGTTCGTTTTTCATTTCAGAGGTTTACAACCACTTTAACAAATGTTTTTTACAGATTCATATAATTCTCTGTTCTGAAGAAATTGCAATTTGTTTCACTATTTCTTTCTCAACCTGTTTCCCAAATGGGAGGCTCTGCCTCAGGAGAAAGCAGTGAGCCAATCACACGAGCAGAACATTAGATTTCTGATAGCAGTAACAGATTACAGAACTGCTTCAGAATGCCATATTGACAGGGAGCAACATTATGAAATTGTTACAGCTTAAAGCTGTATTAAAGTGGTTGTAAACCTCAGTCATGAAATCTGAATAAAGCACACACACACTATATTGTCAAAAGTATTGGAACACTTGCCTTTACACGCACATGAACTTTAATGGCATCCCAGTCTCAGTCCTTAGGGTTCAATATTGAGTTGGCCCACCCGGTGCAGCTATAACAGCTTCATCTCCTCTGGGAAGGCTGTCCACAAGGTTTAGGAGTGTGTCTATGGGAATGATTGACCATTCTTCCAGAAGTGCATTTGTGAGGTCAGGCACTGATGTTGGACGAGAGGGTCTGGCTCGCAGTCTCCGCTCTAATCTATCCCAAAGGTGTTCTATCGGGTTGAGGTCAGGATTCTGTGCATGCCAGTCAAGTTCCTCCACCCCAAACGCGCTCATCCATGTCTTTATGGACCTTGCTTTGTGCACTGGCCCAAATCATTTGGTGGAGGGGGAATTATGGTGTGGGGTTGTTTTTTTCAGGGGTTGGGCTTAGCCCCTTAGTTCCAGTGAAGGGAACTCTTAAGGTGTCAGAATACCAAGACATTTTGGACAATTTCATGCTCCCAACTTTGTGGGAACAGTTTGGGGACGGCCCCTTCCTGTTCCAACATGACTGCGCACCAGTGCACAAAGCAAGGTCCATAAAGACATGGATGAGCGAGTTTGGGGTGGACCAGTATCGGTATCTGTGCAACTCTACATAGTGGTGGAGATAAATATCTGGCAAGGCTTTGCTATGTTTAGGTAAAGTCACCAATTTTCTGTGGATTCTGGACTTTTAATCTTTTCAGACAAAATTCCCTATTATGTGAGTAATCTGTGATGGAAAGCAATTTGCTGGAATAATAGGAATGGTTTGGAAGGTGTAAAGGAGCTTGGGCAAGATATTATTTTTTTTTAATCAACTATATTGATACCAATTGAGATATGCCTTGATTTGTGGAAGCATTAAAGCGGTTGTAAAGCCGCTGACTTTTTTTTTTTTTTACACCTGTAAAGGAAAAGGCATAATAAGCTTGTATGCACAGCATACAAGCTTATTATGAAATACTTACCTTAGAACGAGGCATCGGTAACTCACCTGGTCCACGCCGAGGGAGATGACATGTTGCCTCGGCGTGTCTTCTGGGTATCGCGGCTCCAGCGCTGTGAGTGGCTGGAGCCGCGATGTCTCACTCCCACGCATGCGCACGGGAGACTTCGTTCCGGCGAGGTCCGGCGTCTGCCGAGCCTTCAGCCCGAGAATCCCCTGTGCGCATGCGCCGCTGCTGTCAGCGGCGCATTGCGAGGGGAATATCTCCTAAACCGTAAAGGTTTAGGAGATTTCTTTTACCTACAGGTAAGCCTTAGTATAGGCTTACCTGTAGGTAAAAGTAAAAATAATGACTTTACAACCGCTTTAAGTATCCCTCACTGGATAAAACTTGGACTGACTTGAAGGGGTGTGGACACACTTTTCCCTATATAGTGCAGCTATCAGGGATCGGGGACCTGAACCCAGGACTTCTGCTGTGTCTGTGAGTAACTGTGCTCTCTGAGCCACCTGAGATGCTGGACAGCTCCCTTCCTGATTGCTTAGACAACCTTGCCTTATGTCTTGATTCTAGTGAACCTTGAACTCTTTGCACCTCCCATTGACTTTCTGATTTAAGCCTCTGCACGTCCTGTTTGCCAGATTATTGTACTCTCTCCAGCCAATGTCTTGCTCTCCTCAATCCTGCTGCTGTCCATAGCTTCGTTACCACTCGTTAGCAACCTTTGGCTTGTTCCACGGCTATGCTTCTGCTTGATCCCAACCTGCAACCGCGTGTTATGGACCTTTTGGCTTGTTTACTGGCTACACTTCTGCTTGATCCCTACCTGCTATATCAGCTACTGGACCCTGGCTTTCTCACCTTCTGATGGGGCGAACCTGAGGACTGCAACCTGATATTAACTAGCAGCAAAACCCATCTCCACCATCAGGAGCTCTGATGAATACTTGTTAGTATTTAGCGCCGTACCTTGTGTGAGGAGCCCGTGTCATCTGCCCAGGGTGACCTACTTGTTCATTTATCCAGCTGGCCAGTGGGAGCCTCTCTACTTCTATAGCTACTGGTCTCTGAGCCTGACCCCCCCCCCCCCCAACCATGACAGCAGCCTTTCTCAATACAGAGGAAAACTTGAAATAACTTTCTGATTCTCAGGGGAACCCCTGCTAAAAATTACTATACTGTATATACAACTCATGATTACTATATATATATATATATACACAACTCATGGTGTCAGTGGGAACTGATCTGAGAGGCAGAAATTTCTCACTGCTCAAGGAACTCCTAGAAACCTCTGGAGGAACCCCTAATGTCACGTACACACGAACGCATTTTCCGTCGGCAAAAACTTGGACGGTTTTTCTGATGGAATTCCGCTCAAGCTTGGCTTGCATACACACGGTCACACAAAAGTTCTCCGAACTTTTGTGCGTTAAGAACGCGGTGACGTACAACACTACGACGAGGCGAGAAAAAGAAGCTCAATGCTTCCAAGCATGCGTCGAATTGTTTCCGAGCATGCATGGGTATTTTTCGGTCGGAATTGCATACAGACGAACGGATTTTCCGAACAAACTTTTTTCCATTGGAAAAATAAAGAACCTGTTTTCTATCTAAGTCCGTCGGAAATTCCGACAGAAAAAGTGCGATGGGGCATACACACGGTTGGAATATCCGACAAAAAGCTCCCATCTGACTTTTTCTGTCAGAAAATCCGTTTGCGTGTTACGCGGCATTAGGTTCCATGAAACCCTGGGTGAGAAATCCTGATATAGTATATAAGACAACAGCGGGAAGTTCTAACTCCCCATACACGTATCGCACGTACTCTGCCATACAAGTACAGAAAATATCACATCATAGTGATAACAGTGTACATATTCCACCACTACACTCCATGGGTAGTGTAAATAAACCATACATTTATTCTTCATATATGGGCTGAGGATGATTACGTTTATATCCTAGATGTGACCAGTTACCCTACGGAGGAACAGAGGTGAGTTAAAAGCAAGCACAGATCATTAGTTTTATTGAAGTCAGTGGAAATTACAGGCAGGACTACCTTGTTATTAATAAAAAATACCTCTATGGAGGAAGCCATGCGCATCCATCGGAAAACTACAGATCACTCAGGACCTGGAAAGGGAAATGCGATCAGAATGTCATTTAATATATTTTTAATAAATCAAATCGATCCTGCTCATTTACTTCATGACAATGTTCGGTCAATGTAATTTATATCGCACACAAGTCTCTTCTCGTTTCATCATGGTACGAAACTGCTGGCTGAAGATGAAATGAAATGATTTATTGTTAAATAAAAAATTGGTTGCTCTCTGCTGAACTGTACTCTTCTCCGCAACTTCACATCTTCAGTCTGGTCAGTTTGCTTGATTCTGTGTTAAAAAATTAAGGCCGTGACGGGCCAGCTCCAGATTTTTCTGCCTTCGGGTTATAGATCATTAGTGATACCCTATGTGGCCAAAAGTTTATTGACAATTCAGCATAACAGCTGCTCTACGTAGTCAAAAGTATGAAGACACTCCATCAAATAATGGAATTCAGATGCTTCTAGTGAAGGATCCTGTTAATACTACAGCATACAAAGACATTTGGCAACAATTTCGGGAAGGCCGTTTATTGTTCCAGCCCCTGTGCACAAAGCCACCTTCATAAAGACATGGTTTGAGGGATTAGGTGTGGAGAAAGTCAAGTGGTCTACACAGAGCCACCTTCATAAAGACATGGTTTGAGGGATTAGGTGTGGAGGAAGTCAAGTGGCCTATACAGAGCCACCTTCATAAAGACATGGTTTGAGAGTTTAAGTGTGGAGAAAGTCAAGTGACCTACACAGAGCAACCTTCATAAAGACATGGTTTTAGGGATTAGGTGTGGAGGAAGTCAAGTGGCCTACACAGAGCCACCTTCATAAAGACATGGTTTGAGGGGTTAGGTGTGGAGGAAGTCAAGTGGCCTACACAGAGCCACCTTCATAAAGACATGGTTTGAGGGGTTAGGTGTGGAGGAAGTCAAGTGGCCTACACAGAGCCACCTTCATAAAGACATGGTTTTAGGGATTAGGTGTGGAGGAAGTCAAGTGGCCTACACAGAGCCACCTTCATAAAGACATGGTTTGAGGGGTTAGGTGTGGAGGAAGTCAAGTGGCCTACACAGAGCCACCTTCATAAAGACATGGTTTGAGGGATTAGGTGTGGAGGAAGTCAAGTGGCCTATACAGAGCCACCTTCATAAAGACATGGTTTGAGGGTTTAAGTGTGGAGAAAGTCAAGTGACCTACACAGAGCCACCTTCATAAAGACATGGTTTGAGGGGTTAGGTGTGGAGGAAGTCAAGTGGCCTACACAGAGCAACCTTCATAAAGACATGGCTTTAGGGATTAGGTGTGGAGGAAGTCAAGTGGCCTACACAGAGCCACCTTCATAAAGACATGGTTTGAGGGGTTAGGTGTGGAGGAAGTCAAGTGGCCTACACAGAGCCACCTTCATAAAGACATGGTTTGAGGGGTTAGGTGTGGAGGAAGTCAAGTGGCCTACACAGAGCCACCTTCATAAAGACATGGTTTTAGGGATTAGGTGTGGAGGAAGTCAAGTGGCCTACACAGAGCCACCTTCATAAAGACATGGTTTGAGGGGTTAGATGTGGAGGAAGTCAAGTGGCCTACACAGAGCCACCTTCATAAAGACATGGTTTGAGGGATTAGGTGTGGAGGAAGTCAAGTGGCCTACACAGAGCCACCTTCATAAATACATGGTTTGAGGGGTTAGGTGTGGAGGAACTCAGGTGGCCTACACAGAGCCACCTTCATAAAGACATGGTTTGAGGGGTTAGGTGTGGAGGAACTCAGGTGTCCTACACAGAGCCACCTTCATAAAGACATGGTTTGATGGGTTTGGTATGGAGTAACTCAAGTGGTTTGCACAGAGCCCTGAACTCAACCACTTTGAACACCTTTGGCTTGAACTGGACCTTAATAACAAAAAATATAGGCTTAAATACACTTTAATACCTTCCCATCCGGCCTATAGCAGAATGACAGCTGGGCGGTGGCTTTCCCATTCTGAGTGAAGATCATATGACATCCTCTCAGAAAGTGCTGCTCGCATGGCCACGGTGCCACGCAGCAGTATGATCTGTCAACAGCTGTGTCCACCGGACACAGCCAGCCGATAATTGATCAGTGTACCGGCTTGCTGTGACCGATCACAGCAGGTCATCTGACAGTTGTAAACAATGGATGGCTTCCTTTCATGCGATCCATTGTGTACAATTGTATTGCTAGCTGTGATTGATTAATGTGATTACATGGTACAGACAGGGCTAATCACAGCCCATCGGTACCCTGTGGTTAGCTTTGACCAATTACAGCTAATCATAACAAAACAAACTGATGAATCAGTTTCATTCAGTAAAAAGCTTGCTTATAGCAATGTAATTCACTGCTAAAAACAATCATAATGGTAAAATAAATACATTCTGATCACTTCTCCAGGGTAGTAAGATGTTACTATGGTAACATTATATTGCTCTGGTCACAGGATATTAAAAAAAATCATAACATTTTTGGAAAATAATTACTAGATCTTTCTTTTTCGCCCATCAGTTATATGATGACGCTGTACTGCACTGGTGACAGTATTTAAAAAAAAGATTGTGAAAATGTTGTGGGTTTTTTTTTGTTTGTTTTTTCTAAATTTTCCCAAAAATTATGACAAAATATTACATCTTTAAAAACCCTGCCATGCCTCTTACTAAATACCTTGGACTGTCTACTTTCCAAAAAGGTGTCATTTGGTAGGTATTTGTACTGTCCTGACTTTTTTTTTTTTTTTTAGTTCAATAAGTTTTTATTAGAAGAAATATTCAGTGTACAACAGGGCAGTATGGACTACCAGACAAGAAAGAATGTGCAAAAATGAAGGCCTCTTGACCCCCCCCCCCCCTAGGGAAAGAGAGCCTTGACTGATGGGGGCATGGCCAGGTGCAGGACAAGGCGTTGGTCACCCAAGGATTGGTCAATGTGGGGGATGGGTTGGGTCTGAGCTCGGGTAAAGGACTGCCCCAGGGAATTCTGGGGTCCTTTCGGAAGACGTGCTGGGAAGAGCTGCCCACCCTCCCGCCCCTTCTTTCGGTGGTGTGTCACAGCTTGCTGCGGTTTCTCTTGACCTTGCCAGCATAAAATGGCGGTAAAGGGCCATGCCCTTGATGGATATCGGAAGTAGGCGGCCTGTCCAGCACTTATGGTAAGGACAGGCCCCTCCCACCCCCCTTTGGTATTGAGTGCTCACAGTACAACTGTGACTGGCACTTGTTGAATGTTGTTCAAATGTTATGCTTGGAATCAATAAAGCTGTGGCCTTGCCCTTTCCAACCTAATGGTTGTAAGCGTTTTATTTAATAGGGTGAGGGGGCAAGGGGGGGAAGGTTTATAATACATATATTTTACGGTTAATGGTACCTGGGCTCATTGCGCCTCAGCAGTCATGACTATAGAATATAACATAAACATTATTGGATCAGATAGTATAAAGTGCAAAACTTGACCCGAACAGCGTTCAATAACCCGTTATTCACCCTGCCAAAAATAAAAAGACCCCTTAATGCAGTTTTTCCTCTTTCACATATTTTGAGGGACTTGCTATTTTTATTGCAGGCTTTCTCTTGTTCACCTGATGATCCTGGCAGTAAGGCACTTCCTGCCGCAGGGTGACAACACGCTCTTGCGCATATGTGCAGTAGCAGTAATGTTACCACTAGACACATGCCGTGTGTCTGCACATTCAGCCAGACTGATTAACCACTTCAGCCCCGGAAGATTTGGCTGCTCAATGACCGTGCCATTTTTTGCAATACGGCACTGCGTCGCTTTAACTGACAATTGCGCGGTCGTCCGACGCTGTACCCATACAAAATTGACGCCCTTCTTTTCCCACAAATAGAGCTTCCTTTTGGTGGTGTTTGATCATCTCTGCGGTTTTAATTTTTTGCGCTATAAACAAAAAAGTGCGCCAATTTTGAAAAAAACACAATATTTTGTACTTTTTGCTATAATACATCTCCCCAATTTTTTTTTTAAAAAGAACTTTTTTTCCTCAGTTTAGGCGGATACGTATTCTTCTACATATTTTTGGTAATAAAAATCGCAATAAGCGTATATTTATTGGTTTGTGCAAAAGTTATAGCGTCTACAAAATAGGGGAAAGATTTTTGGCATTTTTTTTTTACTAGTAATGGCGATGATCAGCAATTTTTATCGGGACTGCAAAATTTTGGCAAACAGATCGGACACTTTTAACACATCTTTGGGACCATTGACAATTATACAGCAATCAGTGCTATAAAAATGCACTGATTACTGTGTAAATGTCACTGGCAGGGAGGGGTTTACACTAGGGGGGGCGATCAAGGGGTTAACTGTGTTCCCTTGTGTGTGCTTTAACTGTAGGGGGATTGGACTGACTAGAGGAGATGACAGATCGTTGTTCCTAGCTAGTAGAAACACACGATCTGTCTCTCCTCTTCTCACAGAACAGGGATTTGTGTGTTTACACACACACGTCCCTATTCTGGCTCTCGTGCCCACGATCTCGTGTGGCCAGGCGGTCATCACGACCGTCGGCCACACGCATCGGCACCCCCGCAGTGCACCTGCTATCCACGCTTAAAGGAGCCGACGTACATCTACGACATTTCCTGGGAATGTGCCGACCTGCCGCCGTATAGTGACGGCGGCTGGTCGGCCAGTGGTTAAAGCAAGCCCAAGGCCTATATTCTTAATAACAACATTTGTAAAGTATACTGCAGTGAAAGAAAGAAATTAGGAAAAGAGAGAGGAAAGCGTTGAGAAAAGGAAAGAAAAGGGGGGGGGGAGAGAAAAGGGGAGAGGGTGTCCCGCCTCAATCAGAAACCAACATATCATATAAATGACATTGTATAATCCAATAAATGAAAAGTGGCGCCAATCAAATACAAATAAAGTAAAATGTTGAGTGAAAGCTGCCCCTTCAACAAGTGAAATAAATCTCCTAACAATCAATTAGAACATATAAAAGGTCGGCGCTAACTCTCATATGCTTATGACTGTGAATATAGTGCATACCATATAACCACACAAAAACAATATAAAATCACACAATGAATCGTCCTTATGTAGTGGAAAAAACACACCAATACACCATATAGTGACAGGTACTCTTAATTAGCCAAGCTGTGCTCCACCTTCACTCGTGTGAGAAGATTGCAGACTCACCAAATGAAACGGAATACTTCATAGGCTCAAGTCCTTTAGAGGAGAAATCTTTATGTTCACAAGGCTATATGACTCGACGTAAACAGAAATAATCACATATGTTTAAAGCCTCGTACACACGATCGGATTTTCATCGGACAAAGCGTAGGACTTTTGTCCAAAGGGCGTTGGCCAGGAACTTGTATCGCATACAAACGGCAAAGAATTGTCGGCCAACAAACACAAAACTACGTGGTTTTTCAGCTCTTTAGCGCCACCCTTTGGGCAACTTCTGCTAATGTTGTGTTTGGTGAGCACTGCTTCCGAGCATGCGTGTTTGTACTTTGGAGTTTTGTCCGACGGACTTGTGTACACACGCTCGGATAATCCGACAACACACATTTGTTGGCGGACAATTTTAAAGTATGCTATCCCACATTTGTCCGCGGAAAATCCGACAACAATTGTCCGATAGAGCGTACAAACGGTCGTATTTTCTGACAACAGCCTGTCATCACACAGTTCCTGTCGGATAATCCGATCGTGTGTATGAGGCTTTAAGTTGCTCATCTGCTAGCACCAGCATGTACAGCGATCTTTAGCCAGAATAGAGACGTGCTCTGTTGGTTCATGTGATATAAGAATTATAGTGACAGGTCCACTTCGAGTTCTCTTCATTTACCCAACGCCCTTGAATAAGGCTCAGTTTGAGCTTAGCCTTCTACGGCACGCATAGAATAGAAACATATGTCCAGGCAGCCAAAATCTTTTACAGTGACTGATGGTTAGAGTTCTTTATATTGCGGCCAAGAATTGATTCTTCCCTTGCTACAGGCCAGTCTTCCGAATGAAAGATTCTTTGCTGTTTGCTGAGGCAGCCAGTTCATTGTAATGCATCAATCAGTGTTTACCTCAATGGATCAAGGTACAAAGCAGCAGCTTTTACTTAACGGAAAAATATCTTCGTTTTTTCTTTTTTTTACAAGATTGTAAACAGAGTTTATGCCATTTTTAAAACATTTGTATAAATTCCTTTTTTTTTTTTTTTTTTAGCCTGTGTCTCCAATTGCGAGATCTCTCCTTATTTCTTTCCTTAGAAGAATAACCAAGGGAGGAGAAATCTTCCCGAAGGACTTGGTACAGCGATTCTGTTGCTGGTAACTACCGTATATACTCGAGTATAAGGTGACCCGAATATAAGCCGAGGCACCTAATTTTACCACAAAAAACAGAGAAAACTTATTGACTCGAGTATAAGCCTAGGGTGTCCATCTGCATGCCTCACTGTGCCTTACTGTGCCCATGCCTCACTGTGTCCATGCCTCACTGTGCCTTACTGTGCCCATGCCTCACTGTGTCCATGCCTCACTGTGCCTTACTGTGCCCATGCCTCACTGTGTCCATGCCTCACTGTGCCTTACTGTGCCCATGCCTCACTGTCACTGTTCTCATGCCTCACTGTGTCCATGCCTCACTGTGCCCATGCCTCACTGTGTCCATGCCTCGCTGTGCCTCACTGTGCCCATGCCTCACTGTGTCCATGCCTCACTGTGCCTCACTGTGCCCATGCCTCACTGTGTCCATGCCTCACTGTCACTGTTCTCATGCCTCACTGTGCCCATGCCTCACTGTCACTGTGTCCATGCCTCACTGTGCCCAATCTCCCTACCTGATCTCCGGCGCTGTGTGACTAGACTGACGTTTAACATGGGAGTCTATTGAAGGGGTGCCCGGCTTTGAAAAATCGGTACTCCCCGGCCGTAGGTCCCCCGGACAACAAACTGCACACTTGTAGAAGAAGAGTGGGGCTACATTTGTGCCAAGTTTGGGGTTCAGGAGACCTAGGGCCGGCCAGTACCGGGTCCCCAAAATCACCGGAGAAATTACCGTTTAACATGGGAGTCTATAGAAGGAGTGCCCGGCTTTGAAAAATCGCTGCTCCCCGGCCGTAGGTCCCCCGGACAACAAACTTTGCACACTTATAGAGGAAGAGTGTGGCTATATGTGTGCCAAGTATGGGAGACCTACGGCTGGCCGGCTTAAGGCGCACAAAGATGAAGATGGACACAGACTTGAGTATAAGCTGAGGGGGCATTTTCAGCACACAAAAATGTGCTGAAAAACTCGGCTTATACTCGAGTATATATGGTACTCACATTCTAATATAGGGTCTTCATTACTTCTTCCTTACTGGTGTTTGAGATTCTGCAGCAGTTTGGCCAGCAAGTTTTGACCTTCATTAAGCAGAGTGGCAGCTACACCTTAGAATGTGGTATGGGCCTAAATAAAGCTAAAATCCCCTTATTCCTGTCTGTGGGGGATTTCCTCCTTACTTTCCATCTCAGTTATAGTTGTTGACCTGAACAGGGATGTAAGGAAATCTTCCAGTCAGAAGTGGGTCTCCAAACTGAGGCCCTTTGCTTGCCTTTATCCGGCCCTTAGACACCAACAATGGGCCACCATTCCTTCCACTGACACCAATGATGGGGCACTATTCCTTCCCCTATAATTAATGATTGGCAACTATTCCACCTCCTAATACAAGGGACTGTTCCTCAGACTGACACCAACTGACCAACAATGGAGCAGCATTCCTCCCACTGACACCAATGATTAAGCATTGTGTACTCCCATTGACGCCAGAGCATTTTCTACTCGCAATTGCCACCAGTGTTGCCAACCTACCAGATTGAAATTTACTGGCACCACACCCAAAATTTACTGGCACCACCACTTTTTTACGAGCATTCCGCAAAAGTTACAAAATTTAATTTTTAGGTGCAAATTTCAGTATTTAGGTTACAAACAAGTACGCTAGGCAAATAGCAATGTGATTTAAGGTAGATATTCAGGTAAAAAAACATATTTTTGTTATTTTCGATATAATAAGGGCAAATTATTTAGTCACATCACACCCTGTCTCCATCCCCCTCTGCCACCAACACCCCCTGCCTTCACCCCCCTCTGCCGTGCCACAATCTCCTCCTGCCTCCAATCTCTCCTGCCTCCAATCTCCCCCTGCCTCCATCGTCCCCTGCCTCCATCCCCCTCTGCGGTGCCACCAACAACCCCTGTCTCCATCCCCCACCCTCTGCGGTGCCACCATCACCCGCTGCCACTATCACCCCCTGCCTCCAATCTCCCCCTGCCTCCATTGTCCCCTGCCTCCATTGTCCCCCTCTGCGGTGCCACCATCACCCCTGCCTCCATCGGATCCCCCTCTGCCACCATCACCTGATGTCACTGTCGGCTGGGCTGTCTGTCAATCTGTCCATCCCCGACTCCCCTGTGAACTTTGTATTGCCTGGATGCAGCAGGCTCCTCCATTCCATGCTGCTCAGCCTCTGAGTCCTGACTCCTGCTCCTGTGCTGTGCTCCTCCGACCTTCTGGTTAGTTACAGATTTAAAATTCTGGCGCGCGCGCGCGCGCCTGGCGGGATGTCCTAATACATCACTTGCCGGCGCCGCGCGACACAGCCTCTGTAAAATCTGCCCCCCGCCGGCCGAATACAGCATATGCTTGGCTCGGCAAGCTACAGAACTGCGCATTCGCAGCTCCAAGCCGAACCGATCTCGGCTATTTTTACTGGCACATTCCCGCAACTACGGACATTTACGGGCCGGGGGGGGGGAGTGCCCATTTTTTACTGACTGACTGTAAAAATACGGACAGTTGGCAACGCTGATTATCACATTCCGCCCCTCAGAAAGTCTGAAGGACAGTAAACTATCCTTTTGTTTAGAAAGTTTGAAGACCCCCGATTTACAGCTGCTCCAGTTCTCCAAATAGCCCACAGAAGAACCATAGTATCCCATAGCCCATAGAGAATTACAGTAGTTCAGTGCTCTGAGCTTTGTAGTTTTTTAGGAATATATACCTAGATAGATAGATATAAATAGATGGATGATAGGTCAATCTCAGCTAGGGCTTTGACAGTGGTAGCTGAAAAACGGATTTAGGCCTCATGTCCACTGACGTTTTTACAGCCGCTTTTTTGAGCGTTTTTTACAGCTTAAAAACGCCTGTCCATGTTAGTCTATGGCTTCATGCCCACCTAGACGTTTTTGAGCTGCAAATGGCATAGGCGTTTTTAAGCTGTAAAAAAACCCCCAGGACCAGGGCGTTCCGTGGCGCGGCGCTAGAGCTGTAAAAAACGTGAAACGTGGAAAAACGCGCAAAAACGCCGCAGCTGCGTTTTTGAGCTCCGGCGTTTTTTATCTGCAAAGTTGATTGGACACTAATCTCTGTAAAAACCCGAAATTCCTGTCTGTACATTAGATTACCCAAGAGTCCTTTGCACAGCCGTGTGCTTGTGGGTTGGACAGAGGAGAGAACAAGATGGCAAGTGGTGTGGTTATTTGGTTTCTGTTGCATTGTGGGAAATTTGGGAGTGTATATAGCCGAGAGATGTGTTTTTCCTTTAAAAAACGCTACCTAACGCTAATGCGAAAAAACGCGCAAAAACCCTAATGCAGAACGCGGTAGAAATCGAGTTTTTAACGCCGATTTTTCCAGGCGTCCCAACTAGCTTTACAGCTCGTTTTTAAAAACGTCCGTGGACATGAGGGCTTACTGATATTTCAAGATGTAGGGGTTATCTCTGTTGTTCAGGACCGCTATGAAGACCTAGCTTGGGGTTGAAACCTGCATCTTTTAATCTCAATCAGAGGTCTATTGTTGGTGGAATTGCTCATGAAACCTAAAGTCCTGCACACATTTAGGCCTCATGCAAACAGGAGCTGTAGTAGGTAAAATTTGGGTGTCAAGGTACATGTATCCTTCTCCAAACTGACATATACACAGATGTGTACAGATATTGATTTCCATGGGCATCTGTACACAGCACCTGTGGCTCCTGGGTGGCAAAATATACACATTTTTACGTTAGCCCCAGGTGACCAAGCAGCTCTTACCGATGCCCAGCCTTGCCCCCCACAGACTCACACTGATTTGTAAGTCAGAACCGCTCCACTTTTGGGTTGAAAACTGTCCTCTGTCATTAAGTCTATTTTCTGTGGGTCCAGAGCATCAAAGATATGCAGCCTGGGGGCACAAAATCAGCATCACTTCATTACGTAGTGCAGTTCTCCCAAGCTTTCAGGACCAACCCACCTCTGGGAAAAGATTTGGACCGTGGAAATTCCGTGACCTGAATGAAGACTGTTGGAAAAAATCTATGTATACACATTTAGAAAAATAAAGGAAGTGGGGAAAGGTTTGCAACACCTGGGGTTAAAGTTTGTTAGTAAAAAAAGTTCCTTGCCTGGCTCACCAATTAACTTCATTACCTTCGGAGTCACTGACCTGGAACAAATGAGTAGTTCTATATGCATGTTCAGGGTTAGTTAAATATGCAAGCAAGAGGGTCATCATGATCAAACAATTTCCTATTTAAAATGCACAATTGAGCCTTCATAACTTCTGTCTGCTGTGAAGTGACAGGACCTCTTTTGTGACATGGTGAATGCAACAGTTGGAGGAAGTTATAACCAGCCAACAGCTTTCTGCCTACCCTCTGCAACCAGAATCTGACATGTACCGTATATACTCGAGTATAAGCCGAGTTTTTCAGCCCTTTTTTTAGGGCTGAAAATGCCCCCCTCGGCTTATACTCGAGTCTGTGTTTTTTTGTACCTGAATTCTTGACAGGCGTCCATTTTTTTTAAAAGTTGCAGCTTTCTCCTGGCGTTCCGTTCCGTGATAGGCATTTGACACTGTGTTCCGCCTATCATGGAGGTCCTCTCATCCCTCGGACAGTTTCCCAGCAGACACTGTGTTCAGTGTTCCGCCAATCACGGACCTTCTCTTGTCCGAGGATGAAAGGACCTCCGTGATAGGCGGAACACAGTGTCAAATGCCTATCACGGAACGGAACACCAGGAGAAAGCCGCAACTTTTAAAAAAATGGACGCCTGTCAAGAATTCAGGTACTCGGGCACAGTGAGACTGCAATGGGCACAGAGTGAGGTATGGCACAGTGAGGTTGCAATGGGCACAGTGAGACTGCAATGGGCACAGAGTGAGGTATGGCACAGAGTGAGGTATGGCACAGTAAGGTTGCAATGGGCACAGTGAGGTATGGCACAGTGATACTGCAATGGGCACAGTGAGGTATGGCACAGAGTGAGGTATGGCACAGAGTTAGGTATGGCACAGTGAGGTTGCAATGGGCACAGTGAGGTATGGCACAGTGATACTACAATGGGCACAGTGAAGTATGGCACAGAGTGAGGTATGGCACAGTGAGGTTGCAATGGGCACAGTGAGGTATGGCACAGTGAGACTGCAATAGGCACAGTGAGGTATGGCACAGTGAGACTGCAATGGGCACAGTGAGGCGTGCAAATGGGCATTGTTGACCCTCTTTTCCGCTTACAGTAGCTGCTGCATTCTCAAGTTTTCCCAGTTTTTTGTGGTAAAATTAGGTCCTCGGCTTATACTCGGGTCGGCTTATACTCGAGTATATACGGTAATTGGCTGCTTTGTATTCGAGTTTTATGTACTCCCGTAGAAACGTCCCTCAAAAGAATTGTGCAAAACTTCACAAATTGAGGAAGAGTGGCACTTCCTTGGCCTTGAAGTGTCTTCTAACTGTAATAAAATCGTCTTGAGAGCTGTATTTTAGAGAGACTCAATTAAACAAATATTACTTTTGCTGCTTAAAGCTGCTGGCGATCACTTTATTTCGAGACGGTCCCAGCTGTCTGTTTTAAGGCTGACACTGATAAGTAATCATGCGCGATCAGGCAGATTTAAATTGCTTTGACAGCTCGAAGCACAGGTTCATTTTCTTAATCTAACTTTGCATTCTAGAAGCAGATTATGTCGAGCGTATTGAGTATATTTTCGTAGATTGGAGGGACGGTAATCTCCCACCGCCGCTTCCGTTCCGTTCTTATACATAATCTAAGATAATACAGAAAGTGATGGGGGTGTTGTCCTATGAAGACCATCACCCCAGTTCAGTTCTGTACTTGAGAAGTGGTCTACAAAGTGATCCAAAAGAAATTGTCCAGGATTGGGTTTGGGTTTACGGAGGGCAAAGACCGCCAATGGCATACTGTGGGGCGCACAGCGACTGCACTTCTAAAGCAGCACTTTACAGGAAACCTGTCACCAGAGACAGGAATGTGCCTGTGGAATACTGTGATATAATTTGGATTATGTGGCTACTTCAGATACTGACAGCTTCTGGCAATCTTCAGGAGAGAATTTTGACAGTATTTTGATAATCGTCATGAGTGTTTTTGCACTGTCAGTCAGCTTCAGTAGGTTTTCGCTACAGCTTTCCATTAAAGTAGATCCTTATATGAGCTTTAGTAGGTTAACACTAAATTCCATGGAGATATAAACGACACAAATTATTGCAGCTCCGTATTCGCTAATGCAATCAATATTAAAGCACAAAAAAACTTAAATGGTAACCCTCCAGGATCCTGCCATGGCTTGTCCTGTCTATAGCAGTGTTGCGTGCCAGCTTGAGGTCTTTTGGCCATGGCTGGTCATTAGGTTTGCCACCTCATCCCTTTAAACCCAAACACATATGAATTACACAGGTTCTGAGGCAAATTTTATGCAGATAACGCCCCAAGTGAGTTTAATTACCACCTTAATCAGCCACAGAACCTGTGTAATTAATATGTGTTCGGTTTTAAAGGGATGAGGTGGCAACCCTACTGATCATGCACGTAGGCGTGAGTGTGCACACATTGGCATGTGTGGGTTATCAAGCATCAGTGCGCATACATTAGTGTGCATTGGCATGCATCCCTGACGCTGGGTGTGCTCAGTGATTTGGAGGTTATTTAAAGACATTCCTTTCTGGTGGCTGGTGTAGTCTTTTTACCAGCTACCCTGTGCATTAGATTGCTGTTGCTCTGATTACCCATTGCTGACCCAGATCGCCTGACTCTGCTCTCATTTCCAACACCTAGTGTCAGAAGAGGACGAACAGGTAGAGTTGGCAACCAGGGTTGGAGATGCCAAAGAAACCCATGGAGCACCATTCCAAGCGCCAACATAGACTGATCCGGTAACTCCACCTCTGATGGATGCAGCATCCAGCAGATGCTCGTCTAAGCTCAAAGTAATATATCTAGTGTCAAAAGAGGACAGCTACACACCGAAAAGTAGCCCAGTCCTAGTGTGTAAGAACATCTTCAGTCTGTCTCCTCCCAGGCCATGCCACTCTAACAGATTTCTCCCTTCTACAGGCTTAATCGTAGAGGCCTGTTAGAGAGGCATGGCCTGGGAGGAGACAGGCTGAAGCTGTTCTTTCACACTAGACTGGGATACTTTTCACTGTGTGGCTTTCCTCTTTTGACCCTAGATTTTTTACTTTGAGCTTAGATGAGCTCCTACTGGATGCTGGCACCCGTCAGCAGTAAAGTCACCAGATCAGTCTATGTTGGCGCTTGAAACGGCACTCTATGGGTTTCTTTGGCATCTTCAACCCCCGTTGTCAACTCCACCTGTTTGTCCTCGGCATCTCCAACCCCTGTTGCCAAATCTGCCTTTTCCTGTTATTTGCTTTGCCTGTCCTGACCTGCAGCTTCATTCTTATTCTGTCACCTAAACATAGATAGTTGCCGTTCTCCTGTGACCATTTGGTGGGGGAAACCCAAGAGCCGTGACCTGGTGTCAGGTGGTAGCAAAGCAGCCAGGGAGGGTGGGCATTAGGTTCACTGACCCATCACTTCTCGTGGGGTGCTATGGTGAAGACCAAGCTACCACTTAGACTCTGTGCCTTGGGGTAGCCTATGTTAACTGCTAGGGGTATTGCCTGTAACACACATAGGATATAAATTTGTGTGTGTATAAACAGTCTGGACCCTGGTGGAGCAGTGTTCTTCCCTTGGAGGAGAGTTTCCCAGCCAGAAGGGCTGCTGCTCTTCCTGGCATTCCAGCTGAATATCAGCCGGCTGTATCCTGGCAGTCCAGTTGAGGATCGGCCGGCTGTATCTGTGTGTGTATAAACAGTCTGGAGCCTTGGAGAGCAGTGTTCTTCGCTAGGAGGAGAGTTTCCAAGCCAGAAGGCCTGCTGCTCTTCCTGGCAGTCCAGCTAAAGATCGTCACACGGACCGAATGTTGGCCGCTTTCTGTTAATCTGGGCGATGCCACCCGATATTCGGCCCGTGTGTACAGGGCTTTAGATTATAGAGATTTCCTCTCACTTCTGTTTTTATCCTTTCATCTCCGGGGCAGGAAGTAAAATGGAAATCTCCACACAGGACAGAGATGGAAAAAAAATTAACTGATGGGAGTTTAACCCTTTTGCTGCCTACAAAGTAAGTATTACATTGGCGGCAGCATCGACCATACCACCCGGGAGTTTGTTTACATTTTTGCTGCCAGCTATGTCATAGAAGTGATCACTTCTACATGCTGCAGAAGGTTTTCATACATCTTTAGCCAGCTTGACATGGAATATCATTCCACTAACATGATTTGTAAGACATCTGTCAGAAACAAGATGAAAAGGGAGATCTGGTACCACAGGTTTTCTATCAACAATGTAACACACGCTTATGTTATATTGCTGTTTGGGGGAGTCATGCTGACAGGTGGTGGGAGTCCCTTATGTAAGATCATCAGAGATATATCTCAAAAGACTAATGCCGCGTACACACGACCGTTTTTAATGATGAGAAAAATGCAATTTTTTAAAATGGTCATTAAAAATGATCGTGTGTGGGGCTTCAGAGCATTTTTCACGACGTGAAAAATGGCCATGAAAAAATTGGAACATGCTCTAATTTTTCTCATCGTTTTTCACGTCGTCGTTTTTCTCATCATGAAAAACGGCCGTGTGTAGGCTTTAACAACGTGAAAAAAAAATGCGCATGCTCAGAATCAAGTATGAGACGGGAGCGCTTGTTCTGGTAAAACTAGCGTTCGTAATGGAGATAGCACATTCGTCACTCTGTAACGGACTGAAGAGCACGAGGCTGAAAAGCGCGAATCGTCTCTCAGCAAACTTTACTAACACGAGAATCAGCAAAAGCGTCCCAAAGGGTGGCGCCATCCGAATGGAACTTCCCCTTTATAGTGCCGTCGTACGTGTTGTACGTCACCGCGCTTTACTCAAGCATTTTTTTTCACGATAGTGTGTAGGCAAGGCAGGCTTGAGAAGAATCACGTTGAGAAAAATATTGTTTTTTTTAATGACATTAAAAACGGTCGTGTGTACGCGGCATTAAGGTGAGCCCTGTTTTTTTTTTTTTTTTCCCACCATGTGGGTGGTGACTGCAATACGAACCGAATCTTTCTTTATCCTGAGCTCAGTGGTATCCTATCAAACCCTCTCGCTCTTCTCCAGATAATGATGTTGACTCGTTACGAGGCCAAATCTCGAGGGACCAAAGTTAGACACCTCCGTCACATCACCTCAGTAGAAATTGATGTCATTTTAGCGAAACGGTTGCCGTAATGAGTCGACTTACAATCGATTTTTTTCCTTCCACCCTTGTCTCTCCTAAAAAAATATTCTTTGGTATGTCGGCGTTACCTCAGTATGAATCACTAAGCATTGCTGTCATTACTTTTTCCTCGTTCCGCTTAAAATGCTGCCTTGTTGGCAAGGAGTTTTTCTATTATTTTTTTTCACCAGGCGCGTACGGCTGACAATGAATATTTTTTCGATTGAAGACCTCCGCTACTAGTGTTACTATGGCAACAGGCTTCCAGAGGTCTTGTTGCACGCTAGGCCTTTGATCCTTTTGAGCTCCCCGCTGCAATGTCCCTCTAACTGTTACAAACAAGGGGTGGAGGAGAGAGGATGAGAGCATAAAAACTTTACTGTTGACAGAAAGGAAATAGATTAGGCGAGAATTAGTCTCGACACACTCTACCCATAAATCCGGTGGCGGCTTCTTTGGCTGGTACCTAATTTATCTTCTTGTTTATCTCCCCCTTGCTGCCTCCTGATGCTTGGACAGTGGCCTACTTGTTGCTCTCCATTCTTCCTGCATAATCATGAGCAACGGCCCTTAATTACCGTGGAATCACTTATGATTGTCTTTCTCTCTACACATTCCCTCTGCTTTCCGCCATGTTGGCATGGCAACCATTCAGAGGCAAGAAAGGCTTGCTGGGTCAGCTGTGGTAGCTCAGTGGCTTAGTTAATGGTACTTATTCAAATATGGCACAAGAGATAAGAGAGAGAGATTGGACAGGCTGAGCGATGCTTAGCTGGGAATCTCTTGGGGAACAATTTGTGGATTATAAGGAAAATAAAATGGCTTATTGAAGTTTTCATTCCGTGTAGGATAAAAGATGACAGCAAGAATAGTGCGCTGCAAGTTACTACCTTTCATGTGTGTGTTCAGGAATAAACAGGGTCAGAATTTATTTCATGTTGCATTCTTTTGTTTGCCTACATAATTACCTACTCAGTTTAACCTGTTGTGCATCTCCTGTTTGTGTTATCTGGGCAGGTCTGTTTTGAAGACCCATACCCACCACTTGTGTCCACCACTATACCTGAAACTTACCATAACCACTGACAACTTACGAAAGAGGGCCACCATATTACACACACAATGGCACATTGCACAGTTAAGACTAGATTGCCCTGTGTTAGAGAGACTGAACAGACTACCTAGATTTCAGAGAGACTGACCGAACTGTTGAGTTAATGAGAGACTGACCAGGCTGCCAAGTTATAGAGAGACAGACCAGGCTGCCAAGTTATAGAGAGACTGACCAAGCTGCCAAGTTATAGAAAGACAGACCAGGCTGCCAAGTTATAGAAGGACAGACCAGGCTGCCAAGTTATAGAAGAACAGACCAGGCTGCCAAGTTATAGAGAGACTGGCCAGGCTTCCAAGTTATAGAAGGACAAACCAGGCTGCCAAGTTATAGAGAGACTGACCAGGCTGCCAAGTTATAGAGAGACAGACCAGGCTGCCAAGTTATAGAGAGACAGACCAGGCTGCCAAGTTATAGAGAGACTGACCAAGCTGCCAAGTTATGGAGAGACTGACCAAGCTGCCAAGTTATAGAGAGACTGACCAAGCTGCCACGTTATAGAGATACTGACCAAGCTGCCAAGTTATAGTGAGACTGACCAAACTGCCAAGTTATGGAGAGACTGACCAGGCTTCCAAGTTATAGAAAGACAGACCAGGCTGCCAAGTTATAGAAGGACAGACCAGGCTGCCAAGTTATAGAAGGACAGACCAGGCTGCCAAGTTATAGAGAGACTGACAAGGCTGCCAAGTTATAGAGAGACTGACAAGGCTGCCAAGTTATAGAGAGACTGACCAGTCTTCCAAGTTATAGAAGGACAGACCAGGCTGCCAAGTTATATAGAGACTGACCAGGCTGCCAAGTTATAGAGAGACTGACAAGGCTGCCAAGTTATAGAGAGACTGACCAGGCTGCCAAGTTATAGAAGGACAGACCAGGCTGCCAAGTTATAGAGAGACTGACAAGGCTGCCAAGTTATAGAGAGACTGACCAGGCTTCCAAGTTATAGAAGGACAGACCAGGCTGCCAAGTTATAGAGAGACTGACCAGGCTGCCAAGTTATAGAGAGACTAACCAGGCTGCCAAGTTATAGAAAGACAGACCAGGCTGCCAAGTTATAGAGAGACTGACCAGGCTGCCAAGTTATAGAGAGACTGACCAGGCTGCCAAGTTATAGAGAGACTGACAAGGCTGCCAAGTTATAGAGAGACTGACCAGGCTTCCAAGTTATAGAAGGACAGACCAGGCTGCCAAGTTATAGAGAGACTGACAAGGCTGCCAAGTTATAGAGAGACTGACCAGGCTTCCAAGTTATAGAGAGACTGACCAGGCTTCCAAGTTATAGAGAGACTGACCAGGCTGCCAAGTTATAGAAAGACAGACAGACCAGGCTGCCAAGTTATAGAAGGACAGACCAGGCTGCCAAGTTATAGAGAGACTGACCAAGCTGCCAAGTTATAGAGAGGCTGACCAAGCTGCCAAGTTATAGAGAGACTGACCAAGCTGCCAAGTTATAGAGAGACTGACCAAGCTGCCAAGTTATAGAGAGACTGACCAAGCTGCCAAGTTATAGAGAGACTGACCAAGCTGCCAAGTTATAGAGAGACTGACCAAGCTGCCACGTTATAGAGAGACTGACCAAGCTGCCAAGTTATAGTGAGACTGACCAAACTGCCAAGGTATAGAGAGACTGACCAGTCTACAAATTTATAGAGAGGCTGACCAAACTACCAAATTTCATAGAGGTCGATCAGGTTTCTGAGATTCAGTCAGGCTGATGTAACTGCCAAATAACTGCTGGACTTAAAAGACTATCATATTACAGAGAGACTGACCAGATCATAAACTTATGGACAGGATATTCAGACTGATAAGTTTAAGAGATTGCCAAGACTGACCAAGTTACAGAGAGGCCTGCCAGACTGACAAGTTACAGAGACTGACAAAATTGCAGAGAGGCTAACCAGGCTCTCTAAATTACACAATGACTCATCAGACTACTAAGCTATAGAAAGACAGTCCAGTTCAAATTACAAAGCAGTCTGGTGAGTCTCTCTGTAACTTGGTGGTCTGGGGTGTTTCTCTGCAACTTGGTAGTCTGGTGAGCCTCTCTGTAATTTGGTAGTCTGGTGAGCCTCTCTGTAACTTGGTAGTCTGGTGAGCCTCTCTGTAACTTGGTAGTCTGGTGAGCCTCTCTGTAACTTGGTAGTCTGGCGAGCCTCTCTGTAATTTGGTAGTCTGGTAAACCTCTCTGTAACTTGGTAGTCTGGTGAGCCTCTCTGTAATTTGGTAGTCTGGTGAGTCTCTCTGCAATTTGGCAACCTGGTCAGTCTTTCTGTAACTGCAAAGTGTGGTTAGTCTTTTTGGAACTTGGTAGTCCGGTCAGTCTCTCTGTAAATTGATAGTCTGGTCAGTCTCTCTGTAAATTGGTAGTCTGGTCAGTCCTTAAAATTCGGTAGTCTGACCAGTCTCTCTGAAATCTGGTAGTCTAGTCAGTGTCTCTATAACGTAGTAGTCTGGTCAGTCCTTCAAATTCGGTAGTCTGGTCAGTCCTTCAAATTCGGTAGTCTGATCAGTCTCTGTGAAACTTGGTAGTCTGATGAGCCTCTCTGTAAATTGGTAGTCTGGTGAGTCTCTCTGCAATCTGGCAACCTGGTCAGTCTTTCTGTAACTGGAAAGTCTGGTCAGTCTCTCTGTAAGCTGAGAGTCTGGTCAGTCCTTGAAATTCTGATCAGTCTCTCTGAAACTTGGTAGTCTGGTCAGCCTCTCTGAAACTTGGTAGTCTGGTCAGCCTCTCTGAAACTCGGTAATCTGGTCAGCCTCTCTGAAACTTGGTAATTCAGTCAGTCTCTATGTAACTGGTGAATCTGGTCAGTCTGACTGTAACTTGGCAGTCTGCTTAGCCTGTGTATAACCAGGGTAGTCTGATCAGTCTTCATGGAACTGGGTAGCCTGGTCAGTCTTTGTAGTTCGGTAGTCCGAAAGTTTCTCGGAAACCAAAGGAGGCCATACACGGTCGAATTTCGAACAAATTTTCTTTTCAAAATCAGAAAGTTCGTTTTTTTTGTGATCCGATGATGCCACCATTGATTTTCAAAATTCGGCCGACCAAACCTTCATGTTGCCGGGGATATTCTTTTCTCTCCGGGAATATTTTTTTCTCTTCGGGAATATTCTTTTCTTGCACATGCGCATTTTTTTTCTATTACATTTCTCGCACGATTCTCCCATCATTGATCAGAAAATCGTTTGTTTTTCAAAAAATTTCCAACATGTCGGATTCCACAAATTTGAAAATCGGCTGTTGCTGCAGCCCACTAACGGTGCGAAATTCGTACGAAAATTCTTTGATACGATTTTCGAAAGAAAATTCTTTCGAAATTCGAGCCGTGTATGGCCGCCTTTAGTTGTCTAGTCAGTCTGTAAAATTCAGTAGTCTGATCAGTCTCTCTGTAATTTTGGTAAACTCAGTCCAATCAGCAATCTTCCAAAAACAGGACACCCCTATAATCACTGAAAATATCAATAAAAATTATAGATTTTTTTTTTTAAATTAAATGATAAATAAAGATATAATTGAGATTTGGTCAGTTTCGTTTTATTTTTATTTTGGAATATCGTTTATCACATTATATGTGTGTGTTTGTTGGATAGCCGATCGTAATACAGATTTAATAAATGGTTTTAAACAATCACCTACATTGATGACTGATCATATTTTCAATCAATATGTTCTTTTGATATTTAAATCACTTGTTGCGATCTCTCATACTTACAAATTGGTAAGTGTATGTATGACCACCATAAGAGCAGTGTGCAGGACTGTCACCTCTGAGTATTATGTAGAGCAGCACAGGCTGTCACTTTTTATTAGGATGGAGGAATGTGTCGGTGTTTCATGTGATGTGCCCAGCAGTCAGACCGTGAACAAGACAGGTACTGGAGGAGAATTGTCTGCACACAGCTGTACTGTCCTGCAGTCAGCGGTTATTGTTACCTTATGAAGAGCATCCTGCAGCAAAGACAAGTACTGCCAATTTGGTTTCAGCACTTCGTCCTCGAGAACAAAAGGCACTGGTGGAGGTACCGTATATATTACATTGGCAGGGGCTAAACCTAGTTAGTCTGCCTAAAAGAGACTGTACACTACATTATCAGCATCCTTATCATCGCCCCCTAGTGGATTCTCAGGAGTACTAAATAGAAAATCCACTCCAGGGAAGAAGTTAAAGCAGAGTTCCACCCATAGAAAAGTCAGCAGCTACAAAAATTGTAGCTGCTGACTTAATAAACAGACACTCACCTGTCCCGCCCAAGGCCTCGCTTCTCTCCCCCTCCTCTCTGCGGTGGCGGCATTGCAAGTGTGGGGGCCCGGCTGCGGCTCCACAGCTGGGCGCGCACTACGCATGCGCGAGCCGCGTTGTGAATGGCCGGGTTTTCTTCTGGGACCTGTGACATGTCCCTGAAGATTGCAGGAAGGGAGGGGGAGAGGTGAACTTCTGCTCTGCGCTGCGGCGCCAGGAGAAGAAGTGGGAGTTGGGTACCTGTGAAAACTAGGAACCCACTCCCCCCCAAAAAAAATGACATGCCAAATGTGGCATGTCAGGGGGTCACAGGTACTTAAAGCGGAAGTTCCATTTTTGGGTGAAGCTCCGCTTTAAAAAGGAACTGCAGTCTGCTCACATAATTTGTAATAAAAACATCTTTGCCATTCTGAAGCTTCCCTCCAACCACTTTGCATATTACTGTATATATACTGTGATTTTGTACTTGCCAGATATACTGCAGAGATCTCCCTCCACTGAATCTGGCTGCAGCCATTTTAACTGTGGGCAGCTGAAGCTGCTGCCTGTTCATTTCCTGGATTTACACAGACACACAAAGGCACACCTCCAGTGCTGCAGCCCTGCAGCTCTCATTGGCCCTCTTATGACTCATTTCCTCTCCCTCCCTGGCAAACACTCACGAGAGTGAGAGAGAGAGCTGTGATTGATGTCATAAGTCTAGGCTTTATACCAGACAAGAAACAGGAAGTGGGCTGTATAAGGCATTTACTGGCAGAAAACAATGTTTTACTATCCAAAGTTAAAACAACAAGGGCAGAAGGTTTAATAGATGGAAAGATGAAAAAATTACTAAAGGTCCACTTTAAATTGACTCTTACTCAATTTTAAAGCTGAACTCTACTAAATACTTTTTTTTACCCTCAAACTCATCAAAAACAACTGCAAAAAATGTTCTCGGGCAGGTGTGGGGGGTTGCAGAAAGCAGGCAGTTGATTCACATTTTTACCCGTCCCCTACAATGGGACATGGTGGCTGCACATCATTGCAATGTTTCACTTCATGGTACAGCAATTTTAACTCTGCATGTCAATTTTGGCAAGCGACGTTGCTTGCCAAACTTGCCCATTGAAATCAAAAAGTCAAACTTGCCCATTGAAGTCAAAAAGTCAGACTCGCTCACGGCTATGTCCGTGTCCCCTCTGCATCAGAGGATCGGACACAAATTTGTCATCTGTCTGCTTAGCTGTGATTGGTGAACAGATCCCTCGCTGATTAAGCGGATCTGCTGGTGAAGTCCGCCTCAAGTGAAAGGGGCCTAAAGGTATTTTTTTTATTATTAAAATAACAAACATGTTATACTTACCTGCTCTGTGGAATTATTGTGCACAGAGCGGCCACAAACCTACTCTTTTGGGGTCCCTCCTCCTCTGAGTGTGCAAGGCACTTGCTATGGGGGCACACCTGTGGGCTCGCTCCCAAGCCGAGCTGTGTGCATCCATTGACACACACAGCACAGCTCGGCCCCCACCCCTTGCTCTCTCTGTTCACAGGTTTGATTGACAGCAGTGGGAGCCAATGGCCGCTGCCAAGCCTCCTGTGAGAGAGGGCAGAGAAGAGCAGCGCTCCTGCAGATGGATGCAGTGCTGTTTCGAGATCAGGCTCAGGTAAGTAATTAAGTGGGGCTGAGAGAGCTGACATTGAAAGGTTTCTCATCTTGATGCAGAGAATGCATTAAAGTGGTTGTAAGCCAGACATGTCCAAAGTCCGGCCCGCGGGCCAATCGCGGCCCGCATTCCAGTTTTGAACGGCCTGCCTGGTTATTTGGACATATATATCTTTTGTGGCCCCCAACGATCTCCCAGCGCGGGGCCACCAAAGATATATATGCTGGCTGCCTTGGAGGGGACAGGGAGGAGGCGGGACGAGTGCCGTACATACAGGAGAAGAATTTTCTGTTTATGGGCGGCCTCTGTAATAGGAAGTCCTGTCTCCTGCGCTGCCATTGGGCGACTCTTCTGTCCATCACAGGAGGCAGGGATTTGTATTAAAGAGGCCGCCGTGAAAACAGGAGTTTCTCCTGTATGTAATCTTTTGGCGCTCGTCCCGCCCCCCTCCTTGTCCCCTCCAAGGCTGCAGATGGATGGGCATCAATCAGGCTGCACTGATGGCAATGGTGAGTCTGCATTCCTGGCATTGGTGGGTCTGCATTCATGGCAATGGTGGGTCTGCAGATGGGTATTGATTAGGCTGCATTGATGGGCACTGATCCTTATTTTGCTTCACAGTTCTTTATTTAAAATGTAAAAAATTTTTCCTGAAACTTCCCTCTTAAAATGAAGGTGCGTGTTGTATGCCAATAAATACAGTAGATCCAAATAACATGCCCGAGCTCATCTCTTCACCACACACAGCCACAAAGGCAAGGGACTTCTTGTTGGGCAGTGTATTAGCGCTCGGATGAACACACTTAGACCAAATTTAAATGGTTCAAAGAATGTCAGGCAAAATGGTCGGCCCTCACGCATGTTCAGACATCAAATCTGGCCCTCTTTCAAAAAAGTTTGGACACCCCTGTTGTAAGCCCTTACATATACCCAGTGAAGTGACAAGCCTCGGGTAATACACAGAGATGTCTTTATGGTGAGTAGCGATACCCCCAGCTAAGAGTTGATGTTGGTATGATGTTTCGGGCCTGTAACACACCGCTGTCAACCCCCAGCAATCAGCTCTACGCTCTCTTGGCACAGCTAGTAGGGGATAATAGGATTGTGAGACCTGTAACTTTAGGTGACGCAATTCGGCAATAAATGCACACAGTGATATGGTGTAACTGACACTGACCGTCCCCTCAATAAAGTAATTACACCAACAACTTGTCTGCTTAATCCTGGTATTTTTACTGAACGAAATGGTTAAGCAGATAAACTGTATACATTAACATATGCAGAGCCCTGCAATAAAAGGTATTCAGCAATAGACAGATATACAATTCTGTACACACACAACTAGCAAACCCCGCTTGCAGCTCCCCTCCATCGTGGGCAAGATGACGCCCAGCAATGTCTAAATTTAGAAGTCAGGCCTGACTGTTCTATGTGTGGGTTCCTTGGAGATGGATCTTCGCTAGCAAATGGTGATGCACTTTTGAAGACAAAATTGTAATCCACAGGAATAGGTACTTATAAACTTGAGGAATAAAGTAAAATCACTAATGCTACTCAATGCACTGTCCCTCCAGTGTGCAGATGCAAACTCTAACTGGTGAGTCCCGAACAACAAACACTGGGCCTAGAGATCCTGTACTAATCTCTGAGCAGGTGCTCTCTCACCCAACCGGACCAGTCCACGTCCGTATCTTCCGTCGCTGTGTCTCGGTACACAGGTTCCACGACACCCGGGTCTTCGGTCCTCCTGGAAGTAGTAGATGGGTAGCAGGACGAGACGTCCCTCAGGCTCCTCAGTGGAAACGGAAGGCTCTTTGGCAGCACAAGGCCTAAACTTCAGGCCCTGTCAGACTCAGCACAGAGTTCCACTTGCTGGGCGGGCGATGTCCAAAGAGACCGTACTCCCGTCCGCCCCTCGGTTAAATAGCCCACCCCAGCAGTCCTTGCGCGGGGCAATGCACCCTGGGTATGGTAGTCTCTGGGTTCTTAAAGCAACACCCCGCTACACTTGCAAGTAGTGTATGGGTAACCTCTTTATAGCAGAGAAAATACTAGGATGCATAACCATGAGTCGATTAAACCAATATTTATCAGTTATGTTAGGGGTTGACTCCAAAGAGACAGCAGAAATCTCTCAATCAAGACATAAAAACACACACAGCAGAGTGCGCCAGCGAAGTGCAGCACTAAAACATTTATTGTATGTGTCATAATGTATGTATGTGACATCAAATTCCCGCCCCCTGCCTTCTGGTAGATATCCCCCTGAGGAAGATACGAATTAATCCCGGTATCGACACGCGTAGGGGAGGGGACAGGACAGTGCAGGAGGCAGTGGAGCGTTCTCAGCTAAAGGAAAGGACACATTACTTCAGCAGTATCCCTGAGCTTGTAAAGAGTGGTGCACTGTAGTACCCCACAGTATCGGTTAAGTTTTATTTACACAATAAATTGTTTAAACGATATCACACTATCGAGTTTTTTTCATCATACACATGTGGAACACGTTACCAGCCCAGGATTCCAACACAATCACTGAACCCAGAGGTGGTTCATATGCGTGTTCTGACCAGGCTTAATTGCAGGGTCACACGCTCTAAGGTGAGCGCATATACGGAAGGGGGGAGCACCAGAGTGGACACAAGGACACGTTTTGCTACCACCAGTTGCTTTAGATTTTTTTGAACTGTGAATGGACTGTATATATTATGCACGTCAGTTTGTGAAACAAGCATAATAGCACTTTGCACATACTGTAGCACTTTTGTAGTGCATGAAAACAAGCTTGTGAATATTGTGAGCACAATTATATTGGATGTATTTTATGACAGATGTTGCTATTTGAGCATTAATGCATATCATTTTTACTTGTCGCACAGAATCACTTAAATTAATATTATGTTGTGGCACTAATTAGCACTTTATGCACGTGATCTTCTATAGGCAATTGATAGTGTGGATATATGGATAGGTAGAGAAGCAAACTGAAGGGGGGGGGGTGCCACGAATTGAGAAGCGGGGGGTGCCGCCGCCGCAAATTGTTGAGTTCGGGGGGGGGTGGCTTTGGGTGCTGACGAACTCTGGGCCCCTTACAAATAAATTAAATTTAAAAAAAGGTGTAAAAAAAAAGGGGGGGTTGCCGTCCGGGCCCCTTACAAAAAAAGGGGGGTTGCCATCCTGGCCACTTAAAGGTGTACTGCCTGTACCCCCCTGATGGCGGCCCTGCACATGCTGCACTATAATTGAGCACAGAGTTACACTATTTTGAGTTAGTGGTGTCATTATATTATTTCTTATGTGGTTTTCTACAGACATAGTTTAGCGTAGTGTATATATGTGTAAAAAAACTAGCCAACCGTCTCACCGGATCAGTTCCGGGCTTACTAATGGCTCCGGTAACCTCGGGAAGCGGCCGGGGGGGGGGGGGGAGGGAGCACCCGCGCCTTCTCCTTCTGCTAAAATTACTTTTTTTATACAATCCTCTCTGGTTTCTAATGCTAGGTGCCCCTGTGTACATGCTTTATGGAAAAAATGCAGATTATACCTGATTTCAGAGCGCCGTTCAACGCTCATTTGAGTGGCCATCTCTCCCCTCTCTTGATCTGACAGCTGCAGGGGGATGGCCCGAGAATCCCCCGCTGACGTCAGTTGGGAGGAGAGAAGCGGACAGTCACGTGAGCGCCAAGTAGCGCTCTGAAATCAAGTATAATCTGCATTTTTTTCTATAAAGCATCTACACAGGGGCACCTTTAGCAGAAGGAACAGAGGGACGGGCACTCTAACAAGCTGATAGGCAGGGAGGGAGGGGGGAGAACAGAGAGGAGAGCTGCGGATGACGGTGGTACGTAAACTGACCACGGTGTCAGGGCTCAGTAGCCATGATAAACCGTGGTTAGTTTACAGAGGGGAGGGTATAGCCAGGTATTACAGGTGATACAGGGGGTCAAATTACACAGCACAAGCACTGTGCTGTATAACATGCTTTAAATGGACAGGATCCATTTTTTTTTTTTTAGGGTAACAAACGCTTTAAAGCCATTTGCCTAACAAAAAAATAAAAATATTGGGGTTACAACTCCCGTATTTAATGTCAAAGTAATAATGTACATTTACAGTTAGGACGTCGGCAAGTGGTAAAAGTGTATTTTTTCCCAAAAAAATGCGCTTGAAAAAACACTGCCGCAAATACTGTGTGACAAAAAATTGCAACACCCACCATTTTATTCTATAGGGCCTCTGCCAAAAAAATAAATATATAGTATTTGGGGGTTCTAAGTACTTTTCTGCAAGTCGAATTACATGTAGGAGAGAAGTGTCAGATTTGGCCCGGTTGGCAAGTGGTCAAACACCCCCCTACATTAGCCACGTTTTATTACCTGGTGATAGCGAACAAGGTGACTGCCCCCGCTGTCTGTGGATGACAGGTCCTCTTTATAGACATTGCGTTTCCCACTTTGCTCTCTTTCTTACTGTTTAGCAGCTGGGCAGGATCCCTCCCACTCCATTCTGCTCATATAATGCTTGGCAGCTCCAGCGAGGTGCTCGCAATCTGTGCGTTCTGCGAGTCGCTGGCGTTCCAGGCTTCAGCTTAGAAGTGAAGAGCAATGCAGTAACACAAGGTCCCGCTCATCAATGTCTGCTTCTACCAGATTTTCACTGGTAATTATGCCTCTGATGATTTTAATGACACTTATGAATATACAAGACATATTCTGTCTGTGACAGTCATTTTCCTCTTTTTGGATAGTGGTTGGAACGATTGTTTTTGTTGTGGATTTGGATAGATTAAAGTTATATCGGCACTGAAATTCAGGCACATTCCTAAACTTACCAGTGTGTGGATGTGCCATACTCCAAACCTGGCCATGCTTTATAAAGACACTTCTACAACTTCTGGCCAACCATCCCAAAGACCTATGGGGTGCCCCCTAGTGGCCGCTGAGGGTCTCTGCCAGATGGCCTTTAAAGTGGTTGTAAACCCTTATGGGGAAGTTACACCTACAGGTAAGCCTAGATTAATGCAGCGTACACACGATCATTTTTCCAGTCGGGAAAAATGACATTTTTTTTTTTTAACAAGAAAAACGACTGTGTGTGGGCTTTTTGTCATTTTTCCCGACGGGAAAAACGGCATTAATCACGACGAGAAAAATTAGAACATGCTCTAATTTTTCTCGTCGTGATTCCCGTAATTTTTTTCCGCGGCAGTTTTCCCATAGGGAAACACTGCCACGGAGCCCACACACGGTCGTTTTTCTCGACTAAGAAAAAAAATGTCGGGAAAAACGGCCGTGTGTAGGGCAACAAGCCGTTCCCTTGTTTTTCCCGTCGATTTTCTCGACGGTGTTTTCGCCGTCGAGAAAATCGATCATGTGTACACGGCATAAGGCTTACCTGCAGGTGCTTGCAATATCTCTGAGACCTACACGGTCTTGGAGATATTTGCAAAAAAGACTGTACCGATGTCTACGGCGCATGCGCGCCGTAGACAATGGCGCAGGCGCATTGAGCCTGCCGTTTTATGAATGGGGTCGTGCCGTGAAAAGCGGCTCCCGCGCGCATTCACGGGAGTGACGTCACGCGTCTCTGGCCAGTCACAGAGCCAGAGTTTGCGGACCCCGGAAGAAGAGGGGTGAAGATGGACGCTCGTTACCAATGAGGAAATCAGGGACATCGCGGGCTTCTACTGCAGGTAAGTGACACATAATGGGCTACTATGCGATGCATAGTAGCCCATTATGCTTTACTTTTGCAGGGAAACAAAGAGGAAGTAAACCCATCAGGGTTTACTTCCTCTTTAAATTGGAAGTAAACCCTGATGGGTTTTACTTCCCTTCTTTTACCCTGCAAAGTAAAAGCATAATGTGCTGGTATATATCGCATACTATCACATTATGTGACACCTACCTGCAAACAAAGCCCGCACCATCCCCGCTGCAGGCCCCATCCATCTTCGCCTCTCTTCCGGGGCCGCGGACTCCGGCTCTGTGACTGGCCAGAGCCACGTGACGTCACTCCCTGGCATCCGCGTGGGAGCCGCCAGTCACGGCACTCGCTAGTGAAGAAGTGGCGGGGGGGGGCGTTTCTTCACAGCACATGCGCCAATGACATCATCGGCACAGTATACAGTAAATATCTCCTAAACGGCGCACGTTTAGGAGATATTTACAGTATCTATACATAGCTCCCAACTTACAACCACTTTAACCACTTGAAGACCAGCCCTTTTTCTGACATTTGTTGCTTTCAAGTTTAAATCCGTATTTTTTGCTAGAAAATTGCTTAGAACCCCCAAACATATACATATATATATATATTTTTTTTTTAGCAGACACCCTAGAAAATAAAATGGCGGTTGTTACAATATTTTATGTCACACTGTATTTGCGCAATGGTCTTTCAAACGCAATTTTGGGGGAAAAAATATGCTTTAATGAAAAAAAAAAAACAGTAAAGTTAGCCCAATTTTTTTGTATAATATGAAAGATTATGATGATATGCCGAGTAAATAGATACCTAACATGTCACGCTTTAAAATTGCGCACAGTCGTGGAATGGCAACAAACTTTGGTACTTAAAAGTCTCTATATCTCAAACATGGAGGCTCAGCATCATTAGGGCAATCTGCCTGTAAATGTAGCCTGCCTAGGGGCTCCTCCAGACTGACATCTACCCATCAAGACATTTTATATTTGCGTGAATTTTCCCAGGAGCCAGCCCACTGTTTACATCAGGGCTTAAGGGATCTTGAGAGGAATACTGGAGGGAGGAACCAGGGAAAGCGAGATATACAGTGCCTTGAAAAAGTATTCATACCCCTTGACATTTTCCACATTTTTTCATGTTACAACCAAAAACGTAAATGTATTTTATTGGGATTTTATGTGATAGACCAACACAAAGTGGCACATAATTGTGAAGTGGAAGGAAAATGATAAATGGTTTTCAACTTTTTTTTACAAATAAATATGAGAAAAGTGTGACGTACATTTGTATGGCGCCCCCCTGAGTCAATACTTTGTAGAACCCCCTTTCACTGCAATTACAGCTGCAAGTCTTTTTGGGGATGTCTCTACCAGCTTCGCACATCTAGAGAGGGACATTTTTGCCGATTCTTCTTTGCAAAATATCTCAAGTTCTGTCAGATTGGATGGAGAGCGTCTGTGAACAGAAATTTTCAAGTCTTGCCACAGATTCTCAATTGGATTTAGGTCTGGACTTTGACTGGGCCATTCTAACACATGAATATGCTTTGATCTAAACCATTCCATTGTAGCTCTGGCTGTATGTTTAGGGTCGTTGTCCTGCTGGAAGGTGAACCTCCGCCCCAGTCTCAAGTCTTTTGACTCTAACAGGTTTTCTTCTAAGATTGTTCTGTATTTGGCTCCATCCATCTTCCCATCTAATCTGACCAGCTTCCCTGTCCCTGCTGAAGAAAAGTATCTCCACAACATGATGCTGCCACCACCATGTTTCACGGTGGGGATGGTGTGATCAGGGTAATGTGCGGTGTTAGTTTTCCGCCACACATAGTGTTTTACCTTTAGGCCAAAAAGTAAGATTTTGGTCTCATCTGACCAGAGCACCTTCTTCCACATGTTTTCTGTGTCCCCCACATGGCTCCTAGAAAACTGCAAACTGGACTTCTTATGGTTTTCTTTCAACAATGTCTTTCTTCTTGGCACTCTTCCATAAAGGGCAGATTTGTGGAGAGCACGACTAATAGTTGTCCTGTGGACAGATTCTCCCACCTGAGCTGTGGATCTCTGCAGCTCCTCCAGAGTTACCATGGGCCTCTTGGCTGCTTCTCTGATGAATGCACTCCTTGCCCGGCCGGTCAGTTTAGGTGGACGGCCATGTCTTGGTAGGTTTACAGTTGTGCCATACTCTTTCCATTTTCGGATTAGGGATTGCTTTAAACTTCTCGACAACTTTATCCCTGACCTGTCTGGTGTGTTCCTTGGCCTTCATGATTCTATTTGTTCACTAAGGTTCTCTAACAAACCTCCGAGGGCCTCACAAAACAGCTGTATTTATAATGAGATTAAATTAAACATAGGTGTATTCTATTTACTAATTAATTAGGTGACTTCTGAAGGCAATTCGTTCCACTAGAGCAGGGGTCTCCAAACTTTCTAAACAAAGGGCCAGTATAATATCCTCCAGAATTTAGGAGGGCTGAACTGTGGTCATCGGGAGTAAAAAGTATCCTGGCATCAGTGGGAGTAAACAATGCATCTTTGGTATAAGGGGGTGAAATAGCACCCTATTGCTGGTGTCAGTGGGAGGAATAGTGTCCCATTGTTGGTGTCAGTGGAAGGAATAGTGCCCTATCACTGGTTTCAGTGGGATTAATAGTCCCCGATTGTTGGTGTCAGTTTGAGGACTAGTGTACCATCATAGGTGTCAGTGGGATTAATAGTGCCCCGTTGTTGATGTCAGTTTGAGGAACAGAGCCCCATCATTGGTGTCAATGGGAGGAATAGTCCCCTATTGTTGGGGTTAGTGGGATTAATAGTGCCCCATCGCTGATGTCAATGGAAGAAATAATGCCCCATCATTGGTTTTGGAGGGAATAATAGTGTTTTGTATCATTGGAAGAAAAAGTTCCCCAAGGGCCAGATAAAGGCAAGCAAAGGGCCGCATTCGGCCCCAGGGCCACAGTTTGGAGACCCCTGCACTAGAGTTTAGTTAGACCCAGTTCACACAGGGGCGGCACGACTTTGGGGGCGACTCGGCAAGGCGTTCTCAAGACGACTTCGGAGGCCCGAGTTGCCCCCAAAGTCGTACAAGAACCTTTTTCTAAGTCGGAGCGACTTGTGTCTCTCCTATTAGAACGGTTCCATTGAACAGAGCGGAGCGCGACTTGTCAGGCCACTGAGTCGCCTGACGAGTCGCCCCTGTGTGAACCGGCTCTTCGGGGTATCAGAGAAAAGGGGGCTGAATACAAACGCACGCCACACTTTTTACATATTTATTTGTAAAAAAAATTGAAAACCATTTATAATTTTCCTTCCACTTCACAATTATGTGCCACTTTGTGTTGCTCTATCACAGTGATGGTGAACCTTGGCACCCCAGATGTTTTGGAACTACATTTCCCATGATGCTCCTGCACTCTGCTTGGGAATCATGGGAAATGTAGTTCTAAAACATCTGGGGTGCCGAGGTTCGCCATCACTGATCTATCACATAAAATCCCAATAAAATAAATTAAAGTTTTTGGTTGTAACACGACAAAAAGTGGAAAATTTTAAGGGGTGTGAATACTTTTTCAAGGCACTGTAAGCAGATTAAACTTGAAGAAAAATCTGTTCTCCGTGCTGATTGTGCCGTGTGGCAGAGCTGTGTAAATCCCAGAAATAGATGGTCAAAAATAGGCAATACATCTCCTATCTGCCTATTCAGCTGTTTGCCTGGATGAAAGCCGACATTAGATGTGATGTCGTTTATCTTCTGATTTTTAGTGGGCTAATGTTACATTACGACGTGTGGGGTTTCTGTACCGTTGGCGGTGTAGAGTTTGTATATGTGGTGGTTCATATTTCCGTGTGACAGGCGAACGGATGAACTGGAAAGGGCCGGGAGCCGTTCGGCGGATGGAGCGTGTGCTTCCACAGGCTCCCCAATCTATTTCGGAGTCGGGACATGTCCGTTGTGATCTCCAAGCAATTTCATCTTAATGCAATCCGGAGAGCCGGGCGCCTGTCATCGTGTCACTTCTAAATAAAATAGAAAAGCTTGGCATCCCGGCACAGGCTGCACGCCGGGGACCATCAGAGGCGGATCAAAGCGCAAAATACTCTTTATTAACACAAGTTAGTTGAGGATAAATATGCCGTGGTAATAATGTCCTGTTTGCTTTATAGGATACATTGTGTGATATTGGAAAGAAAAACGCGTGTGTTTACAACATTCTTTACTGAACTCCCACATATTTAACGCAGTCACAGCTAGGTTTGGCGTGATTTTTTTTGATTTTTTTTTTAAGAGGATTTCTGGACAGTTATAAAAAAAAATTAAGTCCGCAGCTACAAATACTGTAAGGCCCCTTTCACACTGAGGCGTTGAAAAAACGCTAAAAATGTATGAGATTTTGTACCGCGATGTTACCGCGATGTTACCGCGTTCGCGGTAAAAATAGCGCGGACACGGTAAAAACGCATAGGCGTTAGCGTTATTTTTTAAAATACCGCTTATGCCTATGCGTTTTTACCGCGTTTTTACCGCGGTACTCATTTATTTCAATGGGGATAGGCGTTTTTACAGCGTTATTTTATGCGCACCAAAGATGCTCCAAAAAAGCTGTTTGCACGATTTTTTCCAACGCACAGCCAGCAAAACGCCTCAGGGCTTTCACATTGAGAATGCTGGGGCAGGATTATTTTAGGCATTTTTACAGCGCTATTTTTACCGCGAAAACGCGGTAAAAACGCCTCAGTGTGAAAGGGGCCTAACTGCTGACTTTTGATAAAACAGACACCTCCTAGCCGAGGGATCCAGCGCTGTCATCACCTGGGCTGGTTCTTTGCTGGTCCCCAGCACCGCCATCTTCCTTGTGAGAAGCCAGCTGCGACTTCTTGGTGTATCACAGCTAGCTTCCCACTGCGCATGTGCAAGATACACTTTGCTTTCTCAATGGTCCTGCAGTCTTCTGGGACATGTGATGTAGAGCTGCACCATTCTGGCTAAAATGAGAATCACTATTTTTTTTTGCTTAGAATAAAGATCACAATTCTCTCACGATTCTCGCGGCGTAACATCATCTTTCACATTATACAAAATAATTGGGCTAACTTTACTGTTTCGTTTTTTTTTTTTTAATTCATTGAAGTGTATTTTTCCCCAAAAAATTGCATTTGAAAGACTGCTGCGCAAATACAGTGTGACAAAAAATATCGCAACAATCGCCATTTTATTCCCTAGGGTGTCTGCTAAAAAAATATATATAATTAGGGGTTCCAAGTAATTTTCTAGCAAAAAATACTGATTTTAACTTTGTAAGGAACAAATGTCAGAAAAAAGATTTAGTCTTTAAGTGGTTAAAGTGATACTAATGCCGCGTACACACGGAAGGAATTTCCGAGGAAAAAAGTCAGACGGAATTTTTTCATTGGATATTCCGACCGTGTGTGTGCCCCATTGGACTTTTTCAGTCGGAAATTCCGACGGACTTAGAAAGAGAACATGTTCTCTTTTTTTTTCCCGGAAATTCCGTTCGTCTGTATGGAACTCCGACAGAGAAAAAAACACGCATGCTCAGAATCAAGTCGACGCATGCTCGGAAGCATTGAACTTAATTTTTCTCGGCTTGTCGTATTCTTGTACGTCACCGCGTTCTTGACAGTCGGAATTTGGTGTGACAGTGTGTATGCAAGACAGCTTGAACGGAATTCCGTCGGAAAAACCCGTCGGAGTTTATCCCGATGGAAAATCCGACTGTGTGTACAAGGCATTAAGCTTCATTTATTTATTTATTTTAAAAAACAAACATGTCATACTTACCTCCACTGTGCAGCTCGTTTTGCACAGAGTGGCCCCCGATCCTCCTGTTCTGGGGTCCCACGGCGGCTCCTCCCTGGAATAGATAACCCCCTAGGAGAAGCTCTCTCCCGAGGTGGTTACCTTGCGGGCGTGCTCCTGAGTCACACACTCGGTGTCCAAAGACGCTGAATGTATGACTCGGCCTCGCCCCCCAGCGCCCGCGTCATTGGATTTGATTGACAGCAGCGGGAGCCAATGCCTGCACTGCTGTTAATCTATCCAATCAAAGCCGGGACTCCATGGAGAGAAGGACGGTGGGGACGCGCTCACGGAAATTCAGGTCAGGTAAGTAAAATGGGGGGGCTGGGGGGCCGGACACTGCAAGCTGTTTTTTCACCTTAATGCATAGGATGCATTAAGGTGAAAAAACACGAAGGTTTACAACCCCTTTAATGCAGAGAATGCATTAAGGTAAAAAACCTGAAGCCTTTACAGCCACTTTAGGAAGTAATGTCTACAGGCGCATTGTGCGTTTTACTGCACTTCTGAAAATGCTGGCAGATTCGTGCGATTCTGCCCGTGTTTTAAGTGCTACCAAGTGTGAGTGCAGCCTAAAAAAAAGCCTTGAACTTAAAAACACCCAAAACATTTAAAGCGGTAGTAAACCGCTGGAAAAAAACCTGCAAGACAATGGCATAATGTGCTAGTATGCATCGCATACTAGCACATTATGAAATACCCCAGAATGAAGCCTGATGGGGCTGACATGTTCCGCTATAGTTTCTTCCGGGTTCACGGGCTCCAGTGCTGTGAGTGGGCGGAGCCGCAATGACATCACTCCGGCACATGCGCGTGAGAGCCCTTGGTTCCGGTGTCCTGTCAAATAATGCAGATCGTCGGGTAATGCCTTCGACGATCTGCGCATGTGCAGTAGTGACGTAACTCCAGCTGATGTGCTGATCAGCTGGCGTGACGTTGTCAACACTGCGCATGCGCAGATCGTTGGAGGCATTATCAGCAAAGCGCGGAAAGGGAATCTGATTGTCTCTCCGGCCAGCAGGTCCGCTCTGTTGAGGCCTGTATGTGGCTGCCGCTTCTATCTGGAGCAGGCGCTCGGTAACAGGACTTTGCCCCCGTGCATCTTTATGTATGGGGAGTGTACGGAGGAGGGAGGATAGAATAGAGATCCACCTTGCCGGCTGCTGGCCGGAGAGCGAGGCAGAATCTGGATGATCAGATTCTGCCTCTGCGCTTTAAAGATTGTCGTTTTACAGATCGTCGGATCATGCCTTCGACGATCTGCGCATGCGCACTGTTGACCTCATGCCAGCTGATCGACACATCAGCTAGAGTGACATCACTACTGCGCATGCACAGATTGTCAGAGGCATTATCTGAAAATCTGCAAAACGACAATCTTCAAAGCGCAGAAATCTTCAAAGCACATTATTCGACAGAACACCCGCAAGAAGCTCTGATGTTCCGGCACGATATGACAGACCTTCAGAACGCATGCGCCGCTGACTCAGCAAATGCATGTAGGGTGAATATCTCCTAAATAGGT
The DNA here is from genome assembly GCA_029206835.1 of Rana muscosa. Lineage (NCBI taxonomy): Eukaryota > Metazoa > Chordata > Amphibia > Anura > Ranidae > Rana > Rana muscosa. The sequence continues at coordinate 42,082,857 of CM055117.1, read as the reverse complement.
TTACCTGTAGGCAGTGGCGGCTGGTGCTCAAAATTTATGGGGGGGTGGGGTGCAAACAAACTCGAAAATACTGAAAAAAAACATCAAATGCAGCTACTGTGCCCGTCAAATGCAGCCACTCTGCCCGTCAAATGCAGCCACTCTGCCCGTCAAATGCAGCCACTGTGCCCGTCAAATGCCGCCACTGTGCCCATCAAATGCCGCCACTGTGCCCATCAAACGCTGCCACTGTGCCTGTCAAATGCCGCCACTCTGCCCGTCAAATGCCGCCACTCTGCCTGTCAAATGCCGCCACTGTGCCCATCAACTGCTGCCACTGTGCCAATCAACTGCCGCACTGTGCCCATCAACTGCCGCACTGTACCCATCAAATGCCGCCACTGTGCCCATCAACTGCCGCACTGTGCCCATCAAATGCTGCCACTCTGCCCATCAAATGCAGCCACTGTGCCCGTCAAATGCAGCCACTATGCCCATCAAATGCCGCACTGTGCCCATCAAATGCAGCCACTATGCCCAACAAATGCCGCACTGTGCCCATCAAATGCAGACACTGTGCCTGTCAAATGCAGCCACTGTGCACATCAAATGCCACCACTGTGCCCATCATAGGGAGAAAAGGGGCCAGACGACTGAATTGGGGGTGGCTATAGCGGCCATGGGTAGATTCATGCTATGCATAGATCTATCCATTCTACACAGAGGTGGTGGCGTGACAGAGGGGGCAGCGCCCCGGCTCCCCTAATGGACGCACCGCCACTGCCTGTACGTAAAAATCACAAAGCGGGCTTTAATACCGCTTTAACACATTTTTACCTGTTTAAAGGGGTTGTAAAGGTTTAATTTTTATTAATTTTTTTAAATAACAAACATACCATACTTACCTCCACTGTGCAGCTCGTTTTGCACAGAGTGGCCCCGATCCCCGTTTTCTGGGGTCCCACGGCGGCTGTCTCGGCTCCTCCCCACAAGAGCTAACCCCCCTCTGGGAAGCGCTCTCCCAAGGGGGTTAGCTTGCGGGCGTGCTCCCGTGTGATACAGGATAGTGTATCACTCTGCCCCACCCCCCCGGCGTGCCGCGTCATTGATTCAATTGACAGCAGCGGGAGCCAATGGCTGCACTGCTATCAATCATCCAAAGAAGAGCCGCCTCAAGCTGGGGGAAAGCAATGCGGGATCGCGCACATGGAGATTCGGGGCTCAGGTAAGTAAAACGGGGGCTGGGGGGGGGCGGAGACTGCAAGGTGTGTTTTTACCTTAATGCATAGGATGCAACCACTTTAAACTATTTGACAGATAGCGCCAGTGGATGAAACTGTTGGGGGACGACTCTCTGCTTGAATCGCCCGGTACTAATAATTTGCTTAAATAGTCTACAAAGGCCTGGGCAGTTCCTGAACATAGAGATATGATGGAATTCTATGGCAGCATCTGCTTCCCCCATCCCGATGTAACAAGCAATTTACTGTACCAGGGGATACGAGGACGGCTGAACGCGCCTTCAATGAGCGCACTTCGATTTTTAAGTGGATTTTATTTTCCCAAGTCCCCGGGAGCTTTCATAACGCGCTGTATAAATTCAGGGTAATGCGGTTATCTGAAGCTTTACCACAAGATACAATCTAACACCTCAACATGATTTGTCACCCATGACCCAGGGACAATGGTGCCGCTATTCATACACACGTCAGCACCGCCGCTGCTGCCTAATACATTGTAGCTAAACCTGGAAGAGTGGAAATCTGATCATTTTTCCTTTTTTTTTGTGGAGTATAGGAAGTTAAACATAGATATACAGTATCTCACAAAAGTCAGTACACCCCTCACATTTTTTAACCCTACGGACTAAGACTGGGATGCCATTAAAGTTCTTGTGTGTGTAAAGGCAGGCGTCCCAATACTTTTGGTAATATAGTGTGTATATATTGTAAGATATCGGGGTGATTAAGCTCTAGTGGTGTATGCGATTTCAGGAACACGTGTCAGTCCAGACTGTATTTTAAAGTATTTTATGTAAAGGAAACAAAGTTCAAAGAAAATAACAGCAATCTCCCCTTTGCAGGGGGTTCCACCATTACTGTATTGTTCGAACATTCAGCCTCCTGGCTTACTCACTTGCAGCACCGCTGCTTCAGACCTTACGCCTAGGTCTTTGGGTTGCTCCTCAGAGCGTATCTACACACTATATTACCGAAAGTATTGGGACACCTGCCTTTACACAAACTTTAATGACATCCCAGTCTTAGTCCGGAGGGTTCAATATTGAGCTGGCCCACCTTTTGCAGCTATAACAGCTTCAACTCTTCCGGGAAGGCTGTCCACAAAGTTTAGGAGTGTGTCTATGGGAATGTTTGACCATTCTTCCAGAAGTGCATTTGTGAGGTCAGGCACTGATGTTGGTCAAGAAGGCCTGGCTCGCAGTCAGCATACCAAGACATTTTGGACAATTTCATGCTCCCAACTTCCTGTTCCAACATGACTGTGCATGGGGCACCCAATCCAATGCACCTTGGGTGGTGTTTTATGATGGGTCCTTAAATATGGGGCACCCAATCCAAGGCATCTTGGGTTGTGTTTTGTGATGGGTCCTTAAACATGGGGTACCCAGTGAAAGGAACCTTGAATGTTTTTTTGTGATGGGTCCTTAAACATTGGGGCAACCAATCCAAGGCAATTTGGGTGGTGTTTTGTGATGGGTCCTTAAACATGGGGCACCCAATCCAAGGCACCTTGGGTTGTGTTTTGTGATGGGTCCTTAAACATGGGGCACCCAATCCGAAGCACTTTGGGTGGTGTTTTGTTATGGGTCCTTGAACATGGGGCACCCAATCCAAGGCACCTTGGGTGGTGTTTTGTGATGGGTCCTTGAACATGGGGCACCCAATCCATGGCACCTTGGGTGGTGTTTTGTGATGGGTCCTTAAACATGGGGCACCCAATCCAAGGCACCTTGGGTGGTGTTTTGTGATGGGTCCTTGAACATGGGGCACCCAATCCAAGGCACCTTGGGTGGTGTTTTGTGATGGGTCCTTGAACATGGGGCACCCAATCCATGGCACCTTGGGTGGTGTTTTGTGATGGGTCCTTGAACATGGGGCACCCAATCCATGGCACCTTGGGTGGTGTTTTGTGATGGGTCCTTGAACATTGGGCACCCAATCCATGGCACCTTGGGTGGTGTTTTGTGATGGGTCCTTAAACATGGGGCACCCAATCCAAGGCACCTTGGGTGGTGTTTTGTGATGGGTCCTTGAACATGGGGCACCCAATCCATGGCACCTTGGGTGGCGTTTTGTGATGGGTCCTTGAACATGGGGCACCCAATCCAAGGCAACTTGGGTGGTGTTTTGTGATGAGTCCTTAAACATGGGGCACCCAATCCAAGGCACCTTGCACCCGGTATCAATGGGCACTGGGCTCTTCAGCAACCTTTGTACAAAGGAGGGTTCTTAATCCAATATCCTGCACATTTATTTACACATTTGTACATTAAGAAAAGGTCTTATCTCTCCTATAGAGCTCAGACAATAGTAGAGATTGTGGATGTATGGAAGCTTGGAGTTTGCCAGGCGTCGGAGGCTGTGGGGGGTTCCAGTGACTCATCATATAGAATGCAAAGGGTAATGATATGGAAAGAGAGAAGTGAGCTGTAAATGTAACATCTCTTCAGATCACATTGTGTGCAAAGTATAATTATCCACCGCGCTCCACTATAGGCAGATTGTTCTAGGAAATCACTGTGGATGTTCTTTTCTGCTTTATTATATTAGGGTTCCTCGGGATATGGTGATTCCAATTGCATCTTGTTCTCCCGTTAAAGAAAATCTGCGCTGACCAAAGTTCCAGGTCCCGCCATGGCTGGCCTATCCTTCTGAAAATGCCCGATACCAAGTCATTGGTACAGGACAAGTATGCAGATCAGTTGTGGACAAGTTTGGGGGGTCAGTCTGTTCAACGCTTCAGGGAGTGTTGGATACCTCTGTACCTTGCTGCACACAGTGGTTTCATCCTTCAACTAAAGGCAAAACGTTGTTTTTAATTTTAGATTAAAGTGGAGTTGCACCCAGAAATTGAACTTCCGCTTTTTGGAATCCTCCCCCCCTCCGGTGTCACATTTGGCACCTTTCAGGGGTGAGAGGGGAGCAGATACTTGTCTAATACAGGTATTTTGCTCCCACTTCAGGGCATAGATAGCCGAGCCACCCGCGGGTATCTACGCCACGTCCGGTGCCTCCCCCCCCCCCCCACTGTCTTCTGGGAGACACACAGGTCCCAGAAGACAGCAGGGACCAGTGTGGGATCGCGCAGCGCGAGTCGCGCATGCGCAATAGGGAACCAGGAAGTGAAGCCGCAATGCTTCACTTCCTGATTCCCTTACCGAAGATGGCGGCGGCAGCACCCGAGAGCCAAGGGACAGATCGGCTTCGGGTGCCGACATCGCGGGTGCCCTGGACAGGTAAGTGTCCTTATTTTAAAAGTCAGCAGCTGCAGTATTTGTAGCTGCTGACTTTGAAAAAAAATAAATTTGGCGGAACTCCGCTTTAAGTAAGGGCTATAACCCCAGTCAGGGTTTACTTCCTCTTTAATTCAATCTATGCATTAAAGTGATTATTATTTTATTTTTTTAAAAATAGGATTTTTGTACTCACCGTAAAATCCGTTTCTCTGGCATCCATGGACTGACACAGCGTGTCTTATACACCTTTACACGTGGGTTATGTCCCTGCTTGCAGGAGAAGACCTAGGCAGAATGTGAGATGTTATACATACATTCTAAACAGCCAGAGCTGAACAGCCCCGCCCAGGGGGCGGTCCCTCCGGACATAACCCTCCCACTGCAGTCAGCAGACCTCAGTTCATAACAAAGCAGTACAAACTTAAAAAGAAGGGTGGGTGCTGTGTCAGTCCATGGATGCCAGAGAAACGGATTTTACGGTGAGTACAAAAATCCTATTTTCTCTTGTCATCCATGGACTGACACAGCGTGTCTTATACACCTTTACACGTGGGATGTCCCAAAGCAGTGTCAAGAGGGATGGGAGCAGTATAAATGGAAAACCAAAAACTTCACTCCAAGCAAGGCAGAGCTCCTCAACGGAGGAGTTGCAACATCAAACAGCGGCCTGCAACACCTTGCGGCCGAAGGAAGCATCCGAAGATGCAGCCACATCAACCTTATAAAACGTAGAAAAGGTATGAACAGACGACCAGGTCGCCGCCTTGCACACTTGTGCAACCGACGCTTGATGTCGGAAAGCCCAGGAAGCACCAATTGCCCTGGTGGAATGTGCCGTAACCGGAAAGGGAGGCGCCCGCCCCTTGAGAGCATAAGCTTGAATGACGGTTTGTCTGATCCACCTAGAAATGGTGGCAGACGAAACCGCTTGGCCCTGTTTTGGACCAGAGACAGCCACAAATAGTGAGTCAGACTTCCGAATAGAAGCAGTAGCAGACAGGTACACCCGCAAGGCTCGTACCACATCCAAAGTGTGAAGCGCAAACTCTCTGGGATGCGATGGGTGAGGACACAAGGACGGGAGGACAATGTCCTCGTTTAAGTGGAAGGCCGAGACCACCTTTGGCAGAAAAGAAGGTCGCGGACGTAACACCGCCTTATCCTTATGGATGACCAAAAAGGGCGACTTGCAGGACAAGGCGCCAATTCAGACACTCATCTAATGGAAGTAATGGCCACCAAGAAGGCCACCTTCAGAGACAAAGTCAAGAGGGGAATATCTCTAATATTTTCAAAGGGAGGTTCCTGGAGAACCGAGAGCACCAAATTCAGATCCCATGGGGGGAGAGGAGGCTTGACAGGGGGGAGCACATGGCGAACCCCCTGCACAAAGGTGCTAACCAAGGGATGACCCGCCAGCGGTCGCTGAAAGAAGATGGCCAAGGCCGAAATCTGACCCTTAATGGTACTCAAAGCGAGCTTTTGGGTCACGCCACGCTGCAGAAAATGCAGGATTCTGGGAACGGAATACGTTCGTGGGCGCCAGTCCAGCTCTTCGCACATGGCGATGTAAGCTCTCCAAGTACGGTGATAGATCTTTCTGGAGGAAGACTTCCGTGCCCTTAACATGGTCGAAATGACCGAATCCGAGAGACCTCGGTCTCCCAGCACCTGGCTTTCAATAACCATGCCGTTAAAACCAGAGACTGTAAAGCAGGATGAAATATAGGACCTTGAGACAGAAGGTCCCCCCGTATTGGTAACCGCCAGGGAACGTCTGCGACGAGACGTACCAGATCGGCGTACCAGTGACGCCGAGGCCAATCCGGAGCAATGAGGATCACCGGAATTCCCTCGGTCGCTACCCTGCGGAGCAGGTGAGGGAGCAACTGCAGCGGAGGATAAATGTATATCAGGTGATACTGACCCCATGGGGCCACCAACGCATCCGAGGCATCAGCCCAGGGATCCCTGGATCTGGCCACAAACCTCGACACCTTGCGATTGAGTCGAGAGGCCATCAGGTCCACATCCGGCGTGCCCCACCGTCTGCAAAGGAGTTGAAAGACCTCCGGGTGCAAGGACCACTCTCCCTGGTCCAGCGTCTGGCGACTTAGATAGTCCGCCTGCCAATTGTCTGCGCCCGGAATATAGACGGCCGACAGAGCCGGCACGCTTCTTTCGGCCCACCTCCAGGATGCGGGCGACCTCGGAAGCCGCAGCTGAGCTCCGAGTCCCCCCTTGATGGTTGACATACGCCACTGCTGTGGCGTTGTCCGATTGGATCCTGATGGAGTGACCCTGTAGTTTCTCCGACCATGAGGAGAGGCACAGTCTGATTGCCTGTATCTCCAGCACATTGATCGGTAAGAGCGCTTCGTCCAGAGTCCAAAGCCCTTGGGCCGACAGGACTCCCCAGACTCCCCCCCAGCCCGTCAGGCTGGCGTCCGTCGTGATCATCGTCCATTGGATGGGGAGGAACGACTTCCCGGACCGAAGAGCCGGGGACCTCAACCACCACGTCAGGGACGCCCTGACCAGGTGACTCACCTGGATCTGAAGATCCAAGGACAGCGGGGATTTGTCCCAAGTGGACAAGATCTCTTTCTGTAAAGCCCTGGTGTGTGCTTGGGCATAAGGAACGGCCTCGAAGGAGGCCACCATGAGTCCCAGGACTCTCATGCAAAAGCGGATTGACGACCATTTTCAGGACGTCAGCACCCGTACTGCAGACTGAAGTGTCAGTAGTTTGTCTGGAGGTAGGAAGACTCTTGCCTCCAAGGAGTCCAGAATCAGACCTAGATACTCCAGATGCTGAGTCGGGACTAGAACCGACTTCTGAACGTTCAGGAGCCACCCAAACTCCCTGAGGGTCTGACTGACGATAGTCACACTTTCTTCCAATTCTGAGCCACTGTCTGCTCTTAGAAGAAAATCGTCCAGATAGCCCACGATAGCAATGCCTCGCTGTCTCAGCAAAGCTAGGACCGGAGCAAGCACCTTGGTGAACACCCTCGGTGCCGAGGCTAGGCCGAAAGGGAAGAGCCACAAATTGATAGTGGACTTCGCCGACCGCAAAGCGCAGAAACTTCTGGTGGCTTGCGCAGATCGGAACATGCAAGTAGGCGTCCTTGATGTCCAAGGATGCCAGAAAATCCCCTTGATGGAGTGTAGCGATCACCGTGCGAATGGATTCCATGCGAAATTTTTGCACCTTCACGAAGGCATTCAGGGCCTTGAGGTCCAGGATTGGCCGAACCCCGTCCTTTTTTGGAACAACAAACAGATTTGAGTAGAACCCCTGAAACCTCTCCTGGGACGGAACCGGCACAATTACTCCGGACCCGATCAAATCCTGTACAGCCCCCAAGAGGGCTGCCCGACGGGCAGGAAGGAGAGGGAGATTTGAGGGAAAGAATCTGTCTGGGGGCCAGGAGCGCAACTCTATTCTGTATCCTGAGGTGACCACCTCGCACACCCACCGGTCGGAGATCCGGGAGGTCCACCGATCCGTGAACCTGCGAAGTCGTCCCCCCACCCCAGAGACGGGCGGGGGCAAGACTTCACGCGGAGGCGGGCTTGGGAGCCGGCTTGTTCGGCTTACGCACCCAGGGGCGCTTGTGCCCGCCAGCCGCACTGTTGTCAGTCTGGGATGGCTTACCCGTGGACTCTGACGGACGAAAAAACCCCTTTTTTGCTGGAAAGGAAGGACCCGGTTTACGTCGGGCCTCCTTACCCTTGATAGTTTGAGGAAGGAGAGTGCTTTTACCTCCCGTGACATCCTTGATGATGTCATCCAGAGCAGCACCAAAAAGTCTACCACCCTTAAAAGGTAGATCCGTCAGGAGCTTCTTAGAGGCTAGGTCAGCAGACCAGCATTTCAACCAGATGAGACGACGCAATACCACCGCCGAGACAGAGGCCCTGGATATTAAAGGGGCCGCGTCCAACGTGGCGTCGCACACATATATCAGACCCTGCACCATCTGGTGGGCCAGAGCAATAGTGTCTGGAGGAAGGTTATACTCCTGCACAGTTTGGTGCAAAATTTTTGCCCATTCCGTGAGTGTCTGAGACACAAGGGTCGCCGCTACTACGGGCCGTAGGGCGGATCCCAACAAGGTGAACATGGCTCTACTCACCACTTCTGACCTCCTGTCAGTGGGGTCCTTAAACGCAGGAGTCCCCTCCATCGGGAGAGTGGTGGCCTTGTTTAAACGGGCGACTGGAGGGTCGACCACCGGGGGAGAAGCCCACTTTTTAAGCAGGGCGTCTTCAAAGGGGTATCTAATAGACAAACGCCGCGGGACCATGAAAGTCTTCTGCGGCTTTTCCCAGACCTGGTCAATGAGCTGGTCAAAGAAAGGTACATATGGAAAAACCTTTTTAGAAGGTTCTGCGGTGCTGCGGTCGCAGCATTTAGCTTGAGAGTGATCCTCACAGCATCAATGAGTTCACTAACAAGCGCCCTGTCATTTACTGACTCAGAACTGGAGTCTTCCTCACAAGGAATGTCCTGTTCAAAACCATCCAAATATTCAGAGCTAGGGTCCTGAGCAGCAATAGCTAGGCCCATATCTGAATCAGAGCACTCCCCTTGTGGAGACAAAGTGGGGAGAGGGCGCTTTTTTGCTCCCTTGTGCTCACACACAGCTTCCATCCTGGTCAGAAATGATTCCAGGACTGCCGACAACTGGTCCATAGGGACCGCAGGTGCTGGAGCACTGGCTGCTGCCTCTGGCATGTGAGGGGAAGCTGGTGACTCTGACTCCATAATGTCCCTCTCTGAGACCACCCACAGGCTGTGCTGACTGAAGTAGGGGAATGCCCAGGGAACCCACCAACCTGACCAGGACCGCTCGGTTCCGCTTCCCTGTCTCACTGCGCCGCGCTGCTCAGCGTGAGTGAGCTGAGAGGAGAGAGTGTGAGGAGATTCGCGCCGTTCCCAGCGGCGCTAGAGGCCAAACTAGTGCTAGAAAAAACGTGCGGCTACAAGAAAATGGCCGCCGCAATGTGCTCCGGCGGACCACGGCAAGATGGCCGCCAATGTAAAATCAGCACACACACCAAACATGGCGCCGAACGGCGCCCAGGCCCCTCACATCCAAAAACAAAACAGCCCCAGCGAATGCAGAGCAGCATGAGCCCCCCCCAGGACAGTATGGCCCCCAGGCACCCCACACAGTACAGCGCCAGCACTAGTGAACAGAGAGTGACATTAAAAAACACAGGGGGAGACAGGGAAAATCCCCCACACAAGAAACACACAGCATGTACTCACCTGCAGCCAGGAGAGACTACTTACCCGTCCCCTGAGGGACCCACTGGTGTGTTTCTGACAGAACTATCACAGTGCGGTACTGAGTAGCTGTCGGCCCGGTCCACCGCGAAAGATACAGCCGGACTGTTCTATCTTGAGAGGACCGCGGAGCTGGAAGCCCACTGGCCACCCCTGGAGTCGTGGGGCATGTCGTGAACTGAGTCTCACGCACACAAGGCGAGGATCAGCATGCTCGATGGTCGGACAGGGAAGACTACGAGGATATCTTGTACCCAACCTGTTGCCCAGCCGACAGTTGATAGAAGATCTCAAAAGAATAAAATAGGAAAAAAATTCCAAAAGGAATAAAAATAGGTCAGGAGACTGGCTCCTGAGAGAGCCACGTCTTCTCCTTCTGCTAGGCAGAAAAAAACTGAGGTCTGCTGACTGCAGTGGGAGGGTTATGTCCGGAGGGACCGCCCCCCTGGGCGGGGCTGTTCAGCTCTGGCTGTTTAGAATGTATGTATAGCATCTCACATTCTGCCTAGGTCTTCTCCTGCAAGCAGGGACATAACCCACGTGTAAAGGTGTATAAGACACGCTGTGTCAGTCCATGGATGACAAGAGAAACAAACATTTACAAACATGTCATACTTACCCCCTCTGTGCAAGGGTTTTGCACAGAGTGGTCCCGATCCTCCTCTTCTGGAGTCCCCCATCTGCGCTCCTGGCTCCTCCTCTTCTCTAGTGCTCCCAAGTCCTGCTGCTGCGTCCATTGACACAGACAGCAAGACTCGGCCCCGACTCCCGTGTCACTGGTATTGATTGACAGCAGCGGGAGCCAATAGCTGTCAATCTCTCCAATGAGGACCCATGACAGCGGCTGGAGCTGCAGGGCTCGTTCTCGACGCTGGAAAGACAGGGTTCAGGTAAGTAAAAGGGGGGCTCTGGGGGGCTGCTGCACTACTCTGGGGGGCTGCTGCACTACTCTGGGGGGCTGCTGCACTACTGAAGGTTTTTCACCTCAATGTATAGAATGCATAAGGTGAAAAACCTTTAAGAGTTTACAACCCATTTAAGGTGAAAAACCTTCTTTGCTGCAGCTGCTCCCAGACCACCCCCCCCCCCCTCTCTTTTTATTACCTGAGCCCATCCGTTCCAGAGATGTGCATGAGCCCAGCAGCCGCTGTCTCTGTCCTCATTGGATAGATTGATAACAGTTTGAGCCATTGGCTCCCGCTGCTGTCAAACAAATCCAGTGACACGGGAGCAGGGGGGTGGAGCCCAGTGTGAGGTCAGGCACTGATGTGGATGAGAAGGCCTGTCTCGCAGCACGAAAAATACCGCTTTTGAATCGATCGTACGATAATCGGATCGTTAGTACAGAGGTTTCGAGAGCCGAATATGACAGTTCATCCAATATTATCCGATCGGACAAGCACAGGACCTTTTTTCTTGTCCGATACCAGATCGTACAATTTTCGTTTAATCAGTACAGTTGTCATTCGAAAATACAATACAAATACATTACAACACATGAAATCACTTCCGATTTGTTATTCTGTCGTACGAGAATTTTCGGAACTTTAGTAAACTCTTCATGTTCGATATGCACTAGCATGCAACAAAAACCAGAAGATCAGTTACATAGTAGGTGAGGTTGAAAAAGGAAACAAGTCCAACCTATGTGTGTGATTATATGTCAGTATTACATTGTATATCCCTGTATGTTGTGGTCGTTCAGGTGCTCATTTATTCGTTTTTAAGAAACTATCGATGCTCCTCGCTGAGACCACCGCCTGTGGAAGGGAATTCCACATCCTTGCCGCTCCTTCAGTAAAGAACCCTCTACATAGTTTAAGGTTAAACCTCTTTTCTTCAAATTTTTTTTGAGTGGCCATGTGTCTTGTTAAACTCTTTTCCGTGAAAAAGTTTTATCCCTATTGTGGGGTCACCAGTACGGTATTTGTAAATTGAAATCATATTCCCTCTCAAGTGTCTCTTCTCCAGATAGAATAAGTTCAGTGCTCGCAACCTTTCCTCATAACTAATATCCTCCAGACCCTTTATTAGCTTTGTTGTCCTTCTTTGTACTCGTCCATTTCCAGTACATCCTTCCTGAGGACTGGTGCCCAGAACTGGATGGCATACTCCAGGTGCGGCCGGACCAGAGTCTTGTAGAGCGGGAGAATTATCGTTTTATCTCTGGAGTTGGTCCCCTTTTTATTGCCAATATTCTGTTTGCTTTGTTCACAGCAGCTTGGCATTGCTGAGCCTATCATCTACTAGGACCCCCAGGTCCTTTTCCATCCTAGATTCCCCCAGAGGTTCTCCCCCTAGTGAGTAGATTACACTCATATTTTTGCCACCCAAATGCATTATTTTAAATTTTTCTACATTGAACCTCATTTGCCATGTAGTTGCCCACCCCATTAATTTGTTCAGATCTTTTTGCAAGGTTTCCACATCTTGTGGAGAAGTTATTGCCTTGCTTAGCTGTTCTTCGATTTTCGGATCGTGTGTACGAGGCATTAGTCCGTAGGGTTCGATATTGAGTTGGCCCACCCTTTGCAGCTATAAGAGCTTCAACTCTTCTGGGAAGGCCGTCCACAAGGTTTAGGAGTGTGTCTATGGGAATGTTTGATCATTCTCGAAGGGCATTTGTGAGGTCAGACACTGATGTGGATGAGAAGGCCTGGCTCACAGTCTCCACTCTAATTCATCCCATTCATCCCAAAGGTATTCTATCGGGTTGAGGTCAGGACTCTGTGCAGGCCAGTCAAGTTCCTCCACCCCAAACTCACTCATCCATGTCTTTATGGACCTTGTTTTGTGCACTGGTGTGCAGTCATGTTGGAACAGGAAGGGGTCATCCCCAAACTGTTCCCACAAAGTTGGGAGCATGAAATTGTCCAAAATGTCTTGGTATGCTGACGCCTTAAGAGTTCCCTTCACTGGAACTAAGGGGCCAAGCCCAACCCCTGAAAAACAACCCCACACCATAATCCCCCCTCCACCAAATGATTTGCACCAGTGCACAAAGCAAGGTCCATAAAGACATGGATGAGCGAGTTTAGGGGAGGAGGGGGGGGGGGGGGGGTGTCAGGCATCTATCAGAGCTGGGACAAGGCAGAGGCGGGTGCAAGAGGTGCTCTGTAGCTGTGCTGGCTCTCTGTGTTTGTGCGAGTCGGCTGCTCTGACATTAAGCTCACATCGGGCTCTATACTGCCACGTGTGGCTGCTTCATGTATGTGCGCCTGTCGTGTGTGCTAACAGTAATGTATTTACACAGGGACATGTGGAATCAAGACCTGGGACAAGGAAGGCCACCTTACAAGTGAGGGCAGGGTTGCCAACTTTCAGTAAATTTACGAACGGTTTGTAAAATCCATAATTTTTGCATCTGTCCTTGAATGCCTATTACAGACATGTAGGCTGCATGTCCGTAACTAACATTCATGCACAGATGCAACAGGTATGGATTTTACAACTGTTTGTAAATTTACTGAAAGTTGGCAACCCTGAGTGGGGGTTGTAGGTACAAGGGAGGAGGCTGTTTGAGTACGGGGGGGGGGGGGGCAGAGCTGTGTGTGTTTACAGATGTATGGGCAGCTGAGTATGAGGGGGGCTGAGTGCGTACAGGCGGGAGGGGGGATGAGTGCGTACAGGTGTGAGGGGGGAAGAGTGCGTACAGGTGGGAGGGGGGAAGAGTGCGTACAGGTGGGAGGGGGGAAGAGTGCGTACAGGTGGGAGGGGGGAAGAGTGCGTACAGGTGGGAGGGGGGAAGAGTGCGTACAGGTGGGAGGGGGGATGAGTGCGTACAGGTGTGTGGGGGATGAGTGCGTCCAGGTGGGAGGGGGGCTGAGTGCGTACAGGTGGGAGGGCGGCTGAGTGCGTACAGGTGGGAGGGGGGAGTGAGTGCGTACAGGTGGGAGAGGGGATGAGTGCGTACAGGTGGGAGGGGGGATGAGTGCGTACAGGTGGGAGGGGGATGAGTGCGTACAGGTGGGAGGGGGATGAGTGCGTACAGGTGTGAGGGGGACTGAGTACGTACAGGTGTGCGGGGGATGAGTGCGTACAGGTGTGAGGGGGATGAGTGCGTACAGGTGTGAGGGGGAAGAGTGCGTACAGGTGGGAGGGGGGATGAGTGCGTACAGGTGGGGGGGATGAGTGCGTACAGGTGTGTGGGGGATGAGTGCGTCCAGGTGGGAGGGGGGCTGAGTGCGTACAGGTGGGAGGGCGGCTGAGTGCATACAGGTGGGAGGGGGGATGAGTGCGTACAGGTGGGAGGGGGGATGAGTGCGTACAGGTGGGAGGGGGGATGAGTGCCTACAGGTGGGAGGGGGGATGAGTGCATACAGGTGGGAGGGGGATGAGTGCGTCCAGGTGTAAGGGGACTGAGTGCGTCCAGGTGTGAGGGGACTGAGTGCGTACAGGCGTGAGGGGGGCTGAGTGTGTACAGGCGTGAGGGGGGCTGAGTGCGTCCAGGTGTGAGGGGACTGAGTGCGTACAGGCGTGAGGGGGCTGAGTGCGTCCAGGTGTGAGGGGACTGAGTGCGTACAGGCGTGAGGGGACTGAGTGCGTACAGGCGTGAGGGGGGCTGAGTGTGTCCAGGTGTAAGGGGACTGAGTGCGTCCAGGCGTGAGGGGACTGAGTGCGTACAGGCGTGAGGGGGGCTGAGTGTGTACAGGCGTGAGGGGGGCTGAGTGCGTCCAGGCGTGAGGGGACTGAGTGCGTACAGGCGTGAGGGGGCTGAGTGCGTCCAGGTGTGAGGGGACTGAGTGCGTACAGGCGTGAGGGGACTGAGTGCGTACAGGCGTGAGGGGGCTGAGTGCGTCCAGGTGTGAGGGGACTGAGTGCGTACAGGCGTGAGGGGGGCTGAGTGTGTACAGGCGTGAGGGGGGCTGAGTGCGTCCAGGTGTGAGGGGACTGAGTGCGTACAGGTGTGAGGGGGCTGAGTGCGTCCAGGTGTGATCAGTGGAGGGTGGGGTGCCAGATATAGGATGGGTGCCAAATGCTCTAGGTACACCCCTGCTGACACCCACCCATCAAGGCCTTTTGATATTTGAATAACTTCTCCCAAAGGACAGCCCACTGCTTAAATTTGGGGTGGGGACCCTTGAGAGGGGTACTGAGGCACCCTGCCAGTCCCTCCCACCAGCCACGAAGCACAGAGATTGATGGTATCACTGGGTCCAAAATTAAGCAACAAATGACAACAAAGATTTGATTTAAAAATGTCATTAGCATGTGGAGGAGGGGGATGAAGGAACCAGGGGAGGTAAAATATTATACTTCAGCTTTGAGTGTTCATTATTTAATACAATCAATCCGCCTTCCTTGCAATCATTTTCTAAACCAACAAAATATTTTTCACAGTCCTGCAGCCTGATGAGAATGAAGGATTTTTTCATTCGGAAGGTTATTAAGCATAAACAATGCACAACGCTTCCATTGGTAATTGACTGAAATGTTAATTAGATTATGTGATTGTAGAACGGCCTTGAAAACTGGGAAAAGTACAGCAGAATGTTTCCCTCTCCCGTGTTCAATGAAACATAATTGCTTTCTGGATATTGTTTAACTACTTAAAGGAACACTAAAGGTTCCCGTTTAAAAAAAATAAAAATAACAAACAGTTTATACTTACCTCCACTGTGCAGCTCGTTTTGCACACAGTGGCCCCAATCCTGGTCTTCTGGGGTCCCTCGGCGGCTGTTTCAGCTCCTCCCCGCAAGGACTCCACAGCATAATGCAAGCGAGCTCGCATGGTGTGGAGTTACTGCGGGCGCACTCCCGTGATACAGCGGCGGCCATAGCCGCCGACTGTATCACTCGGCCCCGCCCCCGGCGCGCCGCATCATTGGATGTGATTGACAGCAGCGCCAGCCAATGGCTGCGCTGCTTTCAATCCATCCACTGTAGCCAATCAATGGCCGGGCTCAGGAACTCGGAGGATGACGGGAGCGAGCGCGGGACTTTCGAGGGGTCAGGTAAGTAAAACGGGGGCTGGGGGGGGGGCGGTATTGTCGAATGTTTTTTCACCTTAATGCATAGGATGCATCAAGGTGAAAAAACATGTACCTTTACAACCCCTTTAAGGACCAAGCCTATTTTTCAAACTTGGTGTTTACAATTTAAAATATTTTTTTTTTTTTTTGCTAGAAAATTACTTAGAACCCCCAAACATTATATATATTTTTTTTCAGACACCCTAGAGAATAAAATGGCAGTCGTTGCACCACAGTGGTGGTTATCACTTTCACCTAGCAGCAATAGGGTCACTGGTTCAAATCCCGACCACGACACCATCTGCCTGGAGTTTGCATGTTCTCCCTGTGCCTGCGTGGGTTTTCTTCCGGGTACTCCGGTTTCCTCCCACACTCCAAAAAAGACATGCTGGTAGGTTAATCAGATCCTGTCTATAAATTGGCCCTAGTATGTGTATGTGTTTGTAAGCGCGTCGGGACCCTTCGGGGTAAGACCGCGCTATATCAAGATACCTCTCAACTCAACTCAACTTTATGTCACACCATATTTGCGCAGTGGTCTTACAAGCACAATTTCTTTGGAAAAAATACAGTTTTTTTAATAAAAAAATAAGACAACAGTAAAGTTAGCCCAATTTTTTTTATATTGTGAAAGATAATGTTACGCCGAGTAAATTGATACCCAACATGTCACGCTTCAAAATTGCGCCCGCTTGTGGAATGGCAACAAACTTTGACACTTAAAAATCTCCATAGGGCAAATGTCTACAGGTTACCAGTTTTGAGTTACAGAGGAGGTCTAGGGCTAGAATTATTGCTCTCGCTCTAACGATCGTGGTGATACCTCACATGTACCGAGTTGGACCCCCTTTTGCCTTCATTCTTCGTGGCATAGATTCAAAAAGGTGTTGGAAACGTTCCTCAGAGATTTTGATCCATAGTGACATGATGGCATCACACAGTTGGTGCAGATTCATCGGCTGCACATCCATGATGCCAATTTCCCGTTCCACCACATCCTAAAGGTGCTCTATTGGATGAGATGTAGTGACTGTGGAGGCCATTGGAGTGCAGTGACCTCATTGTCATGTTCAAGAAACCAGTGGTGTGATGATTGGAGCTTTGTGACATGGTGTAAAATTTGATTTTTTTTATATCATTATATATATATATATATATATATATATATATATATATATATATATATATATATAATGATATAATATTGATAACCGAGCTACAGTAACTTCCTGGAAACCACTCCCAATAAATATACTGCCTGCGGGCATCGGGTACAGACACGTACATGTATGTGACCAGGCTTCTTCCGGGTTCGGGGCGCACCCACTGCTGTCTGTGATTGGACACAGCACGAGTTTGGCAGCACTTTTTAGCACAGGGATTTCGGCTAATGTCCAATCACACACAGAGATCTGTGTTTACAAAACACACAGAACTCTGTGTACAGAGAACAGAGATCTGGCTGTTTCTTTTTCCTGAAAAGCAGGGAGAAAAAGCAGGCAGATTAGTAAGTAATAGCAACACACATTACACAGTTAACCCCTTGGTTGCCCCTAGATGTTGACCCCTTCCCAGCCCCGTCTCTTCGTGCTCGTTCGCAGAAGCGAATGCATATGTAAATGGTATTCGAACCACACATGTGAAGTTTTGCCTCAAACATTAAAGCGAGAGCAATAATTCTAGCGCTTGACCTCCTCTGTAACTCTAAACAGGTAACCCGTAAAGGCGTTTACCGCATCGCCTATGGAGATTCTTAAGATTCTTTGTCACCATTCCATGGGCATGCGCAATTTTTAAAGGGTGACATGTTAGGTATCTATTTACTCGGCATAACATCCTCTTTCACATTATACAAAACAATTAGGGTATCTATTGTGTTTGTTTGTTTTTTTAATTAATTAAATTGTATTTTTTTTTTTTAATTGCATTTGCAAAACCACTGCGTGTGACATAAAAAATTGCTATGACAGCCATTTTTTTTTTCAACGATATAATTTTTTATTAATGCCCAACATGGGCTAAGACAAATCGGTACAAACATATACAAAGGGACATTCAAAAAAACAAATAACCGAGAGAGGAAATAAGGAGGAGGGGGGGGGACATCTTCAACAATATCACAAGGAGGGGGGGGGGGGGGCAAGGTAGGGGTCCTGCACAATCTCAAAAAAACGTATTGTATATCAATCAACTAGTACCCCATTAAGTGTCACCGTAGGGCCGTAGGGCCCTGCTAACAGTGAGGCCTCCATGCAACAACAACAAAGGTCCAAAAGCCCCGGTCACTCCACGCCCCCGCCCCCCCCCCCAGGCGGAGCTCACCCCCGGGGGGCAGGAGGGGAGACGGGGGGCCCAGAGCAGAGAAGGGGGGGAGGGAACAGGGAGGGGAAGGGCCAGTCACGGGAAGTGTATCAAGAAGCCCTGGCTGGGTCAGGACGGCCCCCGAATCAATCTGTGTATGAAATAATGGCTTCATCAAGAAGTTCTAAGGGCAATACCTTCCGATGAGAAGATGAAGTGGTGCTATAGCTCCCACGTCTCTTTCAACATTTTCTTGCTGTTGTCTCGCAGTGAGCACCAAATCTTCCATTGCCCTAATGTCTTCCATCCTCCGGATCCAGCTAACCACCGTAGGTGGTGTTTGACTTTTCCATTGGCGTGGGATACAGGATTTTGCGGCATTCAATAAGTGGCGTATAAGAGATTTTTTGTACCTCTTAGGCGATATTGTGTTGACGTGCAGGAGGCAGAAAGCCGGGTCGTCTGGTATAGTGTAGTCAGTAAACTTCTGAATTGTGAGCCTGACTGTAGACCAGAAATGGGACAGTTTTGGGCATGACCAGAATATATGCAGCAACGTACCCCTGTCCCCCTGGCATCTCCAGCATAATGCTGAGGAGTTTGGGTAGTAGATTTGTAGGACATGCGGGGTCAGATACCACCTCGTCAGGAGCTTGTAATTAGTTTCCTGTACCTTCGAACATATGGAAGACTTCAGGGCAAACGTTATGATACGCTGGGTCTGGTGCGGGGTGAATGTACAGTTTAGGTCTCTTTCCCACTTAATTAAACAGGCCGGGTGTGTGTTTGGGAGGTTATACATGTTGGACAGTGTCCTTGGTAAAGCATCCTCTTCCGAGCAGAGGGTCTCAAAGGTGATAAGTGATTTGGTGAACCCTTGCAGGTTAGGTATGGACGTGAGGAAGTGTCTCAGTTGAACCGCCGTCCAAAACGACAGTTGGAAGGCGTCCCTTTCGTCCCTTAGCGTTTCCAGAGAGGGCCAATAGTCATTCACCAGGAAGTGTCTTGCTTGTGTACATTGTATATTCTTAAAAACATTCCCGACCTGGGGGTCTAGTCCTGGTGGGAATTTGGGGTTCCCTATAATGGGGTATAGGGGGGAGTTAGGCGTGGATAGAGACCGTGTGAAGAGTGTCTGTGCCCCTACTCGGAGTGTCGTCCCTATCAGTTGGTGTCTTTTGACGGCAGCTGGGAGATGTTCATAGCACCACACAGCGTGTTTGAGACTGTTCGAGGTGCGTCCACAATTTCAGGTCAGAGTGACGGCACCAATCTATGATCCTACCTAGGTTTTTCCCGCTTGGTATTATTTCTTTACATCAGGGACTGCTAGACCACCATTGATCTTTGGCAGGGATAGCAGGGCTCGGGGCAGCCTCGGTTTCTTGTTTGCCCATATAAATTTGGTAAACTGACTGTGTACTTGTTTAAAGAATGCTGCTGGGATAGGGATTGGAAGTGCCTGTAATAAGTAGAGGAATTTGGGCAGAATGCACATCTTTATAAGGTTGCATCGGCCAAACCATGAATGGAGGCCCTTGTGCCAGGACTCTAGTAAGGTCAGAGTCTTGATCAGTAAAGGAGGGAAATTCAGCGTAAAGGTATGTTGAAGGTCAGCTGGAACCAAGGTGCCCAGGTATTTCAGGGCAGTCTCCGTCCACTTGAAGTTAAAGTTGGACCTCTGTGTTTGCATGGCAGTTTGTGATAGCCTTACTCCCATGGCCTCCGACTTATTGTAATAGATTTTAAACGATAGCCATTTTAATCCCAAGGGTCTCCGCTTTAAACAAAATGTAAAAATGTATAATGTTTGGGGGTTATAAGTAATTTTCTAGCAAAAAATACTCATTTAAACTTGTAAACAAAAAATGCCAGAAAGGGCTTGGTCGGCAAGTGGTTAAAGTAGCGCATTTCTGAATAGCAAAAAATGGCCTGGTCATGAAGGGGGGGTAAAATCTTTCGGGGGTCAAGTGGTTATTGTGTGTCTTTTATATCTGCCTGGAGTTAGTCCCGCATTCAGCAGGCTTTGCAGGGACTTTCAGGAAATGATTTTATCGGTCTCTCTGGAGGATTCTTTCTGCAGCAAAACATCCCCAAATCCATGTTGATTGAGCGAAGAGATGTCTTCTAATCTCAGTGTTGGATGAGACCACACACCTCCAATACCCACGATCCCTCAATATCGACGCGTTCGGTGTACAAAGGGGTTATTAGTGTTACTCTGAAGCTTGCTTGAATTTTTCTTTACTGAATGCAAAAAATTGAATGAAGCCTGCCAAGCCTGGTACATGTTTGAAACGCGTAGGATTTGGTAGCGTCATCTTGAAAAAGGAGGTGATGCATTCAGATAACAGCATGGGATGCCTCTAAGAGACATTTCAGAGACTTGAACCCTTTTATTAAGCTGTGCTATCATCATCATCAATTCTGAAGGCAGCCTTTATTGTCAATCATACCCTCTTACAGGGAGGGTAGAGTCTTTTCAATAGAGTGCCCCCTTCTGGAAACATTGAAATGTCACAACAAAGGCTGTGTTCACCCTAATCGGCATGCATGGGTGACATAGTCTTATGAATATCACTGTGTATAGATATTATTGTGTATAATCTGCTCTATACACCGGTTTGTTTGAGGCGAGTGAAACAGAACCTAATATAAGATCTAATACACTCACCGGCCACTTTATTAGGTACACCTGTTCAATTGCTTGGTAACACAAATTGCTAATCAGCCGATCACATGGCAGCAACTCAATGCATTTAGGCATCTAAGCGTGGTGAAGACGACTTGCTGAAGTTCGAACCGAGCATCAGAAAGGGGAAGAAATTAGGATTTAAGTGACTTTGAATGTGGCATGGTTGTTGGTGCCAGGCGGGCTGGTCGGAGTATTTTACAAACTGCTGATCTACAGTGGAACCTCGGATGACGAGCATAATCTGTTCCGGGAGAATGCTCGTAATCCAAAGTACTCGCATATCAAAGCGAGTTTCCCCATTGAAGTCAATAGAAACTAAAATAATGTGTTCCGCATTGACTTCAATGGCATGCAATACCGCATGTGGCCAGAGGCGGGGGGGCGCCGGAGAGCCTCGGAAACAGCCGGAAAGGCCCGAGGGCAGCTCGGGAATGTAGTATTTCCAAGTCTTTCTGAGCATTTCCGAATGACGCCATTTGGCTTTGCTTGGCTCCGGCGCCCCTCCACCCCAGGCCAAACGCGGTACTGCACGCCGCTTTGGCCTGAATTCTGCTCGTTTTGCGAGACAACACTTGCAAACCGAGTTAGGATTTTTCAAAATACAGTGCTCGTATTGCGAAACGCTCTTTAACCGCGTTACTCGCAATCCGAGGTTCCACTGTACTGGGATTTTCACACACAGCCATCTCTCGGGTTTGCAGAGAATGGTCCGAAAAAAGAGAAAATATCCAGCGAGTTGCAGTTGTATGGAGGAAAATGCCTTGTTGATGTCAGAGGTCAGAGGAGAATGGGCAGACTGGTTCCAGATGATAGAAAGGCAACAGTAACTCAAATAACCACTCGTTACAACCAAGGTATGCAGAATACCATCTCTGAACGCACAACACATCCAACCTTGAAGCAGATGGGCTACAGCAGCAGAAGACCACACCGGGTGCCACTCCTGTCAGCTAAAAACAGGAAACTGAGGCTACAATTCGCACAGGATCACCAAAATTGAACAATAGAAGATTGGAAAAATGTTGCCTGGTCTGATGAGTCTCTAATTCAGCTGCAACATTCAGATGGTTGGGTCAGAATTTGGTGTAAACGACATGAAAGCATGGAACCATCCTGCCTTGTATCACCGGTTCAGGCTGGTGGTGGTGGTGTAATGGTGTGGGGGATATTTTCTTGGCACTTTACTTTGGGCCGGGGTCGGCCCATCCATTAAGGGGGCACGAGCGCCGCCTCCCCTTTTCATCGCCGCTGCCACCCCCTATTCATGCGTCCGGCCCCTTTCAGGATGCCAGGCGCATGAATTACAGCGGCAGGGTTTTTTTTTTCTTTTTAAGCACCCGATTAGAGCCAGAGGCTCTAATAGGCTTCAAAATAGGTTGGGCTCCAGTCGCAGAGCATTGCACTCGAAGTCCACCCAGGTGTGTTAGAATAGCGAATGAATATTCACTATTCTATCACTGAATCGCCTCTCCGCCAATCAGGAAGCGCGGGTCTGATACCCGTTTCACGATTGGCTGAAAGGACAGGTGATCTTTTTGGAAGAGGAGGGAGATGCGCGCCGTGATCAACAGGAGGAGGAAGGAAGAAAACTGCCGCCCGTTGGACACGCTGCCCGCCCGTCTTTTTCCTAGATGGGGTAAGTGCGGGGCTTTGATTTCCGAAGAGGGGGGTTTGCCGCCAACCAATCAGGATGGGGGGTGGTTGTTTGCTGCCCCCCCAAAAGAAAAAAAACACCTGCCGCCACTGCTTTGGGCCCCTTAGTACCAATTGAGCATTGTTTAAACTCCACGGCCTACCTGAGTATTGTTGCTGACCATGTCCATCCCTTTATGACTCCAGTGTCCCCATCTTCTGATGGCTCCTTCCAGCAGGATAATGCCCCATGTCACAAAGCTCCAATCATCTCACCACTGGACAATGAGGTCACTGCACTCCAATGGCCTCCACACTCACCACATCTCATCCAATAGAGCACCTTTGTGATGTTGTGGAATGGAAGATTTGCATCATAGATGTGCAGCAGACAAATCTGCAGCAACTGCGTGATGTTATCGTGTCACTATGGACCAAAATCTGAGGAACGTTTCCAACACCTTGTTGAATCTATGCCACGGAGAATGAAGGCAGTTCTGAAGGCAAAAGGGGGCCCAACCCGGTACTAGCAAGGTGGACCTAATTAAAGTGAGTGAGTTTATATTAACTTTAGATACCGTATATTCTCGAGAATAAGCTGAGGCACCTAATTTTACCACAAAAAAACTGGGAAAACATATAAGCCTAGGGTGATAATGCAGCAGCTACTGTAAGCGGAAAAGAGGGTCAACAATGCCCATTTGCACGCCTCACTGTGCCCATTACAACCTCACTGTGCCCATTACCTTCACTGTGCCCATTGCAGCATACCTGAAATTCTTGACAGTCTGCGCTGCGGGCGTCCATTTTTTAAAACTCGTGGCTTCCTCCTGGTCCCGTCCCGTTCCGTGATAGGCGTTTGACACTGTGTTCAGTGTTCCGCCAATCACGGACGTTCTTTCATTCTTGGACAAGAGAAGGTCCGTGATAGGCGGAACACTGAACACCATGTCTGCTGGGAAACTGAGTCCGAGGATGAGAGGACCTCCGTGATAGGCGGTAGCGGAACACACTGTCAAACGCCTATCACGGAATGGGACGGGACCAGGAGGAAGCCGCGAGTTTTAAAAAATGGATGCCCAAGGTACACTGACTCGAGTATAAGCCGAGAGGGGTATTTTCAGCCCTAAAAAAAAGGGCTGGAAAACTCGGCTTATACTCGAGTATATACGGTATATCTGCAACAGACCAAATCCAGTGTACAAATCAGCAGTCAATACGAGACTTCTCAGGAGGTCAGGTAAGTATGCTCATTAAACAGAGCTGAGTCCACCGGCTGTGAATGTCTAGCCTAAGATCATGCATAGAGTGACTCCGTCTAGATCTACGATGGAGAGTATTGAGCGGAGATCAATATGTTTGGCTGCAGGAAGGAACAGCATATCTGATTAAGTATACAGTCAAGGTGAAGCGGAACACACAAACCCAGGAGTGCAGCATCTGAATTGAAGTACACATAATGGTAGCCAGCAAGCTTGAGTGAGAAGCAAAGTTGGATGGAGCCAAAGTGATGCTCTAACAATATTTCCCCACATGGCATACAGCAGGGAAAATAATTATTTGATCCCCTGCAAATTGTGGAAGTTTGCCCACTTACAAAGAAATGAAGGGTCTATAATTTTTATCATAGGTGTATTTTAAATGATAGAGACAGAATATCAACCAAAATTCCAGAAAAAACACATAAAACAAATGCTATAAATTAAAGCGGAAGTAAGCCCATCCATAAAACCGTTTCATTGCCGGCACGTGCCGGAAATGTAACACTCCCATTGGTTGTGCTCTCAACCAAACCGTCAAACCATCCAATGGCTGGGGTCATAACTGATCACATGTGCAGCATTATGGCAGTTGTAGAGTAAACAGAGGCAAAGATGGCAGCTTCCTTGGCTGAAATTGATAGGGGGGGGGGGGTTATTTACACTTTAGGTTGCAGTTCAGTGAGTAAAATAAGTATTTGATCCCCAAGCAAAATATGACTTGGTGGAGGAACCCTTGTTGGCAAGCACAGAGGTCAGACGTTTCTTGTAGTTGCTGACCAGGTTTTCACACATCTCAGAAAAGATTTGGTCCACTCTTCTTTACAGATCTTCTCCAAACGAGTTATAAAATCAGGCAGATAGTAAAAAGTCCATCATTTGCATCATCCAGCAAGATTTGCTGGCCAGTACACTTGGGTGGAATGAAAGTCCAAAGAGAACTGACGCGTTTTGAGGGGTATCCCCTCCTTTTTAGAGTTTGCAATGCAGGTAGACTGTTTTTAAATGACTGGGGTCAAATGGATTAGATCATGTGATCCAGACCTTCCCTCATATGGGAGGGTCAAAAACAATACATTAAAACAAATATTTCATTCCCCATTAGGGACATATGCCACCAGACATCAAATGCATGCATTGATCATCAGTGCCCTGATTACAGGAAAGCCCCAGCAGTGCCCATTAATGCCACAATCTGTGCCCATCAGTGATACCAATCAGTGCCCATTAGTGATGCCAGTCAGTACAGCCTTTCAGTGCCCATCAGTGCCTGCTCATCAGGACTGCCTAACAGCAATGCCCATCAGTGCTGCCTATCAGTCCCCACCAAGTGCCACCTATCAGTGGCCACCAATTCCACCTTTCAGTGATCATCACTGCAGCCCACCAGTGCTGCCTATCAGTCCCCACCAAGTGCCACCTATCAGTGCCCACCAGTGCCACCTATCAGCACCCATCAGTGCTGCCTATCAGTCCCCACCAAGTACCACCTATCAATGCCCACCAGTGCCACCTATCAGTGCTCATCAGTGCCGCATATGAGTGCCCATCAGTGCGGCATATTAGTGCCTCCTCATCAGTACCACCTAATCAGTGCCGCCTCACCAGAGCCATTAAGTGCAGCCTATCAGTGCCCATAAGTGCCATCTCATCAGCGCACATGTTTGAAGGAGAAAAATTACTTATTTACAAAATTTACTGATAGAAAACTAAGAAAAACGTTTTTTCTTCTTCTAAAGTCATTTTTTTCCTTTTTTTTTTTTTTAAATAAAAATCCCAGCGGTAATTAAATACCACCAAAAGAAAGCTCTATTTGTGTGAAGAAAATTATTCAAAACTCATATGGGTACATTGTAGTATGACCCCGCAGTTGTCATTCAAAGTGCGACAGCGCTGAAAGCTGGAAAATGGCCTGAGCAGGAAGGGGGTGAAAGTGCCCTGTATCGAAGTGGTTAAAAAGAAAAGAAAAAAAAACGCATCAAAAATGTGGGTTTAAAAATGCAAAGCGCACGGCAAAATGCACCAGAAAAACCCATCAACCGCAGCCGCATAGATGTGAACCTTGGTTAAGAGTTCATAATGCTGGAGGCATTACATGAGCTTCCTGATCACTGTGATTGGCTGTCACAGTGATCACGTGATTGGGAACCCATCCCACCAGCTCCAGATTGGCCAGGAACTGTGACAGCGTGGTCATAGTGCTGGGGACACTGAGTGAGCGCACCCCCAGCACAACACAGTGATGCCAGCTGAACGCATTCAGCGCCATTCCAGCCCATTGCCATCCTGCCACATATATGCGTTTGGCCAACGAGTGTTAATGCTCCTGCATTGCCAAAAAAGGCGGCTTTACCCTTTAGAAAAATTATGTAAAAGGTCAACTAAATACTATTATTTTTTTAACTTTAGCCTTAATTTACACTGTGCGAGATTTCACTCCCTTATTTCTTGGCTTCTTGGAAATATACTACTAAGCTGGTTTGCTAAAGCAGTGCAAATACCAGCAGAGATGTGTAAAGAGAGGTAATCCACAGCAATCAGATTTTGTCGTAGCTCAATAAACTATGACATTTGTGCCATATTACATTTTTCTACATATATAGAGCACCAAAAAAGAAATAAAGTCCGAATAGGGATGTGGTAACAAAGAATTTGAAGTTGCGCCAGTCCAAACTGTATTTTAGAGCATTATAGCCCACTTTTATTGAACAAAACGGAAAGCTCACATAAACATCAGTTGCCCACGCAGGGGTTCTTCTATATCAACATAAATAGTCAACAGAAAATGCCGAACCATCTGGCTCCCTTATCAGTAGCACCGCTGCCCTTCTTACCAGTCCTTCTGACTGTATTGCCTAGCTGTATTGTCCAGCTCTCCAGCTTTTCTGGTTCACTTGGCTTACTTAGCCCATATAGTCACAGCGCCCTGCTGCCTGGTCCACTCCTGGTCTCTGGATAGGGGTTCTCCTGACACCCTGATAGGAGCCTATCTATCCCCTGGTTGAGACCTCCTGTCTCTTGACTCCTGGCTGGGGCTCCTCCGACCCCTGGGCGAGACCTCCTGTCTCTTTTCCTGGCTGGGGCTCCTCTGATCCCTGGGTGAGACCACCTGTCTCTTTTCCTGGCTGGGGCTCCTCTGATCCCTGGGTGAGACCTCCTGTCTCTTGTCCTGGCTGGGGCTCCTCTGACCCCTGGGTGAGACCTCCTGTCTTTTGACTCCTGGCTGGGGCTCCTCTGACCCCTGGGTGAGACCTCCTGTCTCTTGACTCCTGGCTGGGGCTCCTCTGACCCCTGGGTGAGACCTCCTGTCTTTTGACTCCTGGCTGGGGCTCCTCTGACCCCTGGGTGAGACCTCCTGTCTTTTGACTCCTGGCTGGGGCTCCTCTGATTCCTGGGTGAGACCTCCTGTTTCTTGAATCCTGGCTGGGGCTCCTCTGACCCCTGGGTGAGACCTCCTGTCTTTTGACTCCTGACTGGGGCTCCTCTGACCCCTGGGTGAGACCTCCTGTTTCTTGAATCCTGGCTGGGGCTAGTCTGACCCCTGGGTGAGACCTCCTGTCTTTTGACTCCTGGCTGGGGCTCCTCTGACCCCTGGGTGAGACCTCCTGTCTTTTGACTGCTGGCTGGGTCTCCTCTGACCCCTGGGTGAGACCTCCTGTCTCTTGACTCCTGGCTGGGGCTCCTCTGACCCCTGGGTGAGACTTCCAGTCTCTTGACTCCTGGCTGGGGCTCCTCTGACCCCTGGGTGAGACTTCCAGTCTCCAAAGTAGCGGAGGCTGTATAATGACGGCCTCCCGGCATTTAACAACGACCTCGCGGCCGTATATAGTCGTACGGCGGGCGCGAGGTGGTTAAACAAGGGTAGGGGTGGGTGCCTTCATCCTTATATCTGAGTTGAAAAGGGGAGAAGGGGATGCATAAAGGGTCACTCCAACATAAGGCCCTGATCACCAATGGTGGTTGGACTGTTACGACACCCAAACAAGGAACACTTGTTTTACTAAAAATGTATAATTTATTACAAAGGTATACAAAAAGAAGAAAAATACAATTCAATATAGTTTGAATATATTATCATGAGATTATATATCGTTCCAGATGTCAGAGCTAGACATGCCTCCTGAAGAAGTGACTTGGTCACGAAACATGTTGAGGATTTGTTATTAGCTACATCAATGTTGTCTCCACCTACCTGTTGAGTTTGTAATGATCTTAATCTATGGTGTCTAGACACTAGTGTGACTGTCAATTGTGTATTTGTGTATTTTTCTTCTTTTTGTATACCTTTGTAATAACTTATACATTTTTAGTAAAACAAGTGTACCTTGTTTGGGTGCCGTAACAGTCCAACCACCATTGGTGATCAGGGCCTTCTGTTGGAGTGACCCTTTATGCATCCCCTTCTCCCCTTTTCAAGCAAGTGAACATATTCGCCAGCACACCATGGATCAACACTTCCGTCCAAAGGTTTCCTTTATTGAGAAAGATCGCATTACAGAAATAGGTGCAACGTTTTGGAGCCACGCAGGGCCCCTTCGTCAGGCATGTAACGAAGGGGCCCTGCATGGCTCAGAAACGTTGCACCTATTTCTGTGATGTAATGCAATCTTTCTCAATAAAGGAAACCTTTGGACGGAAGTGTTGATCCATGGTGTGCTGGCGAATATGTTCACTTATGCCCCATACACGCGGTCTGAATTTCCGCCAGCAAAAATAGGATTTTTATAACAGCTTACCTGTAAAATCCTTTTCTTGGAGTACATCACGGGACACAGAGCGACATAGTCATTACTAATGGGTTATATAGATACCGTCAGGTGCTGGCACTGGCAACTTCCAAAACCGGAAGTACCCTCCCCTATATAAGCCCCTCCCATCCGGGAGCACCTCAGTTTTGTAGCAAAGCAATAAGTGTCCCCAAAGAGGGGCGGGAGCTCTGTGTCCCGTGATGTACTCCAAGAAAAGGATTTTACAGGTAAGCTGTTATAAAAATCCTATTTTCTTTCTCGTACATCACGGGACACAGAGCGACATAGTCATTACTAATGGGATGTCCTAAAGCAATGCCAAATGAGGGGGGGGATACACCATATATAAGCTGAGCGCTATCAGACATGAGGATCTTTTGCGGCCTGCAACACACTGCGCCCAAAGGCGACATCCTCCTGACTTCTAACGTCTACCTGGTAGAACCTAGTAAACGTGTGTACTGAAGACCATGTTGCGGCCTTACAGATTTGAGCCAGGGAGGCCTGGTGATGCACTGCCCATGAAGTTCCAACTGCTCTCGTGGAGTGCGCTCTAACTTTGAACGGAGGCGGTCTCCTTCTCAAGCCATAGGCTTGTATTATGACCTGTCGAATCCACCTGGCTAAAGTAGATTTTGACGCTGCCTGACCCTTTCTGGGGCCTTCCGGCAGAATAAACAAAGTATCCGTTCTGCGAATCTGAGCAGTGGCTTTTAGATAAGCTTTAACTGCTCTTACTACATCCAAAGAATGCAATAACTTTTCCTCTACCGAAGTAGGTTTGGGGAAAAAAGAAGGAAGAACCACATCTTGGTTCAAATGAAAACTCGATACCACCTTAGGAAGAAAGGCTGGATGAGGACGTAACACTACTCTGTCCTTATGGATAACCAGATATGGCTCCTTACAGGACATAGCTGCTAATTCCGATACTCTTTTAGCCGAACAAATGGCTACTAGAAAAATCAATTTCCTGGTGAGAAGCACCAAGGAAATATGCTGTAATGGTTCAAATGGTTGTTTCTGTAGAACCGACAGAACCAAGTTTAGATCCCATGGACATATGGGAATATTAACCGGAGGACTAATACGCATCACTCCTTGTATAAAGGCTTTGACTAGTGAATGCGAAGCCAAGGGCCTTTGAAAAAATATTGACAAGGCCGAAATCTGACCCTTGATAGTACTCAAGGCAAGCTTCCTATCTACAGCCCATTGTAGGAAGTCCAGAATCCTACCTATTACGTATTTACGTGGATGCCATTTCTTGGCCTCACACCAGGCGATGTACGCCTTCCAGATTCTATAGTAGATCTGCCTGGATACCGGCTTCCTGGCATTGATCATGGTAGATACCACAGAATTAGAGAGCCCTCTCTTTTTTAGAATGTGGGCTTCAATAGCCAGGCCGTCAAACCTAGGGCTGGTAAGGAAGGGTGGTATATCGGTCCTTGCGAAAGCAGGTCCGGACGATGTGGGAGGGTCCAAGGACTCCCCACAGACATTTTTACAATCTCCGCGTACCATGCTCTTCGGGGCCACGCTGGAGCCACCAGAATCACTGGTTTCTTTTCTACCCTGATTCTGCGGAGTAATCGAGGTAACAATTGTGGCGGTGGGAATGCATATATCAGCTTGAACTGATCCCAAGGGAACACTAGGGCATCCGAGCCGCACGCTAGGGGATCCCTTGTCCAAGAGACAAACCTGTCCACTTTTGTGTTGAATCTGGATGCTAGCAGATCTACATCCGGTGTTCCCCACCGCTGACATATTGTCCGGAAAACCTCGGGATGAAGGGACCATTCCCCTGGGCATAATTGTTGGCGACTTAGAAAGTCCGCCTTCCAATTCTCCACTCCTGGAATGAATACCGCAGATATGGCTGGGACATATCTTTCTGCCCATCTCAGGATGTAATTTACTTCCCTTTGGGCTGCATGACTCCTGGTGCCCCCCTGACGATTGATATATGCCACTGCTGTGGCATTGTCTGATTGAACTCTGACAGGGGACCCTTGGAGTTTGGATGTCCATGCTACTAGGGCATACCGGGCTGCTCGTATCTCTAAGAGATTGATGGGCAGGGCCTTTTCTGCTTCTGACCACTTGCCCTGGAGAGACCATTGCTCCAGTACTGCTCCCCAGCCTATAAGGCTGGCATCTGTAGTGACCACCTTCCAGGAAATCGGACTGAAGGATTTCCCTCTTTCCAGATTCTGGGGAACCAACCACCAGCGGAGGCTCTTGCGAACGGAAGGGGACAAGGACATTGGTAAGTCCAGAGCCTGAACTTTTTTGTTCCAGGCTGACAGTATGGCCCTTTGCAACTTCCTTGAATGGAATTGACCGTAGGGTACTGCTTCGAATGATGCCACCATTTTTCCCAGCAGCCTCATGCACAGGCGTATGGATGGCTGTCTTTTTGAACCCACTAAGTGGATCAAATCTCTCAAAGACGACCCCTTTTCTTGAGGCAAGAAAATTTTTCTCTGGTCTGAATCCAGCCTTAGCCCCAAGTATTCCAGACTTTTGACTGGTTTTAGGGCTGACTTGTCTCGGTTGATAATCCAACCGTGATATTCCAGAAACTTGATTGTCTCGTGAACAACCACTTCTAGTTTTTCCACTGAGTGGTCTATCAGCAACAAGTCGTCTAGATATGCCATTATCGTTACACCTCGTGTCCTTAGATTGGCCAATAATGGGGCCAGAATTTTTGTGAACACTCTTGGTGCTGTGGCCAGACCGAAGGGTAAGGCTCTGAACTGAAAATGGCGTCCTTCTACCGCAAAGCGTAGAAATTTTTGGTGGGCTGGAAAGATGGGAATGTGCAAATAAGCATCTTTGATGTCGATCGAGGCTAACCATTCCTCCCCTTGTAGGGCAGTGGCTACCGATCGGATCGACTCCATCCGGAAAGTCCTGATATGTAGGAATTTGTTTAGCCCTTTTAGATTTAATATGGGCCTCACGTCCCCGTTTGGCTTCGGAACTGTAAAGAGGTTTGAGTAAAACCCGAACCCCCATTCTTCCAGGGGAACCTCTATAATTACTGCTTGGAGCAATAATTGTTCCAGTGCCAACAGGAGGGATCCTCTCTTCTGGGGATCCCTTGGCACGTTTGACCTTATAAAGCGGGAAGGAGGGGAGTTTTTTAACTCCAATTTGTATCCCAGATTTACTGCGGAGAGCACCCATCTGTCTCGGATCGTGTCCCGCCAGGTCTCTGTGAACAACTGAAGTCTTCCCCCCACCCGATTGAGTGGGGGCAACCCTTCATGCATTTGACTTTGGGGGAGGTTTTGTACCTCTCCTGCTCCAGGGCTTCTTGTTACCCTGTAACTGTCCCTGATTTTTACCTCCGGGATTTGACCGAGGAGGCCGTCGGAACTGTTTCACAGCCGATGTCCTAGGGACTGGAGAAGCCGGCCTCTTAAAAGAGGGACCTCTAACTCTATTTCTAACCGGCAAAAGTGTACTTTTACCGCTGGAAATTCTCTGGATATACTTGTCCAGGTCTTCCCCGAATAAGCGCTCACCATGAAATGGGAAGCTGACCAGCAATTTTTTACAGGGAGCTTCAGCAGACCAGTTTTTGAGCCATAGAAGCCTGCGCATATGTACTACAGACAGCGTAAGGCGGGAGGCCTGATGGATTGAATCCTTTATGGCGTCCACCGCAAAGCATAAGGCTCTAGGTAGATCAGCTAGGGCAAGAGCCTGCTGATCTGGCAAGTCCCTTAAGACCTGTTTCAACTGATCCTTCACTGCTTGGCAGACCCCAATAGCTGCCACTGCTGGTTGTGTCACCAATCCTGCTGTAGAAAAAGCAGATTTTAATAAGGACTCCAATTTTTTATCTATTGGGTCCTTGAACATTTGGACATTATCCACCGGACATGTCAGTGATTTATTCACACAAGAGATGGCTGCGTCCACTGTAGGGACCTTCCATTTTCTGATGAACTTATCCTCCATGGGATAGACCACCGGAAATCTCTTAGGGGGAGTAAATATTTTGTCAGGATGCTCCCAATCCTGGTAAATGAGCCCTTCCAGTAAAGGATGGATCGGAAAGGAACAAACAGTCTGGGGAGCTTTTAGCGACCCCAACGAGGAGACAGAAGTGGATGATGGCTCCGCAAGTGGCATTTTAAATGCTGATCGGACCATATTAGTCAGGGACTGAACCCATAACCTTTCAGCATGTGATGCTGAGAACGGCTCTTCCACTGTTGATTCCTCTACAACCGAATCGACCTCATCCTGATCCCCTTCAGGTAGGTCGATCCCTGTATGGGACTGTTGCTCTGTTAACAGGCACTCTGAGGGAGGAGACGGAGATCGGGCGCTTTTCTCCTGTGACAGGGAAGCCGCGATCAATGCTGACAATCTCTCTTCCAGCCCTCCCAGAGCTGAGGAAAAAACCTCCTCTGTTACATACACAGGAGCAGGTGAACTGAGGACAGCCACAGTACCAGGTACTCCTGAGGGTGCTCTACGGTCACTAACCTCTGATTCTTCAGGGGAGACTGGTGCAGCCAAAGCATGCCCAAGATCCTCAGAGCCCGATGGAGACCCCCTATTCCTCCTGGAATTTCTAGTCCCGGAGTTTTTAGACGGCATATTCCTAAGCCACAAAGCTGAGGTATTCCAGCCGAAATACACCAGTTACTGATAATAGTCTAGCATAAATGCTGCTATAAGAAACAGTTGGTGTCTACTAATGTGCCTTTCTAGGGGATGCCTGTATCAACCGCTTGCTGTATGCCCTTTTTTAAATGTTGCCAGCTCTGTCTCTGTACTTCATAGCCAGCTCACCACACAAAAATGTGGTTTTTAACATGCTGGGACGCCCGCACATGTGCAGAAGCGCTGCGGCGCGCACAGAGCGTCATCCCCCAGGCTCCGCCCCCTTTCCCGGCTCACCTCTATATATATAGAGGCGCGTGCACGCGCACGCGCGCGGCCATGTGCGCCTTCGGCGCTAATTTTGAAAAATGGAAACTAGGGACAAGAGCCAGGGCCCCTCTTTGCCGCAGGCCGGGGGATGGATGAGCATTGCAACATGGCAGAGGAAGCAGTTTCCCATAAGAGAACTCACCATCTGCCTGGACTTGCTCTGCTGAGAAGAAACTAGTCCACATGACAAGAAAACATTCCACAGCGGCCTCTAGTGGACAAACACAGGTACCGCAGTCTAATATATTAAATATATATAAAAAAATTTTTTTTTTTTTTTTTTCTTGACCACCATTAAAAATTATTACATTTTTTTTTTTTAGTAGTTACAGGCATGCACAGAATTTTGCGGGAATACCATTAGGTAACAGACAGAAAGACAAATTAGGCTTGGGGGTCCCCCAATAGAACCAAGTTCCTGGGGGCCCCCACTTACCTGTTCCTCGCCGCAGGACTTTGTTTGGTCCACAGAAGCCCAAACTTCACCTATCACGGCAGGCATTGTAATCAAACCTTCAGGGACCGGGTTCCCAAGGATTCCACTCCCCTGGACCTGTATAGCACCCTGCACAGAAAACATCTTGGTCGTGGGTATGACCAGAGCTCTGGATCCCAGGGTCCAGCTCTCCTAAGAGAAGCATTACAGGCAAAACCTTGCTCTTCTCTGCAAGGCCCGGGTACCGACCGTTTAGCTATGAAGCTTTTTTGGTCGGATCCGGAATAGCTTACTGAGGCCCAAAAGAACCTGTACGCAAGCTCAGTGAAAAACACATGTTTCTTCTTGGCCAACACCTTAGACACTGGCAAAAAACTGAGGTGCTCCCGGATGGGAGGGGCTTATATAGGGGAGGGTACTTCCGGTTTTGGAAGTTGCCAGTGCCAGCACCTGACGGTATCTATATAACCCATTAGTAATGACTATGTCGCTCTGTGTCCCGTGATGTACGAGAAAGAAAGTCTGATGTGAGCTTTTGGTCGGAAATTCCGACCGTGTGTAGGCTCCATCAGACATTTTCTGTCGGAATTTCTGCCGGCAAAAGATTGAGAGCAGGTTCTCTATTTTTCCGACGGAAAAAGTTCCTATCGTCTGTATGCGATTCCGATGGGGAAAAAAACGTGCATGCTCGGAAGCATTTAACTTCTTTCTCTCGCCTTGTCGTAGTGTTGTACGTCACCACATTCTTAACGCTCGAAAGTTCAGAGAACTTTTGTGTGACCGTGTGTATGCAAGACAAACTTGAGCGGAATTCCGTCGGAAAAACCATCCAACTTTTTCCGATGGAAATTCCGTTAGTGTGTACAGGGCATTACTTTCACAGTAAGACATTTGTTAAAACATTGTGAAAAGGCAGGCCAAAGTCCTCAAATGAACTGCCTTCATGTAAGATTGAAGAAGAGACACACTGTACAGTCCCGCTATCTGGAACACACTGTATATTTTGCATTTGGAGGAGGTGAGATTAATTATTTGTGCAGTGAGATAGAAGAAGATGTAACACATAGGAAAGCAGCTGTAGTGTGTAATCATTGTTCATCTCTTCGTTATCTTCGTGTCAGCAGTGCTAAAGGTGACCGTTACATAATATGTAGATTTTGTTTGCATAACGCCTTTCCACCACTTGGACAAATTTGGGAACTTTGTTACATATAGGAGGTCCAAAGGTTAGCCTAATCCTAGTCAGGTGGGGCTCCAGGTAGTGCTTTTCAGAAAATAAGACTCTTCCCATGGGTGAGGGACTTCTGGCTAAATTGAGGAACTCTAAAGACCCATACTCACGGTCGGACTTCCATCTGACTTTTCCGTGGATTTTTGTCCGAACGGAGTTGGCCGGGCACACCCATAGCATACACACGCTCTGACTTTTCTGCAAACTTTCCCAAAACTTTTTACAACATCACGTGGTTTTTCTGCTCTTTTCTGCTCTTTACCGCCACCCTTTGGTCAACTTCTGCTATTGTTGGTTGATTTTAACATTATTTGTTTTGTCCATCGGACAAAAGTCCGATGCTTTTCTGTACACACGGTCGTACTTTGCTCCATCGGACTTTTGTTGGCCAAAAGTTTGTCCGTTTGCAGACCGAACATTTGTCAGATGAAAACCAAAAAAGTTTGTCCGATGGAGCGTACACACGGTCGGATTTTTTGTCAAACTTGCTCAAAATGAAGTTTGTTGGCAAAAAGTCTGACCGTGTGTACGGGGCTTTAGCTGATAAACTGGGTTGTTAATTATGTTGCCTTTGCCGGTGTCTTGCCGAAACAGTTCCCCCGGCGGATAAGGACCCCCCCTTGTACTGCACAGGCGTGAACTGAGCCTCCCGAGCTGAGAGTCAGCTCTAGACGGCGCCTGCGCACACCAAATTGCTACACTTCTGACATCCAGGCTCTTTCCTTACCATCCCCGTGGACATAGAGATGATAAAAAAAAGAGCCAGGAGGCCGACTGGCCACTTACAGTGAGGTCCACGTCGCCCTGGACCTGCTGTAATAACTATTTCATTGCGCAGGCGCCGTCTAGAGCTGACTCTTAGCTCTACATGTTCGGCTATTTTCGGAGCTCAGTTCACGCCTGCGCAGTACATGGAGGAACTTATCCGCCGGGGGGAACTTATTCGGCAGAACATCGGCAAGGAGTGTGTATTCTCTATCGTCCATAACAAGGTCCAAATATCAGTTATTTCTCCGTATGTTCTCATGGAGTGCCCACTAGAGGGCTGTGACACGTCGGGGTTTCTTAGCTCAATGGTAGTGCCAAAACAGTGGGGTTGATTTACTAAAGGCGAATCCACTTTGCACTGTAAGTGCACTTGGAAGTGTAGTTCCTTTAGATCTGAGGGGAAGATTTAAAATGAGGGGAAGCTCTGCTGATTTTATCATCCAATCATGTACAAGCAAAAATGCTGTTTTTTTTTATTTTTTTTATTTTCCTTGCATGTCCTCCTGAGATCTACAGCGACTGATCCATACACACGGCCGGTTTTCACGACCAATCTAAAAAATGGCAGTTTTCTCGCCATGAAAAACGGTTGCGCGTACGCGGCATTGGTTTGACTTCCTTGGCACTCGGCAAACTACACAATACACTTCTCTATCCCGCCGGCGTGATGCCACAAATCAGGCCAACGGGTACTTATCCTGATGATGTCATGAATGGCTCACCTGCGTTTCATACTGAAAATGGCGCTGAACTCCTCTACAACTATATTTAGAGTGTTCACTCCGGGGTTCTCCAGCGATCCAACATATCTGGAGCAATCATGGAGCATCAACATTAATCACATTTAGCTTTTTCCTCCGCAGTTGTATCCTTTGCACATATTTCTTTTTGCATTTATAACATTCTTTCACCTTCACCAAGGGAAATAAAGAAATAAAACATTCACAGATGATCCCTGTGTCCTTGTAATCAATTTAAATATATACATTGTGTTAGAATTACACAGCCTAACGTATTACTAAACCCAGGACCCTGCATTCACTATATCTGGTCTCCCACAGTACACAGAACATGGAGATGCAATTGTTTTAGTAAATATAAACTGCTAAATACCTTTTCTCATCAGCAGTATATAGCAGTCTTGTGACTTCTATCAGTGTCCAGCCAAGCACTGGTTAAAGCTTTCATTCTTCTCCGACTGTCCTATAAGGCTGCATGACCCCTGACCCTCTGTCTGGACAGTGCTGATTGGCCCTGTGCTGATCACATGCACTCTCCCAAAAAAACAAAACTCTCTAGCAATACACACCAAACTGAGTGCCCCCAAGACTTTTCTTTCAGGAGATCGATTGGGGACATTAAAAGAAGGGGAGGATCAGATAAGACAGAATCAAACAGCCTTTTTAAACAGTGGATTAACCCCTTAGGTTCCACAGTTAGTATAACAAGCATGTTTTACTTTATATACAGACTGAGTTTACTGTTGTGGGTTTAGTAACACTTTAACCGCTTGCCGACCGCCGCACGAATGGCGCGGCTGCGCAAAAGGACGTATATATACGTCCCCTTCAAGAATCGGCATTGTGGGCGCGTGCGCCCGCCGCAAGCTCCGTGACTCCAACCGTGGGTCCCGCGGACTCGATGTCCGCGGGCATACCCAGAATCGTGTCACGGTGAGGAAGAACGGGGAAATGCTGATGTAAACAAGCATTTCCCCATTCTTCCAAGTGACAGGACAGAGATCACAGCTTCCTGTAATCGGAAGCGGTGATCACTGTCGTGTCACACACAGCCCATCCCCCCTACAGTTAGAAGCACTCCCTAGGGCACACTTAACCCCTACAGCGCCACCTAGTGGTTAACCCCTTCGCTGCCAGTGTCATTTTCACAGTAATCAGTGCATTTTTATAGCACTGATCGCTGTAAAAATGACAATGGTTCCAAAAATGTATCAAACCTGTCCGATGTGTCCACCATAATGTCGCAGTCACGATAAAAATTGCTGATCGCCGCCATTACTAGTAAAAAAAAAAAATTATTAATAAAAATGCCATAAAACTATCCCCTATTTTGTAGACGCTATAACTTTTGCGTAAACCAATTAATATACGCTTATTGCGATTTTTTTTTACCAAAAATATGTAGAATAATACGTATCGGCCTAAACTGAGGAAAAATAAATGCTTTTTATATATTTTTGGGGGATATTTACTATAGCAAAAAATAGCGCATAAAAAAAAAAAAAAAATGCAGAGGCGATCAAATACCACCAAAAGAAAGCTCTATTTATGGGAAAAAAAGGACGTAAATTTTGTTTGGGAGCCACGTCGCACGACCGCGCAATTGTCAGTTAAAGCGACGCAGTGCTGAATCACAAAAAGTGGCCTGGTCTTTGAGCAGCAAAATGGTCTGGGGCTTAAGTAGTTAGGCATCAAGCAGATTAGCGGGTTCTTCTGCAGCCATTAGTGTACTTGCATATAAAGTGAGTAGTATGTGACCGATCACCCGTGTCAACCAACAAAATGAAAAAAAAAAATGAAGGGGTCATTGCTCAGCTACAGTGGCGGCTGGTGGTAGTTATTTTTGGGGGGGGGTGCGGCAAACAGTGTACCCACAGCCGCCCCCCCCCAGTCCAATCGGTCCGGTCTGGAGCACCAACTCAATTTATAGCAGTAATCAAGGGCGGCTTCCCCTTCTCTCCTTTGTGGGCATCACGGGCGGCTTCCCCTTCTCTCCTCCGTGGGCATCACGGGCGGTTTCCCCTTCTCTCCTCCATGGGCATTTCTCTATTGTCACACAACTGGGCGGGCTCAGTTCGCAGTGCTCTGCGTCCCAAGCCCACCCTATTTTGAAGCCTATTAGAGCCTCTGGCTCTAATCACGTGCTTCAAAAAAACACCCCCACCATTGGAAATCATACATGGGACCGGTCGCATGAATAGGGGGGGCGATGCCTATGCGCCCTTAATGGACGGGCTACCCCTGCTCAGCTAGAGATTGAACAGAGTGATGACCTCATTGGTTGGGTAATACTCCCATTGTCCAAACTGTAGGTTGGGGGCAAGATGGTGACCAAGCTGTCTTGTTTACCAGTTGTCACAGTCAGGGGTCAGGCTCGGAGGCCAGTAGCTATAGCAGTGTAGACATTCACACAGAAAACAGCAGGGTAATACACAAGCAGATCCCCCTGGTGGGTAACACAGGGTAACACAGGCCCACTCAAGGCGCGGAGTTCAAGCAATAACTGGTCATCACCAGAGCTCCTAATGGTGGATATGGGTTTAGCAGTGTGCTAGTGCCAGGTTGCGGTCCTCAGGATTGCCCCACCAGGAAGTTAGCAAGCCGGGTTCTGTTCATAGATGTAGCAGGTAGGGATCAAGCAGAACCGTAGTCAGTAAAAAAGCCAAAGGTTAGTAACAAGTGGTTGCAGGTTGGGTTCAAGTGGAAGCATAGTAGAGGAACAAGCCAAAGGTTGGTAACAAATGGTAGTGAAGATACAAGCAGGAGCACAAGGAGCAATATATTGGCACAATAAGCTGGAAAACAAGAAGCGCAAAAGCATGACCTAAATAGAAAGTTCATGGGAGGAGTAAGCAGTTCAAGGTTCACCAGAAACAAGATAGAAAGTAAGGTTGTCCAAAGGGATCAGGCAGGGAACTGTCCAGCATCTCCGGTGGCATAGTAAGAAGAGCTACTGCCAGACGCAACAGAGGGCCTGGGGTCAGATCCGGATCCTGACACCAGTGGTGGAAAAGGTTAAGGTGTTTGAACTCTCTAAGCTGTCATGGACAACTGTATAACAAGACCAGCTGAACTGAATTAGAAATTATTTGGCTGGTAAAACAGTTCTGATATACTGTAGGTATTTAATCTGTTTATTTAGTACAGCCTTTCTTAAAGAGGTGTTCCAACCTGGGGGAAAAAATGTAAAAGTCAGCTACAATTTTTTAATATATGGACATTTACCTGTCCAGGGAGCTCGCAATGTCGGTACCCCAGCCGATCTTTGGATCGGCTGTCGGGTGCTGCCGCCGCCATCTCCACTAAGTGAAACCGACAGTGAAGCCTTTCGGCTTCACAGACGGTTCCCTACTGTGCATGCGCGTAGCGCGCTGTGCTTTCTAATTGGCCCGGCGGGAGAGGAAGGAGGAGGGGGTCGAACTTCCGATGGACAGTTCCATGGCGCCGTCTCCGGAAGTCAGGAAGGGGGACCTGTCAAAAACAGGTCCCCCCCACACCCCCCGAAATGTGGCACTGGAGGGGGGGAGGAAGCAAATAAGCAGAAGTTCCACTTTTGGGTGGAACTCCGCTTTAACTAGGGTCTCTTCAGAAGATGCTAGTGGTTCCTAGAGCAATGAACAGTTTCTGCCTCTCAGATATGCAATCTCTGACACCTATGATCTTTTTAGCCATCAGTAAGGGGAGTAGCCTTCCCAGTGACCACTCCCACTGACAACCAATGTAAGGAACATTCTTCCCACTGATCATCAATCAGGGCCGGGAAAAGGGGTGGGCAGGAGGGGCGGCTGCCCTGGGCACTGTGGTATAATGCGAGGTAGGAGGGCACCATGAGGAGATTGGGGGGGGGCATTTGTGTGGTAAGG
Organism: Rana muscosa; assembly: GCA_029206835.1. Classification (NCBI taxonomy): domain Eukaryota; kingdom Metazoa; phylum Chordata; class Amphibia; order Anura; family Ranidae; genus Rana; species Rana muscosa. The sequence continues at coordinate 42,042,492 of CM055117.1, read as the reverse complement.
GGGAATTCGGCAGGGGGTAAGAATCGTTTTAGGGGGGGAAATTTGGGGTGTGTGCTAGGAGTGGTGATTTAGGGGGGTCTGTGTTGGGAGGGGGGATGGGGGGAAGATTATTTGTGCTAGGAGGCGAGATTGGAGGTTTTTGTGCTAGAAGAGGTGATATGGGGGGGGGGGGGGTGAAATTGTGCTAGGAATGGAATTTTTGATGCGGGCGGACAGATTTGTGCTAGTAGTGATGACTGAGGGGGTATTTGTGCTAGGAGGGAAACATTTTTTTGGGGGGGGGGATTTGTGATGGGGAAAAGGAGATTTGTAGTGGGGGAGAGAATGTGTACTTGGAGGGGAAACTTTTGGGGTAGAGAATTTGTGCTAGGAGGGGTGTTGTTTTTTTTTTGGGGGGTGAGCATTTGTGCTGGAGGGATTTCAGCAGTGGGGCAGATTTGTAGTGGGAGAGGGGATTTAAGCAGTGGGGCAGATTTGTAGTGGGAGAGGGGATTTCAGCAGTGGGGCAGATTTGTAGTGGGAGAGGGGATTTCAGCAGTGGGGCAGATTTGTAGTGGGAGAGGGGATTTCAGCAGTGGGGCAGATTTGTAGTGGGAGAGGGGATTTCAGTAGTGGGGCAGATTTGTAGTGGGAGAGGGGATTTCAGCAGTGGGGCAGATTTGTAGTGGGAGAGGGGATTTCAGTAGTGGGGCAGATTTGTAGTGGGAGAGGGGATTTCAGTAGTGGGACAGATTTGTAGTGGGAGAGGGGATTTCAGCAGTGGGGCAGATTTGTAGTGGGAGAGGGGATTTCAGTAGTGGGGCAGATTTGTAGTGGGAGAGGGGATTTCAGCAGTGGGGCAGATTTGTAGTGGGAGAGGGGATTTCAGTAGTGGGGCAGATTTGTAGTGGGAGAGGGGATTTCAGTAGTGGGACAGATTTGTAGTGGGAGAGGGGATTTCAGCAGTGGGGTAGATTTGTAGTGGGAGAGGGGATTTCAGTAGTGGGGCAGATTTGTAGTGGGAGAGGGGATTTCAGCAGTGGGCAGATTTGTAGTAGGAGAGGGGATTTCAGTAGTGGGGCAGATTTGTAGTGGGAGAGGGGATTACAGCAGTGGGTCAGATTTGTAGTGGGAGAGGGGATTTCAGCAGTGGGGCAGATTTTTGGGTGGCGGGGGGGCCATGTTCGCCCTGGGCTCTAGATGACCTTGTCCCCGCACTGCCATCAATGTAAGAAGCATTCCTCCCACTGACCACCAATGTAAGGAAATTCTTCCCACTGACCACCAATGTAATGCCGCGTACACGCGATCTGATTTTCCGTCGGAAAAAACCTTGGATGGTTTTGCATACACACGGTCACACAAAAGTTCTCTGAACTTTTGACCGTCAAGAACGCGGTGACGTACAACTCTACGATGAGCCGAAAAAGTTCAATGTTTCCGAGCATGTGTCAGAATTTTGCGCGTCGGAATTGCTACAAAGACTATCGGATTTTCCAATATGAATTTTTTTCCGTCTGAAAAATTGAGAACCAGCTCTCAATCTTTTTCTGGCGGAAATTCCGACAGCAAAAGTCCGATGGAGCATACACACGGTCGGAATTTCCGACCAAAAGCTCATATCGGACTTTTGCTGGTGGATTTTCCGACCGTGTGTACATAAGAAGCATTCTTCCCACTGATCACCAATGTAAGGAACATTCTTCCCACTGATCACCAATGTAAGGAACATTCTTCCCACTGATCACCAATGTAAGGGGCATTCTTCCCACTGATCACCAATGTAAGGATCATTCTTCTCACTGATCACCAATGTAAGGGACATTCTTCCCACTGATCACCAATGTAAGGAGCATTCTTCCCACTGATCACCAATGTAAGGAACATTCTTCTCACTGATCACCAATGTAAGGGACATTCTTCCCACTGATCACCAATGTAAGGAACATTCTTCTCACTGATCACCAATGTAAGGAGCATTCTTCTCACTGATCACCAATGTAAGGAGCGTTCTTCCCACTGATCACCAATGTAAGGAACATTCTTCCCACTGATCACCAATGTAAGGGGCATTCTTCTCACTGATCACCAATGTAAGGGACATTCTTCCCACTGATCACCAATGTAAGGAGCATTCTTCCCACTGATCACCAATGTAAGGAACATTCTTCTCACTGATCACCAATGTAAGGGACATTCTTCCCACTGATCACCAATGTAAGGAACATTCTTCTCACTGATCACCAATGTAAGGAGCATTCTTCTCACTGATCACCAATGTAAGGAGCGTTCTTCCCACTGATCACCAATGTAAGGAGCATTCTTCCCACTGATCACCAATGTAAGGAACATTCTTCTCACTGACCACCAATGTAAGGAGCATTCTTCTCACTGATCACCAATGTAAGGAACATTCTTCTCACTGATCACCAATGTAAGGAGCGTTCTTCCCACTGATCACCAATGTAAGTAAGGAGCATTCTTCCCACTGATCACCAATGTAAGGAACATTCTTCTCACTGATCACCAATGTAAGGAGCGTTCTTCCCACTGATCACCAATGTAAGGAGCATTCTTCCCACTGATCACCAATGTAAGGAGCATTCTTCTCACTGATCACCAATGTAAGGGACATTCTTCCCACTGATCACCAATGTAAGGAGCGTTCTTCCCACTGATCACCAATGTAAGGAGCATTCTTCCCACTGATCACCAATGTAAGGAACATTCTTCCCACTGATCACCAATGTAAGGAACATTCTTCCCACTGATCACCAATGTAAGGAGCATTCTTCCCACTGATCACCAATGTAAGGAACATTCTTCTCACTGATCACCAATGTAAGGAGCGTTCTTCCCACTGATCACCAATGTAAGGGGCATTCTTCCCACTGATCACCAATGTAAGGAACATTCTTCCCACTGATCACCAATGTAAGGAACATTCTTCTCACTGATCACCAATGTAAGGGACATTCTTCCCACTGATCACCAATGTAAGGGACATTCTTCCCACTGATCACCAATGTAAGGAGCGTTCTTCCCACTGATCACCAATGTAAGGAGCATTCTTCCCACTGATCACCAATGTAAGGAACATTCTTCCCACTGATCACCAATGTAAGGAACATTCTTCCCACTGGCCACCAATGTAAGGAACATTCTTCCCACTGATCACCAATGTAAGGAACATTCTTCCCACTGACCACCAATGTAAGGAGCATTCTTCCCACTGATCACCAATGTAAGGAGCATTCTTCCCACTGATCACCAATGTAAGGGACATTCTTCCCACTGATCACCAATGTAAGGAGCGTTCTTCCCACTGATCACCAATGTAAGGAGCATTCTTCCCACTGATCACCAATGTAAGGAACATTCTTCTCACTGATCACCAATGTAAGGAACATTCTTCCCACCGATCCCCAATGTAAGGGACATTCTTCTCACCGATCCCCAATGTAAGGGACATTCTTCTCACTGATCACCAATGTAAGGAGCATTCTTCCCACTGATCACCAATGTAAGGAACATTCTTCCCACCGATCCCCAATGTAAGGAACATTCTTCCCACCGATCCCCAATGTAAGGAACATTCTTCTCACTGATCACCAATGTAAGGAACATTCTTCTCACTGATCCCCAATGTAAGGGACATTCTTCTCACTGATCACCAATGTAAGGAACATTCTTCTCACTGATCACCAATGTAAGGAACATTCTTCTCACTGATCCCCAATGTAAGGGACATTCTTCTCACTGATCACCAATGTAAGGAACATTCTTCTCACTGATCACCAATGTAATGAACATTCTTCTCACTGATCACCAATGTAAGGAACATTCTTCTCACTGATCACCAATGTAAGGAACATTCTTCTCACTGATCACCAATGTAAGGAACATTCTTCTCACTGATCACCAATGTAATGAACATTCTTCTCGCTGATCACCAAATCACCAATGTAAGGAGCATTCTTCCCACTGATCACCAATGTAAGGAAATTCTTCCCACTGACCACCAATGTAATGCCGCGTACACGCGATCTGATTTTCCGTCGGAAAAAACCTTGGATGGTTTTGCATACACACAGTCACACAAAAGTTCTCTGAACTCTTGACCGTCAAGAACGCGGTGACGTACAACTCTACGATGAGCCGAGAAAATTAAGTTCAATGTTTCCGAGCATGTGTCAGAATTTTGCGCGTCGGAATTGCTACAAAGACTATCGGATTTTCCAATATGAATTTTTTTCCGTCTGAAAAATTGAGAACCAGCTCTCAATCTTTTTCTGGCGGAAATTCCGACTGCAAAAGTCGGATGGAGCATACACACCGTGTGTACATAAGAAGCATTCTTCCCACTGATCACCAATGTAAGGAGCATTCTTCTCACTGATCACCAATGTAAGGAACATTCTTCTCACTGATCACCAATGTAAGGAGCATTCTTCCCACTGATCACCAATGTAAGGAACATTCTTCCCACTGATCACCAATGTAAGGAGCATTCTTCCCACTGACCACCAACGTAAGGAACATTCTTCTCACTGATCACCAATGTAAGGAGCATTCTTCCCACTGATCACCAATGTAAGGAACATTCTTCCCACTGATCACCAATGTAAGGAGCATTCTTCCCACTGATCACCAATGTAAGTAACATTCTTCCCACTGACCACCAACGTAAGGAACATTCTTCCCACTGATCACCAATGTAAGGAGCATTCTTCCCACTGATCACCAATGTAAGGAACATTCTTCTCACTGATCACCAATGTAAGGAGCATTCTTCCCACTGATCACCAATGTAAGGAACATTCTTCTCACTGATCACCAATGTAAGGAACATTCTTCTCACTGATCCCCAATGTAAGGGACATTCTTCTCACTGATCACCAATGTAAGGAACATTCTTCTCACTGATCACCAATGTAATGAACATTCTTCTCACTGATCACCAATGTAAGGAACATTCTTCTCACTGATCACCAATGTAAGGAACATTCTTCTCACTGATCACCAATGTAAGGAACATTCTTCTCACTGATCACCAATGTAATGAACATTCTTCTCGCTGATCACCAAATCACCAATGTAAGGAGCATTCTTCCCACTGATCACCAATGTAAGGAAATTCTTCCCACTGACCACCAATGTAATGCCGCGTACACGCGATCTGATTTTCCGTCGGAAAAAACCTTGGATGGTTTTGCATACACACAGTCACACAAAAGTTCTCTGAACTCTTGACCGTCAAGAACGCGGTGACGTACAACTCTACGATGAGCCGAGAAAATTAAGTTCAATGTTTCCGAGCATGTGTCAGAATTTTGCGCGTCGGAATTGCTACAAAGACTATCGGATTTTCCAATATGAATTTTTTTCCGTCTGAAAAATTGAGAACCAGCTCTCAATCTTTTTCTGGCGGAAATTCCGACTGCAAAAGTCGGATGGAGCATACACACCGTGTGTACATAAGAAGCATTCTTCCCACTGATCACCAATGTAAGGAGCATTCTTCTCACTGATCACCAATGTAAGGAACATTCTTCTCACTGATCACCAATGTAAGGAGCATTCTTCCCACTGATCACCAATGTAAGGAACATTCTTCCCACTGATCACCAATGTAAGGAGCATTCTTCCCACTGACCACCAACGTAAGGAACATTCTTCTCACTGATCACCAATGTAAGGAGCATTCTTCCCACTGATCACCAATGTAAGGAACATTCTTCCCACTGATCACCAATGTAAGGAGCATTCTTCCCACTGATCACCAATGTAAGTAACATTCTTCCCACTGACCACCAACGTAAGGAACATTCTTCCCACTGATCACCAATGTAAGGAGCATTCTTCCCACTGATCACCAATGTAAGGAACATTCTTCTCACTGATCACCAATGTAAGGAGCATTCTTCCCACTGATCACCAATGTAAGGAACATTCTTCTCACTGATCACCAATGTAAGGAACATTCTTCTCACTGATCCCCAATGTAAGGGACATTCTTCTCACTGATCACCAATGTAAGGAACATTCTTCCCACTGATCACCAATGTAAGGAACATTCTTCCCACCGATCACCAATGTAAGGAACATTCTTCTCACTTATCACCAATGTAAGGAACATTCTTCTCACTGATCACCAATGTAAGGAGCATTCTTCCCACCGATCACCAATGTAAGGAACATTCTTCCCACAGATCACCAATGTAGGGAACATTCTTCTCACTGATCACCAATGTAAGGAACATTCTTCTCACTGATCACCAATGTAAGGAACATTCTTCCCACCGATCCCCAATGTAAGGAACATTCTTCTCACTGATCACCAATGTAAGGAGCATTCTTCCCACTGATCACCAATGTAAGGGACATTCTTCCCACTGATCACCAATGTAAGGAGCATTCTTCTCACTGATCACCAATGTAAGGAACATTCTTCCCACCGATCACCAATGTAAGGAACATTCTTCCCACTGATCACCAATGTAAGGAACATTCTTCTCACTGATCACCAATGTAAGGAACATTCTTCCCACCGATCACCAATGTAAGGAACATTCTTCTCACTGATCACCAATGTAAGGAACATTCTTCCCACCGATCACCAATGTAAGGAACATTCTTCCCACTGATCACCAATGTAAGGAGCATTCTTCCCACTGATCACCAATGTAAGGAACATTCTTCCCACTGATCACCAATGTAAGGAACATTCTTCCCACTGATCACCAATGTAAGGGACATTCTTCTCACTGATCACCAATGTAAGGGACATTCTTCTCACTGATCACCAATGTAAGGAGCATTCTTCCCACTGATCACCAATGTAAGGAACATTCTTCCCACTGACCACCAATGTAAGGAACATTCTTCCCACTGATCACCAATGTAAGGAACATTCTTCCCACTGATCACCAATGTAAGGGACATTCTTCTCACTGATCACCAATGTAAGGGACATTCTTCTCACTGACCACCAATGTAAGGAGCATTCTTCCCACTGACCACCAATGTAAGGAGCATTCTTCCCACTGGCCATCAGGCTGATGTACTGTGAGCATACATATGGTAGTTAGTATTAGGGGTTCTCTGCAATCCAGGGTCTCTCCATGTTACAAAGGTTGAGATAGGCTGGTTTAGCTTTGTACTATGTAACCATGAGCACAAATGTGTCCTGCCTTGCTCTGATTTTCTGTAGCAATATAACTAAACATTGCACCTGTAGAGCGGTTTATGCTTGTAGAATATATTGTCCGTATAAAATACCAAATTATATTTCACACCTCAGTGTCATTTACAATATTACAGGGTCATAAAATAACAAAATATTACCATTGTATTCAGTAACGGCCTTAGAAGAACCTTGGGGACAAACATTTTGTATCTACAAGACTTGTTGGCTCTTATACAATTACAGATACTGATTAATGTAGCAGTTGTTGCATTGCTGCTATTTGGCCACATCAGACCAATAGCTGCTTTTTTAAAGCTTTATTAAAATTTCCATTAAAATGCACTCGTTCGATACTTCAGAGGGAAAGGCAGGTTATGTGGCTTTTTCTTTCTTCTCTATAGAGCTTGTAGTCATTGCTAAGCAATAGAGCACAGGCATGGGGAGAACATTGAATGTAAACACTCTCCAGTAAAGAGGCCCACGCTGCATCTGAGGTCCAGTATAAGAGAGGTGGGAGAACCTGTACAGCTGGGGTGCTCAACCTGTGGCCCTCAGAGCGCTCTGATGTGGCCCTCAACCTCAAACCAGGGAATCGCATGCCCAGGGTCGGCAACCCATTGATCACGATCTGGGCTTGCCAACCCGCCATCCCAGAGCTTCAGAGTGCATTGAGCCGGCGCCGGCTGCAGAAAGAGCAGGAGCCACATAAGCCAAAGCTTCCTCTGTAGCACTGGCTCCTGTCCCAGGCGGAGTGATAACAAGTGCACCTCACCCGGGACTTTTCTAGCAGCCTGGAAAGTGATGCCAGCAAAAACTGGAAGAGGAAAAGAAGGTCAGTGTATTAAACATCACATACACTGCGCTTTTCCAATGGGCATATTAGCACCTATACAAGGGGGTGCTGATAAGTATTGAGCCTTACCCAGAAAATATTGAGCTAGGTAGCTGTAAATGTGTCCTGGCCAATTTGTCTATATTCAATGGTGCAAAAATCAACTACCTATGAGTTTAACTTACCGTATATACTCGAGTGTAAGCCGACCCAAATATAAGCTGAGGCACCTAATTTTACCACAAAAAAACTGGGAAAACGTATTGACTCGAGTATAAGCCTAGGGCAGTGATGGCGAACCTCGGTACCCCAGATGTTTTGGAACTACATTTCCCATAATGCTCAACTACACTGCAGAGTGCATGAGCATCATGGGAAATGTAGTTCCAAAACATCTGGGGTGCTAGGGTTCGCCATCACTGGCCTAGGGTGTCCATCTGCATGCCTCACTGTGTCCATGCCTCACTGTGTCTATGCCTCACTGTGTCCATGCCTCACTGTGTCTATGCCTCACTGTGTCCATGCCTCACTGTGTCCATGCCTCACTGTGCCCATGCCTCACTGTGCCCATGCCTCACTCTGCCCATACCTCACTGTGCCCATGACTAGACTTACGTGTAACATGGGAGTATATGGAAGGGGTGCCCAGGTTTGAAAATTCGGTGCTCCCCGGCCATAGGTCGCCCAGACAGAAGACTTTGGACACATGTAGAGGAGAACTGGGGCTATATGTGTGCCAAGTTTCGGGTCCAGGGGACCTACGGCCGGCCGGTACCGGGTCCCCAAATTTACCAGAGAAATTACTGTTTAACATGGGAGTCTATGGAAGGAGTGCCCGGCTTTGAATAAATCAGAGCTCCCCGGCCGTAGGTCCCCTGGACAACAAACTTTGCACACTTGTAGAGGAAGAGTAGGGCTATATGTGTGCCAAGTTTGGGGTCCAGGGGGCTGGCCGGTACCGGGTCCCCAAAGTCCAGGAGATCAGGTGCAAAAAGGTGACTCGAGTAAAAGCCGAAGGGGGCATTTTCAGCACCAAAAAAATGTGCTGAAAAACTCGGCTTATACTCGAGTATATACAGTATCTTTCTTTTTCAGGTCCAAAGTGAACATGGCAGCACCTCCAAAAAAATTCTAGAGCATAGGACAATAATCAAGTTCCTGTTTCTCCAAGGGAAAGGTGCGAATCAGATCCATGATGAAATGTCACAAACTTTAGGCGACAGCGACCCTTCATGTGCAACAGTTAGGGTCCTTTCACACGGGGCGGATCCGTGCAGATCCGCCCCGTGAAGCTCCGCTTGCTCAGCGGGGATCGCTCCGTTGATCCCCGCTGAGCCGACGGATGACTGGGCGGTCCCCGCACACTGTGCAGGGACCGCCCTGTCAGAGCGCCGCTCTCCCCTATGGGGAATCGGATGACGACAGACCGTAGAGTCCGTTGTCATCCGATCCGCTCCGCAGACGGAAGGAAAAATAGGGTTTTCCTCCGTCACACTTTGGCGGAGCGGAGCGGATGTCAGCGGACATGTCTCTGCTGACATCCGTGCCTCCATAGGGGTACATGGAGGATCCGTTTCAGGTCCGCCTAAAAAACTGACAGGCGGACCTGAACGGACCTCCATGTGAAAGAGCCCTTAGACGTTGGGTTGTCAATTTTAAAACTGGCCATTTCGGTGTTGAAAGTGAGAAACCCGGTGGAAGGCCTGTTTCTGTCTCTGCCTGCAAATGTGAAAGCCATTCATTACATGATCATGGAGGACCACCGAATATCAGCCAAAAGTATTGCTACATATCTGGGAATATCACATGAGAGAGTTGGTGCCATTATCCACAACGACTTGGAAGTGAGAAAACTTGCAGCAAAGTGGATCCCAAAACTTTTGACTTGCAGGCACAGAGACAGAATCAGGCCTTCCACAGGGTTTCTCACTTTCAACACGGAAATGGGAAGTTTTTTTAAAACTGACAACCAACTGTTGCATATGAAGGGCCACTGTCACCAAAAGTTCTGATCTGATTCGCACCTTTCCTATGGAGAAACAGGAACTGGATTATGATCCTATGCTCTTCCACATTGAATTTTAGGTAGTCTTAGGTAGTTGATTTTTGCACCATTGAATATAGACAAATTGGCCAGTACACCCTGCAATTTACAGCTTCCTCGCTAAAACATTTCTGGAAGGCTCAATACTTATCAGCACCCCCTCGTAAAAGGGTTAACAACTAAAGCTAAAGCATGACTGAAACCTTTAAATGCATAAGGCCCCATGCACACGAGACGCTGTTATTTGCTGTTAAACGCGCGTTCAGAGGCAGTTGGACGCTTTTTTCAACTGCCCCTGAACCCATTCAATGTTATCCTATGTGTCCATGCTCACAGTCTCGTTTTTTGGCGTTTACAAGCAGTTGCGTTTAACCTCGTTTTTTCAGAAGCAAAAAAATGGGTTCAGACGCAAAAGTTTTCCACGTTTCAGATGCTAAACGCGGTACCAGCGTTTTTCCGCGTTTGCGTTTATAAGCGTTTTTAAAGGTGTTTGCGTTTATAAGCGTTTTTAAAGGTGACCTATTTTTTTACATTAGAAATCTCAAAAATGATGGCAAATGATGAAAAAACATTAAAAATATATAAAAAAAACTGTAATTGCTTGCATTGCACTGTAGACAATCCACAACTTGTGGCAGGTGATGTTGCCAAGTGACGTGGCAGGTGGAAATCCACAAATTGTGGCAGGTGACGTGGCCAGGTGACGTGGCAGGTGGACAATCCACAACTTGTGGCAGGTGACGTGGCAGGTGACAATCCACAACTTGTGGCAGGTGACATGGCCAGGTGACGTGGCAGGTGACAATCCACAACTTGTGGTAGGTAACGTGGCCAGGTGACGTGGCAGGTGACGTGGCAGGTGGACAATCCACAAATTGTGGCAGGTGACGTGGCAAGTGGACAATCCACAACTTGTGGCAGGTGACGTGGCAGGTGACGTGGCAGGTGGACAATCCACAAATTATGGCAGGTGACGTGGCCAGGTGATGTGGCCAGGTGACGTGGCAGGTGGACAATCCACAAATTGTGGCAGGTGACGTGGCAAGTGGACAATCCGCAACTTGTGGCAGGTGACGTGGCAGGTGGACAATCCACAACTTGTGGCAGGTGACGTGGCAGGTGGACAATCCACAAATTGTGGCAGGTGACGTGGCCAGGTGATGTGGCAAGTGGACAATCCACAGCTTGTGGCAGATGATGTGGCAAGTGATACGCTAAATATAAGTACACTGCTGCTCTCTCAGCTGCTGGTCTCCCAAAATGGCTGAAATGGTTAATAATACTGTTTTTTGAGCTTAGGGAGGGTCTTATGATGTTTCTTAACTAAACGCCTATGAACGCAAACGCGGTAAAACGGGCGTTTTTAAACGCCGGTTTTAGCCTTTAAAAACGTGTGTTCAGCAGAGTTTGCACCGGCGTCTCGTGTGTATGGGGCCTAAGGTGAGAGTATGTTTCTGAAAGGCAATATTTAAAAAAATAGCGCTAAGATCAAGAGAAAACAGGGAGGAAATTTGAAAACTAACCTTAGAAAATATTTTACCGCAGGAATAGTTGATGTCTGGAGCAGACAGCAAAGGTAGGGAGTTGGTCAAAAGTTAGTAAATTTAAAGTGGAGTTCCATCTTGAAAAAAAAAAAATACACGAAAATGCAGCAAAAAAATTGAAAATAAAAAATTACTCACCCGAAATACCGGTTGCTATGCGGAAGTCCCTAATCTGCCTCTTCCTTATACAAGGTGGATCTTCTTCATCCCTCCTACTCGCGGTGTCTTCTGGTGAATGGGGCGCGCTGCCTTCTGGGAACTGTGAGTAATCACAAATCGGCACGAGACTCGCGCATGCGCAGTAGGAAATGGGCAGTGAAGCCGTAAGGTTTCACTGCCTGTTTCCCTTAATGAGGATGGCGGCGCGGGACCTGCAATGATCGAGGGATCGGCATCGGGGAGGCCATCATCACGGGCGAGTAGGACAGGTAAGTGTCCTTATTAAAAGTTAGCAGCTACAGTGTTTGTAGCTGCTGACTTTAAAAAAAAAATAAAAAATTGCGGGTGGAGCTCTGCTTTAACCACTTCCGGCCCCTAGGACGTCATATGACGTCCTGAACCTTCAGTGGTTGGATGATGCCTGCAGCTACAGACATCACCCTGGTATATTTATTTTTTCAGCCCTCGATTCCCTGTCGTGTAAAAGCCACCCCATTGGCTGATTAACCGCTGGATGGCTTTTACAAGCAGCGGGAAGGGACGTCTGCCCCCCACCCGCCACCCTCCGGCTTATCCGATTCAGTGGTGCTGCCGGGTTACCATAGGGCTGGTCATGGACCAGATGACCCCCCCATCTCTATGGTCCTGGGAGGACGGAAGTGACGTCACTTCCGGTTCTGGCAAATGTAAACACTGCCATTTTTTTGGGGGGGGGGGAAAGAAGAGATCAATGTTTTTTTTTGTTTTTTTTTTATCTGCCGCTTTCCAGGGTAGAGGAGAGATCTGGGGTCTTAACCACCCCAGATGTCTCCATAAAGAGGACCTGTCATGCCTTATTTCTATCACAAGGGATGTTTAAATTTCTTGTGATAGGAATAAAAGTGATAACAAAAAAAAGTTAATTAATAAAGGGACAGTATAAAAAAAATAAAAATAAAAAATGTTAAAGCACCCCCCCCCCCGTTCTTGCGCTCAGTGTTGAATGCATACGTAGATCGCGCCTGTATATGTAAACAGTGTTCGCACCACACATGTGAGGTATCGCCGCGAACGTTATAATAAGAGCAATAATTCTGGATCTAGACCTCCTCTAACTGTAAACTAGTAACCTGTAAAAATTAAAGTGTCGCCTATGGAGATTTTTAAGTACCGTAGTTTGATGCCATTCCACGAGCGTGCGCAATTCTGGCCCCATGCACACTGGACATTATAATAACGTTCTAAAAATGCCAGTAGCTTTGCAGTGAGTTTTTCAACGTTTTTGCAATAGCAATTTTTAGCGTTTTTTAGTATTAGCGTTAAGCGTTTTTGTTTTTTTTTCAATGGGATCAAAAACGTTAAACTCTGTTGAACCGTGTTTTTGAGCGTTTTTCAAAGTTTTTAGGTGTTTGACGTTATAGCATTTTTACAGCTGAAAAACTCCTCTCAGAACCCACTAGTTTTGGCGATTTTTTTTTTTACAGCCAAAAAAACGCCCCAGCCAAAAAACAGTTGATAACAGTCTGTGTGTGCATGGACACATAGGATAACATGCTGGAGAGTTTATTGACTGTACAAAAAAAAGTCTGAAGCCAAAAATAGCAGCTGTAAAAATGTCCAAAAACGTCCAGTGTGTATGAGGCCTTAAAGCGTGAAATGTTAGGTATCTATTTACTCGGCGTAACATCTTTTATATGCTACCAAAAAATTGGGTTACAGTAATACCTCGGATTTCGAGTAACGTGGTTTACGAGCGTTTCGCAATACGAACGATTATTTAAATTTAAATCCTGACTTAGTTTGCGAGTGTTGTCTCTGAGCCATTCGGAAACACTCCGTTCCCGAGTGTCTCCGAGCCTCTCTGAGTGCATCCGAGTGTTTCCGAATGTCTCCGGTGCCCCCCCACCTCTGGTTACATGCGGTACTGCATACACTAACAGTGCCACTGATATACGAGTGCTTTGGATTACAAGCATTCTTCTGGAACAAATTATGCTTGTAATCCAAGGTAATACTGTATATATTGTGGGGTTTTTTTGTATTGAAATAGTGAATTGATAAATCGCTGCATAAATATCGTGTGACATAAAAAATTGCAACACCCACCATTTTATTCTCTAGGGCCTCTGCTTAAAAAATATATATAATGTTTGGGGGGGTCTGAGTAATTTTTTTTGGTGGGAAGTAGTTAAACATGCTTGAGGCAAACAGAGATTGATACTCAGACAAAAGGTTAACCACTTCCCATCCAGGCCAATTCTGGCACTTCGCTCCTACATGTAAAATCATTTATTTTCTAGAAAATTACTCAGAACCCCCAAACATTATATAGGTTTTTTTTAGCAGAGACCCTAGGGAATAAAATGGCGGTAGTTGCAACTTTTTATGTCACATGGTATTTGCGCAGCAATTTTTTGAACGCAATTTTGGGGGAAAAAAACATGAATTAAAAATAAAAAAAAAACAGTGAAGTTAGCCCAATTTTTTGTGAAATTGATGTTACACCAAATAAATAGATACCTAGCATGTCACGCTTTAAAAATGTGCACACTTGTGGAATGCCGCCAAACTTTGGTACTTACAAATCTCCATAGGCGAAGCATTAACATATTTTACAGGTTACATGTTTAGAGTTACAGAGGAGGTCCTGGGCTAGAATTGTTGCTCTTGCTCTAACGCACGCTACGATACCTCACATGTGTTATTTGAACGCCGTTTACATATGTGGGCGCGACTTACGTATGCGTTCGCGCTTCTGTGCATGGGACGCGGGGGGGGGGGCGCTTTAAATAATTATAATTTTTTTTTTCTTTTTTTTACACTTTCTTCATAAAAAAAAATTGGGATCACTTTTATTCCTGTGTATTCCTGTGCATCCCTTGTAATAGGAATAGTGCGTGACAGGTCCTCTTTATGGACAGATGTGGGGTCAATAAGACCCCTCATCTCTCCTCCAGGCTGAAAAGTCTGAGATCAAAAAATGAAATAAAAAAACTCTCTCTGCCTTTCTAGCCACGTCCCCGGCATTGTTTACATCTGCCCGGCCCGGACGTTACGTCATAACGTTGCGCCCGGGCCTCCGAGGGTCATAGAGATGACTGGGGACCATCTGGTCACCGGAAATCTCTATACTCAACTTCTGGCTGTGAGAAGTTTGTTCTCCAGCTCGCCGATCGCAGGGGCAAGCCGGAAGAATCGCCTGAGGGTGACAGGAGGGGGGGGGCGTCCCCTCCCTACGCCTGTAAAAACGATCAAGCGGCTGAACTGCTGTTATGATTGTTCTTACGATGTAGGGAATCGCCGACTGAAAAAGATGATATCAGGATGATGCCTCGTACACACGGTCGGACTTCATAAAAACGTTTCCGTGGATTTTTGTCTGAAGGGAGTTGGCCGGGCACACCAATAGCATACACACGGCTGGACTTTTCTGCAAACTTTCCCAACATCACGTGGTTTTTCTGCTCTTTACCGCCACCCTTTTGTCAACTTCTGCTATTGTTGGTTGATTTTAACATTGGTTCTGGGCATGCGTGTTTGTACTTCGGACAAAAGTCCGATGTATTTTTGTACACACGGTCGGACTTTGCACCATCGGACTTTTGTTGCCAAAAAGTTTGTCCGTTTGCAGAGCGAACTTTAGACCGATGTAAACCGAAAACGTTTGTCCGATGGAGCGTACACACGGTAGGATTTTTGGGAAAACCTGCTCATTTTGAAGTTTGTTGTCAAAAAGTCCGACCGTGTGTACGAGGCTTTAAGGTGACCAGATTTTTAAAATGAAATCCGGGGAAATATTTTTTTTTTTTACTAGTAATGGCGGCAATCAGCGACTCTCTGCCTGTCGTCGCCACCCGCCTCACAGCCTGTCAAGTCTCAAGCCTCGTACACACGGTCGGACTTTTTGCCAACAAACTTCAAAATGAGCAAGTTTGACAAAAAATCCGACCGTGTGTACGCTCCATCGGACAAACTTTTTTGGTTTTCATCGGACAAATGTTCGGTCTGCAAACGGACAAACTTTTCACCAACAAAAGTCCGATGGAGCAAAGTCCGACTGTGTGTACAGAAATCCATCGGACTTTTGTCCGATGGACAAATAAGCATGCCCAGAACCAATGTTAAAATCAACCAACCATAGCAGAAGTTGACCAAAGAGTGGCGGTAAAGAGCAGAAAAACCACGTGATGTTGGAAAAGTTTTGGGAAAGTTTGCAGAAAAGTCCTGTGGTGTGTATGCTATGGGTGTTCCCGGCCAACTCCCTTTGGACAAAAATCCACAGAAAAGTTTGTTTGAAGTCCGACCGTGTATACGAGGCTTTAATCTCTGGGCTACTGCTGGGTGGGGAGCGGAGGAAGATCACTCCGCCAGGGAAGGCAAGGAGATGAGCAGGCAGGCGGCTGGCCGGGACTTGAGCCAAGGCAGAAGAACATGCGAGCGGAGCTGAATGGGCACCCGAAACTGAAGAAATATTCCCTCCGCTCCGACCAGCACATGATCATCAGAAAGGGGCACAGATAATGAAGAAAATACACCCCCCTAAGCTAGTAGGAGTGGCGGAGCGGGGGGGGGGTGTAATTCAGAATTTTTATTTTTAATTCTGCACTGACTGTCTTTGAAATTGCCCCAGCCCCTGTTTAAATCCAATCCGGGGACAAAACCGGGGACAGACTTGGTCCGGGGACAGTGTCCTCAATCCGGGGACAAAACCGGGGACAGACTTGGTTTGGGGACAGTGTCCTCAATCCGGGGACAAAACCGGGGACAGACTTGGTCCGGGGACAGTGTCCCCAATCCGGGGACAAAACCGGGGACAGACTTGGTCCGGGGACAGTGTCCTCAATCCAGGGACAAAACCGGGGACAGACTTGGTCCGGGGACAGTGTCCTCAATCCGGGGACAAAACCGGGGACAGACTTGGTCCGGGGACAGTGTCCTCAATCCGGGGACAAAACCGGGACAGACTTGGTCCGGGGACAGTGTCCTCAACCCGGGGACAAAACCGGGGACAGACTTGGTCCGGGGACAGTGTCCTCAATCCGGGGACAAAATCGGGGACAGACTTGGTCCGGGGACAGTGTCCTCAATCCGGGGACAAAACCGGGGACAGACTTGGTCCGGGGACAGTGTCCTCAATCCGGGGACAAAACCGGGACAGACTTGGTCCGGGGACAGTGTCCTCAACCTGGGGACAAAACCGGGGACAGACTTGGTCCGGGGACAGTGTCCTCAATCCGGGGACAAAATCGGGGACAGACTTGGTCCGGGGACAGTGTCCTCAATCTGGGGACAAAACCGGGGACAGACTTGGTCCGGGGACAGTGTCCTCAATCCGGGGACAAAACCGGGGACAGACTTGGTCCGGGGACAGTGTCCTCAATCCGGGGACAAAACCGGGGACAGACTTGGTCCGGGGACAGTGTCCTCAATCCGGGGACAAAACCGGGGACAGACTTGGTCCGGGGACAGTGTCCTCAATCCGGGGACAAAATCGGGGACAGACTTGGTCCGGGGACAGTGTCCTCAATCCGAGGACCAACCTGGGGACAGACTTGGTCCGGGGACAGTGTCCTCAATCCGGGGACAAAATCGGGGACAGACTTGGTCCGGGGACAGTGTCCTCAATCCGGGGACAAAATCGGGGACAGACTTGGTCCGGGGACAGTGTCCTCAATCCGGGGACAAAACCGGGGACAGACTTGGTCCGGGGACAGTGTCCTCAATCCGGGGACAAAACCGGGGACAGACTTGGTCCGGGGACAGTGTCCTCAATCCGGGGACAAAATCGGGGACAGACTTGGTCCGGGGACAGTGTCCCCAATCCGGGGACAAAACCGGGGACAGACTTGGTCCGGGGACAGTGTCCTCAATCCAGGGACAAAACCGGGGACAGACTTGGTCCGGGGACAGTGTCCTCAATCCGGGGACAAAACCGGGGACAGACTTGGTCCGGGGACAGTGTCCTCAATCCGGGGACAAAACCGGGACAGACTTGGTCCGGGGACAGTGTCCTCAACCCGGGGACAAAACCGGGGACAGACTTGGTCCGGGGACAGTGTCCTCAATCCGGGGACAAAATCGGGGACAGACTTGGTCCGGGGACAGTGTCCTCAATCCGGGGACAAAACCGGGGACAGACTTGGTCCGGGGACAGTGTCCTCAATCCGGGGACAAAACCGGGACAGACTTGGTCCGGGGACAGTGTCCTCAACCTGGGGACAAAACCGGGGACAGACTTGGTCCGGGGACAGTGTCCTCAATCCGGGGACAAAATCGGGGACAGACTTGGTCCGGGGACAGTGTCCTCAATCTGGGGACAAAACCGGGGACAGACTTGGTCCGGGGACAGTGTCCTCAATCCGGGGACAAAACCGGGGACAGACTTGGTCCGGGGACAGTGTCCTCAATCCGGGGACAAAACCGGGGACAGACTTGGTCCGGGGACAGTGTCCTCAATCCGGGGACAAAACCGGGGACAGACTTGGTCCGGGGACAGTGTCCTCAATCCGGGGACAAAATCGGGGACAGACTTGGTCCGGGGACAGTGTCCTCAATCCGAGGACCAACCTGGGGACAGACTTGGTCCGGGGACAGTGTCCTCAATCCGGGGACAAAATCGGGGACAGACTTGGTCCGGGGACAGTGTCCTCAATCCGGGGACAAAATCGGGGACAGACTTGGTCCGGGGACAGTGTCCTCAATCCGGGGACAAAACCGGGGACAGACTTGGTCCGGGGACAGTGTCCTCAATCCGGGGACAAAACCGGGGACAGACTTGGTCCGGGGACAGTGTCCTCAATCCGGGGACAAAATCGGGGACAGACTTGGTCCGGGGACAGTGTCCTCAATCCGGGGACAAAACCGGGGACAGACTTGGTCCGGGGACAGTGTCCTCAATCCGGGGACAAAACCGGGGACAGACTTGGTCCGGGGACAGTGTCCTCAATCCGGGGACAAAACCGGGGACAGACTTGGTCCGGGGACAGTGTCCTCAATCCGGGGACAAAACCGGGGACAGACTTGGTCCGGGGACAGTGTCCTCAATCCGGGGACAAAATCGGGGACAGACTTGGTCCGGGGACAGTGTCCTCAATCCGAGGACCAACCTGGGGACAGACTTGGTCCGGGGACAGTGTCCTCAATACGGGCACAAAACCGGGGACAGACTTGGTCCGGGGACAGTGTCCTCAATCCAGGGACAGACTTGGTCCGGGGACAGTGTCCTCAATACGGGCACAAAACCGGGGACAGACTTGGTTCCGGGACAGTGTCCTCAATCCGGGGACAAAACCGGGGACAGACTTGGTCCGGGGACAGCGTCCTCAATCCGGGGACAGACTTGGTCCGGGGACAGTGTCCTCAATCCGGGGACAAAACCGGGGACAGACTTGGTCCGGGGACAGTGTCCTCAATCCGGGGACAAAACCGGGACAGACTTGGTCCGGGGACAGTGTCCTCAACCCGGGGACAAAACCGGGGACAGACTTGGTCCGGGGACAGTGTCCTCAATCCGGGGACAAAATCGGGGACAGACTTGGTCCGGGGACAGTGTCCTCAATCCGGGGACAAAACCGGGGACAGACTTGGTCCGGGGACAGTGTCCTCAATCCGGGGACAAAACCGGGGACAGACTTGGTCCGGGGACAGTGTCCTCAATCCGGGGACAAAATCGGGGACAGACTTGGTCCGGGGACAGTGTCCTCAATCCGAGGACCAACCTGGGGACAGACTTGGTCCGGGGACAGTGTCCTCAATCCAGGGACAGACTTGGTCCGGGGACAGTGTCCTCAATACGGGCACAAAACCGGGGACAGACTTGGTCCCGGGACAGTGTCCTCAATCCGGGGACAAAACCGGGGACAGACTTGGTCCGGGGACAGCGTCCTCAATCCGGGGACAAAATCGGGGACAGACTTGGTCCGGGGACAGTGTCCTCAATCCGGGGACAAAACCGGGGACAGACTTGGTCCGGGGACAGTGTCCTCAATCCGGGGACTGTCCCCTGAAACCGGGGATGTCTGGTTACCACTCTGGTCTCCCCACTCAAAGTCCAGGACGTCATATGACGGCCTATGGGCGGGAAGTGGTTTAAAAAACAACATAAAAAAAATGGGCAGACTCATCGGACCACTTGGTCTTTTTTTGCTGTCACTGCTGTGTTACATGTAGAGAAGTTCTAGAGAACACATAACTGTAATAAGTGGTATTCCTCTTCCATCCACCCAACGCTCAGCCACAATAGTGTGATGATTGAATATGTGGGTGTGCTGGGGCTGTATCCTGCCGCTCTGTGTGCTGCAAGGCACATCGCAGATATGAGTGATCTGTTACTGCAGACCTTTTATTTGCTGGTGTTTGGCACTTATTTTTCAGCAGCATCAGTCTTTATTGATAGAAAATTGCTGCAGGTTTATAAGCCATTTAAACAATTTCATTCTCCAAATCACATTTTATGAGTGATAAAGTCTAGATTCAGACTGGATGTGTGTGCCGTGATACAGCTCTGCTTTAATTCATTTACATTTTTTTTCTGAATCACGGAATGTTCAGTGGAATTTATTTAATGATCTCATGGGGTGGTGAAATTCCTGTAGAAAATATTCTTAGCTTGGCATTTCTTTTATTTTGTAAGCTTGTAAAGGAGAAAGGAGTTTTGGGTAAATGCCTTTAGGGCCCGTTCGCAACAGAGCTCGGTGTGGGGAATCCCGTGTTCCGTGTGCCATTGTTTCCGCACCCCATTCCAAACGCACTGAATGCTCGATCCGCAGCGGGTGTCAATGTAATCTTAAAGCGGAGTTCCACCCAAAAGTGGATCTTCCGCTTTAAGCACTCCTCGCCCCCTGACATGCCACATGTGGCATGTAATTTTTTTTTTCGGGGGGGGGGGGAGTGTATACAGTGGAACCTTGGTTTACGAGTAACGCGGGTAACGAGGGTTTTGAAAGGCGAGCAGAATTCAAGCTAATAGGGTTTGCAGTACTGTATTTGCACAGAGGTGCTGGGGCGCCGGTGACACTCGGAACGGTTCGGAAGTACTCGGAATTACTCGAAAATACTCAGTTCCCGGGTGTTTCCGAGGGTTTCCAAGATCAGCCGAGCTGTCCCCGAGTATTTCTGAGGCTCTCTGGCGCCCCCTCACCTCTGGCCACATGCGGTATTGCATGCCATAGAAGTCAATGTGGAACAAATTATCTTTTGTTTCCATTGACTTCTATGGAGAAACTCGCTTTGATATGTGAGTGCTTTGGATTACAAGCATTCTCCTGGAACGGATTATGCTCGTAATCCAAGGTTCCACTGTACCTTATTTTTAGTGGGACTTCCTGTCCCACTTCCTGCTTCCTTTTTTTTGGCTGTCTAGGCGGCTCCCCCTCCTGCCCTAGGCGGCCGCTCCCTGTCAGCGATCTTCTGGGACACAACACAGGTCCCAGAAGTTCAGCTGGCCAATAGCAGAGTGCATGCGCAGTGTGTGCCCGGCCGTGAAGCCGTAAGCTGTCAGCTCCGGGCAGCCGCATCGCTGGACAGTGGGGCAGGTAAGTGTCGGTTTATTAAAAGTCAGCAGCTATGCTTTTTTTTTTTTTCCGGTGCCCTCCGCCACTTATCGGAGCCGTCGGCAGCGGAAGAGGCGATCGGGTCTGCTCCCTTGCTGTGTATGGAGCTGAGTGGGGGGAAGATGGCCCCCACCTGTCTCCATATCACTCCTGGGTGGAAGCGACATCAAAATGTCACTTCTGCCCATATGTCTTGAAGGGACATTTTTTTGTTGTCATATTTTCAAATGACAATTTATTTTTTATTGCATTTAAGTCCAAATATGAGATCTGAGGTCTTTTTGACCCCCAGATCTCATATTTAAGAGGGCCTGTCATGCTTTTTTCTTTAACAAGGGATGTTTACATTCCTTGTAATAGGAATAAAAGTGACCCATTTTTTTATTTATTTTTTAAAACAGTTTTAAAATCAATAAAATAAATAAGAAAAAAACGAAAACATTTTTTAAAGCGCCCCATCCCGACGAGCTCACGCGCAGAAGCGAACACATACGTGAGCAGCGCCCGCATATGAAAATGGTGTTCAAACCACACATGTGAGGTATCGCCGTGATCGTCAGAACGAGAGCAATAATTCTAGCCCTAGACCGCCTCTGTAACTCAAAACATGCAACCTGTAGAATTTTTTAAACGTCGCCTATGGAGATTTTTAAGGGTAAAAGTTTGACGCCATTCCACGAGCGGCCGCAATTTTGAAGCGTGACATGTTGGGTATCAATTTACTTGGCGTAACATTATCTTTCACAATATAAAAATAAAAATAAATTGGGCTAACTTTACTGTTGTCTTATTTTTTCATTAAAAAAAGTGAATTTTTTCCAAAAAAAAGTGCGCTTGTAAGATAGCTGCGCAAATACGGTGTGACATAAAGTATTGCAATGACCACCATTTTATTCTCTGTGGTGTTAGAAAAAAAAATTATAATGTTTGGGGGTTCTAAGTAATTTTCTAGCAAATCAAAACGTGTTTTTAACTTGTAAACACCGAGTCTGAAAAACAGGCCCGGTCTTAAAGTGGTTAAACAACATTTTCTTACAAACAAAACACAAAAAGAAGATAATTTCCTATATGCCAAGCGATTTTACTTCAACAAGTGATCGTATCATATTCCTACAATATTGTTGTATCTGTACAAAAAAAAATAATTCTATACATCCATGGATAGATACAGAGATAACATTAAAGCGGAGGTCCGCCCAGATTTTTATTTTGTTTTTTAAAAGTCAGGAGCTACTAACAGTGTAGCTGCTGACTTTTAATAAGGACACTTACCTGTCCTACTCACCCGCGATGTCGGTCCCACGATGGCGATCGATCGCTGCTGGCAGGTCCCGGCTCCTCCATCCTGACTAAGGGAAACAGGCTGTGAAGCCTTATGGCTTCACTGCCCGTTTCCTCCTGCGCATGCGCCACTCGCACGGCGCTTTGTGAATGATCGGCTTGCCTCCTGGGATACACACAGTTCCCAGAAGGCAGCACGCCCCATTCACAAGAAGAGGAAACGGTAGTTCTCAATCCGAGGATAAGGAAGAGGCACAGTAGAGGCAGATTAGGGGACTTCCGCATAGCAACAGGCATTTCAGGT
This sequence comes from Rana muscosa, assembly GCA_029206835.1. Lineage (NCBI taxonomy): Eukaryota > Metazoa > Chordata > Amphibia > Anura > Ranidae > Rana > Rana muscosa. Next base: position 42,019,630 of record CM055117.1, on the reverse strand, counting down.
GAGTATAACATATATATTTTTTTCTATAAATTTTTTTTATTTATGAATTTTAGTGTAAAAAAAAAATTCAGGGTGGACCTCCGCTTAATATATGAGGGCTATTTTCTCTGCCAAAGGGGTGTAAAGGGTAACTCCACTTTTATGGGGAAAAAAATAGCAAATAAATAATATAGCGTATACAATTGCGACACAAATCATTTTGTAATGAAATGTTATTAAAAATGACCTTTCCACCCTGGGGATGAGTTGTGGGCCTGTGCATTATCTACAAGGGGTGTGTTGATTTTTTTTTTTTGCTGACATATGTTCTGTAATGGGATGGAGGAGCGAGTATCTGTCAATATGTAAGGACTCGGTTATTGTATTTGTACAGTGGACTTGCTATTACCGCGCTTATGTTTAGCCTAAAGCCCCGTACACACGGTCGGACTTTTGGCCAACAAACTTCATTTTGAGCAAGTTGGACCAACAATCCGACCGTGTGTACGCTCCATCGGACAAACTTTTTTAGTTTTTTTCTTGTTTTCATCGGACAAAAGTTGGGTCTGCAAACGGACAAACTTTTGCCCAACAAAAGTCCGATGGAGCAAAGTCCGACCGTGTGTACAGAAAACCATCGGACTTTTGTCCGATGGACAAAACAACTAATGTTAAAATCAACCAACAATAGCAGAAGTTGACCAAAGGGTGACGGTAAAGAGCAGAAAAGAGCAGAAAAACCACGTGATGTTGCAAAAAGTTTTGGGAAAGTTTGCAGAAAAGTCCTGTGGTGTGTATGCTATGGGTGTTCCCGATCAACTCCGTTCGGACAAAAAACCACAGAAAAGTCAGATGGAAGTCCGACCGTGTGTACGGGGCTTAAGGCTCTTTTCACACTGGGGCGGGAGGTGCGCTGGCGGTATAGCGCCGCTCTTTTTAGCGGCGCTATACCGTCGAAATTGCTGCAGAATTGCGGCGGTATTCGGCCACTAGCGGTGCAGTTTTAACCGCCCGCTAGCGGTCGAAAAAGGGTTAATACCGCCGACAATGCGCCTCTGGAGAGGCGCATTGCTGGCGGTAATACCGCCGTTTCCCATTGCTTTCAATGGGAAGGAGCGGTAAACACACCGCTCCTCTCACCACTCCAAAGATGCGGCTAGCAGGACTTTTGGAGAGGTCCTGCTAGCGCATCGCCTCCATGTGAAAGCCCTCTGGCTTTCACATTGAGACTGCAGGGCAGGAGTTTTTCAGGCGGAGAGGTGCGCTAGCGGTATAGCGGCGCTATTTTTAGTGCCGCTATACCGTAATTTTTGCCGCGATATTCGTCCGCTGGCGGTGCGGTTTTTAACCCCCGCTAGCGGCCGAGAAAGGGTTAAAACCGCCCGCAATGCGCTGCTGAAGCAGCGCATTGCGGGCGGTATAGCTGCGCTGTCCCAGTGATTTCAATGGGCAGGAGCGGTGAACACACTGCTCCTTCACCGCTCCAAAGATGCGGCTAGCAGGACTTTTGGAGCGGTCCTGCTAGCACACCGCTCCAGTGTGAAAGCCCTCAGGCTTTCACATTAAGGACTGCAGGGCAGGATTTTTTCAGGCGTTTTTCAGGCGCTATTTTTAGCGCCTGTAAAACACCCCAGTGTGAAAGGGGCTCTAGAGTTATGTTGATGGCCTAGTGCTGAGGTCTTTTGTGTTATGTGTGTTGTGTAACGCCTGGTTCTAGGGCTGTACTTTATTGTTTATTTATTTTCGTTTAAAACTGATTAATAAAAAAAAAAAAAAAAATAAGTTTCCTTTTCAATCTGCTGCGCTGTAATTTTCTGTAAATCATAATATGGCGACTTGGAGGAGTTCTGTACACAGAATGCAGCACCCCTCAGATATTGCATTTCCTGCTTGTGTGATTGGCTCACTGATTTACCCAGAAGTCTGCACTATAGCCTCATACACACGATCGGATTTTCTGCGGACAAAGCGTGGAACTTTTGTCCGAAGGGCGTTGGCCAGGAACTTGTCTTGCATACAAACAGAAAAGAATTGTCGGTCAACAAACACAAAACTACGTTGTTTTTCAGCTCTTTAATGCCACCCTTTGGGCAACTTCTGATAATATACAGAAAATGGGGAAGTATGGGGGAAGGGAAAAATGCAAGTATGGCCACTACTGTACAAGCATTCCAATGGAATACCTGTATTGGGTCATTCACCTTATAGGGTGTTGTTGCTGTAACCAATTAGCATAAACAAGAGGGGGGAGACAAGTAGCCTGGTGTAAAGCGGGCTCAAAAGGGGTTACTTTTAGCAACAATAATATGATCAAGGCCGAAATACACACGATCGGACAATCCGACAACACACATTTGTTGGCGGACAATTTTAACACATGCTATCCCACATTTCTCCGTGGAAAATCCGACAACAATTGTCCGATGGAGCGTACAAACGGTCGGATTTTCCGACAACAGCCTGTCATCACACAATTCCCGTCAGATAATCCGATCGTGTATACGAGGCTTAAGATACAATTTAGATTTTTGGCATCCTCTGCAACAAAAATGTCATTTTGGTGAGATTCTCCCAAAGAGGTCCCAGAAGATCGGCTGGCCAATTGCCAGAGTGCAGTGCAAGTCGTGCATGCGCAGTGCGCGCCCGGCCGTGAAGCCGTAAGCTGTCACGGCTGGGTGCCCGCAGTTGCTATGGAGGAAAGGAGGGGGAGAGGAACGAGCCTCCGGGCGGCCGCATCGCTGGACAGTGGGGCAGTTAAGTGTCGGTTTATTAACCCCTTAACGATCGCTCACGGCATATATACGTCGGCAGAATGGCTCGTACAGGCACAATCACATACCTGTACGTGGCCCTTTAACTGCCTGCGGTGTGGTCATGCGCACGCGCTCGCGACCCTGGAGTCATCCCCGTGAGTTGGACCGCAGGTCCCGCGGACTCGATCGCCGCGGGAATCCCCGCGATCGTCTCACGGAGGGATGGAGCGGGGAGATGTTAGTGTAAACACAACATCTCCCCGCTCCCCTACTGACAATGTCACCGATCTCCGCTCTGTGCAATCAGAGCGGAGATCAGTGACTTGTCACTCGTAGCCACGCCCCCTAACAGTGAGAATCACTCCCTAGGGCACACTTAACCCCTTCAGCGCCCCTAGTGGTTAACCCCTTCACTGCCAGTGTCATTTTTACAGTAATCAGTGCATTTTTATAGCACTGTTCGCTGTAAAAACGACAATGGTCCCAAAAATGTGTCAAAAGTGTCCGATGTGTCCGCCACAATGTCGCAGTCATGAAAAAAAATCACTGATCACCGCCATTACTAGTAAAAAAAATTATAATTAATAAAAATGCCATAAAACTATCCCCTATTTTGTAAACGCTATAACTTTTGCGCAAACCAATCAATAAACGCTGATTGCGTTTTTTTTTTACCAAATATATGTAGAAGAATACGTATCGGCCTTAACTGAGGAAAATAAATGTTTTTTTTTATATATTTTTTGGGGATATTTATTATAGCAAAAAGTAAAAAATATTGAATTTTTTTCAAAATTGTTGTTTATAGCGCAAAAAATAAAAATCGCAGAGGTGATCAAATACCACCAAAAAAAAGCTCTATTTGTGGGAAAAAAAGGGACGTCAATTTTGTTTGGGAGCCACGTCGCACGACCGCGCAATTGTCAGTTAAAGCGACATCTATGACGTGACTTCCGGGTCGTTGTCCCCGGTTAGCTTAGCCGGGATGGAATGTTTTGCAATGTGATTTGCATTACAAAACATTCACTGGAACCCAAAGGAGACATCAGTGGTCTTTTAGATCCTGCATGTCTCATTAAAGAGAACCTGTCACCGGAGTGGTAATGAGGTGAGATCTTGCATGGAGCCCCAGACCGGAGGAGATTGACAGTTATTTTTTATTTATTTTTATTTTAAATTTTTTATTTTTTTGTACGTCAGCAAGACATTACAGCTAGGGTGACCACATTTCCAAACTACCATTCAGGGACACCCTCCCTTCCCAAAAAACAGCTTGTGCTGTAACGAATCACAGCACAGTGATTGGACAGAAGAGGCGTGATTTATGATTTCTCCAATCACAAGCTAGGGGGTGGGGATTGCGCTCCTCCAGGCATTCCCGGCCAGGACAAGTACTGTCAATGAGTAAAGCAGTGATGTGGCGGCCTTTTTTGGGGGCATCAGATTGGCCCGGGGGGTGGCTGTGTCAGTTTCATTCCGGGACACTGTATTGTCCTGAAATGAATGTGCCCGGGACAGACCTGCAAAATGCGGGACTGTCCCGGGCAAACCGGGACACGTGGTCACCCTAATTACAGCATATCCTGATACATTCACAGTGAAGAGGCATACACATACAGCATGGTAATTACAGTGGAGTACAAGCTAAAGTATTTCTAGAACATGCCCGTCAGCATGTCAGGAACATGAGGGCAGCGTGAAGCTATGATCCATCCTAACCACCGAGACCGCTCAGGGATGGTAAAGCAAGGTTACCACCCATGTGAAAGACTAGGTCTGACTATTCATTGCATGGGTACATTGGTCCAGCTTGAAACAATGTAAGGCTGGTTATGAGTCTTTTTTCCCCCCCAATCTTCAGGTTGGATGGAAAGAAAATAAAATAAAAAATGACCCGATCTCCCAATCCACACATTTAATAATGGAGGAATCCTCCACGCTGATCTATTGTATTCTAACAGCAGGGAGATTTCCCTGCCATCAGAATACACTGATCAGCGCTGCAGTCTATAGCCTGCTCAGCTGATTGAGTGGCTAAAATCCGACAAGGTGGTTGTACAGAAGTCAATCGGTATATGGATCAAAATTTCGGCCGGTCCCTGTTGAACCGCCAAATTTCGATCCACGTTTGGCCAGATTTAGTAGTGTGCAATACAACAAAACCTGATTCCAGTTCAGAGCAGTTGCTCTACTGCATAGTGACCACAGGGAGCCACCTGCTTTCCCACTGCCACCATATACAGAATGCCGTGGATTTTTTTTTTTTTTTTTTAATACAAGGTGTTCTCTGATTGGACTAGGTGGAGAGGCAGGGTGGTGATGTCACGATCTACACCTCATCCAATCAGAGATATGCAATAAAAATCATACCCAGAGTTCATAATTAAATAATGAGTCTAATAAAGGGCCGGTTTTGGCATAAAACAAGTCTAGGATAGTTGAAATGAGCTTCTGTAACCCTAAGAAGCCTTTGAAAGTTCATTGCACCTTTTAAAAGCCAAAACAAATTTACCTTCCCAATTACCTAAAATTGTCAAAAGTGAAATTTCCTTTAAATCTCTTAGGGCTCTTTCACACGGGCGGATACCGTGATGATCCGCCCTGTGAATATCCGCTTGCTCAGCGGAGATCGCTCCGTTAATCCCCGCTGAGCCGGCGGATGACTTGTCCGTCTCTGAACATTGTGCAGAAACGGACCGGTCGGATCGCCGCTTTCCTCTATGGGGGGGATCGGATGAAAACGGACCGTCTGTCCATTTTCATCCTATCCGCAGACGGATGGAAAAGTAGGATTTTCCTCCGTCATGCTAAACGGACCATAGCAGAGACTGATGTCGTCGGATGTCAGCGGATGTTCATCCGCTGACATCCGCTATCTCATAGGGATACATGTATGTCCGTTTTTCATCCAAAAACGGATGGATGAAAAACGGATATACGGAACGTCCGTGTGAAAGAGCCCTTAGGCCCCTTTCACACATGCGGACCGTATGTCCGCTTTTTCATCCGTCCGTTTACGGAGCGATCCCTGCTGAGCAAGCGGAGGTTCACGGGGCGGATCATCACGGATCCGTCCCGTGTGAAAGGGGCCTTCAATTTAAAAAACTTTCAGATGAAGTAAAAAGTTGTGATATTCTTTCCTTCAAAAACAACTTTTTATTTGTCAACACAACAAAGTGTTAAAAAGAAAAAAAAAAACACATCTACTGCGCCTAATTCCCTAATTTTCGAAACTGTTTACCCTTTTGAAACACCTGAAATATTTGTACCGTGGTTAACTGTGAATATGCGTTTGTGTTAAATTACAATCAGTTTATGATATAGTGAAGAACTTCCATGAACTAAAGATTGTTGTGGCTATGATCTAGTACAAAAGACATCTGTGGCAATACCAATTTTGTCTCTCATTCGTGTGTAGGAACATCTTGTGACTTTTTGACAAACGTGAATAATCAGACCAGGGACTTCTCCAGTCCGGGCCGAAGAACAAAGTCCCTGATTGACAGTTATTTTGTGTTTCTTCCATTTGTGAATAATCACACCGAATGTTGTCACCCTCTCACCAAGCTGATTTGTGATGGTCTTGTAGCCCATTCCAGCCTTGTGTAAGTCTACAATCTTCTCCCCGACATCCCTGGACAGCTCTTTGGTCTTGGCCGTGGTGGAGAGATTGCATGACTCTCCTTTAACCACTTAAGGACCCCTCACTGTATATATACGTCGGCAGAATAGCTCGTATAGGCACAATCACGTACCTGTACGTGGCCCTTTAACTGCCACCGTCGGGGTCGCGCTCGCGACCCCCCTGCCTTCCCTGTGAGTCGGACCGCGGGTCCCGTGGACTCGATCGCCGCGGGGATCCCCGCGATCGTCTCACGGAGGCTCGGAGCGGGGAGATACGTGTGTGTAAACACAACATCTCCCCGCTCCTCTACTGACAATGTCAGCGATCTCCGCTCTGTGTAATCAGAGCGGAGATCGGTGACGTGTCACTCGTAGCCACGCCCCCACACAGTAGTAATCACTCCCCTAGGGACACTTAACTCCTCAAGCGCCCCTAGTGGTTAACCCCTTCACTGCCAGTGCCATTTTTACAGTAATCAGTGCATTTTTAATGCACTGATCGCTGTGAAAATGACAATGGTCCCAAAAATGTGTCAAAAGTGTGCGATGTGCCCGCCATAATGTCTCAGTCACAAAAAAAAAAATTGCTGATCACCGCCATTACTAGTAAAAAAAAAGAAATTAATAAAAATGCCATAAAACTACCCCCTATTTTGTAAACGCTATAACTTTTGCACAAACCAATCAATAAACAGCGATTGCGATTTTTTTTTACCAAAAATATGTAGAAGAATACGTATCGGCCTAAACTGAGGGAAAAAAAAAAACGTTTTTTTATATATTTTTGGGGGATATTTATTATAGCAAAAAGTAAAAAATATTGCATTTTTTTCCAAATTGTTGCTCTATTTTTGTTTATAGCGCAAAAAATAAAAACCGCAGAGGCGATCAAATGCCACCAAAAGAAAGCTCTATTTGTGGGAAAAAAAGGACGTCAATTTTGTTTGAGAGCCACGTCGCCCGACCGCGCAATTGTCAGTTAAAGCGACGCAGTGCCGAATCGCAAAAAGGGGCCCGGTCTTTATGCTGCGTATTGGTCCGGGGCTTAAGTGGTTAAGGCTCACGTCCAATCACTGTCCAAATCTTGCCGCCTCAACCTCCGCAACATCTCCAAAATACGCCCCTTTCTAACCAATGACACAGCAAAGCTCCTAATTTACTCCCTGGTCATTTCTCGCCTCGATTACTGCAACTCCCTCCTCATTGACTTACCTCTGAAAATTTTAACCCCCCTTCAGTCCATCATGAATGCTGCTGCCAGACTCATCCACCTTACCAAGTGCTCTGTCTCTGCCACTCCTCTCTGTCAATCCCTCTTTTGGTTCCCGCTCACCCAACAAATTAAATTCAAAATACTAACAACTACCTACAAAGCCATCCACAACTCTGCCCCCAGCTACATCACTGACCTAGTCTCTAAATACCAACCTAATCGTTCTCTTTGTTCTTCTCAAGACCTCCTGCTCTCTAGCTCTCTCATCACCTCCTCCCATGCTCGTCTCCAGGACTTTTCCAGAGCCTCTCCAAGCCTATGGAACTCCTTACCCCAATCTGTCCGTCTATCTCCTACTCTATTAGCTTTTAGAGGATCCCTATAAACCCTCCTCTTCAGAGAAGCCTATCCTACCCACACCTAACAACTGTATTTTCATTTTGTCCACCTGATCATCCCCCACAGCTACTACCCTTTGTTCCACTTGACCCTCCCTTCTAGACTGTAAGCTCTAACGAGCCGGGCCCTCTGATCCCTTCTGTATTGAATTGTATTGTGATTGTACTGTCTTCCCTGTTGTTGTAAAGCGCTGCGCAAACTGTTGGCGCTATATAAATCCTGTATAATAATAATAATAATGTCCCTGATTTGGAGCAAAGTCCCTCTTTCCTCCTCATTTGTCCCTCATTTTGGTCTGATCTATATAGTTGTATATAAAATGCACGATTTATCTTTCAAAAAGTGTTTCCCAGTGCTAGACCTTGTATCTGATTTCTAAATTGTTGTATTTGTACATTTCAAAAGCCAATATAAAGCAATAGCAGTTGTAAAAAAATAAAAATAAATAAACTTTTGAGTTTAACTAATATATTTTTTTGTTGATAATTTTCCTTTTAAGGGGGCGTGGCAAGGGGTGTGTCTTATGAAAAAGGAAGAGGTACCCCTAGGGGCTTTGAGTTGCAGCGATAGATGGAAATTAATAAGAATGATTTGGGTAAAAAAGTATACATTTTTTATTGAGTAGAAAAAAATCACATAAATACAATAGGAATCAGGACATGAGCTCCAAATAACATCAATTGAAGCTAACACATGTGTCTAAAAACAACCAATGAAAAATGGTACAACATTAGGAATATTTACTATGGGTGCAAAAGCACCAACGCGTTTCGACCTTAGTAGTGATCGCGGTCTTCTTCAGGGGAAAAAAGCTTTGCGAACATAGATTCTATAATGAGATATATACATGTCAATGAAAAATTGTTACCAAAAACAACCAGTAGAAAACAACACATATACACCCGTAAACAAAGGTGCCTACACGTGTGTGTATAGTATTAAACACATTGAATACAATTGCCATAAATTGATAGTCATAAAATACATACCCAAATGGATGTCAGCAGCCGGGACTGGTGGTCAGGTAGTGGCCCTGCCGTCAGAAGCAAAACTCTCCCAGACAAGCCAAGGGAGGAGGTCAGGATGGTATCATGGACCAAATTGGGGGTCAGAAAAAGAGAGGTGTGTCTTATGCCTACATACTTTTGCTTATAGGTGTCCCTCGTTCTCACCTTAAAAAGTTGGGAGGTATGAGATTGGAATCTGATTGATTGCTTCTGTGGACAGGTGTCTTTTATACAGTGTAAGGGACCAGAGGGGTGAAGAGCCGGCTCAGACAGTTCAGTAAAATAAATGTGTCTTTATTCAGCAAAACGTCAAAACAAACAGAAGAAACGACAGGCTTTACTTGCAATACAGGTGAACATATAGGAAAAGTTCAGTCTCTGCAGCCACAGGCTGGTGTGCACACAGCTCTAACCAGAGTAACAGTCTTTTATATAGTTTCGCTCACCCCAGCAGGCCACAATCCAGCAACGGATCCTCTCACACCTCTCTCTCTCTCTCTCTCCAAACACACTGCTCCTCTGACATTTTCAGCTCAGCTGGCAATAAGCAGGTCCGAAGGGGAAATACCTGCCCCCTTCAATTAACCCCTTCTTAATCCTGCCCCAGGCTGACTCTCCACAACAGGTAACAAGCTGAGATTAGGAGCACTCCTTTTAAGAGAGTGCTCCTAATCTCAGCTCATTACCTGTAAAGAAGACACCTGCGAGACAGAAATCGGTAACAAGCTGAGATTAGGAGCACTCCTTTTAAGAGAGTGCTCCTAATCTCAGCTCATTACCTGTATAGAAGACACCTGGGAGCCAGAAATCTTGCTGATTGTTAGGGGATCAAATATTTATTTCACTCATTAAAATGCAAATCAATTTATAACTTTTTTTAAATGCGTTTTTCTGGATATTTTTGTTGTTATTCTGTCTCTCACTATTAAAATAAACCGACCATTAAAATTATAGACTGATCATTTCTTTGTCCGTGGGCAAAAGTACAAAATCAGCAGGTGGTCAAATACTTTTTTCCCTTTCCTGTATACTGCTTGCATTAAAACATGTTGTTTAATGATGTATTAATGAATAGAAAGCTGCAATAATTTGTGTCTTTAATATCTGCCTACTGCTTTAATAACCTTCATCTTGCCTCTGTCTCCTGATAATCACCGCAATGATCTGTCTTCTCAATGTGAATTCTGGCTACTAACTTTCTCCTTCTTCTCTCTCTCTCTTCTCTCTCTTCCAGGCAAGACTGGGGTGCTGGCTGATCTCTTGCCCAGTTTTGAAGTGGAAATTATGCCAGGTACCCAGTGTCACCTTCTATGTGTGTCCACCGACCTCTCACTCATCCATCTGTCTCTTCCATCTGTGTCCACCAGGTCAGGGTTCCTTCCAATGTAGGGGTGCCTGCTTTTACTGGCTTGTGGTGCCCCGGCGCCGGCATCCCACGCCTTCCCTGTGTTATTATACCAACCGCATAGTCATGGCAGATAATTGTGGTGGCCAGACACGCCCCGGGTCACACACGCGCCAACCCCCCCCCCCCCCAGGAATTAATCGCTGGCTGCTAGTGATTACATCTCCAGCCAAACGCACAGTCATGAATCATGAAATAACATGTCTGGATTCAGCAGTCTGTGGGGGAGAATTACTGAAACTGGAGAGTGCAAATTCTGGTGCAGCTCTGCATAGAAACCAATCAGCTTCCAGGTTTTATTGTCAAAGCTTAAAGGGGAGTTCCAGCCTTTTTTTATGTTTATTAAAAGTCAGCAGCTACAAAAAGTGTAGCTGCTGGCTTTTAATAAACAGACACTTACCTGCTCCACTGTCCAGCGACGCGACGCTCCTCTCCCCCCCCCCTTCTCTGCCGGCGCCTCCATTCATAGTGTGGGCACCCGGCCGTGGCAGCTTTCGGCTTCACGGCCGGGCACTCATTGCGCATGCGCGAACGGCGCAACACTCTCTGAGTGGACAGGCGATTGCCTGGGACCTGTCACGATTGGTCCCCACTTGATCACAGATAAAAGAGTTGTACGCAGGACTATCTCGGTACAACTTAAAGAGGAGTTCCATCCAAAAATGGAACTTCTGCTTTTTGGAACCCTTCCCACCTCTGGTGAGACATTTGGCACCTTTCAGGGGGGAGGGTGGTGCAGACAGGTATTTGCACCCAGTTCCGGGCATAGACTCCCGTGGTCTACACCGTGGTCTACACCACTCCCCCCCCCCCCCCCCCCGCTGTCTCCTGGGAAACACACTGTACCCAGGAGAGAGCGGGGACCAGTGACGGCGCACCGCGTTACTCGCGCATGTGCAGTAGGGAACTGGGCAGTGAAGCCGCAAGGCTTCACTTCCTGATTCCCTCACCGAGAATGGCGGCAGCAGCATCCCAGGGCCGAGCGATTGCTCAGCCTCGTCTGCCGACATCGCGGCTGCGCTAGACAAGTAATTGTGCGTTTTTTAAAAGTCAGCATCTGCAGTATTTGTAGCTGTTGGCTTTTAAAAAACAAAAATTCGGGTGGACCTCCGCTTTAAACAACATAAACTCAATGTATGATAAAAAATAGAAATTGTATTAATACAAAAGACTATAAAAACAGGATATCCAAGTATTTAGTGGTACATATCATAAAAGGTATACATAAACAATCTATGTATATGACCAGCATTCATGTCCCCTAATGAGGAAGATCAGGATATGATGGATCTTCACGGATATAATTGTCCTCAACAAGTTTCGCTGCATTTAACCGCTTCATCAGGAGAATATCCGGGAACCAAGCCTGATAGGGGTCAATGCACCACCATGGTTCCCTCGCAGCGGCTAATAGGGACGTGCAAGGAATGGGCGGCTGTCTTCGATGAAACAGAAAACAATACTCTGGATCTGGGTATGGGATAAATTTCAATAAGAGGGATGATCAGAGCCGCTTAACTAAGCCTCAATTGAAATATGTAGCTGGTAAGCTGATGGCCGGGGGTCTGTCAGACTCTCCAACCCATCAGAAACTCCAACTACTTAACTTCTGGTTTCTTTAAACCATCAGTATTTGGAGTTTTTAACGAATTGGTGGTTGGACACAACCCTGGCAACCGAATAGAGTCTGCCATTGTTTTTTTTTTTTAATTGCTGTCTGTCTTTGGGGAGATTGTCCTTCACTTCCTGTCTTAGAGAATCATTAGGAAACAGTAGAAATCTCTCCAAAATGCGGGAAACACCATTTGGGCCGGTGCCCCCCAGTGATAGATTTCCCTTTTATTCCTTTTCAGGTGGCAACTGTAACCGTTTGGATTTACATCACTTTCTGTCTAAGGCCGGGCTTACATTATTGCGGCTCTGTAAGCTACGTTTGCACGGGACCTGCAGCTCATTCATGTGAATGGGCTGCTGTGCCTCCGCTTTATGCAGGAAAAAGGTTTCTGCACTATTTTTGATACACAGCAACAGGGAAATTGCATGGTGCTTTTGCACCCGCAGACTAAGGATGCACTGGTATCGGTGCTGATACCAACCATCTGTGCGAGTATTGATACTCGTGCAAGTGCTGCCGATACCGAAACCTATAGTTTGCGGTGCAATTTGCGTCACTACAAAATGAATGGGCGCAAATAGCACTGCAAAGAGTCGCGTTCAATTCGAACAGGAATGTGGTGCGATTCCTATCTGAATCGCATGCAATTTCCCCCACTGCTCCTGTGTGTGTGTGTGCGTATAAAAAGGGAAAAGCGCCATCTACTGGGCAGTCTATTAAAAATTTCACCAGCGCAAAATTCAAAAAAAAATGTACAATATATAATATGTGTCTGTGTTGTCAGCTGCAGCTATGGTGACTTCACAATGTGGGGTGTACTCATAAATGTACGTGTGTGAATAGCCTCGCTAACTCCAATATAAATCAATTACAGTAATGTGAAATATGAGTGAAGCCCTGTACACACGGCCGGGAATCCCGTAGAAAAAAAACCGTGGGTTTTCTCGACGAGATTCCTGGCAAGGTTGTCTTGCCAAGCCCTGTGTACAGACGACCATTCAAAAGAATGGCCGTTCTTTTGAATGGCAAGAACGCGGTGACGTGATCGACTACGACGAGCCGGCGCTCGTCACATTCGATGCTGTCACCAGCATCTTTCTACACCCTACACTACCCTTGTATGCTACCGCGCATGCGTCGAAGTCTCATCGAGCATGCGCGGGTTTCCCTGGGACAGGTAAGCATACTCACGAACTGTTTTCTCGACAGGAAACACTCTGCCGAGAATCCCGACGAGAAAAATCGAGAGCAGGTCTTTATTTTTCTCGTCGAGATTCCCGGCAGTTTTCCTGTCGGGAAACCATACACACTAACTGTTTTCTCGGCAAAAAGCTCTCCCAGCAATTTTCTTGCCGAGAAAACCGGTCGTGTGTACGAGGCTTAATTGATTTATATTTAAGTTAGCATGGCTAACCACACAAGTTTAATAAAAATGTTAGAACTCCTAATACATATCTGACCAAATGCAAAATCTGCATAGTGTCCCGGTCCCGCCGATGATAGCAAATCACAGCCGCTGGAGGTGCTCACAGGGCTGGAGGAGATGTAGAAGCGGTCCACCCCCCAGATGACATCACTTCCGCCCTATACACACAGGATCCAGAACATCTCCTCCGGCCCTGTGAGCACCTCCAGCGGGCGTGATTTGCTATCATCGGCGGGACCGGGACACTATGCAGATTTTGCATTTGGCCAGATATGTACGGTGAGTTCTAAACTGCCTACTAGATGGCACTTTTCCCTTTCTATACACACACACACGAGCATTGGGGGAAATGCCATTCAGACTGGAATCGCATCACATTCCTGTTCATGCGATTCTTTGCAGTTCGATTCGCGCCAATTTTTTTTGTATTGACGCAAATCGTACTGCAAAGTATCGGTACACTGTATCAGTGAGTACTTGCCCAAAGGTATCGGTACTCGCCGATAAAAAAAATGGTATTGGTGCAACCCTTCCGCAAATGCGATGCGTTTTTAGATGTGTGGGTGCCATAATGAATGTCAGCCCTGCGCGTTTTTTTTTTTAACCACTTCCCATGCCAGCCATTGTAATATGACGCCCTCAGAGTGGCTCTGCCATCCTGGGCGGGCGTCATATGATGTCCTTGGCTTTCGGGCATTGTAGGGGGCATGCGCGTGTCCGCCGCGTCACTCGGGAGCCGATGCACGTGCCCGATCCACGTCCTGTCAGGGGAGAGAAGACCGATCGTGTGTTCCTAGTATATAGGAACACTGATCGATCTCCTCCCCTGGTCAATCCCCCCCACCCCCACAGCTAGAATCACTCCCTAGGTAACACATTTAATCCCTTGATCGCCCCCTAGTGATAAATGTCAGTAGTCCCAAAATCATGTCAAAAGTGTCCAATGTGTCCGCCGCAATGTCGCACTCCCGATAAAAATCGCTGATCGCCGTCATTACTAGTAAAAAAAAAAAAAAATAATAATAATAAAAATGCCATAACTCAATAACCTATTTTGTAGCCGCTAAAACTTTTGCGCAATCCGACCAATATACGCTTATTGCGATTTTTTTTTTACCAAGAATATGTAGAAGAATACGTATCGGCCTAAACTGAGGAAAAAATATGTTGTTTTTTTTTTTAAATTGGGATATTTATTATAGCAAAAAGTAAAAAATATTGTGTTTTTTTTTTTTTTTTTCAAAATTGTCGCTCTTTTTTGTTTATAGCGCAAAAAAATTAAACCGCAGAGGTGACCAAATACCTCCAAAAGAAAGCTCTATTTGTTTTATAATCTTTATTTATACATTTTTCATTTTACACAAACAATACAGACATCTCAATATCTAACATATACCTTACCCACCATTCCATCTATATTTAAATCTATTCTCATCTTATTATGTGAGTATTAATTGAAAAAATCCTTTTATATTTTATCCCACCCATACCAGTATAGAAAGCTCTATTTGTGGGGGAAAAAATTATCAAAATTTCATTTGGGTACAGCGTCGCACGACCGCGCAATTGTCATTGAAAATATCACAGCACTGAAAGCTGAAAATTGGCCTGAGCAGAAAGGGGGTGAAAATGACCGGTATTGAAGTGGTTAATACACAAAAAGTTTATTTATAACAAGCAAGATATTACAGCCAAATATATCCTAGATAATACAAAGTACAGGTTAGTATAGATGGTTATATAATACAACTGAAAGAATCAAATTTTTTTTTTTTTTTAAAAACAACCCCCTGGTGACATTTAGAAATGCGTAAAATAATGACAACAACAAAGGCCTGCACAATTGCACTACAAGTATTGTAGATAGAGTCATCCCCAAATAATAACAGGGACTTTCCCTCTCCGTCCTACTAGGGGTATGTAGCATGAACATTGACATACAACTGTACAGGTCACCGTATATGGGTCTAGTTCTTTAACTCATTAGGAGCAGGTGTCTATGGTTTGCAACCAGCGATCCCAAATTTTGTTAGGCCTGCGCGTTTTGTAGCTAAAGGACCGGGCCACTTTTTGCGATTCGGCACTGCGTCGCCTTAACTAACAATTGCGAGGTCGTGCGACGTGGCTCCCAAACAAAATTGGCTTCTTTTTTCCCACAAATAGAGTTTTCTTTTGGTGGTATTTGATCACCTCTGCGGTTTTTATTTTTCAAGCTATAAACAAAAATTGAGCGACAATTTTGAAAAAAATGCAATATTTTTTACTTTTTGCTATAATAAATATCCCCCAAAAATATATAAAAAACGTTTTTTTTCCTCAGTTTAGGTCGATACGAATTCTTCTACATATTTTTGGTAAAAAAAATCGCAATAAGCGTTTATTGATTGGTTTGCGCAAAAGTTATAGCGTTTACAAAATAGGGGATTGTTTTATGGCATTTTTATTAATAATTTTATTTTTTACTAGTAATGGCGGCGATCAGCGATTTTTATCGTGACTGTGATATTGCGACGGACACATCGGACACTTTTGACACTATTTTGGGACCATTGTCATTTTTACAGCGATCAGTGCTATAAAAATGCCCTGATTACTGTGAAAATTACACTGGCAGTGAAGGGGTTAACCTGTAGGGGGCGCTAAAGGGGTTAAGTGTGACCTAATGTGTGATTCCTACTGTAGGGGGGCATGGCTTGGCGTGTGACGCCACTGATTGTCGTTCCCTATGACAGGGAACAGACGATCAGTGACAGTCTCACTAGGAAGCACAGGGATAGGTTTGTTTACACTTACCTCTCCCCGTTCTTCAGCTCTGTGACCCGATCGCAGGACACCGGCGGCGATCGGGTCCGGCGGGCGTGGTCACGGAGCTCAGGACCTGTATGCTCCCTTGTGCCCAGCCGTGCCATTCTGTCAACGTATATCGTCGTGCGGCGGTCCTTAAGCGGTTAAAGAGCAGCTTGTTTGAGCTGTCCGAAAAAAGGGGGCAGGGAGCTGAAATTAGACACCGCAGAGCTCAGTGAGGAGAGGTCTAAAAGCTGATTGGATGGAAGGGACACACCCTCACACAGGAACAGAGCTGAGGCTGTAAATCGCAGGCTGTGTGCTGGAGCTTCCCCGTAATCTTTTTATCTCTTGGTGTCAAAAAAACTTGACAAAAGTGCAGATATCATGCAGATAGCAGAGGAATGAGGCAGTAGACAGAAATGACTTTTAGTGCTCCGGATTGAGACAAGTACACACTATAGAGGGATATGCTTTGTTCAGATATCATGTCTGAGGTTTACAGCTTCTTTAAATAAAACAAATGCAGGATGTCCATGTGAATTGGAGCTTACTGTCCACATCACACTGATTATTATTCATGAGAGGACATTTATATAACTCACTGCTGTTCTGTTGTATTTTCTTCCAAGTACAAACATGCTGCTTGTCATCATGGTGTCACTAGACAGCTGGGGCACCCATAGCACTTGCCAGGAGCCAATCAGCGTAGTTCCCAGTCATGTGATTTCTGTGACGGCCAATCACAGTGGAAAAGCTTTTTGTGAATAACATACTTCTCTCTGCGTCTAGCCCGGTTCTCCTTGCTGTCAGATCAACTTTGTCTGGTAATAAGATGTTCGAAATCAGGAGACCAAAATAAGCCCTGTGCCTGTTTTGTAATACATTTATAACTAGGACAACAACAAATATATACTTTTTCTTGAGAAAGAGATGGGATTTTAAAGGTGTCAACACAATTATTATAAAAATATCCAAATTTTTTAGGAAAACATTTAAAAATAGCAAATTCATACAAGACCATCATAGAGAATCCTTGTGGCTACAATACAGATGCAGTAGCTTCAGCTCAACATGTTTCGCCTATCATTTGGCTTCTTCACGAGACTTTAGAAATACTGCATACACAATCACATATATAAATCAGAAAATCAATTACGTTGAATCTGGACATATGCAGTTGTGCTTATAAGTTTACATACCCTGGCAGAATTTATGATTTCTTGGCCATTTTTTAGAGAATATGAATGATAAGACAAAAACATTTCTTTCACTCATGGTTAGTGTTTGGTTGAAGCCATTTATTATAAATCAATTGTGTTTACTCTTTTTAAATCATATTGGCAACAGAAACTACCCAAATTACCCTGATCAAAAGTTTACATACCCTGGTGATTTTGGCCTGATGACATGCAAACAAGTTGACACAATGGGGTTTGAATGGCTATTAAAGGTAACCATCCTCACCTGTGATCTGTTTGCTTGCAATTAGTGTGTGTGTATAAAAGGTCAATGAGTTTCTGGACTCCTGACAGACCCTTGCGTCTTTCATCCAGTGCTGCACTGACGTTTCTGGATTCTGAGTCATGGGGAAAGCAAAAGAATTGTCAAAGGATCTGCGGGAAAAGGTAGTTGAACTGCATAAAACAGGAAAGGGATATAAAAAGATATCCAAGGAATTGAGAATGCCAATCAGCAGTGTTCAAACTCTAATCAAGAAGTGGAAAATTAGGTGTTCTGTTGAAACCAAACCACGGTCAGGTAGACCAACTAAAATTTCAGCCACAACGGCCTGGAAAATTGTTCGGGATGCAAAGAAAAACCCACAAATAACTCTGCTCCCTGGCCCACCCTCTGATCTTGGGCTATCCATGGTTATGTACTTGCAACCTGGAGTATCTTTTGGGCCGCTCAGAAGATTGTGACTTGGGACACTGAGCGCTGTCTACGTCACCAAGTTGTTCTAGCCTTCTGGGCCACTAAATCTCTTCCTGACTCCTACCAGAAATACTCTGGTGTCTTCAGTGCCAGATCTGCCTCTGAGCTACCACCGTATCAGGCTTGTGACTGCCTGATTGATACACTCCCTAGTGCCTCACCGCCGTCTTTGAACTTGAAATCCATACCATGAAGGTCTACCTTGATGAAAACCTGGAAAAGGGGTTTGTTCATCTCTCATCTTCCCCTGATGGCACCCACAGCCCATATGTTAGCTATAGAGACCTGAATCCGATTGCCATTCCCAACCGATACCTACTTTCTTTGATCACGGAGTTGTTCAGCTTCTTCCAGGGAGCCTGACTTTTCTTTAAGCTTGATTTCAAGGGGGCTTTCATTTTAGTTTTGATCCATAATAGGGATGGAGTGGAAGACAGCTGTCCTCCAGGAATTTGTTATTAATATTCTCTGAAACTACCTGAGCATGTCCCTTGCCATCTATCTGGATGACATTCTTTTTTTTCCCAAGTCATTGGCAGATCATCAGCATCATGTCAAATTAATCTTGGCCAGGTTTCGAGAACATTCCTTCTTCATCCAACTGAAATGTATTTTTCATGCTGCTATGGAGCTTGTCAAGGTTTGACCTATTCTGCAGTGGCCTCTGCTATGGATCTTTGTGCCATTCAACAATTTTTAGGGTTTGCAATTTCATTAGAACATTTATTGAATTCTGCCTGGGTCTACAGGATTTATGCATGATCAAAATCTTTCCATACTAATCTTTCTGGCCTGCTTGTTATCCGTGTCTGATCCAGAACGTCATTGGACTCCCAATGGATTTTATAGTTGAATTGCCTCCATCCCAAGTTGTTTTTGGCCAAACCACTCTCCACACTTTTCATACAAGAAATCGTCAAGCTTTATGGCATTCTGATGAACATTCTTTCAGATGGCGGATCTCTGTTAATTTCCCATTTTTGGATGGCCTTCTGTTCTCAGTTAGGAATTGACCCATGTGTCTCATCTGCCTGCCACCCCAATCTGTTATGCCGCGTACACACGATCGGAAATTCCGACGAGAAAAGTATGATGAGAGCTTTTGGTTGGAAATTCGAACCGTGTGTAGGCTCCATCGGACTTTTGCTGTCGGAATTTCCGCCAACAAAAGATTGAGGGCAGGTTCTCTCTTTTTCCGACGGAAAAAGTTCCTATCGGAAATTCCAATCGTCTGTATGCAATTCCGACGCACGAAAAAACACGCATGCTCAACAGAATCAAGCAGAAGAGCCGAACTGCCTATTGAACTTCATTGATCTCGGCTCGTCGTACGTCTTGTACGTCACCGCGTTCTTGACCTTCGGAATTTCCGACAAGATTTGTGTGACCGTGTGTATGCAACACAAGCTTGAGCCAAAATTCCATCGGAAAAAAAATCTACGGTTTTCTTGTTGGAATTTCCGATCCTGTGTACGCGGCATAAGGCAAACAGAGGCATTAATTAGTCCCTAGAAGACCTTATTCACTGTTTCATCTCTGACGGCACACTGAATGGTCCCCCCTGTGGGAAGAGTTTGCCTATAACTATTGAATGCACCCCTTCTTTCTTTGAGTTTTTACCCTTCTTTTGTGTGGCCTCCACTCCAAGTACTGTACTGTTCCTTTTCTTTTAACAGTTCTTTTCCAGAGGTCAGCAAGCTTATAAACCATTTTTCTGGCATTAACCCTGCTTGTTTCAGTCTTAAACTCCCTCCGTCCATGAGGATGCCCAACTTCTTTCATATTTCTTGGCTGAAACCAGTCAACTCGGATACCACGCTCTCCCCTAAACCTCCAGTTGCTGGTAATGGGCAGGAGAAGTTTGAAGTAGATGCCATCTTAAGCCCCGTACACACAGTCTGACTTTTGCCCAACAAACTTCGTTTTGAGCAAGTTGGACCAACAATCCGACCGTGTGTACGCTCCATCGGACAAACTTTTTTTGCTTTTTTCTTGTTTTCATCGGACAAGTGTTGGGTCTGCAAACGGACAAACTTTTGCCCAACAAAAGTCCGGTGGAGCAAAGTACGACCGTGTGTACAGAAAACCATCAGGCTTTTGTCCGATGGACAAAACAACTAATGTTAAAATCAACCAACAATAGCAGAAGTTGACCAAAGGGTGGCGGTAAAGAGCAGAAAAACCACGTGATGTTGCAAAAAGTTTTGGGAAAGTTTGCAGAAAAGTCCGAGCGTGTGTATGCTATGGGTGTTCCCGACCAACTCCGTTCGGACAAAAAAATATGGAAAAGTCCGATGGAAGTCCGACCGTGTGTACGGGGCTTTAGACTAACTTATAAGTGTCAGAATTCACTCCAATACTTGGTTTCCACCCGAGGAACGTGGTTGGGTGCCGACTTCCTCTATTTATGCTGGTTGTCTGGTAGGACGTTTCCATCGCTTTCATCCTAAAATGCTTGCTCCTTTGGTCCTGGAGGCCGCTCCTTGGAAAAGGGGGCGAGATAATGTTAGAGAGTGCATGACATGCTCCAATTCTCATGCTCCCCACAGCCACTTCCTCCTGATGCAGTCGTCGCTCAGCCACTCTCTTTTTCTGGCCTGAGGACTGGTGGATGCCAGACAATGGGCACTGCTCTGTCTGCAACGCCTTCTGCTCTCTCTGGCCGACCTGCTGCCTTTGCCACCTCCTGTGCCCCAATTTTAAATTGGGACTGTGTCACCCTATTTGAACATCACAAGCCCAGCACTCTGGACTACTGATAGCATTAGGTTTTCTGGCTCCTGTACCTAGTGCTTTGCCTCTTACTGGTCCTGTTTACTGACCCTTGCCTGGATAACGGATGTAATACTGTTTGCCGATTGCCCTTGCCTGAATAACGTATATACTACTGATTAATAAAAGCTTAGAATGATTTTTTTTTTTCTCCATCCTTTCCTTTAAATGTCGCATTCCAGATTAATTCTGTCAGTTCTGGTAAAGAAATACAGTTTCAATAATGCATATGATGGATTCATATACATTTAATAATGAATACTATGGATTTTTAAATTTCATTATGGCCTACTTCATCTTTCTTGCTCAGATATAAAATATTCATTAAAGCAGTTGGTTGATATGAGGTATGGATGCTCTCCAGAAGACCCGTCTGACATGGCAGGCTTTTATACTATCAGGCTTGTGGTTCTCATAGACATAGGATGACAGTCATCCTTTTTCAACTGGGAAGGACAGATAACACTGCTTGACATTTTAGTGCAGCATAGGCAACATGCACAGAAAGTTCGAAGCTCTGTGAAATTTCCGGCAAATCATTATTTTCTGTACTTGCATAAAAATATAGTAAATGTGTATGTATAGGTGAGATTTTTTATTTTTTTATGTTGTCCAGACTATTTGGGACTAGGATGACCCCAGTTGTAGTGTGCAAAGTTTGTTTCACATACTTGAAGTGGCCTTAATGCAAATATGCGCAAACACAGATTAAAGAGTTATGTTTTCTGATTTTTCAAATGATGCTGGTTGCAATAGTAAAAAATAAACAACATAAATAGGGGGGGAAAGGTACATGTAGTACTAAGATATACACTCACCGGCCATGTTATTAAGTACACCTGTTCAATTGCTTGATAACACAAATTGCTTATCAGCCAATCACATGGCAGCAACTCAATGCATTTAGGCATCTAGATGTGGCGAAGACAACTTACTGAAGTTCAAAACAAGCATCAGAATGGGGAAGAAAGGGGATTTAAGTGACTTTGAACGATGGTTGTCGGTGCCATATGGGCTGGTCTGAGTATTTGAAAAACTGCTGATCTACTGGGATTTTCACGCACAATCATCTCCTTAGGTTTACAGAGAATGGTCGGAAAAAGAGAAAATATCCAGTGAGCGGCAGTTGTGTGGACAAAAATACCTTGTTGATGTCAGAGGTCAGAGGAGAATGGGCAGACTGGTTCAAGATGATAGAAAGGCAACAGTAGCTCAAATAACCATCCTTCCTCCATTTCTTTCGGGTGTCTTCACTCCTCAGCTCCAAGTCCAGTCAAGTCCAGTGCTTGTTAAACTTTATTATTTAAGGACAAACTTCAAAAAAGCCCCTCCTCCACTGATGCGTTTCACCTAAGACTGGAAAGGATTCTATGAATAGGCCCAGTGTTGTGTGAAACACGTCAAAAGAGGAGGTTCCATACAGGGCTTCTTTGAAGTTTGTCCTGTAATGATAAAGCTATACTAGTGTTGGACGATATGGTATGCTGTTGGCTGTTTTCCTCAGGTCATATTGATAGTTTGGGGTGAGGATAAGCCCTTGCACCGCTTCTGGACCTGGTAACTGATAAAATATATTGGACTCAGGAGCAACAAGAAACATTGACTTGTATCATCAAGCAAATGTGTCTACCTCCTCCTTCCCTTCCTCATCCATGCTTTCAAACCTTCAACTATATTTTCAATATACGTGATTGCAGCATATACAGTAAATACCTTTGTTTGGACCAGTTCAATGGAAAATCCTAATTTTGAAGCATTCATTAATTAAAATCATACCTCCTGAACCTGCAGTGAAGGTTTTTGTGCAGGCACTTCCAGTTATATGGAGACAACGCACTGCCACAGGGGCTTCTGATGGAGACTAGAAGTGGCTACCACAACACACATCCATCCTGCAAAATGCCACGTAGCCATTGCTGAAGACTGAAGTGCACGTAGACATGGAGAGGTTGCATAGATCAGCAATAATTGTTACTACATGTTGCTTTAGCAAACTAAATATCCTTGATTTATAGTTTACATCCACTTTTTTTTTTTATCAAATCATTTTTTTAATTATTTTATAGACGAACAACATAGACAACAATAACAACATACAACCCAAGCACGTATTGAGAGGGAATAAAACAAAACAAAAAAAAAACCTTCACCCCTGGCCCCCCATGCTCCCCCCTCCCCTCTCTCCCCTTCGCTCACACACCTATCCGGACCCCTCTCGTCATACATTCAAAATATCAGACAATCTTCTCTATATTTTTTCAAATTTCCCTAGACTGCCTCTATGTAAAAAGGTATATTTTTCCTTAACCACTTCCATACTGGGCACTTATACACCTTCCTGCCCAGACCAATTTTCAGCTTTCTGCGCTGTTGCACTTTGAATGACAATTGCGCGGTCATGCTACACTGTACCCAAACTAAATTTTTATCATTTTTTCCCCACAAATAGAGCTTTCTTTTGGTGGTATTTGATCACCTCTGGCATTTTTATTTTCTGCTAAAAAAAGACCAAAAATGTGAAAAAAAAATTATTATTTTTTGTTTCAGTTACAAAACTTTTTAAATAAGTAAGTTTTCTCCTTCACTGATGGGGCTGCACTGATGGGCACCGATGAGGTGGCACCAATGAGGTGGCACTGATGAGGTGGCATTGATGGGCACTGATGATGGGCACTAATATGCGGCACTGATAGGTGGAACGGATAATCGGCACGGATGGGCACGGATAGGCGGCACAGATGGGCACGGATAGGCGGCACAGATGGGCACAGATAGGCGGCACGGATGGGCACTGAGAAGCGGCACGAATGGGCACTGATAGGCGGCACGGATGGGCACTGATAGGCGGCACGGATGGGCACTGATAGGCAGCACGGATGGGCACTGATAGGCGGCACTGATAGGTGGCACGGATGTGCATGGATGGGCACTGATAGGTGGCACGGGTGGGCACTGATAGGCGGCACTGATGTACTGTAATGGATGCCAATCAGTGCCAAACAATAATGCCTGCCAATCAGTGATGCCCATTGTGGGCACTGATTGGCATCCATTGTGGGCACTGATTGGCATCCATTAGGGGGCACTAACTGGCATCCCTGGTGGTCTAGGGTGGCATACCTGGTGCTGGCATCCCTGGTGGTCCAGTGGCATCCCTGGTGGTCCAGTGTGGGCATCCTCGGGGGGGCTGTGCTGATAATCTATCAGCACAAACCCCCCCCTGTCAGAAGAGCAGCCGATCGGCTCTCCTCTACTCGCGTCTGACAGACGCGAGTGAGGAAAAGCCGATGACCGGCTTTTCCTGTTTACACTGTGATCAGTCGTGATTGGACACGGCTGATCACGTGGTAAAGAGTCTCCGTTGGAGACTCTTTACCAAGATCAGTGTTGCGGGGTGTCAGACTGACACCCCGCAGCAACGATCGCCGCGATGCGCGACCCCGAGGGCGCGCAGCGGCTCAAAAACTCTGAGGACGTCATATGACGTCCTGTCAGGATTTTGAAACCACTTTGCCGCCGTCAATCCGCTATAGGGCGGGCGGCAAGTGGTTAATCATAGATACCACCCCATACCAATAGCGATGAAGTTTAGGGCATCTCCATATCATGTGTATTAAATTGGCTGCTCTCCCTTTACATATAGGGCATTGGTCTGTATCCCTCCGTTTCAATTTATATAATTTCTCTGGTGTATAATGTACCCTATGTAGGATGAATAGTTGTGTTAAATTTTGAGTTGGAGACTCATCAGAAATTGGCCCTATATCGCCAGACCAGGCTGCTCTTGCAGTATATCCACAGCACCTTTAGATTTTCCATATAATATATCATATAATATATCATATAGTTGTGAAATCAAACCCTTTTTTCTTCCTATCTTATCGAGCAAGGCTATTACCACTGATTTATTAAGCACTTCCCTACCCGCCCATAGTCAAATGACGTCCACAGATGGGATCTCATATGACGTCCTGGGCTTTGTGGGGGGATATCTGAATGATGCCTGCAGCTAGAGGCATCATTCAGATATCTTTTTGTTCTGCCGGCGATTCTGTGCGCCATAAGATCAATCATAGCGGCGGTTCAGCCACTTGATCATTCTTATAGGCGGCGGGACGGGACACCCCCCCTCCCGCCGCCATCCGGTGCTTCTCCGGTCTCTCCCTTGCCATCGGGGGCCCGGAGAATGAATCGTCCGGCGCCGGAGGTGAAGCATAGAGATGACTGGTGACCAGATGGTCACCAGTCATCTCTATGACCGTCGGGGGCCCGGGCGCGATGTGATGACGTCACGCCCGGGTTCTCAGAAGTAAACAAAGCCGCCATTGCGGCTAGTAAGCATGAGATCTGTGAAAACATTTTCACGATTTCATGCTTTCCAGCCTGGAGGAGAGATGTGGGGTCTTATTGACCCTGCATCTCTCCATAAAGAGGACCTGCCACACACCATTCCTATTACAAGGGATGTTTACATTCCTTGTAATAGGAATAAAAGTGATCAAAAAAAAAAATTTAAAAAAAGTGTAAAAAAAATAAATACTAAAAATAAAAAAATTAAAACGCCCCTGTCCCCGGTAGCTCGTGATCAGTAAGTCCCGCCCACATATGTAAACGCCGTTCAAACCACATGTGTGAGGTATCGCCGCGTGCGTTAGAGCGCGTGCAACAATTCTAGCACTAGACCTCCTCTGTAACTCTAACCTGGTAACCTGGTAAAATTTTCAAAGCGTCGCCTATGGAGATTTTTAAGTACCGAAGTTTGGCACCATTCCATGAGTGTGCGCAAATTTAAAGCGTGACATGTTAGGTATCTATTTACTCAGCGTAACATCATCTTTCATATTTTACAAAAAAATTGGGCTAACTTTACTGTTTTGTTATTTTTTAATTCATGAAACCATTTTTTTCCCCAAAAAAGGTGTTTGAAAAATTATTGCGCAAATACCGTGCAAGATAAAAAGTTGCAATGACCGTCATTTTATTCCCTAGGGTGTCTGCTAAAAAAACATATATAATGTTTGGGGGTTCTGAGGAATTTTCCAGCAAAAGAATGATGATTTGTACATGTAGGAGAGAAGTGCCAGAATAGCTACTATTGTTCCATATTGGAGTATATGACGTTTATCCCTTTATTCCAGTAATTCTCCTAATTTCCTGCCATACCTTATCAAATAATATTCCCGAAAAAAATAATTTATCGGACAATTGATTTCTCGACTCTAATAGGGAAATTAATGGGTAATCTTCATACACGGATAGTAGCAGCCTCTGTATAGGATCAGAATCTGATACTATTGTCCAACCACAGAAATGTTGAAATTGAGAGGCTAGAAAATAATTTTTGGGTTGGGGGATCGCGAGTCCACCTTCTTCTTTTGTTAGCATTAATGTTGTTAACTTTATACGTGGTTGTTTTTTCCTCCAAATCAGCTCTCTAAAGAGAGAGTCTATCTTTCTAAACCAAGATACTGTAATCCATATAGGTGAATTATTAAACACATTATTAAGTTCAAGTTAATATAGTATTTTACATCCCGAGAGATCTCTATCCCCAGATATTTCACTGTATCCTTAATTTGAATTTTGGAAGCTTGATTTAATAGAAGGCTTTTTAACTCATCTAGGGGTAATAATATGGATTTATCCTAATTAATCTGGAAACCCGAAAATAGCCCAAATATGGAGACAAGGCTCATAAGTTCCGTTAATAAGTTTGAGGTGTCCCCCAGGAAAATAAGAGCGTCATCTGCATAAAGGGCTACTTTATCCTCTCTTCCTGCCCGGCGGAATCCTACTATTTCTGTTGATTGTCTAATGGCAAGGGCTAGAGGCTCCACTGCTATATACATATCCACTTTAAAGCAGAGGTTCACCCACAAATTTAAGTTTAACAAAAGCAGTCCCTCTTATCACATAAATAAAAAGTGCACTAACCTTTTTTTTTTTTCTCAGTAGTTTTCTTTAGATGTTATTTCATTACTGCTACTTCCAGGATTTCCTCCCGCGGGAGTAGGCGTGTCCTTTCCTCTGCTCCTAATATCGCAGAGGCTCCTGGGAGAAAATTGCCCTGCTTCGGAGGAGTAATATGTAACCTCCTTCCATTCATATATCGTCATGTGACTCGTCTAGCCGGTCACGTGACGAGGGCGGATCTAATTCCGCCATTTTAGATAAGGGCACGCAGGTGTATTTTGCCATTATGCACCCGTTGTGATGGCAACCAGTAAGTGTTGACGGCGCTGCTCGCCGTCAACACTGCGCGTGCTCGAGATCCGGAGTTGAATGCTGGGAGAGAAGCATTCATCTCTACCCGGAAGGATATGCTTGTGGGCTTCAAGATGCCCACAAGCAAAATGGCAAAATCAGGAAGAGTTTTATAAACTCTTTTTTTACCGCAAAATGGACGGGGGGTGTTTTAAAGTGCCGCAGACGTGAGTAATTACATTGCTAACGTTTTAGCATAGAATGAATATAAAAAAAAAAAAAAGTATGCACCGCAGAACCTCCGCTTTAACTGAAAACATGCGGACAACTGATATGACATTTTTTGCTACAAAATGACTACACATATTAGCGTGGCCATCAAAGTGGTTTCCATAGTTCCTGAAAATACCATACCTCTTCAGAAAAACCTGTCACTCTCCCTATTGATTAGTTACCGTAGTAACCTGCTCCTCTCCTCCTTTGTACTCCTCCATTCCATCCTCTTATTAGTCTGTGACATCTCTTCACTCCTATCCTACTGCTTACCAATGCCCTTGGTGACTCTGATTCATTTACTTATTTAGTAGGATCCATTAGTGATATCCTGTCCCCCCAGCTACCCATCTCTGCACTCATTTTACGAGGTCCATTCTTATCTACAGAGTACATTCATTTAATTCTGTGCAATTTAACTCTATATATTTATAGCGCTACCCCCGTAGGAGCCACTGGATAGAATGGGGGCCTCTGTTCTCCGCCTTAGCCTTCTCAAGAACCTCAGCCCCTCTGATCCACCTGGTTGAGTGTACAACATATAATATCACAGGAAATCACTGAAAGTCCTACTTTGTCAAAGAAAACAGGCACCAAACCAGGTAGTAAAGGCAAACCTAATATATTGTCACCCAGTATGGTTGGTAACTAGGCAAACATAAAATAGATTAACAGTGGTAATAACACAATTTAGCATGCAACAAGATTAGCAGTAATGCCCTGTACACACGATCGGTTTTACAGATGAAAACAGTCCGATGGACTTTTTTCATCGGACAAACCGATCGTGTATGGGCCCCATCTGTATTTTTTCCATCGGTGAGAAAAAATAACACATGTTTTAAATTTATTTGATGGAAAAAAAAACGATAGCAAATTCCGATCGTGGAACTCCATCGGAGAAAAAACCCACACATGCCCAGAATCAAGTCGACGCATGCTCAGAAGCATTGAATCTAATTTTTCTCGGCTCGTCTGAGTGTTTTACGTCACGGCGTATGAGACGGTCGGATTTTAGACTGATGGTGTGTAGGCAAGACTGATGGAAGTCAGCTTCGTCGGAATTCGGATGGAAAAATCCCATCGGATTTGAATCCATAGGAAATCCGATCGTGTGTACAGGGCTTTAGGACTAGGCATAAAATAACATCCCGCATCCAGATCAGCAAAAACAGTAGCAAGGCCAACTCAAGTGCAGCAAAGTAAAGTTTAATTTACAGAGTGCTGGAACTATACTGCCAGAGAGCATTTATAGTGGCAATGCTAGTCCTAGACTGAGTATGAGCTGCCCAAAAGAAAAGGAAGATGGTTGTGGAAGGGGTAAGAGAACAAAGGAGGCTTGCAGAATAATTATTACGGGAGGGGCAGTCCTTTGAGATGTTCTTCTGCTAGCTTTCATTTGGGCCCTTTAAGAGCAGCTTTGCACTTAACGACAGTCCCAGTTAAACTGCATAGAGTATAACTACGGTATAGTCTCCTCTCAGGTGCACGCTCAGATGCAGTGAGAGTTCGGTATGCCTGCAGTATATGGTTAGTATGGGTGCAGCATTGGTTTTATAGTAGTGCGGCATAGGGCTGTTATGGATTCGGTTTGCGTTGGATGCATTTGGTATCCTGTTCTCAGTGGTTCCGTTTCGACCAATAATTATCAAAGAAGAGAAGAGGATATTAATAATATTTTATCACTTATTAAGTACATTTTGAAGGGGTTACTGAAGCGCTGTTATGTGTGCTAAATAAACTGCATATCCTTTGAAGAAGTCACGTGATCTGTGACACTACGCGTCGGGAGGAGTCGGTGACGTCGCTTCCGGTGTCACTGGTACCCGGTAGTAGCGGTGAGAAGGAGAGCCTTGTATTTTCTCCTGTCTACAATTTTCTAAAACTGCTATACACAAAACGATCATTTTGTGAGTGGGCTACTTTTACCTCTAAATAAATCCACTTATTTTATGCAATTTTGCGCGATGGAAGTTTTTTTCTGCTCTGAGTCACTCCAGAGATTAGCCGGTGCTTTCCATTAAGAAAGGCTTGAAGAGACCTAATAGAGCAGCACATCCCCGCCAGGAACATCTAAAATATAATATCTCAAAGGCACGACTAGACCCAGTGTTGTCGCCTCCAAAAGTGAGCGGGCAATTCACCGGGTGGTGGAGGTTGTGTCACATATCACTGAAAGTTTGTGTCATATTGTGACAAAGCACTTTAAGAAGTATTAAGACTATCACGTCTTTTAAAAGGACTATTTCTTTATATGGGACTTTTTCTACTTTATTTATATACCAATACACTAATTTATTTCTAATTTATATCACGGTTGGTTTTTGTCACATGTGTGTGTATATTGTAATTGCATATATGGTTTATTGTCACATTATTTTGGAATAAGTGCACCATTTTTCAAATCCGTCACTTGTTAAGTGCTGTCATTGTAACTAAGCAACACCACATAAGAAAGAGAAAACTCTATAACTAGGATAGAGCCCCATTATAGGGTAGGGTAGAGTTAAGCCTCATACACACGATCAGATTTTCCACAGACAAAGCGTCAGACTTTTGTCCGAAGGGCGTGTGCCTGGATTTTGTCTTGCATACAAACGGCACACAATTGTCGGCCAACAAACACGAACATAGTGGCGTACTAGACGAACTACCTGGTTTACAGCTCTTTAGCGCCACCCTTTGGGCACCTTCTGCTAATGTCGTGTTTTGTGAGCATTGATTCCGAGCATGCGTGTTTGTACTTTGGACTTTTTTTCTGACAGACTTCTGTACACAGAATCGTAAAATCCGAACACAGACCGTTGTCTGCGGAAAATTTGAAAGCCTGCCATCCAACATTTGAAAATCCGACAACAATTGTCCGATGGAGCGTACAAACAGTCAGATTTTCGGCCAACAGTCTGTCAACACAAAATTCCCGTAGGAAAATCCGATCGTGTGTACAAGGCTTAGGTGGATCTCAGGATGCTTCTGTGGCTGCTCACTGTAGAAGGGGGCCCCTCAGTCCCTGAAAACCTCCAGTGATCAGCGGTGGGAAGCAGAGGGTGAGTGGACTTTTCAGCCTCTCTGCAGCAGCGGTGCAGGATCTGTGATGCGAGCGGTGCTGGGCTGCCTTCGGATGTCCTCACTTTCAGTTTCAGGTTTGCATCTTCTCTGGCAGGTGCGAATGGTGCAGCATAACATCAGTATCTCAGCAGAGGGAGAGAAGAATAAAGGACAATATACAGTCATCTATTGGGGTGATTTTCTCATCTTTGGTGACCAGAGTATAGATTAACATTTTGCAAAAAAAATAAAAAATAACAATTTCCTGCAGTTTTTCCTCCAAAATATTGTAATAATTTTTGTTATTCAGGTACAACTTCCAACATATTCTTTATTTTTTTTTAGGGGAAAAAATTGGATTTTTATAACAGCTTGCCTGTAAAATCCTTTTCTTGGAAGTACATCACGGGACACAGCGCCATAGTCATTACTATGTGGGTTATACGCCACCTTCAGGTGATTGGACACTGGCATAATCAAAGACAGGAAGTCCCCCTCTATATAACCCCTCCCATACAGGGAGTACCTCAGTTTTTGTAGCAAAGCATCATATATATAAATATCCCAAAAAGAGGGGAGGGACCTCTGTGTCCCGTAATGTACTTCCAAGAAAATTATTTTACTGGTAAGCTGTTATAAAAATCCTATTTTCTTTATCGTACATCACGGGACACAGAGCACCATAGTCATTACTATATGGGATGTCCCAAAGCAATGCCATTTGAGGGGAGGGAGACACAAAAATAAAGCAGACCGCCATCAGACGTGAGGACCTATACTGCTGCCTGCAGTACACTGCGCCCAAAGGTGGCATCCTCTTGCTGACCTACATCCACCTGGTAGAATTTCGTAAATGTATGTACTGACGACCATGTTGCGGCCTTGCAAACCTGAGCCATGGAGGCTTGG
Source organism: Rana muscosa (assembly GCA_029206835.1). Lineage (NCBI taxonomy): Eukaryota > Metazoa > Chordata > Amphibia > Anura > Ranidae > Rana > Rana muscosa. The sequence goes on along the minus strand of CM055117.1, from coordinate 41,988,281 downwards.
TGACGCACTGCCCATGAAGCACTTACTGCCCTGGTAGAGTGCGCCCTAGGTTGAAAAGGCGGGATCTTCCCCTTTAAATCATAAGCCTGAATAATAACCTGACAAATCCATCTAGAAATGGTCGATTTTGACGCTGTCTGCCCTCTCCTGGGGCCTTCTGGCAGCACAAACAAAGCGTCAGTCTTCCGTATCTGAGCAGTTGCCTCCAGATAGTGTAATAATTCTTCTTCTGCAGAACAGGGTTCTGGAAAAAACAAAGGTAGGGAAACATCCTGGTTCATATGAAAACCGGATACTACCTTAGGCAAAAAGGACAGGCAAGGACCCAACATCACCTTATCCTTATAAATAACCAAGTATGGCTCTTTACAAGAGAAAGCTGCTAACTCTGAAACTCTTCTTGCGGAGGCTACCGCAACCTAAAATACCAACTTTCTTGTCACAAGGACCAAAGGCACATGGCGCATTGCCTCAAAAGGGTGTCCTTGTAAAGCCGACAAGACTAGATTCAAATCCCATTGGCACAAGGAGCGATTTAACCGGCGGATTTATACGCGTTACTCCCTGTATAAAAGCCCGGACTAAAGAATGTGAAGCAAGTGGCTTTTGGAAAAATACTGACAAGGCCGAGACTTGACCCTTGATAGTATTCAAGACTAGCTTAATTTCCACTCCTAACTGTAGGAAGGCGAGAACTCTACCTATGACATACCTCCAAGGATGCCATCCTTTGCTTTCACACCAGGAAACGTAGGCCTTCCAGACCCTATAGTAAAAGTCCCTAGAGGCCGGCTTCCTTGTATTAATCAGGGTAGTTACCACTGAACCTGAAAGCCCCCGATTTTTTCTAATTTGGGCTTCAATAGCCAAACCATCAAATTTAGCGTTTGTAAGGCAGGATGGAACACTGGCCCTTGCGAAAGCAGATCTGGCCGAGATGGAAGAGTCCAAGGATTCTCTACTGCCATCCTTACGATCTTCGCATACCAGGATCTCCTGGGCCATGCCAGGGCAACTAGGATTACCAGCTTCCATTCCTCTTTGATCCTGCGTAGAAGTCGCAGTAGCAGCTGAACTGGACGGAACGCATAAATCAGTGAGAACTGATTCCAAGGAGTTAATAAAGCATTGGTCCCACAAGTGAGCGGATCCCTGGTCCTTGATACAAGGCTTTCCAACTTCTTGTTGAACCTGGATGCCAATAGGTCTACGTCCGGGGTACCCCATTTCTGGCATATGGCCAGAAAGATGTCAGGATGTAGAGACCATTCTCTCGGGGACAATTGTTGGCGGCTCAAGAAATCTGCCTGCCAATTCTCCACTCCCGGAATGAAAACCGCAGATAGGCAAGGCACATGCTCTTCTGCCCAAGCCAGAATATGGTTCACCTCTTTCTGGGCTGCGCGACTTTTAGTGCCACCTTGGTGATTGATATAGGCCACTGCTGTGGCATTGTCGGATTGAATCCTGACAGGATAAGCCTGTAATCTGCCCGTCCAGGCCCTTAGTGCCAGACGTGCTGCCCGAATTTCTAGAATGTTGATGGACAAGGTCTTCTCGGATTCTGACCACTTTCCCTGGATAGTGTTCTGTTCCAGGACTGCTCCCCAGCCGAAGAGGCTGGCATCGGTCGTTACTATCCTCCAGGTAACTGGTATGAAGGTTTTCCCCTTCTGCAAATTTTTGGCTATCAACCACCAATTGAGACTCTGGCGAACGTTTGGAGCACATTGAACAATCCAAGTCTTGGCTCTTCTTGCTCCAAGCAGACAGATACTGTTTTGCAACGGTCTTGAATGAAATTGGGCATAGGGGACTGCTTCGAATTACGCTACTCTCTTCCCCAACAACCTCATGCAAAGGCGGATGGAAGGACCCTTCCTTATCCTGACCGTGTGAACTAGATCTCTTACAGCGCTGCCTTTTGCTTGAGGTAAAAACACTCTTTTGTGGGCTGTTTCTATAACCAGACTCAAGTACTCCAGCCTTTTTACTGGTCGTAAGGACAATTTCTCTAAGTTGAGAAATCCAACCTAGATGTTCCAGATACTTGACCGTGCTGACCACACTTTGGTCTAACCATGCTATGGACTAATCTATCATCAGCAGGTCATCTAAGTATACCATTACCGCTATACCCTTGGCCCTTAGTCTTGCCAGAAGCAGAGCCAGAACCTTTGTAAACACTCGTGGTGCAGTAGCCAACCCGAAGGGCAAGGCCACAAACTGAAAGTGCTGTTGTTCTACTGCGAACCGCAGGAACCTCTGGTGAGCGGGAAATATTGGAACATGTAGATATGCATCCTTGATGTCTATTGACGCTAGAAGTTCTCCTCCCCGAAGGGTGGACACTACTGACCGAATTGATTCCATGCGAAAAGAGCGGATGTTTATTAACCGATTCAGACCCATGAGATCTAAAATGGGTCTGACATCTCCATTCGGTTTTGGCACCGTGAAAAGATTTGAATAAAACCTCATGCTCTGCTCTTCTGAGGGGGTCTCTATGATCACCCCTTGAGACAGCAACCGGTCTAGCGCTTGAAATAAAGACCCTCTTTTTATTGGGTCCTTGGGAACGCTCGATCTTAGGAAGCGAGACGGTGGAAACTCCCGAAACTCTAGCTTGTATCCCAGATCTACTGTGGAGATGACCCGCCAGGCTCCTGCAAACTGCAGAAGCCTTCCCCCCACTCGATCGAGCGGGGGCGCCCATTCATAAGGAGGCCTTGGGGCTCTGCTTTGCAGATTTCTGCCTCCAGGGCTTTTTCTGGCCCTGAGCTTGGTTTTGAGGCCTCCCTGTTGGAGCTGACGGCGGAGGCCGTCGCGATTGTCAAGAGGCTGTCACCCCTGGCGACGGAGAGGCAGAACGTTTAAATGAAGGACGTCTACTCCTTCTTTTAACTGGAAGAAAGGTACTCTTTCCACCTGAGATTTTTTGGATGTACTTATCCAAGTAATCCCTGAAAAAACGTTCCCCATGAAAGGGAAACCCAGCCAACAGATTTTTACAAGGAAATTCAACTGACCAATGCTTAAGCCACAGAACCCTCCGCATGTGTACATGGAGGGCAAGGCGTGATGCCTGATGAATAGAATCTTTAATAGCGTCAACCACAAAACAAAGGGCCCTTGGTAGCTCTGCTAGGTCCAGGACCTCTTCCCCTTTGACAACCTGCTTAACTTTGTCTTTGTCAATCCCTTAAACGCCTATTGCTGCTACCGCAGGTTGTGCTACTGCACCGGCCACAGTAAAAGAGGCATTAAGCAAAGATTCCAGCCTTTTATCAGCTGGATCCTTAAACACCTGGACATTGTCTACTGCAGGGCTTGACAAATTTGCTTGGAATCTAGGAGCCAGATAAAAAAGTTAATAGCCAGTTTTTTTTTTTAATGACCGACAAAGCTTTACACGCATCTATATCGCCGACAAAGCGCTGCTGCAGCAGTGCATTGCGGGCGGTTTTAACCCTTTCTGGGCCGCTAGCGGGGGTTAAAAGCGCCCCGCTAGCGGCCAAAATGTGCTGCAAATCCGCCCATAAGCATCGGCGGTCAAAAGTGTGAAAGGGGTCTTAAGGTCCGATCAGGTCCGCCTGAAAAACTGACTGGCAAATCTGATCAGACAGCCCGTGTGAAAGGGGCCAAGCAGGGAGATGACTAATAATAAATTCATTTTAATTAAGAGAAAAATAAATAAACAGTTTTTACTTAAAATAAAATAAAAATAAAAGCTATTACACAAAAAAAAAAGGCTATATGAAGCTATTTAAACCAGCCACCCACACTCACCATTAAGCAAAAGGCGCCAGATGACGGCTGCAAACACTTCCTTCTCTTCTCCACTTTGGGAAGGAGATGGGCGGGCAGTAAAAACAGGCAGGAAGCCCAATTAGAATAAGCATTGTTGGTTTTCTTTTTGTCATACCAACGGCCACCACAAGATGGCACCAGATCACAGAAGGAAGCATAGCCCTGCAGAAGGCCACAAAGCCGCGGCCTCAATTACCGGCTGGCGCGGGTCGACGCGATCGCGCGGCGGGGGGGCACACGAAGACACAGGATACCCCAGCTGTGCCGCCCTAGGCGCCAGGTCGCTAATTCTCGTCGCAAATGTGACCTGGCGTCCGGGGTTTGTCGAACCCTGGTCTACTGGACAAGAGAGACTCTTATTCAGGGAAGAAACAGCAGCGTCCACTGCTGGCACACTCTGGATGATCCCAGTCAGCATATATGAGCTGTTCCAGCAATGGGTGCATAGGGAAAGCATGAGAACCCTGAGGAGGCTTTAGAGAACCCAAAGAGGAGAAGGGAACTTCAGCCGTCTCTGCCAGGGGTAACTGATATCCAAAACGAACTGCCTCAGTAACTGATTGAACTAGCAATCTTTGAGACTGTGAGGCTGAGAAGGGTTCTTCTGAGGCTGAATCCTCAAATGAGGAGCCATCTTCCTGCCCTTCTAGCAGGTCCCCTAAGGGTACATCAGTATCCCCTGCCCACTGCTGGTCCACAGATGATGGGCCCGGGGCAGGGGAAGGGGACCTATCGCGCTTCTTCCCAGCTTGGGAGGAAGATGCAAACAAACCAGCTATCTTCCCCTCCAAACCAGCTAATGCTGCAGCCAAATCGTCTTTACTGACGAATGCAGAGTCTGGAATGTTGGAAGTAGCTACAATGCCTGATAAGCTCAATGGCTCAGCCTGGTCAGCCGCTTCAGGTCTTTCAGGAGAGGATGATACTGAGACTTTTAAAAAACAGCCGGTCCGCACCTGCGCCGTGAAAAAACTGGACACACGTGCACGCCGGTGTTTCGTCACATTCGGCTACCCATCTGTGACAGCAGGAAGGTAAAGTCACCTGGTTGCATCCAGGGGGGTAGATATATTTCGCCCAGATTCAGGCTTTACGCCGACTTATACAACTAGGTGGAGAGTTGTATAAGGCTAGTGGGCTCATGGATGACTCATACCTCTAGGGAGAGTGTGGGGCGTCGTGCAGACAGAGATGAGGAGACCAGCTGAACCTTGTCAGCTCATTTAGGCCTCTATAAGAACTCCCAGCTTCATTAGATGTTAGCTCATGCCTGGAACCAGACCTGTGTGGACTGTCTAGGGAGAGTGAACCCCTGTGCGGTGAGGCAAAGCCTGTGTGGCTATTTGTTTGGACTTTTACTAAACCAGGGACTTAGGGACTAGGACAGCACTAGGCTGATCCCAGTTGTTAGTTAGGAAACCTGTATGTTTAGTCAGAGGTCAACTTGACCAGGATTTATTTTGGTTATGTTTCTTTTGCTTTGCTGTGTTTTGTCACTGTAAATAGAAAATAAACCGCACCTTTTTTTGATTTTGAAAACCACAACCTCCGTTTGCTGGGCCTGTTTTGTGTGGGGAGCCCATCCCGGGGGTCACACACACCCGCTGCCGAGCTAACCCCCTCACAGTTGGTGGAGAACCAGTGGCAGTTTTTTTTAAGCCAGCATGGAGGAGATACTGAAGCAGCTGGCTCTAGCAAATGCCAATCAACAGCAGACAAATGCAGGTTTGCAAAGGAGCCTTGCAGCCCAGCAGCAGACAAACGCAACTTTGCAACAGAGTCTGGAGGCTCAGCAACGAGCCCAGCAGCAATCTGAGGCCCGCTTCATAGACCTGTTGCAGAAGCAAGAGCAGAGACTACAACAACAGATGGAAGCAGTAATGCAGCAACGTCCGCAGACCAGTGAGGAAAGCCGTCCCACTAATACCGCGTCCTTTGGGGTGAGTCGTTTATTGACAAAAATGACTGGAGAGGATGATCCAGAGGTATTTTTGACCACATTTGAAAGGACCGCTGAAAGAGAAAAGTGGCCTGAGGAGCAGTGGGCTGGACTGGTGGCTCCTCTGTTAACTGGTGAATCGCAGAAAGCTTACTATGACCTAGAGCCTAACCAAGCAAAAGACTTTGTGATGCTAAAAGCTGAAATATTGGCAAGGCTGGGTGTCACCCAGGCTGTCCGGGCTCAGCGTGTGCATAACTGGACTTTCCAGCTTGGAAAACTCCCCAGGTCTCAAATGTATGATCTCATTCACCTGAGCAGAAAGTGGCTACAGCCAGAGACTTTGTCCGCACCAAAGATTGTGGAACGTGTTGTAATGGATCGGTTTTTGAGAGCTCTTCCTACTGCCATCCAAAAGTGGGTAAGCCATGGAGACCCAGAGACGGCCGATGGTCTTGTGGATCGTGTGGAGAAATACTTGGCTACAGAGAACCTGACGGCCTCTTCCAGAGACACTCGGACTTTCCACCCTAAGACCAGACCATCCCCAGGGGCGGATAAGAGGATTCCAAGGGGTGAGGGTGGAGAGAGTGAGAGGGTGGGAGCTCTACCCCAAGTTTGGCGAGAACAGCCTGGGAAATCAGCGGCTCAAGAGGCCGCAAGAAGGATCGTTTGCTACCGCTGCCGGCAAGCGGGACATATTGCAGCCAATTGCCCGGTTGTGGAGGAACCCATGCAGTGTGACTTTCTGACGGGCAGACGTCAGTCGCTGTGTGCGACAGTCGCATGCACTGCCATTCGAGGAACTGAGAAACATTTATGCAAAATGTGTGTTAATGGTAGAAATGTTGTGGTATTGCTGGATTCAGGTAGCCTTGTGACCCTGATAAAGGCTGAGTTAGTTAAAACAGAGGTCTCTTGGAATAGCAAGGTAGCTGTTATTTGTGTGCATGGGGACACCCGAGAGTATCCAGTGACTACAGTGTGTTTCGAGACCCCCAAAGGTACCCTCTCTCATCCAGTGGGCTTAGTATCTCAGTTACCGCATGACGCCATTGTGGGAAGGGATTTTCCGAAGTTCTGGGAACTGTGGGATGATCCTGAGCCCCTCACTGGTGCCCCTATGTACCAGGAATGTGATAGCCAGAACTCCCCTGAGAGTGGTGAGGACTCTCCGGAATTTCCCTTATCAGTATTGGCAGGGGAGACTCAAGAAACTGGAGAGGAGCCCACCTCCTCAGACGAAAACCTACCGTCTGTGGAGTTTTCTGATCTTGAGGTTCACAGGGAAAACTTTGCCACAGAACAGTTGAAAGACCCCGCCCTAATAAAGGCACGGGAAAACGTAGTGAAAATAGATGGTGAGTTAGTGAACCCAGATAATACCTGCACTTACCCATACTTCAGCGTAGAGAAGGACCTACTGTATCGGGTGGCAAAAAGGGCAGAAGAAACCGTTGAGCAGCTTGTGGTGCCCAAACCTTACAGGAAGTTGGTGTTGGAGTTGGCCCATGGGCACATTCTTGGAGGTCATCTGGGGACAGAGAAAACCCGAGAGAGGGTATTACAGAGATTCTATTGGCCGGGGGTGATGAAGGACGTAGAAAATTATTGTTCCTCCTGCCCTGTGTGTCAGAGGTTGGCCCCGATGCCACATTTCCGTAGCCCGCTGGTCCCTCTACCCATCATTGAGGTCCCGTTTGAGAGGATCGCCATGGATTTGGTAGGTCCTATAATCAAGTCCGCTAGGGGGCACCAGTACATATTAGTTATAATGGACTATGCCACCCGTTATCCAGAAGCGATCCCTCTCCGAAATACCTCGGCCAAAACCATAGCCAAAGAGCTATCTCTTGTTTTTAGCCGGGTGGGTATTTGTAAAGAACTGCTTACGGACCAAGGTACACCCTTTATGTCCCGGGTTATGAAAGAGCTGTGTAAATTGTTCAAAGTGACGCAATTGCGTACGTCTGTGTATCACCCCCAAACCGATGGGCTGGTTGAAAGATTCAACAAAACCCTAAAACAAATGTTGAAGAAAGTGGTGGATAGAGATGGAAAGGATTGGGACTGTTTACTTCCTTATTTGATGTTTGCTATTAGGGAGGTGCCCCAATCCTCTACGGGATTCTCCCCCTTTGAGTTACTGTATGGGAGACACCCAAGAGGGCTGTTGGATATTGCCAAGGAAACTTGGGAAAGTGAGAGTTCTCCCCACAGGAGTGTGATTGAGCATGTCGCCCTGATGCAAGATCGAATTGCACAGGTAATGCCCATCGTGAAGGAACATTTGGCCCAAGCGCAGTTGGCACAGCAGAGAGTGTACAACCGTGGAGCCAAGACCCGTACCTTTTCCCCGGGGGATAGGATATTGGTACTTGTCCCTACGGTTGAAAGTAAATTCCTTGCCAAATGGCAAGGCCCCTACGAGATAATGGAAAAAGTGAGCGAAGTGAATTACAAGGTCAGACAACCAGGAAGGCGAAAGCCCGAACAGATCTATCACGTTAATCTGTTGAAAGCCTGGAGGGATAGAGAGTCCCTAGTCGCAGACACTTGGTCACCAGCTCAAACTGGTTGCGTGATTCCTGAGGTTGGAATAGCAGCCACCTTGTCACAACCCCAACAACAGGAGGTTAAGGAGTTTGTGCTTCGCAACAAGGAGGTATTCTCTGAGCTGCCGGGACAAACATCTGGGGTAGAGCATGACATCATTACCCCGCCCGGTGAAAGGGTGAAGTTAAAACCCTATCGGATCCCAGAGGCTCGACGGGAGGCAATACGGGAGGAAGTACAGAAAATGCTGAACTTAGGGGTGATAGAGGAGTCCCAAAGTCATTGGTCTAGTCCCATCGTGTTGGTGCCTAAACCGGATGGGAGCTGGCGATTTTGTAACGATTTTCGTCAGTTGAACAAAGTTACAAAATTTGACACCTACCCCATGCCACGTATAGATGAGTTGATCGACCGGCTGGGAACAGCCCGATACATGACGACTCTTGACCTCACAAAAGGGTATTGGCAAATCCCCCTGGCCAAGTCGGCCAAAGAGAAAACCGCATTTGTAACCCCAGACGGGGCGTTCCAATATAAAAGAATGCCGTTCGGGTTACAGAATGCGCCGGCCACATTCCAGCGGAAAATGGACCAGATGCTGAGGCCCCATCGGAAGTATGCTGCGGCTTACCTGGATGACGTAATTGTCCATAGCACAGATTGGGCCTCACATCTGCCAAAAGTGCAAGCAGTCCTGGACTCTGTTCGGGAAGCGGGGTTTACGGCTAACCCCAAGAAGTGTACCATTGGGCAGGAGGAGGCCAAATATCTTGGGTACACCATTGGGAGGGGAGTAATAAAACCCCAACTCAACAAAGTCGAGGCCATCCAGAGTTGGCCACGTCCCAACAGCAAGAAGCAGGTACGAGCCTTTCTGGGAATCGCTGGGTATTATCGGCGATTCATTCCCCACTTTGCTTCTAAGGCTGTGCCCCTAACCAACCTGACGAAGGGGAAAGGGTCGGTCATGATTAAATGGACCCCCGAGGCTGAGGCAGCATTCCAATTCTTGAAACAAGCCTTATGTAGCCAGCCAGTGTTGTACTCACCCGACTTCTCTAAAGACTTTGTCGTACAAAGTGATGCGTCAGATGTGGGGTTAGGAGCAGTATTGTCCCAGGTCTGGAACGGGGAAGAGCACCCAGTCATTTACCTCAGCAGGAAGTTGAAGTCCCATGAGGTAAATTACGCCACCGTTGAAAAGGAGTGTTTAGCGGTGAAGTGGGCTCTAGATTCCCTTCGGTACTACCTGCTAGGTAGGCACTTTGACATGGTTACGGATCACGCTCCGTTAAAGTGGATGGCTCAAAACAAGGAAACAAATAGAAGAGTGAATAGGTGGTTCCTGGCCCTCCAGGAATTCAACTTCACAGTAAAGCATCGCCCTGGCGTTCAAATGGGGAATGTGGATGCTTTGTCTCGAGTACATGAATGCCTGATTGCTGGTGTTCCAACCCCGAGGTTAAAACAAGAGGGGGGGGTATGTGACAGCAGGAAGGTAAAGTCACCTGGTTGCATCCAGGGGGGTAGATATATTTCGCCCAGATTCAGGCTTTACGCCGACTTATAAAACTAGGTGGAGAGTTGTATAAGGCTAGTGGGCTCATGGATGACTCATACCTCTAGGGAGAGTGTGGGGCGTCGTGCAGACAGAGATGAGGAGACCAGCTGAACCTTGTCAGCTCATTTAGGCCTCTATAAGAACTCCCAGCTTCATTAGATGTTAGCTCATGCCTGGAACCAGACCTGTGTGGACTGTCTAGGGAGAGTGAACCCCTGTGCGGTGAGGCAAAGCCTGTGTGGCTATTTGTTTGGACTTTTACTAAACCAGGGACTTAGGGACTAGGACAGCACTAGGCTGATCCCAGTTGTTAGTTAGGAAACCTGTATGTTTAGTCAGAGGTCAACTTGACCAGGATTTATTTTGGTTATGTTTCTTTTGCTTTGCTGTGTTTTGTCACTGTAAATAGAAAATAAACCGCACCTTTTTTTGATTTTGAAAACCACAACCTCCGTTTGCTGGGCCTGTTTTGTGTGGGGAGCCCATCCCGGGGGTCACACACACCCGCTGCCGAGCTAGCCCCCTCACACCATCACATTTGGCTACAGAAGTGACGTTCCACTGAGAAATTTCGAACTGCGCATGCGTGATGCATTCCAAAAGTTTTGCGACAATACTGAGCAGTGACACCGTCAGATAATGTCATGGATGCGTTCCGACACTAATATTTCCCTAACAAGAATCTTGCACGGTACAGACAGCTGAATTAAATTATGTCAAATCAACATTAGTAACGACAAAATCATACATCATCTATAGAACACATACAATGAATGCTAATTTATACATTCAGGTTGAGGGGAGGTGCTATTTAATCCTGCTTGCACATATAATGTGATTACATAGCACGTTATAAACACACACAATCTATTACAAATAAACATGGAGTGGGATGGGCTATTTACTAGAGGACCTGTATCATTGGTTAATGTTTGTAGCAGCATGGGGTGGGATGGGCTGTTTACTAGAGCTGCTGTATAATTGGTTGACATTTGTGGCATAGGTTCCATGATTGGTTGAGGCTGGGCACGCTCCCGCAATGCAACAATACAATACAAGTGGAAGGCATTTTATTGTGTTTGACGTCAGTTCCCTCACACTATCTGACGGTTTTAGTGTGCTGTTTTGTCGTAAAAGTGTTGGAACGCATATGGCGGCGTCGCGCATGCGCACTCCAGTGGGTAGCCAAATGTGATGGGTCGCCATATGTGACGAAACACCGGCGGCGCCGAGTCCTGCCCCCTGTGACGTCCTCTTTTCTCTATTATTATTAAAGGAGGGTAATTCCCGCGCGCACTGCAATTCCCCCTGCGGGAATCCTGGGGTGAAGGGGGGGTGGCTTGGGGGTCCCAGCTCATGAGATCTTTGTCTATGGCAGGGGGAGTCCCCTAAATCTCCCCCCCCCCAGGCGGCTGACAAGAGAAGAGTGAGAGGCAGAACTGTCCACAAGCGCTGCTGACACATTACACCAACCAGGTAAGCATGGAATGTTGACACCAGGTATGTTTTATACTTACACCCTCTAGTGGTAAAAACCAGGCAATACATCATCCACTCATTTAAAGTGGAAGTAAACCCTCCTATCATTTTCAGGCAAGGAAGCTGCCATCTTGTTTAATCTTCAACTGCCATGATGCTGCACATGTGATCAGTTATGACACCAGCCATTGGATGGTTTGACAGTTTGGTTGAGAGCACAACCAATGTGACAGTTGGCATTCCCGGCATGCCGGGAATGTAATTGCTTTTTGAAACTGTTAAATTGATGGGTTTACTTCCGCTTTAAGAAGTCCATAGGAATTTCCCAGGATCTTCTTAACTTACCATTCCTGCCGTAGGATACTGCTGAAAATAACAGCAGACCCAATCTTCACCCATCACGGCGGGTTTGTGTCATGACAGACCTTCAAGGACCGGGTCCCCTTTGCATATAGGGTCCACTCCCTTGGACCTATACAGCGCCCTGCCAGATCAAATCTGTGGTATGGGAATCCCAGGGCCCAGCTGTCAGAGAGAAGCGTTTCAGGCAGAAACCTCGTTCCTCCGTTCCGAGGCCCGGGTACTATCCATTTTAGCCCTTTTGTTTCTGGCTCTTTGAATGGATCCAATTGCGTAGCCCCTTGATCCTATCCAGGACCACCTACGGAGCTCTTAGCACTTCTGACACGTACCTTGGAGGTGAGCCTGACGTGCAGGTCACTGGAGTTGGGACAGTGGCCGAAGGAGCACAGTGGGGTATGAGTGCCTGTTAGGTTCTCCTGGACTAGATGAGAAGACCGCTATGGACAGCTGAAGATGCAGGTCAGGTGATGCAGGCCAGCGGGTGCAGGTAGCTGGGGATGCGGCTGGAAGGTGCAGATTAGCTGATGCAGGTAGCCGAGGATGCCGGAAGATACGGATACAAGCAGCAGGCAGGAGAAAGGTCAGACGAGCCAGGTCATGCACAGCGGATCAGATACAGACAGAAGCATCAGGCAGCGGAGGGTCAAGTTCAGGCTGGATCAGGCAACAGAGGATCAGGCAGGCAGATGAGCAGGACTGGGTCTAGGAAGCCAAAGGTCAGGACTGGAGACAGCAGCAAGGTCAGGAAGCCAGGTCAAAGTAACAGCAGGTGCAAGTTCAGGATCAGGTCACCGGATAACTGCAGATCAGACAGCAAGAGTCTGGACAGAGGAAGCCCCTTTTAAAGGCCACTGGGCGCCAAGACAGTGTTACTGTGTGCGCACGTGCGTGTGCGCGATTGGCGCACGCAATTGGCGCACGCGCATGCGCAATGGAAAACTTCTGTTTATACTTGGAAGCCTACTAGCAGGGATGTGCCTGGGCCTTGTTGTGGGTACCAGAGGCATACGTCCATGACAACTTCATTAACCATAACCAACACCTTAGACCAGTGTTTCTCAACTCCAGTCCTCAAGGCGCCCCAACAGGTCATGTTTTCTGGATTTCCATTATTTTGCACAGGTGATTTGATCAGTTTCACTGCCTTAGTAATTACCACAGCTGTTTCATCTGAGGGAAATCCTGAAAACATGACCTGTTGGGGCGCCTTGAGGACTGGAGTTGAGAAACGCTGCCTTAGACACTGGCGAACAAAACGGAGGTACTCCCTGTATGCAAGGGGTTATATAGAGGGGGACTTCCTGTCTTGATTATGCCAGTGTCCAATCACCTAAAGGTGGCGTATAACCCATATAGTAATGACTATGGTGCTCTGTGTCTCGTGATGTACGATAAAGAAAAATGTATTTAATATTCACTTTCAGTAACACTAGCCCTAAACCTGGTCCTAAAACTAATAGTAGCCCCAACCCTAAGGCTATTAGGGACAGCATGAGTTGTAGCTGCAGGAATCAGAAGATTCCTCCTGTGGCTCTCAGCGGTTAGGTGCGGTGACTATAACTGCAGGCCACCTAGCCGCTGAGAGCCCCAGGAGGAATCTTCTGATTCCTGCAGCTACAACTCATGCTGTCCCTAATTGCCTGTGTGAATGTAGCCTAAGTTGAGGTTCATCCCATGTGGTGAGTGAGCCTTTCTGAAGGTGGTGGTGGGGTGATGGGTAGGCATGAGCTTCAGTGTGTTTGGAACCTAGTCCGAATTTACTGGAGCTAGCCCACCAGGAAGCTGTTACTGTACTGTGCCAACCATAGGCGACTGAGGCCCTGCAGACACACTTATACATGCATACATACACTATATTGTCAAAAGTATTGGGACACCTTCCTTTACATGCACATGATCTTTAATGGCATCCCAGGCATCCCAGTCTTGGTCCGTAGGGTTCAACATTGGGTTGACCCACCCTTTGCAGCTATAACAGCTTCAACTCTTCTGGGAAAGCTGTCAGCAAGGTTTAGGAGTTTCTATGGGTATTTTTGACCATTCTTCCAGAGGCGCATTTGTGAAGTTAGGCACTGATGTTGGACGAGAAGGCCTGGCTCGCAGTCTCTGCTCTAATTCATCCCAATGGTGTTCTGTCGGGTTGAGGTCAGGCCAGTCAAGTTCCTCCACCCCAAACTCGCTCATCCATGTCTTTATGGACCTTGTTTTGTGCACTGGTGCGCAGTCATGTTGGAACAGGAAGGGGCCATCCCCAAACTGTTCCCACAAAGTTGGGAGCATGAAATTGTCCAAAATGTCTTGGTATTCTGATGCCTTAAGAGTTCCCTTCACTGGAACTAAGGGGCCAAGCCCAACCCCTGAAAAACAACCCCACACCGTAATCCCCCCTCCACCAAATGATTTGGACCAAAGCAAGGTCCTTAAACACATGGATGAGTGAGTTTTGGGTGGAGGAACTTGACTGGCCTGCACAGAGTCCTGACATCAACCCGATAGAACACCTTTGGGATAAATTAGAGTGGAGACAACGAGCCAGGCCTTCTTTTCCAACATCAGCACCTGACCTCGCAAATGCATTTCTGGAAGAATGGTCAAACATTCCCATAGACACATTTCTAAACCTTGTGGGCAGTCTTTCCAGAAGAGTTGAAGCTGTTATAGCTGCAAAAGGTGGGCCAACTCAATATTGAACCCTACGGACTAAAGCCCTGTACACACGGTCGGACTTTTGGCCAACAAACTTCATTTTGAGCAAGTTGGACCAACAATCCGACCGTGTGTACGCTCCATTGGACAAACTTTTTTTTTGTTTTTTTGTTTTCATCGGACAAAAGTTGGGTCTGCAAACGGACAAACTTTTGGCCAACAAAAGTCCGATGGAGCAAAGTCCGACCGTGTGTACAGATAACCATCGGACTTTTGTCCGATGGACAAAACAACTAATGTTAAAATCAACCAACAATAGCAGAAGTTGAACAAAGGGTGGCGGTAAAGAGCAGAAAAACCACGTGATGTTTCAAAAACTTTTGGGAAAGTTTGCAGAAAAGCCCTGTGGTGTGTATGCTATGGGTGTGCCTGGCCAACTCCGTTCGGACAAAAATCCAGGGAAAAGTCAGATGGAAGTCCAACCGTGTGTATGGGGCTTTAGACTGGGATGCCATTAAAGTTCATGTGTGTGTAAAGACAGACGTCCGGGCCCAACACTTTTCACAATATAGTGTATATGTGTGTGGGTCAGGGAATGCCTCGGCTGCTTATAGTAGGCACAGTACAGTAACAACTTCCCGGTAGGCTAGCCCCAGTAGATTTGGATCCAAACCAAAGAGATGAGTCCTTGGTGGCATGCGCCTCGTTGGACTTAACTCATAGCATGCCTCTACATTTTAAAAATTGGCTGAATTCCTGAAGTTTAGCCTTAACCCCAATCTAGGCCCTGCTGCATTGCTAAAAATAGTGCATGTCCATTTTTTTGTACGTCTTGGTGCCTTTCCAGCTTATACGTAGTGCTCCAGGAAGCCAGAGTCTCAATGGGTCCTTCAGTTCTTCTTTTATTCTGTCACACAATATGACAATCGGAAGCACATTTTGTGAAGTGACACTGGGGTTAGGTTATGCAGTCACATAGTGCACGTCGTGTTTGGCTTGGCAGGAAGTGCGGCCTCATTACTGCGCATCGGCAGTTGTAAAACTTTGTACGCCTATGGGTTAAACATGGCAGAACTCTCACACAAGCGGCAGACATTAATTAATACAGTTGCGGGTGTGCTGTGTAATTGTGAAAGCTGTTATTACCTCAACAACTATATAAAGATTCAGGTTCATTCATGTTACACAAATCTTCTCCTGCCCTACTTTACAATCAGTATAATTAGTCACAACCATCTGCTTTTGTGGAAGGAAGGGCTGCTGTCAGTAGCGCCAAGTATCGGCCTCCCGTATCCATCCGCATTGCTGCTGAGTGTTACCGAGGGAAACAGCAAATCAGCAGATACTATAAACAGGTTTTTTTTTGTTGGGAGAACTGCTTTGCCTTAGTGCAGGGGTCTCTAAACTTTCAAATAAAGGGCCAGTTACTGCCCTTCAAACTTTAGGGGGGCCGGACTGTGGCCAGTGGGAGTAGACAATGCCATAGGCTTGGTGATCAGTGGGAGTAAGAAAAAAAAATTACATCATCGGTGTCAGTGGGAGGAATAGTGCCCCATCATAAGTGTCAGTTGGAGGAATAGTGCCCAATAATTGGTATCAGTAGGAGGAATAGTGCCCCATCATTGGCATCAGTGGGAGGAATAGTGCCCCATCATTGGTGTCAATGGGAGGAATAGTCCCCAATAATTCGTATCAGTAGGAGAAATAGTGCCCCATTATTGTGTCAGTGGGAGGAATAGTGCCCCATCATTGGTGTCAGTGGGAGGAATAGTCCCCAATAATTGGTATCAGTAGGAGGAATAGTGCTTCATCATTGGGGTCAGTGGAAGGAATAGTGCCCCATTATTGCTGTCAGCTGGAGGAATAGTGCCCAATAATTGGTGTCAGTGGGAGGAATAGTGCCCCATCATTGGGGTCAGTGGGAGGAATAGTGCCCCATCATTGGTATCAGTGGAAGGAATAGTGCCCCATCATTAGTGTCAGCGGGAGGAATAGTGTCCCATCATTGGGGTCAGTGGAAGGAATAGTGCCCCATCATTGGTATCAGTGGAAGGAATAGTGTCCCATCATTGGTGTCATTAGGAGGAATAGTGCCCCATCATTGGTGTCAGTGGGATGAATAGTGCCCCATCATTGGTGTCAGCTGGAGGAATAGTGCCCCATCATTGTTGTCAGTGGGATGAATAGTGCCCAATCATTGGTGTCAGCTGGAGAAATAGTGTCCCATCATTGGTGTCAGCTTTAGAAATAGTGCCCCATCATTGGTGTCAGTGGTCAGAATAGTACATTGTATCAGTGGAAGGAAAAGTGCCCCAAGGGCTGAATAAAGGCAAGTAAAGGGCCACAGTTTGGAGACCCCTGCCTTAGTGCATTGGGGTGCCATTCAAAATCATTGGCACCTCATAATTAATGGTACTGCAACACACTAACCCACTTAACACATGCGTTACTCCAAAACACTGCAACAGAAATGTGTGCTTTGGCCCTCATGGATAACCAAACCTAAAAACAAAAATGTCATATAATGCAGCTTACCAGTCCTTAGATGTGTTGGCTGCATTAGGTTTTTTTTGTCAGAAATACCTGATCCTGGCAGAAATTATATGTCCATGTTATTTCCTGTGGGCTGCACAAAAATAAAAAAACATCTGTGCATGTGATTGTGTTTGGTTCCAGCCAACAGCACCTGTCTATATTCACAGCCATTTCTTCAAGAACGTGCACGTAGAGTCATGTGATTGATGACGCAACACGTTGGGCGGAGCAAGAAAAATTTTTTTTCATAAGCTTCTGCTGCAACAATGTGATCACTGATTAAAGCTTTGGACGCATTTTTGAGATCCGTGGTATGTTGGTAACATTCTTTCGCTCTGATTGTCTTCAGTTCCAGCCAACAGCATCCGTCTACATACACAGTCATTTCTACAGGAACGTGTGCGTTGGGAATAATATGCTAGAGTTCTGTGATTGATGACACAACACATTGGGCAGAGCAAGAAGAAAAAAACATTTTTTTAAGCTTCTGCTGTAACGATGTGATCACTGATTAAAGCTTTGGACCCATTTTTGGAGATCCATGGTATGCTGGTGACATTATATTTTCACTCAGATGGTCTTCGATTTCCAGTCGACAGTCACTGATTAAAACTTTGGACCCATTTTTGGAGATCCGTGGTATGTTGGTGACATCCTTTCGCTCTGATTGTCTTCAGTTCCAGCCAACAGCACCCGTCTACATACACAGCCATTTCTACAGGAACGTGTGCGTTGGGAATAATATGCTAGAGTCCTGTGATTGATAATGACGCAACGCGTTGGATGGAGCAAGAAAAAAAAAACATTTTTACAAGCTTCTGCTGCAACAATGTGATCACTGATTAAAGCTTTGGACCCATTTTTGGAGATCCATGGTGTGCTGGTGACATTATTTTTTCGCTCTGATGGTCTTCGGTTTCCAGTCGACAGTCACTAATTAAAGCTTTGGACCCATTTTTGGAGATCCGTGGTATGTTGGTGACATCCTTTCGCTCTGATTGTCTTCAGTTCCAGCCAACAGCACCCGTCTACATACACAGCCATTTCTACAGGAACGTGTGCGTTGGGAATAATATGCTAGAGTCCTGTGATTGATGATGACGCAACGCGTTGGGTGGAGCAAGAAACATTTTTTTTTTACAAGCTTCTGCTGCAACAATGTGATCACTGATTAAAGCTTTGGACCCATTTGTGGAGTTCTGTGGTGTGCTGGTGACATTCTTTTTTCACGCTGATGGTCTTCAGTTCCAGTCGACAGTCACTGCAGCACCCATCTACATACACAGCCAATACTTCAGGAACTTACGTTGGGAATAATATGCTTAAACCTGCAGGAGATGCTTTTTTTTTTCAAGAGACTTTACTGCCGATTTAAAGCTGCCATTAGCAGGGTATGGTGGGGCACAGACACCAAATCGTCTGACATTACCCTTTGGCCTGTAATAGGAAACCATCTGAGGCAACATTCTGACTATGTCTGTAGCAAATGGAATCTATCCATTACACACAATGCAGTTCCATCCAGCAGCAATCATCCGAGAAGCAAACCCTGGAAACAAACGAGCAAACCTCAACAAGAGCGTCATCCTAATGCACATGACCCAACATTGTGATGTAAAATCTATATATAGAGCATTATCTTGCAGGAGCTCCTATTTCTTATCTCCCAGCATTGGAGATGAATGTCCTCTGACGTCAGTCATATGAGATATGAAGAAGAGCTTATAGATTATTCCGTACTATGCACTGCTGTCCGCCAGGAATAGAAATGTCCCATTTATGCACATAAAGGAACAGATAGGAAGATGAAAACCTCCTTCTTGTAGTAAGTGTTGCATGCAGTGGGCTGCTTTATTGGAGGCTCCCTTTAATGCTTCTTAACCAGTTAAGGACCGCCCTATAGCAAATTTACTGCTACAGGGCGGCCCTCCTGTGCAGAATCATGTGTATATATACGTAATTCTGCACTTCCACCTGCAGGGGGCGCGTTCGCCGCCAGCGAGCCATTTCTGCTATGCTTAGTCACAGAGAAGTCGATCTGCGGGTGGATGTTTTCCGGCACCCGCTGATCGTCAGGCAGAGACATAAAACGGAGCTTTGCCTTTGTAAACAAGGCAGAGCTCTGTCCTGACAGGGGGAAAGGGATGGATTTTGTGTCCCTGCAAAGCAGGGAATAAAATCCATCACTTCCCTTTAGTAAAAGCATCACACATAGGGGTTGATTTACTAAAGGCAAATAGACTGTGCACTTTGCAAGAGCAGTTGCTTCAGAGCTTAGTAATCAAGCAGAAGCTCTGCTGACTTCCATCATCCAATCATGTACAAGTAAAAATGCTGTTTTTCTCATTTTCCTTGCACGTGATTGGGTATTCTTTGTAAAGTAAAGCTTTACCTTATTTACTAAGCTCTGGAGCAACTGCACTTGCACAGTCTTTTTGCCTTTAGTAAATCAACCCCATAGTGTGCCTTTGTTATTTATTTATTTTTTACAAAGGAGTTAAACTCCTGGAATTCAACTTTAAAATGTAAAAATAATTTTGGTCAGCTGAGTGGTCATGGAGTTATTATCGAGTGAACAATCCGGCTACTGATGCTGCTTAACTTGGTAGGACATCTAGGCCTCAGGGACCTCTGGAAAGGGTGTCCAGGGTGTTATGTTTCCTTTGGTTGCCAAACCAGCTGCTGAGGAGTCCTGTGTAGATAATCACACCAGGAGGAAATATCATTAAAGTGGTTGTAAACCCCCAATTTATTTATTTTGTTAAACTAACCACCTGCAAAACAAAGCCATAATGAGCTAGTATGACTAGCATACTAGCTCATTATGCAGTACCTACCTTAGATCGAAGCCGTCCACGTCTCCCCCTCCGGCCGCAGTCATCTCTCCGGAAGGTTACTTCCGGGTATCGCCGCTCCAGCGCTGTGATTGGCCGGAGCGGCGAAGACGTCACTCTGCACATGCGCGCGGGAGCCGTCAAAACCAGCGTTGCCGGTTTTATGGATGGGATTTTTACTGCGCCTGCGCCGTTGTCTATGGCGCACATGCGCCATAGACAACGGTGTATACCTTTCGGCAAATATCTCCTAAACCGTGTAGGTTTAGGAGATATTGCAAACACCTACAGGTAAGCCTTAATCTAGGCTTACCTGTAGGTGTAACTTCCGGGGGAGGGTTTACAATCACTTTAAGGGCCTACTTTACACTTTCTTCAAAACAAGTCTTCCGACAGGCTTTGGTAAAGCTCTCTGAACGCCAGTCAAAGCTAGGGTGACCAGACATCCCCGGTTTCCGGGGACAGTCCCCG
This sequence comes from Rana muscosa, assembly GCA_029206835.1. NCBI lineage: Eukaryota > Metazoa > Chordata > Amphibia > Anura > Ranidae > Rana > Rana muscosa. The sequence continues at coordinate 41,968,087 of CM055117.1, read as the reverse complement.
GATTGAGGACACTGTCCCCGGACCAAGTCTGTCCCCGGTTTTGTCCCCGGATTGGATTTGAACAGGGGCTGGGGCAATTTTAAAGACAGTCAGTGCAGAATAAAAATAAATAAATCTGAATTACACCCCCGCTCCACCGCTCCTACTAGCTTAGGGGGGTGTATTTTTTCCATTTTCTGTGCCCCTTTCTGATGATCAAGTGCTGGTCAGAGTGGAAGGACCATTTCTTCAGTTTCGGGCACATGCCCATTCAGCTCCGCTCGCGTGTTCTTCTGTCCTGGCCAGCCGTCTGCCTGTTTATCTCCTTGCCTTCCCCAGTGGAGTGATCTTCCTCCGCTCCCCACCCAGTAGTAGCCGGGGCACGGAGAGTGAGACTTGAAAGGCTGTGAGGTGGGTGATGACGGGCAGAGAGAGGCAGCTAAGCTCAGCTGACGGTGTCCAGCAGAAGGAACAAAGGGGAACCAGATCCGATCGTGGGGCTGCCAGTGCCTTCAAGGCTTCAACATAGGTGTGCTTTGGGGGTGTCTGTGAATAGACGACATTGCACTTTGCCCGTCTCTCTGGCATCATGGATGGTATCATAACTCACAGGCAGCAGGCACTCTGGCTGGCTCTGTCACAGTGTGTCACATAACATGGCTGCTGGGTGCTGATTTTGGTAACTTATTGGTCATATGGATTAGCACCCAGCAGCCATGTTATGTGACACACTGTGACAGAGCCAGCCAGAGCCATGATAGAGTGCCTGCTGCCTGTGAGTTATCATAATTATGATGATGTTAACTAGTTGCTGATCGCCTGATAGCAGATTTACTGCTACTGGGCAGTCACGCTGCGCAGAATCACGTACAGGTCCTTCTCAAAAAATTAGCATATTGTGATAAAGTTCATTATTTTCTGTAATGTACTGATAAACATTAGACTTTCATATATTTTAGATTCATTACACACAACTGAAGTAGTTCAAGCCTTTTCTTGTTTTAATATTGATGATTTTGGCATACAGCTCATGACAACCCAAAATTCCTATCTCAAAAAATTAGCATATCATGAAAAGGTTCTCTAAACGAGCTATTAACCTAATCATCTGAATCAACTAATTAACTCTAAACACCTGCAAAAAATTCCTGAGGCTTTTAAAAACTCCCAGCCTGGTTCATTACTCAAAACCGCAATCATGGGTAAGACTGCCGACCTGACTGCTGTCCAGAAGGCCATCATTGACACCCTCAAGCAAGAGGGTAAGACACAGAAAGAAATTTCTGAACGAGTAGGCTGTTCCCAGAGTGCTGTATCAAGGCACCTCAGTGGGAAGTCTGTGGGAAGGAAAAAGTGTGGCAGAAAACGCTGCACAACGAGAAGAGGTGACCGGACCCTGAAGAAGATTGTGGAGAAGGACCGATTCCAGACCTTGGAGGACCTGCGGAAGCAGTGGACTGAGTCTGGAGTAGAAACATCCAGAGCCACCGTGAACAGGCGTGTGCAGGAAATGGGCTACAGGTGCCGCATTCCCCAGGTCAAGCCACTTTTGAACCAGAAACAGCGGCAGAAGCGCCTGACCTGGGCTACAGAGAAGCAGCACTGGACTGTTGCTCAGTGGTCCAAAGTACTTTTTTCGGATGAAAGCAAATTTTGCATGTCATTCGGAAATCAAGGTGCCAGAGTCTGGAGGAAGACTGGGGAGAGGGAAATGCCAAAATGCCTGAAGTCCAGTGTCAAGTACCCACAGTCAGTGATGGTCTGGGGTGCCATGTCAGCTGCTGGTGTTGGTCCACTGTGTTTTATCAAGGGCAGGGTCAATGCAGCTAGCTATCAGGAGATTTTGGAGCACTTCATGCTTCCATCTGCTGAAAAGCTTTATGGAGATGAAGATTTCATTTTTCAGCACGACCTGGCACCTGCTCACAGTGCCAAAACCACTGGTAAATGGTTTACTGACCATGGTATTACTGTGCTCAATTGGCCTGCCAACTCTCCTGACCTGAACCCCATAGAGAATCTGTGGGATATTGGGAAGAGAAAGTTGAGAGACGCAAGACCCAACACTCTGGATGAGATTAAGGCCGCTATCGAAGCATCCTGGGCCTCCATAACACCTCAGCAGTGCCACAGGCTGGTTGCCTCCATGCCACGCCGCATTGAAGCAGTCATTTCTGCAAAAGGATTCCCGACCAAGTATTGAGTGCATAACTGAACATAATTATTTGAAGGTTGACTTTTTTTGTATTAAAAACACTTTTCTTTTATTGGTCGGATGAAATATGCTAATTTTTTGAGATAGGATTTTGGGGTTTTCATGAGCTGTATGCCAAAATCATCAATACTAAAACAAGAAAAGGCTTGAACTACTTCAGTTGTGTGTAATGAATCTAAAATATATGAAAGTCTAATGTTTATCAGTATATTACAGAAAATAATGAACTTTATCACAATATGCAAATTTTTTGAGAAGGACCTGTATATACGTGATCCTGCATTTCTGGGAAATGGGGCCAATCAGCGGCTCTGGCGGACTCGATGTCCACCGGAACCCGCTAATCGTTATGTACAAAGGGGAACGGTGGTCTGCCTATGTAAACAAGGCAGATCGCCGTTCTGTCAGTATGGAAGACATTGATCCTGTGTTCCTGCAAAGCAGGGACATTGATCTATGCCTTCCTTTAGTAAAAGCACCTCCCCCACAGTGAGAAAACACTTGTTAGGCACACATTTAACCCTTTGATTGCCCTAGATGTTAACCCCTTCCCAGCCAGTGTCATTAGTGCAGTGACAGTGCATATTTTTTAGCACTGATCACTGTATTAGTGTCACTGGTTTCCACACAATTTCAGTAATGCTTCGTACACACGTTCAGATTATCGGATGATAAAAATCGATTTTGGATGGATCGTTCGATAATCTGATCGTTAGTACACAGCTTTCGACAGCCGATCACGACGGTCCGTCCAACAAAATCTGAAGGGACAAACACGAAAACTTTGTTTGGACGATAGCCCATCGTACGACAATCGTTTAATCAGTACAGTATGCGTCCGCTAAAAATCGATAGACAAACACCACGCATGATCGGAAACACGGAAATAAACCAGAAGGACACAGGGGGTCACATGTATTTGACATCATAGATACTTGACGTAATTGTAGCCGTATTAGTGCAATTGTGACAGAGAAAATTAAGTACTGTCCGTGATACTTTTTTTATTTGCACTAACATAGAATTTTTCAGGACAAGCTTTCGGGGTATGTCCCCTTCTTCAAGGTCCAAGCAGTACTGATTCACAATTTTTTTTAGCAGAATGTTGAAACAAAACAAGAAAAAAAAAAAAAAATCTCAGAGGGAAAGGAAAAAAAACACATACAAATCAATGGTAATAAAGATAGCAGCAGAGTTAGTGAGATAAGACAGAGGGAGAGCTATAGACTTGAGGGGGGAGATGCTAGTCACAGAGGGGGTCATAAAACCTTAGTATAATGGGTAAGGAAACCAATATCTAAATTTAGGCCATTCGTTTTTGTGTTAAAAAGAATTATCATTCTTAGTTCAAATGTTTTCCTTTCCTGGATAGTTCTGAAATTCCCTTTAAGAACTAAAACATTGAGGTCTTCTATAGTGTGGTCTGGTTGTGAGAAGTGATGTCCCACAGGTGTGCAGAAACTCTCTTCTTTATGTTCCTTGATGGTATGTCTGTGAAAATTCATCCTCGCTTGCAACTTCTGTCCTGTTTCACCAACATAAGATCCTTTGCCACACCTGTTGCATTGGATGAGGTACACAACATTACTGGAGGTACAGTTGTAAGATCCCATGATGGTGAAGGTCCCATTTGTGTGTGTGACACTTTTGGATGGATTGATCTGGTTGCACAGTTTGCAGCGTTTTTTATTGCAGGGTTTGCTTCCATTATTTGTGACTTCATAATCAGAGTGAAGTTTCCTGCTGATTAGTTTGTGTCTGAGGTTGGGTGGTTGTCTGAAAGCCAATAATGGGGGTTGTTGGAATATTTCTTTCAGAGTTTCATCCTCTGTTATAATGGGCTGTAAATCTTTGATTATCTTTTTGATCCCTTCTAGTGTTGGGTTGTATGTGGTGACTAGAGGTACTCGGTTATTTGTTTTTTTCTCTTTGTATTGGAGGAGATTTTCTCTTCGGGTTTTCAAGGCTGTGTTTATGCTGTTGTTGATGGTTTTGTCTTTATATCCTTTCTTCTGGAAAGAGCCTGCCAGTGTTCTGAGATGTTTATCTCTGACTTCTGGGTCTGAACAAATTCGGTGGTATCTGATGGCCTGGCTGTGTATGATGGCTCGTTTAGTGTGTTGGGGATGAAAACTGGAACTATGAAGATAGCTGTAGAATCTCTGTACAGTAACATCCCTCACAAGGATGGGTTGGCAGCATGTCACAGATTCTTATCATCCACACCAAACCACAAATACACGGCTGAGGATGTTACACAGCTCATCGAATTTATTCTTACACACAACTACTTCACTTTCAACAATGACATCTATCTCCAATGTATGGGTACTGCTATGGGAAGCAAAATGGCACCCCAATATGCAAACTTATTTATGGCTGACCTGGAGGACAAATTCCTGAACAGCATACAACAAAAGCCATACAGATATTATCGCTATATTGATGATATCTTCATGATATGGACTGAAGGTGAAGAAAATCTAAACCAATTCTTCTCATTGATCAACACTTTTCACCCATCTATCAAACTAAAAATGGACTATTCGAACACACATGTCAACTTCCTAGACACTACAGTATACATCAGGGATGACAAGCTTCACACTTCCATATACAGAAAACCGACTGACCGATGCAGCTATCTTCATAGTTCCAGTTTTCATCCCCAACACACTAAACGAGCCATCATACACAGCCAGGCCATCAGATACCACCGAATTTGTTCAGACCCAGAAGTCAGAGATAAACATCTCAGAACACTGGCAGGCTCTTTCCAGAAGAAAGGATATAAAGACAAAACCATCAACAACAGCATAAACACAGCCTTGAAAACCCGAAGAGAAAATCTCCTCCAATACAAAGAGAAAAAAACAAATAACCGAGTACCTCTGGTCACCACATACAACCCAACACTAGAAGGGATCAAAAAGATAATCAAAGATTTACAGCCCATTATAACAGAGGATGAAACTCTGAAAGAAATATTCCAACAACCCCCATTATTGGCTTTCAGACAACCACCCAACCTCAGACACAAACTAATCAGCAGGAAACTTCACTCTGATTATGAAGTCACAAATAATGGAAGCAAACCCTGCAATAAAAAACGCTGCAAACTGTGCAACCAGATCAATCCATCCAAAAGTGTCACACACACAAATGGGACCTTCACCATCATGGGATCTTACAACTGTACCTCCAGTAATGTTGTGTACCTCATCCAATGCAACAGGTGTGGCAAAGGATCTTATGTTGGTGAAACAGGACAGAAGTTGCAAGCGAGGATGAATTTTCACAGACATACCATCAAGGAACATAAAGAAGAGAGTTTCTGCACACCTGTGGGACATCACTTCTCACAACCAGACCACACTATAGAAGACCTCAATGTTTTAGTTCTTAAAGGGAATTTCAGAACTATCCAGGAAAGGAAAACATTTGAACTAAGAATGATAATTCTTTTTAACACAAAAACGAATGGCCTAAATTTAGATATTGGTTTCCTTACCCATTATACTAAGGTTTTATGACCCCCTCTGTGACTAGCATCTCTCCCCCCTCAAGTCTATAGCTCTCCCTCTGTCTTATCTCACTAACTCTGTCTTATCTCACTAACTCTGCTGCTATCTTTATTACCATTGATTTGTATGTGTTTTTTTTCCTTTCCCTCTGAGATTTTTTTTTTTTTTTTTCTTGTTTTGTTTCAACATTCTGCTAAAAAAAATTGTGAATCAGTACTGCTTGGACCTTGAAGAAGGGGACATACCCCGAAAGCTTGTCCTGAAAAATTCTATGTTAGTGCAAATAAAAAAAGTATCACGGACAGTACTTAATTTTCTACATCATAGATACATAGCTACGTACACCGGAAGGTTTTTCTAGAATCGTACGACAAAAATCGTACTTTTCGTAGAGCACATTTTTCACTGTTGTATTGGATATTAGTTTTATGCAACAAAAATGCGAACGATACGTCGTACGATAATCGGATCGTGTGTACGAGGCATTAGTGTCCGATTTGTCTGCCGCAATATCGCAGTCCTGCTATGAGTCGCTGATTGCCGCCAATTCCTAGTAAAAACAAAATATGTCCCCGGATTTCATTTTAAAAATCTGCTCATCTTAGTCAAAGCCCCTGTCACTAAATAAAATGGTTAGCTTACAGTCCTGTTTACACCTTGCATTTGCTTGGCAGTCATGTTTACACCTTGCATTTGCTTGGTGCTTCGATGAGGCTTCGGTGGGGCTTCAGTGAGGCTTTGATGGAGCTTCAGTGGGGCTTCAAGTGAGCTTTGCCATAGACTTCTATGGAGGCTTTGAAGATGCTTTGAAGCACCACTAAGGCTGCATTCACACCTGAGCATTTTCAGCTCGTAAAACGCCCGAAAAAAAGCCTGAAAAACGCCCAACAAGCAAAATCCCATTCATTTCCATGGGACCTGTTCACATCTGAGCGTTTTGTCACCTGAAACAAAACGCCTGAAAAACGCCCTAAGCGTAAAAAAGAACACAAGCTTCTTTGGGGCAGATTACAAGCGTTTTTCTGCCTTTTACATTTGTGACCTGAACAAAATCACGGTAATAACGCGCGACTTTGAAACGCTCAGGTGTGAATGCAGCCTTAAGCTACATGGGGTATAATTTTTTAAGCGCAGCTGAAGCAAAGCAAAAAGCAAGGTGTAAACAGGACTGTAAGCTAACCATTTTATTTAGTGACAGGAGCTTTGACTGGCGTTCAGAGAGCTTTAACAAAGAGTGTCCGAAGCCTTGTTTTGAAGCAAGTGTAAACTAACCCTTAATGTGTGTTGAAGCCGTAGCAAATATAAATGAGCCCTTACACTTCGTCTTCAACACACATTAAAGTGCCTACCACTTCAACATGCTTTTATGATGTGTTTTTGATGCTTCGGTGAAGCTTTAGTTATTCTTCAGTGATGCTCTTTTGAAGCTTTGTTGAAGCTTGGCAGATGGCCCTGTGTGTGTGTGTGTGTGTGGATATCTCATACCTGCAATTTCTCCAAAACAAAGCGAAGCTAAAGCTGAATTAAAGCCTCTCAAAAGCTGCAGGTGCTTCAAGCGAGCTTTGCCATAAACTTCTATGGAGGCTTTGAAGATGCTTTGAAGTACCACTAAAGCGACATGGGGTATCATTTTTGATACCCCATGGCATTCAGAGAGCTTTAACAAAGCCTGTCCAAAGCCATGTTTTGAAGCACGGCTAAACGCGACTTACCGCGTTTAGTTGAGTTTAGAAGCGTTTGGCGCTTGAAATGCCTCTAAACTCAGCTTCTGAACCCATTTTTTTGCGTTCCAAGAAAAGCCTTTAAACTCAACTGCCTAGAAATGACTATAAATGCCCCTGTGTACATGTACTGATAAGATCACATAGAGGAGAGTTCAGGGGCAGCTGAAAAAAATGCCCACCTGCTCCTAAACGTCCGTTTACCAGCAGCCGTGTACATGAGGCCTAATGCCCTGTACACACGATAGGAATTTTCGATGAAAAATGTGGGCCCCATCGGAGAAATTCCAATGAATTCCATCGGAATTTTCAAATAGAACAGGTTCTATTTTTTTCCGATGAAATTCCGTCGGAATTCCGATGGAAGTTTGATCGGAAAAAGGTCCGATCGTGTGTACGGGGCATAAAGCCTCGTACACACGGTCAGACTTCCATCGGACTTTTCCGTGGATTTTTGTCCGAACGGAGTTGGTCGGGAACACCCATAGCATACACACCACAGGACTTTTCTGCAAACTTTCTCAAAACTTTTCCAACATCACGTGGTTTTTCTGCTCTTTTCTGCTCTTTACCGCCACCCTTTGGTCAACTTCTGCTATTGTTGGTTGATTTTAACATTATTTGTTTTGTCCATCGGACAAAAGTCCGATGGTTTTCTGTACACACGGTCGGACTTTGCTCCATCGGACTTTTGTTGGCCAAAAGTTTGTCCGTTTGCAGACCCAACTTTTGTCCGATGAAAACAAAAAAAAAAAAAGTTTGTCCGATGGAGCGTACACACGGTCGGATTGTTGGTCCAACTTGCTCAAAATGAAGTTTGTTGGCCAAAAGTCCGATCGTGTGTACGGGGCTTAAGGGTAAAACAAATCTAAATGCCTAAGCACAATTTTGCAATTTTGACAAGTGTTAGTAAAACCGTCCATATCATCACAAAAATTGGGCTTTCATTTTGGTAGTAAATACTGTAGTTACAGCTATCTCCAGATATTTTTTTATTATTATTATCAAAGGAAAACTGTCCGTAAATAGAAAAAAAAAAAATTCAATTCAGCTGTATATTACTTGTTACTAACATAAGCTACCACCAAAGAACAATCCAAAATAAATTCTCCCGCTCACATATGTCCGCATCTTGATTTTTTTTTTTGTACTACCTAAAACACACCGACACTAAGGCCACTTTCACTCTGAAGCGCCTGAAAATGTATTTCCATTAAAATCAATGAATCCTTTCACACTGGGGCAGTGCGCTGAAAAAACGCCCCTCTCCATTGAAATGAATTGAAAGCGCTTCAAAAGCGCTCAGTGTTTTACTGGCAGTTTTTTAAGCGCCTCAGTGTGAAAGTGGCCTAACTGACACTGATGCTAATTAAAAAAAAAAATCTGAAATATACTGACCTTAGACACTTTCTTGACCCAAACACTTTAGTCTCGTACACACGGCCGAGAATCTCGTCATGAAAAAACTTGTTGTTTTTCTTGACGAGATTCTTGGACAAGAAACTTGTCCCGGCCGAGTGTACACACGCTCAATTCAAAGAACCCGCGGTTCTTTGAATGGAGCGAACGCGGTGACATAATCGACTACGACGAGCGTGCGCTCGTCACATTCGATGCCGTCGCCGCCCTCTTGCTACACTCTACCTATGCTTAGGAAGCTACCGCGCATGCGTCAAAGTCATTTCGCGCATGCGCGGGTTTCCACGGCGACAGGTAAGTGTACACACATACACTTTTCTCGTCGAGAAACATGCTGACGAGAATCTCGACGAAAAAATAGAGAGCAGGTTCTCTATTTTTTTCGTCGAGATTCTTGACGGTTTTCTTGACGAGAAACATGAAAGCCGCGTACACGATTTACTCGGCAAGAAAGCTCTGCCAGCAAGTTTCTTGCTGGTTCTTGCCGAGAAACTTGGTCGTGTGTACGAGGCTTTAGACCACTTTCACACTGAGGCGCTTTTCAGGTGCTTTCACGCTAAAAAAAGCGCCTGAAAAGCTTACGAAAACGTATTTCCATTAAAATCAATGAATGCTTTCACACTGGGGCAGTGTGCTGAAAAAACGCCTCTCTCCATTAAAATGAATTGAAAGCGCTTCAAAAGCTCCTCAAAAGCGCTCAGTGTTTTACTGGCAGTTTTTCAAGCGCCTCAGTGTGAAAGAGGCCTAACCCTGGCACTGACCTAGATCAAATCTTGATTCTAGGGATTTTTCTTTATTTTTTATTTTCTTTATTTATTTGTAATTTTAACTCCACTTGGGTAACTCCACTTTGTGGGAAAAAGAATAGGAAATGAAAAAAAATAAAATAATGTAACATATTGTGACACAAGTCATATTGTAATTGGATATTATAAAAAAAAAAAAGACCTTTCATTTTCAATCTGCAGCTCTGTGATTTTCTGTAAAATGCAATATCGCCACCTGGAGGCGTTCTATACACAGATGGAATACAGAACGCCCCCCAGAAATGTCATTACCTGCTTTTGTGATTGGCTCACTGATTTTCCCAGAAGTCTGCACTGAGATACAAGTCAGACTTTGGGAATCCCCTGCAACAAGAACATCATTTTTGGTGGGATACTCCCAAAGGAAAAAAAAAATCACATCTAAAGGGATGCAGACCTTGCCACTTTCCTCATTAGAACCCCTGCAAGTGCAGCAGCTGATTGATAATTATAAAATCACTCCCATTCATATTCACTTTGCACATTTAGGCTGGGTTCACACTGATATGACACGACAGTCATACAACTTTCATCCTACTTTGCTCTGCGACATCAGTCCTACATTGATCCTACATTGGTCCGACATCCATCCGACATTCATGAACAGGATACTACTTTGATCCGACTTTGTGATTGTCTGACTTGTACTTTGTACTTGTACTTGTACTTTGACCAATCAAAACAATCCCAGGGTGAGATAAATTCCTTTTACTGCTGCTGTAATCACCATGTCGGATGTCAAATGTCGGATGGTTAGGACAAGGATCCTACTTTGATCCGACTTCAATGATATTCAATGGGCTGAAGTCGGATCAAAGTAGTACAGGGAGCATTTTCAAAGTCGGACCGACTTGTATCGGACCAGTTAAGATGGCTCCCATAGGGAAACATTGATTTTCACACGTCATGCGACATGAGCTCCCAATGTCGGAGCGTTTGTCGCACCAGTGTGAACCCAGCCTTACACAGACAAACAAAGAGATATTTGTTCAGAATAACAAAAGGTAGAAATCGGCAAAAAGTTTGTTAAAATCTCTGCAATCATTATAAATCACTCCCATTCATATTCACTTTGCACAATCGATCACCCAGAGGGGAATGATTTTTTCCAACAAAAGTAGAGTTACTCTTTCAAAAAAACAGGCTTTTAATCTTATATTTTTTGGGAGCCCAGCATAAGAAAGGTATTATAGGAATATCAAAGGATTTGGTTTGGGTGGTGGGAGGCCATTAGGAGTGTACAATAGAATCCTGCAGTATTCTATGTGAATGGACCGAGCAATACAAGTGTGATGTCAGGAGCGGCAGTCATGGAGTACCAGTGAAGAGGGTCTTATCTGTGTTCTGTAGAAGAGTCCTGAGACTGAGCGTTCTAATATTCTGAAGAAAATAATAATAGGAAGAGCAGAAGCGAGGCAAAAATAACAAAAGAACATTATTGTTTCCATAGTGAACACCCCCACTCCAGAATAATAATGAGCTTTTTACTGAATCCCCGTCTATACTTTTACTATGTTTGTGTGCAAATCTATAAAACACAGAGAGAGACAATAATATCTACTGAGAGGCCTTGGCACCAAAAAGAAAATTATAAAGATTTTGAGACAATTTTCTTTTTCTTTTAACCACTTCCCATCCGGGCCAATTCTGGCACTTTGCTCCAACATGTAAAAACCATAATTTTTTTCTCGAAAATTATTTAGAACCAAACATTATATATGTTTTTTTAGCAGAGACGCTGGGGAATAAAATGGCGGCAGTTGCAACTTTTTATGTCACACGGTATTTGCGCAGTGATTTTTCAATAATCATAATAAATCATAAATAAAAAAAAATAAAAAAAGTAAAGTTAGCCCAATTTTTTTGTATAATGTGAAAGATGATGTTACGCCGAGTAAATAGATACCTAACATGTTATGTTTTAAAATTGCGCACACTCGTGGCATGGCGCCAAACTTCGGTACCTAAAAATCTCCATAGGCGACGCGTTAAACATTTTTACAGGTTACATGTTTAGAGTTACAGAGGAGGTCTTGGGCTAGAATTGTTACTTCCGTGCTAACATTCGCGGCGATACCTCACATGTGTGGTTTGAAAGCCGTTTACATATGTTGGCACAACATACGTATGCGTTTGCTTTTGTGTGCGAGCACACGGGGATGGTGGTGCACTTTAATTTTTTTTTAAAAAATTCAATTTTTTTTTTTTTTATATATTTTTACACTTTCCCTTTTAAAAAAAAATGTGAGCACTTTTATTCCTATTACACGGAATGTTCACGGAATGTTCACATCCCTTGTAATATGAATAGTGCGTGACAGGTCCTCTTTATGGAGAGATATGGGGTCTATAAAACCCCACATCTCTCCTCCAGACTGGAAAGACTGAGATCAAAAGAAATAAACTATCTCTGCCTTTCCTAACGAGTCCCCGGCAATATTTACTTCTGCCGGACGTGACGTAATAACGTCGCGCCAGAGCCTCCGAAGGTCATAGAGATTTCCGGGGACCATCTGTCCCTCGGAAATCTCTATGCTCAACTTCCGACACCGGTAGATACCTTCTCCGGCTCGCCGATCACACAGTGAATGGATAGGCAGCATTCTCAGTGATGTCACCGGTCTCTAGTGAATGGATAGGCTGCATTCTCAGTGATGTCACTGTTCTCTAGTGAATGGATAGGCTGCATTCTCAGTGATGTCACTGTTCTCTAGTGAATAGATAGGCTGCATTCTCAGTGATGTCTTCAGTCTCTAGTGAATGGATAGGCTGCATTCTCAGTGTTGTCACCAGTCTCTAGTGAATGGATAGGCTGTATTCTCAGTGATGTCACTGGTCTCTAGTGAATGGATAGGCTGCATTCTCAGTGATGTCACTGGTCTCTAGTGAATGGATAGGCTGCATTCTCAGTGTTTTCATCGGTCTCTAGTGAATGGATAAGCAGCATTCTCAGTGATGTCACCGGTCTCTAGTGAATGGATAGGCTGCATTCTCAGTGATGTCACTGGTCTCTAGTGAATGGATAGGCTGCATTCTCAGTAATGTCACTGGTCTCTAGTGAATGGATAGGCTGCATTTTCAGTGTATTCATCGGTCTCTAGTGAATGGATAGGCTGCATTTTCAGTGTATTCATCGGTCTCTAGTGAATGGATAAGCAGCATTCTCAGTGATGTCACTGGTCTCTAGTGAATGGATAGGCTGCATTCTCAGTGATGTCACTGGTCTCTAGTGAATGGATAGGCTGCATTCTCAGTAATGTCACTGGTCTCTAGTGAATGGATAGGCTGCATTTTCAGTGATGTCACCGGTCTCTAGTGCATGGATAGGCTGCATTCTCAGTAATGTCACCGGTCTCTAGTGAATGGATAGGCTGTATTCTCAGTGATGTCACCGGTCTCTAGTGAATGGATAGGCTGCATTTTCAGTGATGTCACCGGTCTCTAGTGCATGGATAGGCTGCATTTTCAGTGATGTCACCGGTCTCTAGTGAATGGATAGGCTGCATTTTCAGTGATGTCACCGGTCTCTAGTGAATGGATAGGCTGCATTTTCAGTGATGTCACCGGTCTCTAGTGCATGGATAGGCTACATTCTCAGTGATGTTTTACATCAGACAAGGAACGAACATATAAGATATACTGCCCTTAAGCAGCCCATCGGGGATCCATTATTGGATGTTTAAAGACTGAAGTATGACTGATCTTTATGAATCCGACTATGCTCTTTTGGCCTTATTTCAGTTCTTAGTGATATATTGACATGCTAATCTTGGGTCCTGTATTCTCTCCTCCTGATATCTCCTTGAAACATCGTGCTGATGTACGGTCCATTATATTGATTTTATTATATCTATATTGGGGTATCACACAGTAATTATGTATGCAGTACTTATAAAAGTCTCCTGAAGAAGCCATATCCTGGCGAAACATGTAGAGCCAAAGTCACGGCTCCTGTACCACAGTCGCATGGATACTGTATGATGGTTTTATATGTGAAATGTTGGTTTTAAAAAGGTAAAATAACATTTTGCTATTTTTACAAAAAAATGTGTTTGCTTGGCACCTTTAAAATCCCATCTTTCTGCTTTCATCAATGTGTCTCATTCCAGCGTATATTGTGGTATTATGTGTCATGCTGTCCTCTGTGTTCCAGAGAGAGATAAGAGAGGCTGAGACGTTTCTCTTAGGCAGGTTCGATCAGTCAGCGCTGTTCGGTGTCCTTGTCTCATCTGTGCGAGGAAATCATTATTCATCTAAAAGCTACAATTGGAGAAAAGTTTACCCGCTGTCACTGCCACATTCCCAGAACCCGGCCATTGACTGACAGCATTGTGTGCCCAAATTATAGGAAAAAGGAGCTACCTGGGAGGAAGCATAAGAGAGAAAGGAACGCAGAACACCCAGAATACACGACTGAATACACAAGGCAGCCATATGTAAAAGAAAACTGGATTTTTAGGTGCAAAAGCATTAACCAGATCCGGCCCCAGTCATTACAGTTACACTTTTCTCCACTCGTGCAATCACTGGGCGCGTTTCCTGCTATCCTCACCACCAATGGTGATAGAATATAATACAATCAAAGAGTAGAAAAAGACTCTACAGCAGCGACTTACAATAGGACCAAATTACATGCAGCATGTTCATTCTGAATTTATCTCTCATTCAGAACATTTTATGAGAATGGCTTTTAAAATTTGCCACGACTCGTAAATTTTTTGTTCTCGTCTGACTTCATACTGACACTCGTTAAAGTGTAGGAAAACCCAAAAATCAGGGTGGGTTTGATTTAAATCAAGTCAATTTAAATAATTTTTAAACAGCAACTGTCATCTCTGTCCCGCGGAGGCTCCTCCTCTGACCCGCTTTTGGTTCCTCCTCTGACCCGCTGTTGGCTCCTCCTCTGACCCACTGTTGGCTCTTCCTCTGACCCGCTGTTGGCTCCTCCTCTGACCCGCTGTTGGCTTCTCCTCTGACCCGCTGTTGGCTCCTCCTCTGACCCGCTGTTGGCTCCTCCTCTGACCCGCTGTTGGCTTCTCCTCTGACCCACTGTTGGCTCCTCCTCTGACCCGCTGTTGACTCACCGACAGTCCCATTCACTTTATTGGGACGGCTGGTGATGCGACATTGACACAACAAAGTGAGGGACGTGGCAGCAGCAGGTGGGTGGATGCCCGCTAACAGGCGCTGCCATGATGGATATGAAATGACAGGTGCTCTTTAACCACTTCAGCCCCAGAAGGATCTTCCCCCTTAATGACCAGGCCATTTTTTGAGATACGGCTTTAACTGGCAATTGCGCGGTCGTGCGACGCTGTACCCAAACAAAATGTATGTCCTTTTTTCCCACAAATAGAGCTTTCTTTTGATGGTATTTAATCACCTCTGCAATTTTTTTGCGCTATAAACAAAAAAAGGCCGTCAATTTTTAAAAAAACAAACAATTTTTTTTACTTTTTGCTATAAAAAATATCCCCAAAAAATGTAAAAACACAAAGTTCTTCATCAGTTTAGGCCAATATGTATTCTTTTGCATATTTTTGGTAAAAAAAAAATGCAATAAGCGTATATTGATTGGTTTGTGCAAAGGTTATCGTGTCTACAAAATAGGGGATAGATTTATGCCATTTTTATTTTATTTTCTTTTATTTTTTTTACTAGTAATGGCGGCGATCTGCGATTTTTATCGGGACTGCAATGTTGCAGCGGACACATCGGACACTTTTGACACTTTTTTGGGACCGTTGACATTTATACAGCGATCAGTACTATAAAAATGCACTGATTACTGTATAAATGACACTGGCATGTTTACTGTGAAATTTAGTGAATGCATCAATGCAGTGCATGTTATCTCAGCTTGCAGAGCTTGGATTCATTGAACGAGTTTACCAAAAATGTAAATATACAGCCTCATGCTACATAACTAAGCTCCATTTCATGCTGAATAAACTAAATTATTAATGTATCTTAGAAAACTATATTTAGATAGAATTTTACTCCAAAAGCATTCTATTAAAAAAAAAAATTGATAAAAATCCGAAAAATATCCAATTTAAATTTTATTTTTTTTATTTTTTTAAAATCATTGATTTTTATCCACCCTGCCAAAAATAAAAAAAAACTTATTGCAGTTTTCCCTCTTTCACATATTTTGAGGGACTTGCTATTTTTATTGCAGGCTTTCTCTTGTTCAACCTTCCTGCCGCAGGGTGACAACACGCTCTTGCGCATATGTGCAGTAGCAGTAATTTTACCACTAGACACATGCCGTGTGTCTGCACATTCAGCCAGACTGACTAAAGAATTTTGTTAATTTTTTTCCTTTAAAGTGGTTCTAAAGGCAGGAGGTTCAACATTTTCTGCATTAAGGTAAAAAAAACGTCTGTGTGCAGTCCCCCCACATCCCATTATACTTTCCTGAGCCTGATGTCGATCCAGCGCTGTGCACGAGAGCTGCATCACTGCTCTCTCTCTCCTTATCAGCTCAGAGGCAGCAGCTGAAGTCTTTGGCTCCTGCTGTTGTCTTTTACAGCCAGTGAGGAGGGAGCAGGGGGTCAATGGACACACAGAGTGGCTTGCTATGGGGGCTCTCAGCAGGGGGAGGAGCCAGGAGTTCCGGCAGGGGACCTGAGGAAAGGGGGATCGGGGCTGCTCTGTGCAGAAACATTGCACAGAGCAGGTAAGTATAACATGTTTGTTATTTAAAAAAATCCATTACCTTTACAATCACTTTAAAGCATAGTTCCACCCAAAAGTAGAACTTTCGCTCATTTGTCTCCTCCCCCCTCCGGTGCACCTTTTGGGGGGGAGGGGAGAGCAGGTCTTTGAAAGGTATCCTGTCCCCACTTCCGGGAGTCCGAGCCGCAGCAAATTATGTCAGCAGCTCGGCTCCCTCCTCCTACCCCCGCCACCGGGGCTATAGGCTATATGCAGCACAGTGATGTCACCAGTGCTGGGACAATGTCATCTAGAGCCCAAGGCGAACATGCCACACTGCCCCCAAGGTGTATGAGCAATATGTGCCCCCCCCCAAATAAAATGAGCACAAATCTGCATGCTCACCCCCTAAGCATACATTCCCCCTCCTCCCAGTACAAACCTACCCCCCTGCTGAAATACCCCTCCCAGTACAAATATTTGCTCCACCATCCCCCCCAGGTCAGATCCTCTCTACCCCCCATATGACCCCAGCAGGAACCCCCCTCCAAAGGAATAACAAAAAATTCCCCTCCCAACACACATTCTCTACCCCTCAAATTTCCCCTCCAAGCACAAATCCTTTCCCTCCACTCCAATCCCCCCCAGCACAAAGTCCCCTCTCCCAATCCCCCATTCTAGCACAAATCCCTCCTAGCACAAACCCCTGTACACCCCTCCACAAAACAAAAAAAAATTCCCCCTACCGTTTTCCTTTTACAGCACAAATCCTTCCTCCTAGCATAAATTCTCTTCCTCCATCCCCCCTCCCAACACAAATCCCCCCAAGTCATCACTCCTAGCACACCCCCTCCCCCTAAATTTGCCCTCCTAGAACAATTCTTACCCCCTGCTGCCCCCCGAATACCCCTTCTCAGCACAAATCCCCTCCTCCCATATTCCTTGTGCCGCTTTACTTTACTTGATACCACAGTGCCCAGGGCAGCCGCCCCTCCTGCCCCACCCCTTGTCCCGGCCTTGGATGTCACTGCTACTTTTACAAGGTAATATCTTGGTTGCTGCACACAAATCAGATTCATGGCTTTGGGGAATATATTTAAATGAAAGTTTTTGTGCCCGATGTTCAGCTTTACCAAATGCATATAAAAATATATTTTTTTTTTTAAGTGTTTAGTGACATTTAAAGTAAAATTTTTGCCTTGCATTGGAAATCGTCAGCCACATGAATACTGAAAAGGATCCGTCTGCCTTACAAAAGATAGCTGGGGGGACCCTTCCATGTTGTCACAAATATCAATCCACATTCTTCATCTAAACTAGATTTGAATATTTCTGCATTAATCCCCTTTTTATGTCTGATTCCAGAATGGGTTTTTGTCTGCTTGGTCATACTCGGGATTTTTCTCTTCTTCGCCATGGTGGGCCTATGCTGGTGCCAGTGCTGCCCGCATAGCTGCTGCTGTTATGTGAGGTGCCCTTGCTGCCCGGAGACCTGCTGCTGCCCTCGAGCCTGTAAGTATCACCATTGATTTCTTCATACGAGTATTGAATGGCATGAAGTGAATCTTGAAGCTCAGTTTACTTGAAGGTCATCAGAGCAGGCATCACCTGTTTTCTTTCAAATCGTATTAGTGCATGCCCCATTTCAGGAATGGAAGGAATCTAAGAATGCCAGCAGTTTTTATTAAAGCAAATCTAATTAACTATGTTGGTGACTTTTTGGTTGCCTGTTGGCATCTGAAATGATCTTTTATGCCCCCAAAACCTGAATGGGCAAAGCCAGTGGTGGCTGGTGCTCCATTTCCAGGGAGGGGGGGTAGACGGCAAAAAAATCACCCCCCCCTCCCCTCAGTCAGTTGGTTACACCAGCCACCGAACCCACCCCACCCCCCATCGCCAGCTCGTCCGTCTGCCCACCAGCCCTGCATTTACCCCATCTAGGTCACGCGCAGCTTCAGATCCTACCTGTGTCTCCTCCTCGGGGGCTTCCCCTGCGTCTCCTCCTCCTCTGCGGTTTCCCCTGGGTCTCCTCCTCCTCTGCGGCTTCCCCTTGCTCTCCTCCTCTGCGGTTTCCCCTTGCTCTCCCCCTCCTCTGGGGTTTCCCCTGCGTCTCCTCCTTCTCTGCGGCTTCCCTTTGCTCTCCTCCTCCTCGGCGGCTTCCCCTGCGTCTCCTCCTCCTCTGCGGTTTCCCCTGGGTCTCCTCCTCCTCTGCGGCTTCCCCTTGCTCTCCTCCTTCTCTGCCGCTTCCCTTTGCTCTCCTCCTCCTCTGCGGTTTCCCCTGGGTCTCCTCCTCCTCTGCGGCTTCCCCTTGCTCTCCTCCTCCTCTGCGGTTTCCCCTGCATCTCCTCCTCCTCTGCGGCTTCCCCTTGCTCTCCTCCTCCTCTGCGGCTTCCCCTTGCTCTCCTCCTTCTCTGCGGTTTCCCCTGCGTCTCCTCCTCCTCTGTGGCTTCCCCTTGCTCTCCTCCTCCTCTGCGGTTTCCCCTGGGTCTCCTCCTCCTCTGTGGCTTCCCCTTGCTCTCCTCCTCAACTGCGGTTTCCCCTGCGTCTTATCCTATCCGCGGCTTCCACCTTGCTCTCCTCCTTCTCTGCGGTTTCCCCTGCGTCTCCTCCTCCTCTGTGGCTTCCCCTTGCTCTCCTCCTCCTCTGCGGTTTCCCCTGCGTCTCCTCCTCCTCTGCGGCTTCCCTTTGCTCTCCTCCTCCTCTGTGGTTTCCCCTGCGTCTCCTCTTCCTCTGCGGCTTCCCCTTGCTCTCCTCCTCCTCTGCGGCTTCCCCTTGCTCTCCTCCTTCTCTGTGGTCTCCCCTGCGTCTCCTCCTCCTCTGTGGCTTCCCCTTGCTCTCCTCCTCCTCTGCGGCTTCCCCTTGCTCTCCTCCTCCTCTGCGGTTTCCCCTGCGTCTCCTCCTCCTCTGCGGCTTCCCCTTGCTCTCCTCCTTCTCTGCGGTTTCCCCTGCGTCTCCTCTTCCTCTGTGGCTTCCCCTTGCTCTCCTCCTTCTCTGCGGTTTCCACTGGGTCTCCTCCTCCTCTGCGGCTTCCCCTTGCTCTCCTCCACCTCTGCGGTTTCCCCTGCGTCTCCTCCTCCTCTGCGGCTTCCCTTTGCTCTCCTCCTCCTCTGCGGTTTCCCCTGCGTCTCCTCCTCCTCTGCGGCTTCCCCTTGCTCTCCTCCTCCTCTGCGGCTTCCCCTTGCTCTCCTCCTTCTCTGCGGTTTCCCCTGGGTCTCCTCCTCCTCTGTGGCTTCCCCTTGCTCTCCTCCTCCTCTGCGGTTTCCCCTGGGTCTCCTCCTCCTCTGTGGCTTCCCCTTGCTCTCCTCATCCTCTGCGGTTTCCCCTGCATCTCCTCCTCCTCTGCGGCTTCCCCTTGCTCTCCTCCTCCTCTGCGGTTTCCCCTGCGTCTCCTCCTCCTCTGCGGCTTCCCCTTGCTCTCCTCCTTCTCTGCGGTTTCTCCTGGGTCTCCTCCTCCTCTGCGGCTTTCCCTTGCTCTCCTCCTCCTCTGCGGTTTCCCCTGCGTCTCCTCCTTCTCTGCGGCTTTCCCTGCGTCTCCTCCTCCTCGACGGCTTCCCATGCGTCTCCTCCTTCTCTGCGGCTTCCCCTTGCTCTCCTCCTCCTCTGCGGCTTCCCCTTGCTCTCCTCCTCCTCTGCGGCTTCCCCTTGCTCTCCTCCTTCTCTGCGGTTTCCCCTGGGTCTCCTCCTCCTCTGCGGCTTCCCCTTGCTCTCCTCCTCCTCTGCGGTTTCCCCTGGGTCTCCTCCTCCTCTGTGGCTTCCCCTTGCTCTCCTCATCCTCTGCGGTTTCCCCTGCGTCTCCTCCTCCTCTGCGGCTTCCCCTTGCTCTCCTCCTCCTCTGCGGTTTCCCCTGCGTCTCCTCCTCCTCTGCGGCTTCCCCTTGCTCTCCTCCTTCTCTGCGGTTTCTCCTGGGTCTCCTCCTCCTCTGCGGCTTTCCCTTGCTCTCCTCCTCCTCTGCGGTTTCCCCTGCGTCTCCTCCTTCTCTGCGGCTTTCCCTGCGTCTCCTCCTCCTCGACGGCTTCCCATGCGTCTCCTCCTTCTCTGCGGCTTCCCCTGCGTCCCCTCCTCCTCCTCTGCGGTTTCCCTGCGTCCCTGGGAGCCCATTAATATGGCCCTCATCCTCAAACCAGGGAAGCAAACTTCTATTTTATCCTGCGGGTTTAGTGCATTTTCTGAAAGCGCACCAAAACTTCTGAATGCATTTTCAGAAAATGCACAAAATCCTCAAGATATAAAAAGAAGTCTATGGCAAAGCACAGCTAACTCACAAGAAATCCGCAGGTGTAAACCGCAGCTTAGCAGTTTGAAAGCAGTTTTATTGAGGGCACATGACAGTAAGAGATTTTTTACATTTGCAGGTTGGGAGCGGTAAAACTCCATATTTGAGACGTGAAACCACTGGAGTAACGTCAGGGGTCGCAATGGTGGCCGTGCGGCCTCCCTGTCACATTCTGTTTTACACTTGGATAGGAAGGGCTGTGGGGGTGGCATATACAGGAACCAATCCTCTCTATTTTCCTCCTGCAACCCCTGAAAGCCAGCTTCTCCTCCTCTCCCTTCCGTTCGCATTCAGCGACTGCAGAGTGAAAATGTTCATTATGTTATTCAAAATAAAAAAATTCTAAATTCTGAACCATTTAATTTCATTGTGGCCCCCCGACTGGTTACTACATCACTTAAGTGGCCCTCGTTCTTCAAAAGGTTGAGAACCCTCTGTCAAAATTCAAAAACAGCGTGGCTATGTGAAGCTTTGCCCACAGGGCCGCGTTATTCATTCACAGAGGTCTGTGAATGAATAAACTACAACTACCATCAGCCCTTGTGGCTGACAGCTTGTAGTTCTCAATGAACGACAAGGGCGTTGGTGAGCGCTCTAGTGGTTCATTGATCTTCC
This sequence comes from Rana muscosa, assembly GCA_029206835.1. Lineage (NCBI taxonomy): Eukaryota > Metazoa > Chordata > Amphibia > Anura > Ranidae > Rana > Rana muscosa. The sequence goes on along the minus strand of CM055117.1, from coordinate 41,946,875 downwards.
TGCAGTTCAGTAACTGGCTGCCCATATTGGAGGTACAGGTAGACAGCTCTACTGATAGTCTGCAGGATCCTGGCATTGCAGCCGTGATCAGCTGATTCCTGGTGCAATACTTTACAGGCTCCTAGGACAAAAATAAATAAATGTACATTTTTTTACCTGAAAAAAAAATGTGCATTTATTTTAATTTTTTTAAGGTGAACTTATGCTTTAGGCTTGGTTCACACCTATGCGCTTTTTGGTGCTTTTTGCAGAAACTCACTACAGTCCATTTAACATGGTTTCCTATGGGACATGTTCACATCTATCTATGCTTTTTTTTCAACCAATGCGTTTTTGAAAAGGGTCAGGGACTTTTTTTAAACGCAAAACAGTGTTTTTGTTTTTGCATTTTTGGTTCAATAGACTTTGATGGAGAAGCTGCAGAAAAGCACGTAGTACATTTTTGCCACGATTTGACCGCGTTTTGCGTTTTTTTTATCTGCCCAATAACAAATTGGCCCAAAAAACGCAAACTTGCGGTAAAATCGCACAAATTACACAACAAAAAGCACTGCAGAAACAGATATAAAGCAAACTGCATAGATGTTGAACAGAGCCTTAGCCCCACACTGCCGCGACTTTGAAGCCGAATCGCAGCGCAGCTTCAGCACGACTTACATACGACTTATTTAACAAAAGTCAATGCAAGTCGTGCCGAAGTAGGATCAAAAGTAGTGCAGGAACTTTTTTCTAAATTGGAGCGACTCAATTGGAACAGTTCCATTTCACTAAATGGGGTGCGACTTCTGATGCGACATGTGCTCCCAAAGTCAGAACACATGTCGCATCAGTGTGAACTGGGCCTTAGGCTGCATTCACACCTGAGTATAGCGCCTAAGAGCGATTTTTCCGGCGTTGTCTCGCACGTTTTTGTGGTGTTTTTTGCGCGTCTGTATGCCGTGTTTTTGGGCTTTGGCGTTTTTTTTATTAGCCAATAGAGAAAACTATTATCTTTTGCATCATTTATTGCTAGGTATTTCAGCTTTTTTAGCTTTTCCATTAACTTTTATTTCTTCTTTTATTATTATTAATTTATTATAATGTTTTTTCGTTAGACCCTATTCACAGGGGCGACTCGTCAGGCGACTCAGCCGCCTGACAAGTCGCGTCCCGTTCTGTACAATGGAACCGTTCTAATAGGAGCGACTCAAGTCGCTCCGACTTAGAAAAAGGTTCTTGTACGACTTCAAGATGACTTCAGGGCGACTTCCAATGACTTCAATACAGAAGTCATTTTTGAAGTCGTCTTCAGATCGCCCGGCACAGTCGCGGGACAAGTCGTGCCGCCCCTGTGTGAATGGGCTCTTAGGGTAAAGGGTTTGAGTTCAGTTTAGCTTAGAGTTAGGATTAGGAGTTGGGGTTATTTATTATTATTATTATTTTTTTTTTTTTTTTTTATTATTATTATTATACAAATAATAATGAATGAATAAATACATGTAAAATAAATACACATAAATAAAAATCATAAGTAAAAAATAAATAAATGTATATTAAGTAACAATAAATAAATAATTAACCCTTAACTTTACCCTTACCCCTTAAAAAATTATAATAAATAACTAAACACCCTAACACAAAAAAAATTGTATTATTATTATTAATGTATTTTTTTCGTTTGCAGTTCGGTGTTGTTATTTTATTATTATTAATAATAATAATGTATTTAATATTTTTTAAGGTTGGGGGTTAATTATTATTTATTAATGTTTAATTACATATTATTAATTTATTTTACTTATTTATGATGATTTTTAGTTATTTGTGTATTTATTTTACATTTAATTATGCATATATTATTATTATTTATTTTTGTTATTTTTTATTTGAGCAGAAAATCGCGCAAGAACACGCAAAAACGTGTGAAAGGCGGGTTTCCAGTTATTTCTATGGGAATACAAACGTGCCAAAAACACCCAAATCAGCCCGATGGGAGCGACCTGTCACCCGCCTGCTCAGCGGGGATCAGCGGAGAGGTGTCCCCCCCCCCCCCCCCCGATGAGCAGGCGGATCTACTTGAACGGATCCGCTCCATCTGAAAGGGGCCTTAAAGGACTAGCGACAAAAACATAAATCATCTTCATTGAAAAGATCCAGAGATGTGGGCAGCTGAAGTTTTATGCAAATCTCAACTTCTGCTCCTTCTACCTCTCAAGCATTCTAATTGGTTCTGTAACATGATAGGCAGTTTACTGACCAATACAGATACTTGGAGGAGGAAGGAGTGGAGATTTTGATGGAACTTCAGCTGCCTTTATCACTGAATCTACAGACAAACATGTGGTTTTTACGGAGGGTAACCTTCACTTATGTATTTTATCATTACATGTTTAGCTTGAAATTTCCAAAGGTATAAAAATACAATAAAATTGTTCCTTTCTTTTTACTTTCTTTTAGTATATGAAGCAGGAAAAGCTGCAAAAGTCGGTTACCCACCCGCCGTTCCCACCGCCTGCCCTCCGTACTACATCTCCACCGTTCCTGTAGCTCCCGTTCCACCGCCAATGATAATGGAAAAGCAGCATGTGCCCCCGCTGGTGCAAAGTGACTCACTACCAGGGCAAAATGGTAATTGGAGATTGTGATGTTGGTGGACAGATTGGGCGCATACAGTGAAATGTGAGAATGGAACAGATACAGTATCTCACAAAAGTAAGTACACCCCTCACAATTTTTGTAAATATTTCATTCTATCTTTTCATGTGACAACACTGAAGAAATGACACTTTGCTACAATGTAAAGTAGTGAGTGTACAGCTTGTATAACAGTGTAAATTTGCTGTCCCCTCAAAATAACTCAACACACAGCCATTAATGTCCAAACCGCTGGCAACAAAAGTGAGTACACCCCTAAGTGAAAATGTCTAAATTGGGCCCAAAGTGTCAATATTTTGTGTGGCCACCATTATTTTCCAGCACTGCCTTAACCCTCCTGGGCATGGAGGTCACCAGAGCTTCACAGGTTGTCACTGGAGTCCTCTTCCCCTCTTCCATGACGACATCACGGAGCTGGTGGATGTTGGAGATCTTGCGCTCCTCCACCTTCCGTTTGAGGATGTCCCACAGATGATCAATAAGGTTTAGGTCTGGAGACATGCTTGGCCAGTCCATCACCTTTACTCTCAGCTTCTTTAGCAAGGCAGTGGTGATCTTGGAGGTGTGTTTTTTTTCAAATATAATTTTTATTGTTTTTTTTTTTGAGCCGGGGTAAAGCCCCACAAGATACAATAAGGACACAAAAAACAGCGAAGGTCGCAGCCTCCAGAATCTACAGTACAGTAGGTTATGTTAAATAGGATTGCATTTCAGGTGTTTTGGAGGTGTGTTTGGGGTCGTTATCATGCTGGAATACTGCCCTGCGGCCCAGACTCTGAAGGGAGGGGATCATGCTCTGCTTCAGTATGTCACAGTACATGTTGACATTCATGGTCCTCAATGAACTGTAGCTCCCCAGTGCCGGCAGCACTCAAGTAGCCCCAGACCATGACACTCCCACCACCATGCTTGACTGTAGGCAAGACACACTTGTCTTTGTACTCCTCACCTGGTTGCCGCCACACACGCCTGACACCATCTGAACCAAATAAGTTTATCTTGGTCTCACCAGATCACAGGACATGGTTCCAGTAATCCATGTCCTTAGTCTGCTTGTCTTCAGCAAACTGTTTGTGGGCTTTCTTGTGCATCATCTTTAGAAGAGGCTTCCTTCTGGGACGGCAGCCATGCAGACCAATTTGATGCAGTGTGCAGCGTATGGTCTGAGTACTGACAGGCTGACCCCCCATCCCTTCAACCTCTGCAGCAATGCTGGCAGCACTCATACGTCTATTTCCCAAAGTCAACCTCTGGATATGACGCTGAGCACGTGCACTCAACTTCTTTGGTCGACCATGACGAGGCCTTTTCTGAGTGGAACCTGTTCTTATAGTCTAGGCCATCTTTATGTAGAGCAACAATTCTTTTTTTCATATCCTCAGAGAGTTCTTTGCCATGAGGTGCCATGCTGAACTTCCAGTGACCAGTATGAGAGAGTGAGAGCGATAACACCAAATTTAACACACCTGCTCCCCATTCACACATGAGACCCTGTAACACTAACGAGTCACATGACACCGTGGAGGGAAAATGGCTAATTGGGTCCAATTTGGACATTTTCACTTAAGGGTGTACTCACTTTTGTTGCCAGCGGTTTCGACATTAATGGCTGTGTGTTGAGTTATTTTGAGGGGACAGAAAATGTACACTGTTATACAAGCTGTACACTCACTACATTGTAGCAAAGTGTCATTTCTTCAGTGTTGTCACATGAAAAGATAGAATAAAATATTTACAGAAATGTGAGGGGTGTACTAACGTCTGTGAGATACTGTGCCTCTGTACAGTATAGAGAGCAACATGCAACTGCAGAACCAGACTGGGGACAAATAAGGCATAGAGGTTACTAGATAAACAAAAAAAAAACTGGGGACATTCTAATGACCCCGCCCACTTTATGGTCACACCTACAACTTCACCCCCCCCCCCCCCCATTTGTAGCCAAATCCACAAAATCATGCACCCATTTTTTAACATGCTCTCAAACAATTGGTCACGGACTTTTGGAACAAGAGGCAGACACCATATCAGAGTAGAAGGTGTGGAAAACACAAACAGGGAACACATTTAACCTTTTGATCGCCCCTGATGTTAACCCCTTCCCTGCCAGTGTCATTAGTACAATAACAGTGCAATATTTTTAGCACTGATCACTGTATTAATGTCACTGGTTCCAAAAAAAGTGCCAAAAATGTCAGTTAGGTGTCCGACCTATCCGCCGCAATGTTGCAGTCCGGCTAAAAATTGCAGAAAAATGCCACAAATCTATCCCCTATTTTGTAGACGCTATAACTTTTGCGCAAATCAAATAATATACACTTATTGTGGTTTTTTTTATTATTAAAAATATGTAGAAGAATACATATCGGCCTAAACTGATAATTACATTTGTTTTTTAAATATTTAATTTTTTTTGAATATGTATTATAGCAGAAAGTAAAAAATATTATTTTTTTTTTTTTCAAAATTGTCGGTCATTTTTTGTTTATAAAATAAGAACCGCAGAGGTGATAAAATACCACCAAAAGAAAGCTCTATTTGTGGGGAAAAAAGGACGTCAATTTTGTTCATGTACAGCGTCGCACGACCGCGCAATTGTCAGTTAATGTAACAGTACTGTATCGCAAAAAATGGCCTGGTCATGAAGGGGGGTAAATCCTTCCGGGGCTGAAGTGGTTAATGCATTCCCTGCATTAACCACTTGATCTCCAGAAGATTTACCCCCCTTCATGACCAGGCCATTTTTTGCTGTATGGCACTGCGTTACTTTAACTGTCAGTTGCGCGGTCGTGCGACACTGTATATAAATTTTTATTAATTTGTTCACACAAATAGAGCTTTCTTTTGGGGGTATTTGGTCACCTCTGCGGTTTTTGGTTTTTTTGCGCTATAAATGAAAAAAGACCAAAAATATTTGAAAATAAAAACAATATTTTTTATTTTCTGCTATAACACACATTCAATAAATTTAAAAGAAAAAATCAAATTTCTTCATCAATTTAGGCCAATATGTATTCTGTAGGGCTGGGCGATTTTCCCCCCAAAAAAATCTGCGATTTGTTTTATAAAAAACTCGATATTCGATTCGATTTTTTTTTTATTATATTAATTGAAGTGCATCAACAAACAAAATTGCAAAGGCAAACCCTTTCTCTAACTGCAAAGTCAGTGTGCAACAAAGATTGTTAAACATCCAAATTATTAATACTGTATTTGGATTTAGCTAATAAAACAACAAAAAATCTTAAGGTTACTCTTAGTTGAATTGAACTGTGCCCATGCCTCACTGTGCCCAATGCCTCACTGTGCCCGTGCTTCAATCACTGTGCCCGTACCTGATGCAGATTTTCATGGGATACGGATTTTACTGCTACACCGGCGGCCATTCCAGTATTCAAAAGCCGCGCCTCCTCCTCGTCTGTGATAGGCGGAACACTCAATTTCCCAGCATTCAGTGTTCCGCCTATCATGGACATCCGCTCATCCTCATAACACAGACGAGGATGAGTGGATGTCCGTGATAGGCTGAACACTGCCTGCTGTGAAATTGAGTGTTCCGCCTATCACAGACGACGAGGACTCGGGAGGCGCGGCTTTTGAACACTGCAATGGCCGCCGTCTGTCTGCATGACACGCTGATCAGGTAGGCAGACGGCGGCTTGCGGTTAGTTAGTGTTACATTACATCTACTCGCGGCGGCTGCGGCGAGTAGATGTAATTGGGGTAACGCCGCCCAGTGCCATTCCGGATACGCCCCCTGCAGCCCTGCTACAGAAACTTTGAAGGAAAAAAAAAAAATTAAAAAAATAAAATAAAAAAAAATGTAAAAAAAATTAAAATATATAAAAAAATCGATTTTCTTCAAATCTGAATCGATTTGAACTCAAAACTCGATTCAAAATTAAAAAAAATTTCCCAGCCCTAGTATTCTGCTATATATTTTTGTTAAAAAAAAATCCCAATGAGCGGATATTAATTAGTTTGCGCAAAAGTTATAGTTTCTACAAACTATGATCTACGGGAATTTTTATTTGTTTGTTTTTTTATACTAATAATGGTGGCGATCAGCGACTTATAGCAGGACTGCGATAGTATGGTGGGCAATTGGACACCTAATGCCCCGTACACCCGGTCGGACTATTGTCCGGGCAAAAGAACATCGGAATTCCATCGGAGTAAAAGAGAATATGTTCTCTATCTAAACTCCGACGGAAATTCCTCGGAATTAAGTCAGATGGGGCCCACACACGGTCGGAATTTCCGATGAAAAAATTCCGTCTGACTTTTTTCATCGGAAATTTCGACCGTGTGTACAAGGCATAACTGACACTTTTGACACTTTGCGGGAACCAGTGAGACTAACACAGTGATCAGTGCTGAAAATAAACACTGTCACTGTACTAATGACACTGGCTGGGAAGGGGTTAAACATCTAGGACACTTTGCAGGGAAACAAAAACCGGAACATCCCCGCTGACAGGACAGAGCTCGGTAATGTTTACATACACAGAGCTCTGTCCTGTCTTTCTCCTCACCGATCAGCGAGTGCCGGGGGTCCTCCATTGGCCGGCACCCGCTGAACAGCACAGTTGGCGCGCCCCCTACCCGGAAGAGCAGAGTCATGTGTATATATACACGTTGAGCAGGAATAGCAAGGATGTATTTCTGGACAGCCGCACTCTTGAAAAATTATAGCCTTTATTAAAATAAGGACAGCACTAAAAGTCACAGCAAGCAAAAACTCCGGACAACTGACGCGTTTCACACTCTAGTGTATAGTCATAGCTATGACTAAACACTAGATAGAGCGTGAAACGCGTCAGTTGTCCGGAGTTTTTGCTTGCTGTGACTTTTAGTGCTGTCCTTATTTTAATAAAGGCTATAATTTTTCAAGAGTGCGGCTGTCCAGAAATACATCCTTGCTATTCCTGCTCTGCTGATTGCATTGTCTGCACCTGAGATCTCTGTGGGTGGATTACTTCCAAGGTTCCATCTGGAGCGGCTATCTTTCTTTCTCCTATATATACACGTTATTCTGTGCAGCGGGCAGTAAAGCTACAGTGTGCGGTTGGCAAGTGGTTAAAGCGGAGTTCCACCCAAAAGTTCTGCACCTTTCGGGGGGGGGGAGGAGCCCACCAAGCGGTTTATTATGGTGGTGAACGCAGAAGAGGAGGTGTCCCACGCGCCAGCAGGGGACCCCAGTAAAAAAGTTTTGGGGCCGCTCTGTGCAGTACTATTGCAAAGAGGAGGTAAGTATAACATGTTTATTATTTGAAGAAAATATTTTAACTTTTACAAACTTTTTAATCATCATTATTGGCCTTTTGCCACTAATGAATTGAAACACATTGGTATTGGTATGTAGAAATATGTCTGTTTATACTGTACACTGCAGATTACAGACAGTCTAAAAATTTATGTTCATACCAACCTGGATTGACAGCGCTCAAAGCACAGGGAGTAAATGGAGACCACAGGCTATATTTGCAGAAGTGGAACTTAAGGCAAACAGTTAAATACACTCTTGAAACACATACACTATATTACCAAAAGTATTGGGACGCCAGCCCTTACACATGTTAAATAGAAAGTATTCAGCGCAAACAGAATAATGAAACAAACAAATTTAGAACAATTGCAAGCTGACACTTAAAGGGGTTGTAAAGGTTTGTTTTTTATTTTCAGGATAGGTTCCTTTAAGCTAGTGCATTGTTGGTTCGCTTACCTTTTCCTTCTATTTCCCTTCTAAATGTTTTTTTTCCTTTGTTTTCTTTGTCTGAATTTCTCATTTCCTGTTCCTCCTCAGTAAGCTCTTCAGTAAACTGTTCTGGTTTACTGAGGTGAAACAGAAAGTGAGAAATTCAGACAAAGAAAAAAAAGATTTAGAAGGGAAATCGAAGGAAAAGGTAAGTGAACCAACAATGCACCCATTTAGAAAATAAAAAACGAACCTTTACAACCCCTTTAAGGTTAACTCAAATTATACCTCAGCAGACAGTAAAACATAGAATAGTGCAGCGCAAATAAAATTAATAGTCCATATAGATAATAAATGATCCAAATGGTAGCAATAAAAATGTGAACAGATCAGAAAAGCTCCCCAATATTGGTGCTATGATGGACGAGATGGTACAGCGGTGATGTGAATCCCTCCACCACAGATATTCAAGCCTCTCACCTCATATCGATCTCAGAGTGGAAGTGCCGTTGTGCTCAAGATTCGCACTCCAACCGAGTGCAGGTATAAAAGCATGTAACGATAAGTTTCTAACCAAGAAAATGGCCGCGGGTGACGTCAGATGTGACTTCTCTCCCCCGTACGCGTTACGTCCGTAGGCAGGACTTCTTCAGCGTGGGGTTGGATGACACCTTGACGGCCCGCATTCTTTATATATATTACCATAGCAACCCTCAGCGAATCAGTCTCTCAGGTACAATGACCAATCACAATTCCTGTATGTAAAGTCACACCAGGAGAGCCGTTCGTAAGGGATATGGATTGTAACAGAAATGCAAAATAGATGAATTCATAAAGAGTGACTGGCGCCATTCATTAAAAACGATATAAGAGTAACAATACTCATTATAAGATAGATAAACCTAAAAAGGCACTCGAGTTACGAGATTTAAAGGGGGAGAGTTCCTCGTTTAAAGAAGTACTCTACCCGGAGTAAAATATATTCACGTCAAAAACGTAAAAAACTGACATCAATCCACGGCCATCCTCTTGAAACCAAAAAAAATATGCAAATTTACTACAAATGCTAATAAAAAAATGTATAAATTTTGCTGAGGGTTGCTATGGTAATATATATAAAGAACGCGGGCCGTCGACGTGTCATCCAACCCCACGCTGAAGAAGTCCCGCCTACGGATGTAACGCGTACGGTGAGAGGAGTCGGTTGCAGTGCGAATTTTGAGCACAACGGCACTTCCACTCTGAGATCGATACCCCAGGTGTGGGTTAACAGGCTGTGTGACCTGTCTCAGGTCGAATATATGAGGTGAGAGGCTTGAATATCTGTGGTGGAGGGATTCACATCACCGCTGTACCGTCTCGTCCATCATAGCACATTGGGAAGCTTTTCTGATCTGTTCACATTTTCAATTGCTACCATTTGAATCATTTATTATCTATATGGACTATTAATTTTATTTGCGCTGCACTATTCTATGTTTTACTTTACAGGCACATGAACGTTAATGGCATCTCAGTCTTAATCCGTAGGGTTCAATATTGAGTTGGCCCACCCTTTGCAGCTATAACAGCTTCAACACTGGGAAGGCCGTCCACAAGGTTTAGGAGGGTGTCTATGGGAATGTTTGACCATTCTTCCAGAAGCGCATTTGTGAGGTTGGGCACCGATGTTGGACGAGAAGACTTGGCTTGCAATCTCCGCTCTAATTCATCCCAAAGGAGTTCTATCTGGTTGAGGTCAGGACAGTAAAGTTCCTCCACCCCAAACGTGCAGTCATGTTGGGACAGGAAGGGGCCATCCCCAAACAGTTCCCACAAAGTTGGGAGCATGAAATTGTCCAATGGTATGCTGACGCCTTAAGAGTTCCCTTCACTGGAACTAAGGGGCTAAGAACAACCCCTGAAAAACAACCCCAAACCATAATCCCCCCTCCACCAAACGATTTGGAGGGGTGGCCATTACTTTTGGCAATATAGTGTGGATGAGCGAGTTTGGGGTGGAGGAACTTGACTGGCCTGCACAGAATCCTGGCCTCAACCCGATAGAACACCTGTGGGATGAACTGCGAGCCAGGCCTTCTTGTCCAATATCAGTGCCTGACCTCACAAATACACTTCTGGAAGAATGGTCAAACATTCCCATAGACACCCTCCTAAACCTTGTGGACGGCCTTCCCAGAAGAGTTGAAGCTCTTATAGCTGCAAAGGTGGGCCAACTCAATATTGAACCCTACGGACTAAGACTGGGATGCCATTAACGTTCATGTGCGTGTAAAGGCAGGTGTCCCAATACTTTTGACAATATAGTGTATGTGAAATGTTTTACTTGCCATAGGATTTGTGATTGTGTATCCAGTTTTATGATCCAGGTACCCCAACGCTATGGAGTTGATTTACTAAAACGGGAGCGTACAAATTCTGGTGCAGGTCTGCATAGAAACCAATCAGCTTCCAGGGTTTATTGTCAAAACTTAACTGAACAAGCTGAAGCTAGAAGCTGATTGGCTAACATGCACAGCTGCACCAGATTCTGAGTGCTCCAGTTTTAGTAAGTCTCCCCCAATGAATAGAGATAAACAATATTACTTTTCTCCAATGCTGCTAATCAGGGCAACATGGTCACTGAATCAACAATGCAGAAGCATCACCAAACTGATGGGGTCATCACTTTGTAGTCTCCTTCTGCCAGTTCCCACTGCTCTGGCATAACTGTGCAAGGCAGTAGAGTCTGATTGATGCACGGTGCTGCTTCTCCCTTTTCTAGTCTGGGGTTTATAGCTGGTATAAGTACATAGTAAGGCACTTACATTAGCTTTATTTAGAACTTTTTCATTTTAAACCAAATCGCCAAACAGACATAAAACACACTATTTAACTAGTTATGTCTTTATTCGGTAGCATTAAATGTATTTTTTGTATAGAGCTAAGATAAATACCTTAAAAGAGAAGTAATGTTTTTTTTTTTTTTTCTCCATCCAGGGCCGGTGCTACCACTAGGCAAACTAGGCAGCCACCCAGGGCACACTGCTGCCTAGGGGCGCCCGGCCACTGGTATTCCTACTCTCTTCTCTCTGCAAAAAGCAACTAAGTCTCAGCATCAGCAGGCAGCCGCCACTCCGTTTGTACATAGTGTCAGAGGCACAGTGGTGGCGGAGGACTGTTTCCCAACTCCCGAATGAATGGAAGCAAGCAAACATTCATTGATGGGCACTAGTAGGCTGCATTGGATGGGCGCTGGTGAGGCTGCATTTGATGGGCACTGGTAGGCTGCATTTGATGGGCGCTTCACTAACCACTTAAGGACCGGACCAATACGCAGCATAAAGGCCAGGTCCCTTTTTGCGATTCGGCACTGCGTCGCTTTAACTGACAGATGCGCGGTCGTGCGACGTGGCTCCCAAACAAAATTGGCGTCCTTTCTTTTCCACAAATAGAGCTTTCTTTTGGTGGTATTTGATCATCTCTGCGGTTTTTATTTTTTTGCGCTATAAACAAAAATAGAGCGACAGTTTTGAAAAAATTTACAGATTTTTTACTTTTTGCTATAATAAATATCCCCAACAAATATAAAAAAAAACATATTTTTTTCCTCAGTTTAGGCCGATACGTATTCTTCTACATATTTTTGGTAAAAAAAATCGGCGTTTATTAATCGGTTTGCGCAAAAATTAAAGCATTTACAAAATAGGGGATAGTTTTAAGGCATTTTTATTATTTATTTTTTTTACTAGTAATGGCGGCGATCAGCGATTTTTTCCGTGACTGCGACATTATGGCGGACACATCGGACACTTTTGACACATTTTTAAGACCATTGTCATTTTTACAGCGATCAGTGCAATAAAAATGCACTGGTTACTGTAAAAATGACACTGGCAGTGAAGGGGGTTAACCATTGGGGGTGCTGGAGGGGTTAAGTGTGCCTAGGGGCGTGTTTCTAACTGAGGGGGGGCGGGGCTACGAGTGACACGTCACCAATCTCTGCTCTGATTACACAGAGCGGAGATCGGTGACAGTGTCAGTAGGGGAGCGGGGAGATGTTGTGTTTACACTAACATCTCCCCGCTCCATGCCTCCGTGAGACGATCGTGGGGATCTCCGCGGCGATCGAGTCCGTGGGACCCGCGGTCCGACTCATGGGGAAGGCAGGGGGGTCGTGAGCGCACCCGACCCTGACGTCGGCAGTTAAAGGGCCACGTACAGGTACGTGATTGTGCCTGTACGAGCCATTCTGCTGACGTATATATATAGAGCGAGCGGTCCTTAAGTGGTTAAAAAGGTGGGGTATACATGGGCAGGGCGAAGGGGGTGGAGCCAAGGGGGGTGCAGCAAAATTAGGTTTCGCCTAGGGTATCATAAATCCTTGCACCAGCCCTGCCTCCATCATACTTACCTCGGTGGATGCAGAATGGGTCCGATGCTGCATCTCTCCCCCGGTGCCTCTACACTGAGAACCGAGCAATCAAACACCGCTGATCGCTTGGTTCTCACAGCTCCATGAGCAGAGAGCTGGAGACTGTCAGTCACAGCTCTCGACTCTTCTCCATTCTCGCTCACTGGAGTAATGGGTTGTGGAGGGAGTTGGAGCGGCCGTCTCAGGCTCTCAGCAGGTCGCTGAAAGGCTAAGCGGGGTGTCAGTCCTGGCGGATCCAGACTCCGTGGTCGGGATGACGCGGTGCCTGGACTGACATTGGTGACGTCAGCAGGGAGCGGACTTCAGTCCGCTCTCTGCTGAAAACAGGTCACAGGAATCCAAAACGAATTGCACTCCTGCAATCCACAGGAGAAGTCCAGCCAAACGAGCTTTGGCTAAACTTCTCCTTTAATTCATGTTCAGTTGAGTCTCGTGGAATCCCTTGCACATTATCAGGCTGGGTTAACATATATGTGAATTGGATGAGGGTATCCCCACATCCAATCCGCATGACAGGAGAGTGTGACTGGCTATCAATGGTTCTGGTTCACACAGCTCCAAGGGTGGCCACGGTCTGCATTTGGAAAGGGTCCTGTGCGTCTTCTGGTCCAATTCAGGTGCAAATTCAGGCAAAACTTCGGACCTGAAGTAGATATTTGCCAGCACACCATGGATTGACAAAAAGTAGCGTCCAAGCAGGTAGTCTATTGTATGATCACAACATAAGAAGAGTGCAACGTTTCGGAGTCATGCAGGACCCCTTCGTCAGGCATGTGATGAGGCAGGCAAAAGTCAGGCAAAGATTCGGACCTGAATCAGTGAACAGGGACGCACCGGACCCCATGCTGTGAGCCACGGCCGCAGCAAGTGTGAACAGAGCCTCATTTGGAATAGTAGTTTTGACCAGTCAGGGCTCAGTCACCAGTGGGAACTTGCTTACAAGAGGTGAGTACACAGACCTTCATTGTCTAATGAGCTTCAAGGCCAGTATGTGAACAAGCTGTATTCCATAAATCATAGGTTTTCATTAAACCTACACTTACCAACCCTCCCAATCCCACCTGCTTACTTACAGCATGTGAACAGGACAGCCACAGCCCACTCTGATACAAACAAACACAGGATGAAACCCATAGGTGTGCGTAGCCTATTGCATTAGGGTGTGCACCTCAAACCTCAAACACACACGCCTTTCTCTGCAGCCTCAGCTGCACTGGACAGTGAATGCATGGGACGTGCTCTGAGCATCTTCCTGTTCATTCACATACTGAAGCATAGTAAACTCAGGTGAACAGATTCCAAGACACTATGCCACTGGTCCTCCTCGAAGGTGCCAACATCTCTCTCCCAACTTTCCAAGGCTTTACAGGGATAGCCCTCTAAGTAAGCTAAGAGGGGCATCCTATAGCACTGTGAGATGAGACCTTTCGTAGATGGCGAATGTTGAATGAGGTAGAAAATAAGGGTAGGAGACATACGCCAGTTTCAAGACGGGCCTTAGGCTGCCACTGCAACTCAACATCTTTGAGATTAAATGGAACACCAATTGTTAGCCAGGTCTTCTCATCCAACCTCAGTCTCCAACCTGACAGATGCTCCTTTGGCTTAATGGGCCCAAATTCCCATAGAGACACTCCACAATCTTGTGGAGAACCTTCCCATAAGAGTGGTATAAGCAATCAGCTGTGATACAAGGCATTAGTGCCTACCCAAGCCTAAAGTACCAGTTATGACTAGAGCTGGACTTTAAAATAGCTACGTATTTCTTTGTTTTCACAGTGCGAAAAGGTTACCGCATTCAAGCCGACAAGGAGCGAGATTCCATGAAGGTCCTTTATTACGTGGAGAAAGAACTAGCCCAGTTTGACCCAGCCCGCCGGATGCGAGAGAGATGTAAGTGTTTTTCTGTTCAGTACATTATCAGTGAAAGACTAAATTCAGCACACCAGAGTCGGTGTTTAATCTTAGATTTCTGAACCTCTGCGAAATTGCATCATTTTATTAATAGTTGATGACTACCCACACAATGAGTCACCTATTCTTAGCGCTGTCATTTCTCTGCCTGTTCACGGATGTTCATTCTATTATCTGCATCAGAACTTTGCTTCATGGTACAGAACATTTACACAGACTCACATACTGGAGGTATAGGCACGCAAACCCACAAGCCTCAAAATATTCTGCTTTTTAATTCACAGTAGCTGACCGTATAAAATCATAACATATCCTGGTGGTTATCAAGGTAGAGTGAACCTGAGCTTAGTCCTCTGCAGTCGCTGATCACCTCTTGCATTAAGTCTGCATTCTTGGATCATCTCTTGTATCATGTCTGCAATCTCGGATCATCTCTTGCATCATGTCCATAGTCTCTGACCATCTCTTGTATCATGTCTGCAGTCTCTGATCATCTCTTGCATCATGTCTGCAGTCTCTGATGATCTCTTGCATCATGTCCATAGTCTCTGATCATGTCTGCAGTCTCTGACCATCTCTTGTATCATGTCTGCAGTCTCTGATCATCTCTTGTATCATGTCTGCAGTCTCGGATCATCTCTTGCATCATGTCCATAGTCGCTGACCATCTCTTGTATCATGTCTGCAGTCTCCGATCATCTCTTGTATCGTGTCTGCAGTCTCTGATCATCTCTTGCATTATGTCTGCAGTCTCGGACCATCTCTTGCATCATGTCCATAGTCTCTGACCATCTCTTGTATCATGTCTGCAGTCTCTAATCATCTCTTGTATCATGTAGGCAGTCTCTGATCATCTCTTATATCGTGTATGCAGTCTCTGACCATCTCTTGTATTATGTCTGCAGTCTCTGATCATCTCTTGCATCATGTCTGCAGTCTCTGATCATCTCTTATATCGTGTCTGCAGTCTCTGATCATCTCTTGCATTATGTCTTCAGTCTTGGATCATCTCTTGCATCATGTCCGCAGTCTCTGACCATCTCTTATATCATGTCTGCAGCCTCTGACCATCTTTTGTATCATGTCTGCAGTCTCTGACCATCTCTTGTATTGTGTCTGCAGTCTCTGACCATCTTTTGTACCATGTCTGCAGTCTCTGACCATCTTTTGGATCATGACATTAGTCTTTGACTATATCCTGTTGTGTGTTTGCTGTCTTTAAGACACTGAATATTTACCTATTTTTTTTTTAAGGGGGGCTCTTTGGTGATGGCAGTGGCTGCACATAGTCCCCCCCCCCCCCCATATCAAGAATGTTGACCACCGCTGTGCTAGTGAGTTTAAGGGTATATATGGTGTCAGTACCAGGACAGGGTCCTACAGCCCCCAAGGCAAGGATCCAGAACTGCTCCCCCCTCCCCCACTGATAATACATGCTGTAGAATGGGTGTACTATTTTTCTAATAAAATATTATGTGGAAATGTGTAAATCTGGGGTGAAACCATTGATAAATAGACCCCCTTGTATGTTTTTGTCCTATATCTAAGCAGCCAGCTTTGTTTGCCTTTTGTCTCTGCGCTAAAGTTGCCGCCATAATTCTAGCTCCTGCTGGCTCATTCCTACGACGACAGGGATAGAATTTTGTTTAGCAAATTTTTCTTCTGGGAGACAATGAAAGTAATTTTCCGTGTGTCAATGGCTCCTTTGTAAATGGTATAATAAGTCTTTCAGTAGTACAATGTAATAATAAAACGTATATGCTTCATCACAACTGTGTAGGACCGATATGAAGAACGTTACACAGCTATCAATGATGTGCCTGCTTTTCAAGCATCTCATTTCCTACCTGTGATAATTGTAATTTCTCTTCTTTACAGTTATTTAGATAACACGATTGTAAACCTTTAAATGTATTGTTTTCCATACAGCTGCAATTTTCTATTACCTTCTTCTCTTCAAGGGTAGAATTCCCTCACTGATAAGCATGTCCATGGTGCAAAATGTTGGATCACATAGTCTTCTGTCTTGGGATTGCTCATCATCACAAAACAGCAAGACAATATATCAGCTGAACCATGGATATGTTTTTCAAGAGATGCACTGAATGGCCAAAAGTTTGTGAACCCCTGACCATTACACCTCCTTTTTGATTAAAAGCAGTGGCGTATCATCCATGTGTGCAGGGTGTGCGTTGCACACAGCCCAGAGGAAAGGGGGGCCCACTGTGCCCTGACCCACATTGCACACACAGATTACATAAAATAAATCAACATCCAACATTTCCCTGAGCCCTGAGTGGGTAAAGCAGGGGTGCCCTGAAGAGTAAGGGCCACTTAAGCGACTTGGTAACCGGTAGCGGGCCACAATGAGCAGAGCGGTGGACAGGATGTCCGTGTCCGCTCTGCATATGCAGAGCGGACACGTACACATCCCACTATACTGTACTTTTTTTTTTTTTTAGCGGAGCGGATTGGAGGTAGGACACAAGTAAGTTTACGTCTGCCACTCCTTGGAGGTGCATGGAGGGTGGAATTGGGTCAGACTGACCGTGTGAAAGGGGTCTAAGGCTGCTTTCACACTGATGCGCTGTGTTTTTTCCCGCACTGCGGGTGCAACGCAGTGTACCTTTGGCTTTCCTGCACTTTGCAAAAGACTTCTATTATATTCTGCAGGTTTGGTACACTTTCAGAAAGCTCACCAAACTCGCAGGTAATAACAGAAGTCTATGGCTCAGTGCAGGTAACCCGCAGGTGCACTGCTCTGCACCTGTGGATCAGTTTGAAAGCAGCCCAGTAACCGCTGCAGAAGAGATATGCCCAGATATACACTGTGATTTTAGTAATAAAATTACCTTTAATAACAGTATTCTATTCTAAACCATCCCAGAGCAGGAGGTTGCGGGCCACATCAAAGGGCTTCTCGAGCCACATGTGGCCCCCAGGCCACTGGTTGGGCACCACTGGGGTAAAGTATTGTCTCTAGGCATCAGGAGCCTTGAAACTTTTTTTCCCATCTTACGTGCAGGCGCCCGCATTTGCAGATGCTATGATTATAGTTCTGGTTGCCGCTGCCCACGGCCACTGTCTTGAAGTGGAGTAATATCATAGTCACATAGTAGGTGAGGTTGAAAAAAGACACAAGTCCATCAAGTCCAACCTATGTGTGTGATTATATGTCAGTATCTTGACTTGCTCCTCTTGAGGGCTGAGAGCAGGCTTGTGACAGCGGGAAATAGCGGGCACCTTGCTGAGGGGGGGGCACGCTGATCCCTCTGTTCACTGACAGGAGTGATTGCGGTATCACTTCTGTCAGAAGGAGCAGCGGCAGATAGCTGCAGCTGTAGAGAGGATTAGGCTTTCTCCTCCCTCCAGCCTGCAGGTGGCAATAGAGAGCAGGTGCTGAGACTCAGTCCCTCAGTCTTAGAACAGTGCCGTTGTGCAGTGAGGGCAGGCTGTCTTTCTTCATCTATCCCCTTATGTCATTGCTGGAGGGATGAAGAAGAAGATGCTTCACAGTGTGGTCTGTAAGTACAAGGGGGAAGAGGAGGGGGCAATTTAGCGCCAGACCTTCGCACTACTCCTGAGACCCACTGTCAAATATAAATGTTACCATATCCATGCTCACTCTATACACAGTAACGGCCTCTTGTATTACGTTGTCTTTTTAGTGTTGTCGTTTTCAGGGAAATGATAGCTAACGTGATCTCCTCTTATACTTGTGTCACTTGCATTTCCTTTCCTAGACAGCCACACAATCTCGGAGTTAAGTTCCCTGCATGACGACAACTCGCACTACAATCGTTCCTATCGCCAAGTCCGCAGGAAGCCTCTTCCCTCCAGCTGTAATGTCGATGGGGATGCAGAATATTGGTCTGGCGTAGTCGGGGGAACCACGAGGTCCTCCAAATTCAGGGATGACAGAGAGAGTTTCAGGAGTAGGTAAGTAAATGTGTCCCAAGGTTTTTCATATATGTCGGCATACAGCAATGAAATACATACTGTACCCCTGATCTACTGGGAATGGCTAAATCTGTCCAGTCATACTACTATCATATTGTACAATCTGAAGGCCAAGGTATAAGGAGACAGAAATGAAAGAAAAATCTAAATGTAAAGCTGAGCATACAGTGGGGAGGGTTTACTACAACTGGTGCACTCATAATTTGGTGCAGCTGTGCATGGTAGCCAATCAGCTTCTAACTTCAGATTGTTCAATTAAGCTTTCACAATATAACCTGGAAGCTGATTGGTTTCCATGCAGAGTTGCACCAGATTTTGCACTCCCCAGTTTTAGAAAATAACCCCCAATGTATGGTCTGATTGTAAATTCAAGTTAAAAGGTCTGACACGACCCCCCACCCCTCCAGCTGAATCAGAGCTGGAGCTCTCCAGTCAAAAAATGAAACACTTTCTTTCTACTGATTGGAAAGCTCTAACTCTGACTTATCGGGGGGCAACTGAACACAGTTTCTAAATTTTTAGTTTTCTTTTAACCATGTGGCTGTTAAATATATAAACATGTTATGGGGTCCTCATGTCTCCAAGATCACTGGGGGTCAGAACGGCCATGCTTTTTCCTTCCTGCCCCCACCCCCACCATTGACAGTTATGACAAGAAAAGGAGAGGAGATTGCAAGACAAGAGAGGGCCATGACTGTTGAAGGGTATGGGGAACCCTACGACAGGTTGTGTTTCTGCAAGGATTTATTTCCCAGTGTGCACCCATTGGGGGGGGGGGGGGTTTAAAAGAGAAGTCCAGAAATCCCAAAAAAGAAATTCATAGTCACCCAGGTGGATCCAGCATCGGTCTCCCAGCACTTTTAAGACTGAGAAGTGAGCAATCAAAGACCACTGATGTCTAAGTTCTGGGTCTTCACTGAGCAGAGAGTTGGTGACTGTCAGACACTAGCTCTTTGCTCTGCCCCTCCAGCACTCACTGCTGTGCAGGGGGCGGGATAGTCTGACTCAGGCTCGCGACGGCGTGCTGAAAGGCTGAGCCAGCTGCCAGTCCAGGCACCTGGTGGATGCCAACATTAAAGTCAGAATCTCTCCAGAGACTGGGCTAGCTCTATGATGTCAGCCGACAGTGGACTCTTGCCCGCTATAGGCTGAAAACGGGTCACAGGAGTGCAGAATGAAGTGCACTCCTGTGATCCCCAGGAGAAGTAGGACTAAAAGAGGCTTGGCCCCACTTCTCCTTTAACCATATGGCCAGGAAGTAAGGGCAAATCTCTGCAATGGAGAGACAAACTGCAACAGTTAAAATGGGTGAAGTCTTAAAACCTTTCCCAGCTTAGTAGTACTTTCCATGTTTTCCAGTCTTGGTGACATCCGCTCTTCTCATTTCTTGTCCTGGTGTCACAGAGACAGGAAATTATGTAAATTCTCCACAACAGAGGTCATAGACAGCAATAAAAGCTTGATGGGCATTTTTCCTTTTCCCAAGTCTAATTTAAACAACTCTAAAACATTTTAACTAGAATCAACTGTACAGATGAAAGAGCCCAAGGGTTTTTACTATAGCCGAGGTGCCTGTGGATAGATCCATTATGCAGTTCACTGTGAGAACCCTATGATGTTATTCACAGAAAGTCCCAAAGAATGTTAGAAAGTAACGTTCTTCTGAAGTTCATACAGTTTTTTGAACCGTGTAATAAATCCATCAAATGGTGCCTGTGCAACAGTAGATACCTTTGGGCTTTTTTTGTCTGACTTTATACAATCCTAACATTCCCCAAGCAGACCTAGCACTAGCCTACCCCAAGCAATAGTTTCACAACCGTCGTGGAGACAGATCTACTCTCCATAAGTACTCATCAAAGGTTACAGATAGCTCTCTTATGGTCAACCACAACCTCACCAGATGTACGTTGTTCAACCATATTCCTTCTGTTTAATAAGAGCTCTCCTGCCTTCCCTCTTTTTTCCTTTTTCTTTTGATCTTCCTGACTGTCTTTATTTCCTCACTCCAAGAACTACAAAATATAGATTGGTTGAAATTAGTCTTTATTTGTTAGGATCAACATTTGTTTTTTATAAGACATCACTGTTCTCAAAAATGACTATGCATAAATAAATCTTGCAAGGATTTTAGCACCTCAAATATACATTGATCTTTCTTCACAGCCTCCAACGACCAACATCTGAAGTCCTAGAAAGGAAATCCTTTCCCATGGCAGTTCAAGCTGTTTCTACTGATGAGTTAGCAGCATTCGCAGACTCATATAAACAGAGGCCCCGGAGGGCCGACAGTCGGGGCCCTTGCTCAGGACCAAGGTTTGAGCGATCTGAGTCAAGAGGAAGATCAGTCTACCAGGACAGCTCAACCGAAGACTACTATGGAAAACGAAACCATGGAAGGGAGCTCTTTTCAGACAATGAACGAGGCTGGTCATTCAGCCCTTCTAGGATACGAGCCCCAGAGGACAAGCATCTTCCCAAAAGGATATCTAGAATGGGACAGAGTTACGATGACGCTTACCTTAGCAGTATTCTAGAACGGAAGTCAAGGGGTATCGAGGAAACCAGCATCACCCCACGGCAAAATTCAAGCCGCAGCTACGGTCGATCTCCAACAATCAAGACTGGAGAAGGAAAGGACCATAACAAAGTTGAGGAAGAAGACTCGCTTCCTCCCTACAGCGAAAGAGAGCTAGCCAGGGCTCTCCCGTTTCGTTCAAGAGAACATTCCTATCTCAGCACCTCCGACAAGAGGAAGAAAAAGGAGCAGCCCAGTAAAACAGTGAGAAAAGCCTTCTTTTTTTACATGAATGGGTCACAGGCCAAATGGGGTTGGAGGGCGTTGTCAAAAATTTAAGAAAAAGAGTGGGGAGGATGTGTGTGTGTGGACATTCTTATATGACATATTGTGCCATTTCGGAGATGTTTGTGGACCATAAACATTGAAAATGCATGCTGTATAAAAGCAGCTCTTCAATATCCTTCTACCACCTTTCGAAAAGGGACGTGTTCTTGTCCACTTTTTTTCGGGTATGTCAATAAAACAAGTAACACGGGAAAAACATTGGCTGTTCGGACAATTCTCCATGAAATGGACATTGGGTATTTTAAATAATGTCTCTTTTTTTTTTTTTTTTTACATTCTGTACATTTAGACTCCAGATGTAATTGTCTTGTGAAGGCATGGTGAAAAATTGGGAAAATTTTGTCTGAGTCGAATTTCTTTGTAAAGAAATAAAAAACAAAATTCAGTCTGGGAGTTTCGGCAGTTCCACTCTTTAAGGGTGATCTTGTGGTTATTATCTTGATATTATGAAACTTAGATTGAATTGTAGTAGAAACTTATAACCTGCATCGTCTTTCAATTATTAAAAAAAAAAAAAGTTGCAACAGAAGACTTTTAAATTTTCTTGACCAGACATTATTTTTGGTGTCAATAAAAAAAAAAATACTATACATGACCAAAACATGTTCAAAAATGAAATTGTTTGTGTTGCTGCTGCATATTATTTTTGTTCCCCAATTACTTTATATGAAATTGTAAGTGTGGCAGCTTTTTACATGTCGAAAATTAAACTTTTTGAAAAATATTAAATGTATTCACTTGGAACAAGAAAAAAAAAATTGAAAACAAGATGGTTGGTTTCCTTTATTGTTGGATCATTAGTTATTTCTCTTCTCTCTTTTTTATAGTTGTGTTGTTTTTACACAAAGAATGAGGGAAACAGCCAATGAGGCAAATCAATATTTCACCAGCACAATTAAAGAGAAATAAAATGCGTAATCCCAACCATCCAGTATATAACCCCCCCACCCATTCATATTTCATCTTGTGTGTTCTTTCACCCTTGTCATGAGTCACACATTTGACATCAATCACCATAGTCTGCCCTTATGAAAGAGATCTCATTAGTGTTACTCGTTTGTTTTATAAAAAATTGAACGTGGGTTGTACATCGTGTCTTGCCGCAGCTTATGATGCCCTGTGCGTAGCTTGAATGTATTGATGACAAAAAGGCGCCATTTTTTTTTTAAAGTGTAGACAGGGGATTTTTAATTCTAAGTCCTTGAGGTCAGGGAGAGTTTTATCATTTTGTTTTTTTTTTTCCATTTTTGTCATGTTCACATCTTACTGTTTATTATTTTTCGCAGGGTGATTTCCCAAACAGAATGTCCCTCGTTGTCTGACATCGTGAAAGACTTAAGGAAGATTCTCATTGGAGGAGGCACTGAGGCAGTCCTGGTTTACGAATGACAGAGCCATGAGCCACTGTGCTCCAAGGATTCCCTTCTTGACGTGGAAGACCTTTAACTAGCCTATTTACCACTGGACAGGAGACCATGTGCCTTGGGCCTTAAGTTGGAGCACTGGTCTCCTGCAGGGTATACAACCCAGAGTCTAATGGACCTCAAACAAAACAAAAAAAAAAAATAATAATCTGGAGGGATAGCAGGGCATCACAAGTTGCTGTGATTTTTAGATTCTGCAAGGACTAGCCTTAGAATATTTTAACAAACATTTTCTCCTAGATAAATTAATAGGGGTGATCGATGCCTCCATGCTCCAACATTCCTTATGTCTCACACTCAGTGTTATTTTTGTACCATTAAGACCTCTTTGTGCCTCTCATTCACACTGTCCCAAAGAAGGACCAGAGGTGTCTTTTTGTATGCAGTGGGCAGAATTCATGGACATAGCTTTCACATTGGAAAGAAAATTCATATTAATATTTGTAATATTAGAAGTGTTTTTTTTTTTTTTTTTTGCAGATTTTTTATTTTATTTTTTTTGACCTACAAAATAGATTTTAAAAATGGCACTGGCCCAAAACAGCAAGCGAAAGATTAGTAAAGCCCAATTAAACTCTCAGTTAACGGCAGATAAATATTTTCCAGGTGCATCAAAAGAAATGATGTGTTTTAAGCCTGCCATAGATGGTTAAAATCTCGATTCGAACCATGTACGAGGGGGTGCTGCTAAGTATTGAGCCTTACCCAGATAAAATTGAGCTAGGAAGCTGTAACTGGCACACTATTTTATATATTCCCCAGGAAGTCAGTGCACTTGCCATATCTGTCCTGCAGCTTCTTAAGTCCCTGCAAATAAAATTCTTTCCGACTGCTGGTGTAACCACTCATTTGCAGCATTAGTTGCCTCCAGAACACTCCCAAATCGTTGTCCCTTTAGGTGTTTTTTGAGATTGGAGAACAGATGATAGTCAGAAGGAGCCAGGTCGGGCGAATAGGGTGGATGGGGCATCACTTGAAAGCCTAAGGAGGTCATTTTCACCTGCAGTGTGTGACGAGGCTTTGTCATGGATGAAACCTTTGGAGAGCTTTCTTTGACGTCTATCCTTGATATTTTGCCTCGACTTTGTCAATAAAGCACAGTAATAGGTTGCATTGATGGTTGAAGCCTTTTGAAGGTAGTCCACCAGCAGAATTCCCTTCTTTTCCCCAAAAACTGTTGCCATTTTCTTCTGCACTGACTTTTACACACAGAACTTCTTTGGCCTGGGGGAACCACTGTGCCTCCATTCCTTAGCCCTGGTTCACACTGGTGCGATTTGACATGCGTTTTGACATGTCAAATCGCATGTCAAATCGGCGGCATTTGCCGGCAATGACACCGTTCTAATCGGTGCGACGCCGCATCTGTGGCGCTGCATCAATTTCAAAAAGTAGTTTCTGTATTACTTTTTGCAATTTCGGGCCACGATTTACATTGACATCTGTGCAGAAACCTGCACAGATGTCTCTGAAATTGCGGCCGAAATCAGGACTGACAGGCGGGAGTGAAATTGTGCGAGTTCAGCTGAACTCGCACAGCTTCACTCCCGCAGCCCAGTGTGAACCTGGGCTAAAGCCTCGTACACACGGTCGGACTTCAAACAAACTTTTCAGTGGATTTTTGTCCGAAGGGAGTTGGCCGGGCACACCCATAGCATACACACGGCAGGACTTTTCTGCAAACCTTCCCAAAACTTTCCCAACATCATGTGGTTTTTATGCTATTTTCTGCTCTTTACCGCCACTCTTTGGTCAACTTTTGCCATTGTTTTTGATTTTAACATTGGTTCTGAGCATGCGTATTTGTACTTCGGACAAAAGTCTGATGGATTTCTGTACACACGGTCGGACTTTTCACCATCGGACTTTTGTTGCCGAAAAGTTTGTCCAATGGAGCGTGCACACGGTCGGGTTTTTTGAAAACTTGCTAATTTTGAAGTTTGTTGGCAAAAAGTCTGACCGTGTGTACGGGCCTTTAGACTGTTCCTTTGTCTCAGGATCATAACAGAAGATCCATGTCTCATCATCAGTTACCAGTTTGTCCAGGAAATCTGACTAATTTCTTGCAAAATGTTCCAAAACAGCCACCAATGTCTCCACACGTTTCCTCTTTTGTTCGGGTGTCAAAAGTTTTGGGATCCACTTTGCGGCAAGCTTTCTCATTTCCAAGTCATTGTGGATAATGGCACCAACTCTCTCACGTGATATTCCCAGATACGTAGCTAGACAGAAACAGGCCTTCCACTGGATTTCTCACTTTCAACACCGAAATGGCCAATTTTAAAATTGACAACCCAACGTTTAACTGTTGCACATGAAGGGCCGCTGTCACCCAAAGTTTGTGACATTTCATCATGGATCTGATTCGCACCTTTCCCTTGGAGAAACAGGAACTGGATTATGGTCCTATGCTCTTCCACAGTGAAATTTTCTGGAGGTGCTGCCATGTTCACGTTGGAGCTGAAAAAGAAAGATAAGTTACAATCATAGGTAGTTGATTTTTGCACCATTGAATATAGACAAATTGGCCAGTACACCCTGCAATTTACAGCTTCCTAGCTCAATTTTTTCTGGGTAAGGCTCAATATTTATCGGCACCCCCTTATATGGGCAGGCTGAATGTACCCAAGTTGATCAATTCTAAAATGATTGCTCAGAAGAAAATATTATTCTAAAATATAGGTACCCACATGCTAAATATTGTGAAAAGAAGATTGAATGTAGTGGGGCAACAGGATTTTCTCTGTACCGTCACGACATTTCAAGGTTTTGTTAAAAACAAATCAATTTTATTATGTTCAAAATACATTATAAAAATCCATCAGGCCAAAAAGAATACATCTAGATCCCTTGTGACAGTTTCTACACCCCAACCATTGGGGTCACCTCCACCTGGGAAGCTATTCCAGAGAATATTCATTAGTGTAGGCAGTCAGGCTTGACATGTTTCGCAGTTACCCGCTTCTTCAGGAGAATAAAGAGGGAATGAAGCACCCAGGGTCAGGCACAGCCAGTCAACAGCCGCAAAGGGGCATCAAAGTAGAAATCCCTGGGCGAGCATGGGAGCAGATACAGCCAGGCCACTGTAACTTCTCTGTGTGCTCAGCATGGTGATAATTGAAAGCAAGGAATTGGTTCCAATTTTGGGGCAGTGGGGTAGATAGACCTTAGATGGATCCCAAGAATTTTAATGACATTATGACAGATAGACCTCTGATGGATCCCAAGAATTAGGTGAGTAGTTCCGTACCTGGAAAAGGTAACTCATAGAGTGAGTCCCAATTAAATAATGTTAGGTTCAACAATGAGGCATACCCAAGAAACTCTGCAGCCATACATTAATCATATATGCATGCATATGTGGATGCATGCAGATGGACCCCTCTTGTTCAGGCTATATTCTGGGCTGGACTGCGATGGTGTCCTAGACACAAATTGATCAATTTGGGTACAACCAGCCTGCCGGATTTTACATGTGATTATAGCTAGCGGCTAGCAATAATCACTGTGTTCTGACGTGGACAGCTTCTCCCCCTGGGAGAACACAATGGCTCAGCAGGAGGGATCCCCCTGTCAACACTGTCTGACCCGTGGTTGCAGGAAAGAAAGTTGCTCCGTCTATGTTCCGGCCTTAAGGCCCGTACACGCGATCGGATAATCCGACAACAATTGTGTGATGGAAGGGTTTTGTCGGATAATCCGACCATCTGTATGCTCCATCGGACAATTGTTGTCAGGATTTCCGACAACAAATGTTTGAAAGCATGCTCTCAAATTGTTCAACAACAAATGTGTTCCGTCGGATTATCTGATCGTGTGTACACAAGTCCGTCGGACTAAAATCCTAAGTACAAACACGCATGCTCCGAACCAATGCTAACCATCAGACAACATTAGCAGAATTTGCCCAAAGGGTGGCGCTAAAGAGCTGAAAAACCACGTAGTTTCATGTATGTTGGCTGAAAATATTCTGCCGTCTGTATGCAGAACAAGTTCACAGCCAACGCCCTTCGGACCAAATCAACCGGGGACAGGCCAGGGGTATCCAACCAAGGTGTCCACAGCCTCTCAAACTTTCCTGTGCGACCCCTGTGTTGGTAGATATATTTCTCCAGCCTTATGGTGTCACCCATCTGTGCAATCCATTCCTTGGGGGCTCAACCGCCTTCCAATGTCTAAGGATCAGCTTGTGGGCCTGAAAGAGAGCCCTCAATATGGCCTGTTTGGAAATGGGAATATCGTCCACGATCCCAAGTATGCACGGTTTCGGGTCAGTGGGTATGACAGTCTGATACACTCTGTTAACGGTGGCAACGACCCCTGTCCGGAATAAATGAAGCTTGGGGCATCGCCATAGAAGATGGATTAGGTCCTCATGGTCTCTCGCACATCTGGGGCAGTTGGAATCCGGTCTCACCCCCATCCTAAACAATCTATCGGGCGTATAATGAACTCTAAAGCCACGTACACACGGTCAGACTTTTTGCCAACAAACTTCATTTTGAGCAAGTTTGCCAAAAAATCCGACCGTGTGTACGCTCCATCGGACAAACTTTTTTGGTTTTCATCGGACAAATGTTCGGTCTGCAAACGGACAAACTTTTGCCCAACAAAAGTCCGATGGAGCAAAGTCCGACCGTGTGTACAGAAAACCATTGGACTTTTGTCCGATGGACAAAACAAATAATGTTAAAATCAACCAACAATAGCAGAAGTTGACCAAAGGGTGGCGGTAAAGAGCAGAAAAGAGCAGAAAAACCACGTGATGTTGGAAAAAGTTTTGGGAAAGTTTGCAGAAAGTCCTGTGGTGTGTATGCTATGGGTGTGCCCGGCCAACTCTGTTCGGACAAAAATCCACGGAAAAGTCCGATGGAGGTCCGACCGTGTGTACGAGGCTTTAGAATGATGCCTTCTGGAATTTTTAAGCGGATTGGAGGTAGGTGCATGTAAACAGACACAAGTCCATAGGGATACCTGGACCATCGGATCAGGATCGGGATAAGTGGAGACCATCCGATCAGGTCCGCCTGAAAAACTGACAAGCGAACCTGATCAGATCGCCCGTGCTAAAAGGGCCTAAGACTTTGCACACCTGTTAGTTTTGGTACACCTGGAAAGTATTTAGCCAGTTTAACCTGGATCTTGAGTTGGGCTTTAAATGAAAGAATTTTAAAATCATACCGAAAATAATTTTTTGTCGACTGCTTTCAAAAGCACGTCTCATTTATTTTAACTTTGTTAAAAGTCACGAAAAAGACATTAATTATTTATTTTCTGTCACCTTGTCTGTGAATTTTGCTCATTTCTATTGTTTACATGGAAATGGTGCTACTCATGTGCCCCGTGATTTTTTTTTTTTTTTTTTTTTTTATATTATTGCTTTACCCATCATGTATCAATCTTTGCATCATTTCTGATACTTACAAAAGTCATGAGAATGTTAAAAAAAAAAAAAAATATTTCTCTCTGGATTTACTTTAAAACACATGAGTAGAGTTTTTTTTTGTTTTTTTTTGTACTGTATCTGTTTCTGAAAGCGCTCTGATTACACTGAATTTGTTTTCCTACATTTGATTGGCTGCTGAAAACTAAAAATGGACAACAAACTGAACAAGTTTTATTATTACTTTAGTTTGAATGTACTGTGTTAATTTCTTTCATTTTTTTTATGTTAGATATTTAGTTTGGTAATTTCTATTGTAGTGTTTTTTTGGGATTATAATGCATATACGGTATATTAAAAAGCTGCAGTTGTGTTTTTCTTTTTCTTTCAAGATTTTGACTTTTAAGTTTACATTTCTGATTTTTTTTATCTGTCAGATGAGATATATTCCCACTTTAATGTAAGTTATATCTCACAGTTGCATGAAGTTCATCATATTGCATTACACAGTGATTTTCCACATTTCTCATTCATTAATTGTTGTTATACATGGATAGATGCTACGAGGAAAGGCCACCTCATCAACCTTGGCCCTGATTAAAGTGACCTCATCAACCCCCGCCACGATTAGGCTCCATGCACACTGGACACTAAAAAAAGCTATAAAAAACGCCAGTAGCTTTGCAGGGAGCCTATCAACGTTTTTTTAGCGTTTTTGCAATAGTGTCTATTAAGCCGTGTACACACGATCGATTTTACCGATGAAAACAGTCCGATGGACTTTTTTCATCGGACAAACCGATCTTGTATGGGCCCCATCGGTCTTTTTTCCATCAGTGTTTAAAAATAGAACATGTTTTAAATTTATCCGATGGTTAAAAAAAGCGATAGCAAATTACTATCGTCTGTGGGGAACTCCATCGGTTAAAAAACCCCACGCATGCTCAGAATCAAGTCGACACATGCTCAGAAGCATTGAACTTCATTTTTCTCGGCTCATCGAAGTGTTTTACGTCACCGCGTTTGGAACGGTCAGTTTTTTGACTGATGGTGTGTAGGCAAGACTGATGGAAGTCAGCTTCATCGGTTTTCCGATGGAAAAATCCATTGGTTTAAAAACCATAGGAAATCCAATCGTGTGTACAGGGCTTTAATGTTTTTCAGTGTTATGCCGCGTACACACGACCGTTTTTCATGACGAGAAAAATGGCATTTTTTAATTTGGTCATTAAAAACGACCGTGTGTGGGCTCCAGAGCATTTTTCACGACGTGAAAAATGGGCATTAAAAATTTGGAACATGCTCTAATTTTTCTCGTCGTTTTTCTCGTCATGAAAAACGGCCGTGTGTAGGCTTTAACGACGTGAAAAAAACACGCATGCTCAGAAGCAAGTGATGAGACGGGAGCGCTCGTTCTGGTAAAACTAGCGTTCGTAATGGAGATAGCACATTCGTCACGCTGTAACGGACTGAAGAGCACGAGGCTGAAAAGCGCGAATCGTCTCTCAGCAAACTTTACTAACACGAGGATCAGCAAAAGCAGCCCAAAGGGTGGCGCCATCCGAATGGAACTTCCCCTTTATAGTGCCGTCGTATGTTTCGTACGTCACCGCGCTTTGCTCGAGCATTTTTTTCCATGATCTGTGTAGGCAAGGCAGGCTTGAGAAGAATCACGTCGAGAAAAACGTCGTTTTTTTTTTAATGACATTAAAAACGGTCGTGTGTACATTAGCGTTTTTTAGCTCTTTTATTTTTTTTATTTTTTTCAATGGATCAAAAAATGCTAAAAAACGCTGAAAAACGCCACTTTGAATTTCTTGCGTTCAGAAAAAAGCCCATAATCTCCACTGCTCATTAACGCTAAAAAACATCCATGTGTGCATGGACACATAGGCTAACGTAGAGTGCAGTTTATGGGCTTTTAAAAAAACGCCCAAACGCCAATAAACTGCAGTTTATGAGCTTCAGTGTGCATGGAGCCTTAAAGTGAAACTTTGGGCAAAATCAAAAATGACATATATGATGCAGAATGTCACTAGGATTAACACAGCCGGTTTTGTTTTTATCTCCCCGTAACATAATTTTATAACCTGTTGACTCTGCCAGTATATCCGTTATGTTTCCCCTTTCCATACAGGCCAAGCTGTTTTGACAGTTACAGTGGATATAAAAAGTCTACACACCCCTGTTAAAATGTCAGCTTTCTGTGATGTAAAAAAAAATGAGACAAAGATAAATCATTTCAGAACTTTTTCCGCCTTTAATGTGACCTATAAACTGTACAACTCAGTTGAACAACAAACTGAAATCTTTTTAGGGGGGGAAGAAAAAATAAAAAAATTATATGGTTGCATAAGTCTGCACACCCTTATACTAATACTTTGTTGAAGCCCCTTTTGATTTTATTCCAGCACTCAGTCTTTTTGGAGATGAGTCTATCAGCATGGCACATCATGACTTGGCAATATTCGCCCACTCTTCTTCTTTGCAAAAACACTTCAAATCTGTCAGAATGTAAGGACATCTCCTGTGCACAGCCCTCTTCACATCACCCCACAGATTTCCAATCAGATTCAGGTCTGGGCTCTGGCTGGGCCATTCCAAAAGCTGAATCTTCTTCTAGTGAAGCCATTCCTTTGTTGATTTAGATGTATGCTTTGGGTCGTTGTCATGCTGAAAGAAGAATTTCCTCTTCATGCTCAGCTTTCTAGCAGAAACCTGAGGTTTTTGTGCCAATATTGACTGGTATTTGGAACTGTTCATAATTCCCTCTACCTTGACTAAGGCCCCTGTTCCAGCTGAAGAAAAACAGCCCCAAAGCATTATTCTGCCACCACCATGCTTCACAGTGGGTATTATGTTCTTTTGGTGATGTGCAGTGTTGTTGTTTTTTGGAAATATGGCCAAAAAGTTCAACCTTGGTTTCATTAAACCATAAGACATTTTCCCACATGCTTCTGGAAGACTTCAGATGTGTTTTTGCAAAATTTAGCCGGGCTTGGATGTTTTTCTTCGCAAGAAAATGCTTCCATCTTGCCACTCTACCCCATAGCCCAGATATATGAAGAATACGGGAGATTGTTGTCACATGTACCACACAGCCAGTACTTGCCAAATATTCCTGCAGCTCCTCTAATGTTGCTGTAGGCCTCTTGGCCGCCTCCCTGACCAGTTTTCTTCTCATCTTTTCATAAATTTTGGAGGGACGTCCAGTTCTTGGTAATGTCACTGTTGTTGTGTCATATTTTCTCCACTTGATGATGACTGTCTTCATCGTGTTCCATGGTATATCTAATGCCTTGGAAATTTTTTGTTCCCTTCTGACTAATACCTTTTAACAGAGAGATCCCTGTGATGCTTTGGAAGCTCTCTGCGGACCATGGCCTTTGCTGTAGGATACGACTAAGAAAATGTCAGGAAAGACCTACTAGAACAGCTGATCTTTATTTGGGGTTAATCAGAGACACTTTAAATGATGGCAGGTGTGTACTGACTCCTATTTGACATGAGTTTGAATGTGATTGCTTAATTCTAAACACAGCTACATCCCCAGTTATAAGAGGGTGTGCACACTTATGGAACCACATTATTATAGTTGTTTATTTTTACTCCCCCCCGAAAAGATTTCAGTTTGTTTTGTACAGTTTATAGGTCACATTAAAGGTGGGAAACGTTCTGAAATTATTTATCTTTGTTAATTTTTTTTACATCACAGAAACCTGACATTTTAACAGGGGTGTGTAGACTTTTTATATCCAGTGTATAGGGGTTGGGACAAACTACCGGGAGTGCTTACAAAGGTCAGCTTTTAATCATATGGCCCCTTTCAGACGAGGCAGAATCTGTCCAAGCGGATCCGCCTGCTCAGTGGGGGATCTCTCCGCTGATCCTCGCTGAGCAGGCGGATGACAGGTCCATGTCCGCTCCACTATGCAGAGCAGACACGGACACAGCCCACTGTTCTCTATAGGGTGGTCAGATGAAAACTGACTGCCTGTCTGTTTCCATCTGACTGTCATCTGCTCCGATCCACCAGACAGATGTCAAACGTATCCCCATCTGTCTGTTTTAAGCAGGCAGGGTTGGATCGGATGCCGGCGGGTGACAGAGAGCAATGGGTGGTCCGATCGGGTCCACCTGAAAAACGGACAGGCGGATCTGATCAGTCCACTGGTGTGGAAGATGGAAGATTTACTAAAACTGGAGCACTCGGAATCTGGTGCAGCTGTGCATGGTAGCCAATCAGCTTCTAACTTCAGCTTGTTCAATTGAACTTTGACAATGAACCTGGAAGCTGATTGGCTACCATGCACAGCTGCACCAGATTTTTCACTCTCCAGTTTTAGTAAATCTCCCCCTATTTCTTAAAGCAGGACTAAACCCTTCTATTATTTACAGCGAAGAATGTTGCCATCTTGGCCTCTGTTTGATCTGCATTTGCCATGGAGCACTTGTGACAGTTATCATTCACAGCATACCTTGACTGTACCTCATTTGGGAAGCAGTTAAATAGGTGGGTTTTACTTTGCTTTAACCTGGCCATACACCAATAGATTTCTTCTCCTGCAGGCTTAAAGCCCAACTCCGGGCAAAAAAAAAGGTTTTCCCATGCAATGGGGCTGTGCCAGCACTGCACGGGTTAACTGCTCGTTTTTGTCTTAGGCAAGGGTCTCCAAACTTTCTAAACAAAGGGCCAGTTTACTGTCCTGAAAACTTTAGGGGGTGGCCAGACTGTGGCCATTGGGAGTAGAAAAGGTCCTGACGTCAAAAAAAATAATGCCCCATAGTTTGTTTCAGTGGAAGTAATTGTGCCCCATTGTTGGTGTAATTGGATACATTTTGGCTCATTGTTGGTCCTGTGCAGGGTCTTGGAAAAAAGCTTATACTCACCTGATCCTCGGCTCCACGGGAAAACGGTGCTCTCCCATGATCCAGCGATGGAATGTTCCTGACGTCCTCGTGTCCAGAGCTAGGTATATGGGTGTGATGACGTCAGGAACCGTCCACCACACTAGACCGTGGGTGGGCAAGAGGCACAGGGATCTGTCTTGTTAGGGGAGGATCCTTAGGTAAGTATATCTCTGTTCTCCAATCCCCTAGACCAGTGGTCTCCAAACTGCGTCCCTTTGTTTGTTTTTATATGGCCCTTGGGGCACTATTTTGTCCACTGATACCAACAATGGGGCATAATTCCCTACACTGACACCGATAAAAGGGGCACAATTCCTCCCACTGACAATGGGACCCATGACATCAATGATGGGGTGCAATTCCTCCCAAAGAGACAGCAATAATGGGGTCCAATGACATCAGTAATGGGGTGCAATTCCTCACATTGACACCAATGATGGGGCACAATTACTGGAACAAACAATGGGGCATTATTTTTTTCCCACTGACGTATGGACCTTCTCTACTCCCAATGGCCTCAGTACCAACGATGGGGCACAATTATTCCCAATGACACCAACGATGGGGTACAATTCCTCCAAATGACACCAACGATGGGGCAAAATTTATCCCATTTACACCAACAATGGGATACAATTACTCCCACTGAAACAAACTATGGGGCATTATTTTTTTCCCACTGAGGTCAGGACCTTCTCTACTCCCAATGACCATAGTCAGGCCCCCCCTAAAGTCTTCAGGACAGTAAACTGGCCCTTTGTTTAGAAAGTTTGGAGACCCTTGCCTTAGGACAAAAACGAGCAGTTAACCTGTGCAGTGCTAGCACGGCCCCACTTTTTTTTTTGTCTGGAGTTGGGCTTTAACAAACGAAATCGAACAGATTTCTCCATCCATGCTAACAGTGCGGATGGATGAATCTTTCCTACTGGGTTATTAAATTTTGGCAGCCGCTGGTTTTCAGCATACCAGTACAGTGCCTGTAGTAGATTGGCTGCAGTCACTGTTCGGCCCAATAATTTTACCAACAGGCTCCTTCAACAAAAGTCTATTGAACAGTCGACTTTCATTAAACGGAGAGGTGCTGGCAGATCCATGTTGGCTGGCAGGCAAACATTTCTCGTAAAAAAAACTCTGTATTATCTTTCCCGTAATAAAAGCGTGTTACCTGCCCGCCAGCAATGCTTCTTCTGAGTGGCCTATGTGCAGCTCAGGGTACATTCTCAGCAGTGGCGGCCGGTGGTATTTTTTTGGGTCAGGTACTCTGCCCCCCCGAGCCCACCTTTTTTTGAAGCCTATTATGCCTCGTACACACAACCGTTTTTCTCGGCCGAAAAAAAAAACGTTTTTCCCGACGGGATTCCTCTCAAGCCTGCCTTGCATACACACGTTCAGGCCAAATACCGCCCGTCCAAAGCGCGGTGACGTACAACACGTACGACGGGACTATAAAGGGGAAGTTCCATTCAAATGGCTCCACCCTTTGGGCTGCTTTTGCTGATCCTCGTGTTAGTAAAAGTTTGGTGAGAGACGATTCGCGCTTTTCAGTCTTGTGCTTTTCAGTCCGTTACAGCGTGACGAATGTGATTTCTCCACTACGAACGCTAGTTTTACCAGAACGAGCGCTCCTGTCTTATACTTGATTCTGAGCATGCACGTTTTTTTTCCCCTCGGAAAAGCATACACACGACCGGTTTTCCCGACGGGAAAAAGTCCACCGGGAATCCCGACGGGAAAAAAGAAAGCTGGTTCTCTTTTTTTTCCCGCAGTTTTCTCGTCGGGAAAACTGCGATGGAGCATACACAAGGCCGGTTTTCCTGGCCAAAAGCTCTCATGGCAGTTTTCCCGACGGGAAAACCGGTCGTGTTAACGAGGCATTAGAGCCTCAGGCTCTAATCATGTGCTAAAAAAAAAAACCCTATTATAATCTATGTGTCCGGCGCCCTGCATGTAGATTAGTCTGATCAATATTCCTATGGCACACGTTCCTGGTAGATATGGCTCATAAAATGGTGGGCGCTGCAGCGATTACCAGTTGGGTCCTGGAAACATCAAACAAGCGTACATATTTGCCAGCACACCATGGATCGACAACCTCCGTTCAAACGTTTTTAATGTAAGAGATCACATCACAAATGAAAGTGCAACGTTTCAGAGCCGCACAGGACCCCTTCGTCAGGAAAGTTTTTAATGTAAGAGATCACATCACAAATGAAAGTGCAACGTTTCGGAGCCGCGCAGGACCCCTTCGTCAGGCATGCCTGACGAAGGGGTCCTGCGCGGCCCTGAAACGTTGCATTTTCATTTGTGATGTGATCTCTTACATTAAAAACTTTTGGACGGAGGTTGTCGATCCATGGTGTGCTGGCGAATATGTACGCCTGCATGTAGATTAGGGGGTCGGACGCATGGATAGGGGGGGGCGGCGCCCGTGCGCCCTGTATTACGGCTCGATGCCGATTCTCAGCATGCCTTGGTACCAGGATGAATTACCTTCAGTGCGCATGCACGAGAGTTACTTCCCTGGCCAGTCAATCAAGATAGCCAGAAAATGCCAAACTTTAGAAGAACGGGCAAGGATAGAAGCACCGGCAAAGAAACCCCACTGCCTTAGAAGGGAGGTAAGTATAGCAGAGTTTAGTTCCACTTTAATGCTATCGACAAAATACATCACGTGTGTCATTTTTGTTTTGCCCATAGTTACACTTTAAAGACACAATCTGCATTTGTCTTCTTTTTTAGGATATTTTCTCTTTATTTTCACCTGGTTATACAGCCAGTTAGTCTGTTATTTTTCAACTTCCTTTAACATACCAAGCTGCCCAGCAAATATATAGAGGGTTGAGACAAACCATTTACTACTAGCAGGGGTACTTACAATAAACATTTTTTATTCATTTATGTAAATTGTAACTGCCTAAAAAGTGTTATATGGAGGTCAGCTTTAATTTGTTGGTCAACTCCATCGAAAGAGTGTCTGTCCAACACTCCCCTGTTCCCAGATTGACAATGCTGCTGCCCAAGGTGTAAATATTGCCCCTTCATCCAAAATGGAGACACCCTAAGACAGGAAGTGTGTTACTGGCCAG
Source organism: Rana muscosa (assembly GCA_029206835.1). Lineage (NCBI taxonomy): Eukaryota > Metazoa > Chordata > Amphibia > Anura > Ranidae > Rana > Rana muscosa. The sequence goes on along the minus strand of CM055117.1, from coordinate 41,910,585 downwards.
ATCACAAGGTGAAAATAAAGGGAAAAAATGAATGCAATCATCACATTTAAGAATTGATAAGCTGCAGTATATAAAATTTATGTTTTTGGGTTTAATACTGCTTTAGTTGATCAAATCCCCCCCAGTTTAAAGGACAATTTACACTACAAACATGGAAGTAGAGATTAGTAGCCGATACAGAACCCTGGTTGTTTCCCATGGTGATTTGTAACTGAATGCAGAGCCTATATGTGCAACTAAAACATAAAAGAAGCTTAAGGCCTTATTAATATGGGCAATGATTACACAGCGGGTAAAATAAGTATTGAACACATCACTATTTTTCTAGGTAAAAATATTTCTAAAGGTGCCTGTAACAAGACAGGGGTTAACGTCGTTTAGGATATTCCATTCTCGAACACACGCCAGCTTCCAGACACTCCACAGTCAGGCGACTCAGACCCATAGGAATAATTCTCCCAGAAATACGAGACAAACGCTCTGTATGAGGTTTCCAACTGGTCTGACACTTTATTGAGAAAAGAACAGGCTTTTATATACACTAAACGAATACTGTAGTCCAAATGAAAAACTCCACCCACAACATCACACAATGGTCACATAATGAGCTTCCAATACACATTCTGACATCTCTTAGCAGACAACAGGTGAGTTCATTAGCTAATCCCTTTTCAGCTTAAATGACTATGCATAACCTTTATGTTCCCCAGACTGTCTGTCTGCTAATTTACAATACCCACAATTACAGAGTTAATTATCACACCCCACAATGAAAAGATCTTTACAATAGTTGGGATTCATTAACATTACACAGGCAGACAGGTGATTGTAGTTGAAGAAATCAGCATCTCTCAATGAACCTGTTGAGTTCAGGATCAACAAACAATAAATAGTTATTTTACAGATATCCTGGGGAATATGGTGGATTAATATTACAGACCCATTTTAAAGCAATCCAAGACATATTCTCAATGTCCATTATTACCTGGCTCATACTTTCTAAGAACTTCTGGGTTCCACGGGCCCACCCGTTACAGTGCCATTGATATTAGATTTTCACCAACAACCCATGCAATCCATACATACAAAGACACCAAAATGAAAAAATAAGTTCTGAAATGAAGTTATGTGTAATAAAAATGGAATGACACAGGAAAAAATGTATTGAACACATGAAGAAAGGGAGGTGCAAAAAGGCATGAAAAACCAAGACACCAGCTGAAATCTATCAGTAATTAGAAAGCAATCCGGCCCCTTGTCAGTGCAAATTAATATCAGCTGATTCAGTCTCAACTGATGGCGTATAAACAGTGTCTCATTACCTAACACTGATGCCGTGTACACACGATCGAGTTTCACGGCGGTGAAAACACCGCAGTGAAACCTGACTGGAAAAATGAGGACCGGCTTGTTCCCCTACACACGGCCGGTTTTCATGACATTTTTTCTCTTGGTCGAGAAAACCGGCCGTATGTGGGCTCCCTAGCAGTGTTTCCCTATGAGAAAACTGCCGCAGAAAAAAAATGCCGCCATTCGCGACGAGAAAAATAAGAGCATGTTCTCATTTTTCTCGTCGTGATTCTTGTCGTTTTTCTCGTCGGGAAAAATGCTGGAAAGCCCACACACGCCCGTTTTTCTCATCCAAGAGAAAAAATGTCATCTTTCCCGACGAGAAAAGTGATCGTGTGTACGCGGCATAAGGCTGGGTTCACACTTGTGCGGTGTGAATACCAGCTCTCTTATCTCTGCAAAAAGATAAGAGAACTGTTCAGCAGATCATCTCAGTTTTAGCTGCGAATTTGGTGACTTGGGAGAGAGGTGGCATTTGATCACCTTTTTACTAGTAATGGCGGCGATCAGCGTTTTTTTTTTTCCCCCCATTAAAAGTTTTTATTGAAGGAAACAATTTACAGATATCACAGAAATATCCACAGTAACATCAAGAGATACAGATCAAACAAAGGAGCTCCGGCTCCACCAATAGAACAGCCAAATGACAAACAAACGTAGCAAGTTCTGGACAGCATACTAACATACACCATACATAGCCTCCCCTCGCCTACTAAGAGAGAAATGCTTCAGAATCGGTGAAGGGACCTGTCCTATTGAATGCAACCGATGGTTTGAAATCTACCATCGGAAAAATAGCACCTCAGAACCCTTGCCACTGTAGTTCAGAGCCTAGTTTTAGGCCCCTTTCACACGGACGGATAGAATGGCGCTTTTAGCTGCGGATTTTCTAGTTTTCTACCGCAGCTAAAAGCACACAATTCTTTCCTATGGCATTCACACACAGCGTTTATCTGCGATTTCGTTACATGCGGTTCGGTGCGAATAGAAAAAATAGAATTGAATGCGTCCAGGTGCGATGTAGCGCAGCTATCTGCACATAACTGCAGGTAATCGCAGTGCACTGTGTCAGCTGCGGATAGCAGCGTGAACAAAAGAAAAAAACAACAGGAAGCACATCAAAATAAAAATGGTTGCTATGGGATGACAATAATGGCCAACCGCAGCTAAACTCAGCCGCATGTAAACGCAGCTAATTGCAGTGTACAAATGCAGCTGATCGCTGTGCCTGGGGTCTTGAATTTCAAAAGAAAGAAACATGCTTTTAACTGCGGCAGAACAGCCGCCCGTGTGAAAGGGGCCTTAAAGGCTAAATGCAATCTAGGGATCCGCAAATTCAGAAGAGTATGGGCGTAGGGGTCACTAACCGTGGCCCCAGCCCCCATGCTCTCCGCCTGTCAGGGTCATACATAAGGTAAGGAAAAGAAAAGAGGAAAGATCAGAAAGGGCTCAAGAGTAAGAAGGAGGGGGATGGGCAAGAGAGAGGGAGACAAAACAACATGTAGCGGCCTCACCCCTCTCCCTAGTTTTATCGGTTATATGGCTGTTGTCTAGGGGTACCTGGGGGAGAGAGATAAAACACACCACGGCTCATGTCCTCCGTAACTAGGAGATGAAGGCCAGAAGATTGGGCTTTTGTGTAGGTTTCCTAGAGTCAAGTGCAGTCCTTCGTCCCTGACTCCTTTGCTTAGTAACCCAAGTTCCACACAGTGAATAGGTACAACTCAGTTTTATTCTTCTTGCCAAGCAATAAAACAATCTTTCTCCTTTGGACAATGGGGACAGATCGAGGCACAATCCTTTCCCTTCTTGCTGCTGCCCACTGTGCTGTCACCAGTGGTGAATAGTCACTGCCACTGACTAGGTAATATAGAACGTGAATTACCTTCGCTCACTTTGCCCCTGTCAGAGAAAGAAATCCGTCCATGGGAGAAATGGAGGCCTCTCCGTCACCAGCGATGCTGCGCCGGGCTCTTTGGAGAAGTTACTGCGCACCAGTCCTCATGAACTCACGGGCACCCAAGGAGTTAGGGCCCCTCGGATTCCTCCACCCTCGCGGAACTCAGTCGAAGGTACTGAGCCCCAGGCATCCGCAATAGTACCTCACCCCAGGCTAAAGGTGCCTGAGATGGACTCCATCTCCGGCCAGGCCAAGGGCGCCTAGGCCTGGAACACCGGAACGCCAGCACCCAAGCTGAAGGTGCCTGGGTGCGGCCGCATCCTCCAACTCTCTGCCCCCTAATCAGGGCGTCCTCCCCCTTTTATGACCTCTCCCTTTGCGTCACAGCGGGTTCCCCGCCCCGCTGTACCAGCTCCAGGGGAGGACAAAAAGGCACAGTTTGCGGTGTGAGTTCAGCTCCGGCCCAAGGCAACAACGCCACCTGTAGGCCCCAAGGAACCCCACACCCAAGAGTCCTCACATAAATTCAAACACCCGCTACAAACACAAAAAAAAAAGGGGGGGAGAAGGGGAGGGCATAAGGAACGCTCCACTGAAATGCGGAAGCTTGAAGAGGGGGTGGGGTAACCACCAGCTACCCTCTCCGTTCATTCCATCTCAAGGTGAGAACTCACACCTGAAATCGTGGACCAGCCTCTGTTAAATCAAAGCTACTTCGCAGAACCCTAATCAATCCGCATTCAGCATGAGAGTCTGGTATTATGCAGAGTTCCGGAATTGAAACCAGTCATCCCACATAGTAGTGAAAGTAGAAATGCTGTCTTGAGCAATGTGAATTAGTTCCTCTATCACTGCAATACGGTTAAGGCGTGTCAACCATTCTTTTATCGATGGAGGCACCGTATCCCTCCAGTGGACAGGAACACACAGTCTGGCTGCATTGACCATATGGATCGCAACCGAGGTGCGGTATGTATTTTTGGAAATTTTAGAAAGGTGGAGAAGGTACTGCGCTGGTGAAAACTCCAGGGGTAGCGAGGAGACTACAGTCGTCACGTCATGTACCCCCTGCCAGTAGGGGTGAATTAATGGACACTCCCACCACACATGGAGGAAAGTACCCAAGTCCCTTCCACATCTCCAGCATCGATCTGACACAGTCGGGCAAAATTTGTGGACGAGATCCGGTGTCCTGTACCACCGCGTTCTGATCTTGTACCCATTTTTCTGAGTGTTCACATTGAGCGAACCTTTATGGATATACCAATGAACCCGTTCCCAGCTCTTTGTCTCAATAGATCTGTCCAGCCGGGCCTCCCAAAAGATTTTTTCCGCATCCATGGAAGTAAAAGGTCGTCTGAACATAGATGCGTATAGCATCGAAATTACATGCCTCTGGGGGGATGGGCCTGAACACAAGGACTCAAACGCCGTAGCCGGGTTCGTGAAGCAGCTTCTGGTTTTCGGGCTGTCCAGAAAGTGCTTTATCTGAAGATAGGTGAAGAAGGGGAAAGTTTTGGTTGTGGGTTAGTGACTCTAGCTCTCTCAGAGTGAGGAACCTATCCCCAGAGAAAAAGTGTTGATCAGCAATTTTTTATCGTGACTGCAACATTATGGCGGACACATCGAACACTTTTGACACATTTTTGGGACCATTGTCATTTTTACAGCGATCAGTGCTATAAAAATGCACTGATTACTGTGAAAATGACACTGGCAGTGAAGGGGTTAACCACTAGGTGGCGCTGTAGTGCTCAAGTGTTTCCTAGGGAGTGCTTCTTACTGTAGGGGGGATGGGCTGTGTGTGACATGACACTGATCACTGCTCCGATTACACGGAGCGGTGATCAGTGTCACTGTCACTAGGCAGAGTGGGGAGAAGCTTGTTTACATTAGCATCTCCCCGTTCTATCTCTCCGTGAGAGGATCGAAGGTATCCCCGCGGAGATCGAGTCCGCGGGACCCACGGTTGGGCTCACGGAGAAAGCGGCAGGGTCGCAAGCGCGCCGCCGCGCGACCACATGGCGGCATCTTTAAAGGGGATGTACCTGTACGTACTTATGCCTGTCCGTGCCACTCTGCCGACATAAATATACAGGCGGCGGTCCTTAAGTGGTTAAAGTTTGCGCAACATTTAGACAAGCCTGGGAAATAATGGGAGAATATAGTCTGGTCAGATTAGACCAAAATGGAACTCTTTGGATGCCATAATACACACCATGTTTGGAGGTCAAATGGCACATCACCCCAAAAACACCCCCAATACCAACAGTGAGGGTTGGAGGTGGGAACATCATGGTGTAGGTGAGGCTGTTTTTCAGCATACGGTGCTGGCAAACTTCATATCATTGAATAGATGTGTGTGAGCACCGCTCTAGGTCAGTCTCCCATCTCCATTAACACACAGACCAGATGCTGGCCCCGTCCATCACGGATTCCAATGAGCAAAAAAGAATTCTGGTTGGCCGCATGTCCAGTAAAATCACCTTTATTTCAGCAAGTCCATAAAAACATGTCCAAAAACACATTTTCAGCATACAGTACTGGCAAAATTCATATCGTTGAAGGAAGGATGAATGGAAAAATGTACAAAGACATCCTCGATAAAAATCTGCCGCCATCTTCCAGGATGATGAAGATAAAACGAGGGCGGACATTTCAGCAAGACAATGATCCCAAACATAAAGCCAAGGAAACTCTCCATTGGTTTCCAAGAAAGAAAATAAAGTTGCTAGAATGGCCCAGCCAATCACCTGACTTGAATCCAATAGAAAATCTATGGAAAGAACTAAAGATCAGAGTTCATAGAAGAGGCCCACGGAACCTTCAAGATTTGAGTGTGGAAGAATGGGCCAAAATCACACCTGAGCAGTTTCTCCATACAGGAGGCGTCTTGAAGCCGTCATTACCAACAAAGGATTTTGTACTAAGTATTAAATACATTTCAGTTAGCGTTAGGTAATGAGACACTGTTTATAGGCCATCAGTTGAGATTGAATCAGCTGATATTAATTTGCACTGACAAGGGGCAGGATTGCTTTCTAATCACTGATAGATTCCAGCTGGTGTCTTGGCTTTCCATGCCTTTTTGCACCTCCCTTTCTTCATGTGTTCAATACTTTTTTCCTGTGTCATTCCATTTTATTAGCAATATCCAGTAAAGGAAGCCGGTGTCTTCTCGAGCTAGTTCCCCTATTGGATAGGGCCCGGCCTCGACTGCGCAGGCGCAGACGGAGCCCACGGAAATCTACAAACCTGATCAGCTGTTCTTCAGGTGTACGCGGCGTATGCGTGGCTCGGGGGGAGGGGGGGTTAGACTTCCAATTACAATAAGGGACGGTGTCCTGAACAGCGGTGGTGCTACACTTCTGACATCCAGGCTCATTCCTTACCATCCCCGTGGACTTGGAGCATGTTAAAAAAAGAGCCAGGAGGCCGAGCGAGGACGTGAGGCCGACTGGCCACTTACAGCGAGGTCCACGTTGCCCTGGACCTGTTGCAATAACAACTGTGGGGCGGGTACTCCTGAAAACAGCTGATCAGGTTCGGTGATTTCCGTCGGCTCGGATTGCGCCTGCACTGTCAAGGGGGAACCATGTCGATAGGAGGAACCATAACGGCAGAACACCGGCACTCCAAATCCTTTGAAAACGATTTATTTCCCCACACTTCAAGCGTCCTGTTTGGGCCTTGTCTGATTCCCTTCTGTGGGGCTCCTGAGCCTGAGTTCTCCCTTTCCCTTCCCCCTCTCCTATCTATGACCCTCTCTCTCTCAGCTTTTTCGCTCTTCTCGCTTTCTTTCTGGTTTATCACTATCCTGGCTCCTGCCGTTGCCTCCTATGGAGGGGGTTGCTGGAGAAGAGCCTCCCCTTCAGCGACGATTTTGGGGATATGGCATTTTACGCAGTATTCCTTTTTTGATGCCATCCCCTATTTCTTAGGATAATTGTGAACAATATTGATCATTGGTCATTTTTACACATTTCTAGCCCCTGCGTGGGCGATCAACCAGCTTGTTTATGAATCTCTTGTTTATCCAAAAACTCAATAAACATATTGAAATAGAAAACAATTTATTGGTACAGGTTAAAAGACTACAAGGGGTTAACGCGTTTCGGCAAACCGCCTTGGTCACATCTCCATTTTATTACACATAACTTTATTTCTGAATGTATTTGTTTTGGTTTCTTTGTATGTATGGATTGCATTGCCTTGTTACCGACATGTGGTGAAAATTTTATGTCAATCGCACCTTTATGCCGCGTACACACAGCCGTTTTTAATGTCATTGAAAAAAAACTACGTTTTTCTCGACGTGATTCTTCTCAAGCCTGCCGCCTACACACTATTGTGAAAAAAAATGCTCGAGCAAAGCACGGTGACGTACAACGCGTACGACAACACCTACGTGGAAATTATATAAAGTGGAAGTTCCATTCGAATGGCGCCACCCTTTGGGCTGCTCTTGCTGATCCTCGTGTTAGTAAAGTTTGGTGAGAGACGATTCGCACTTTTTAGCCTCGTGCTCTTCAGTCCATTACAGCGTGAGGAATGTGATAGCTCCATTACGAACGCTAGTTTTACCAGCACGAGCACTCCCGTCTCATAACTTGCTTCTGAGCATGCGCGTTTTTTTCCCGTCATTAAAGCGTACACTGGGCCGTTTTTCACAACGAGAAAAACGACGACGTAAAAAACGACGAGAAAAAATAGAGCATGTTCTAAATTTTTAATGCCCATTTTTCTCGTCGAGAAAAATGCTCTGGAGCCCACACACGATCGTTTTTGATGACCAATTTAAAAAAATGGCATTTTTCTCGTCATGAAAAACGGTTGTGTGTATGCGGCATGAGAAATATATTTACCTAGAAAAATGGTGACGTGTTCAATACTTATTTTACCCGTGTATGTGCATATGCAGGACATTTGTAAATGCATGTAATGATTTTATATGGTATAAATCGATTTATTAATACTGGAGCACTCAGAATCTGCTGCAGCTGTGCATTGGTAGCCAATCAGCTTCTAACTTCAGCTTGTTCAATTTAGCTTTGACAATAAAAGCTGGAAGCGGATTGGTTACTATGCGGAGCTGCGCCAGATTTTGCACTCTCCAGTTTTAGTAAATCTCTCCCAGTACTGTGCGTTTACCTTCATTCAGTTAATTTTTTATTAATTTTTTGAATAAATAGAAATCTGTCCAGGGGCAGGTTTCATATTTCTAAATGCATACAAACACATACAAAGGCATGTACATACATGAGGGTGGAGGGAAAAGTATAACACAAAAAAAAAACATTACCTCCCAGATCAATTTCTTCTGTATTTAAGGGCCCATTCACACCAGCCGCTGTGTACTACCGCAGCCACTCATACACGCTGTGAAGGGAGCGGTGCTGATGCCTCATTCATCTTTATTGAAAAATCACAAAGTGACATTTTATTCATCTTGATACACCACAGCGGGTTACAATGTCCTCCTTTTTATCATCACGATGAACTGAACACATAAGGCTCAAGGCAAATTGCCTTGTCTGTGCGTTGGGAATGCCTTGGGCAAGGCTGGTGTGAATAGGCACTGATTAAAAATGTAGCGATACCTCCAACTAAGAAGGCCGCAGATTTAGTTGGGCCCTGAAGACAGCTCCGCCAACCCCCGGCAATCTGCTCAACCCCCTACTGGCACAGCTAGTAAGGGGAGATAGGACCGCGTGACCGCAACTCTAGGTGACGCAGTCCTATGGCAAACACACACAGTGATATACTTTAAAACTTCTATTAAAGTAAGTAAAACTGACACCAATGTACTTGACCCAGATATTTTACTGAGGCTAATGGGCAAGTAATAAACAACAGTATAACAATTTGCAGATCCCTGCAATAAACAGTAATAAAGATAAACAGAGTAATCAGAATAATAAAGTATTGCTATGCAACTCTAGCGCTGCCCTTTTACAGCTACTTCCCCTCAGGGGTAGACTAACACCCAGCAATGTCTACCTATGCAGTCAGGCCTGACTGATCTAAATGGAAGTTCAGTGAAACAATATTCGCTAGCAATCTTTTCGGTGGTGCACTTGAAGAACAACTTTGTAATCCGAACGAATAGTAAAGATAAAAGTATCTGTCTTTAAACAGCTCTCACCACCCGGACAAGTCCAAGTCCGTTTCCTCCATCGATTCGTCTAGGAACAGGAATCCACCGACATCCAAGTCTTCAATCCTTCTGGTGTACTGCAGCAAGGATGAGAAGATGTCTCTAAGGCTCTGCTAGGCTGGCAGAGGGGCTCTTTGGAAAGGAGCACAAGGCCCAGGCTTCAGGCCTTGTGCACACAGCAGTTCAGCACAGAGATCCTCTTGCTAGGAGAGGGGGTGTCCAAAGAGACCGAACAAACTCCACCTCCCCTTTATAAAGTCTGCCCCAGCAGTCTCTGTTCTGGAGCAATGTACCCTGGGTGCTGCAAGATGTACTGGGAGATGTAGTCTCTCTCTCTCCTCTGCTTTCACTTCCAGTAATGTCTCTTTACTTCCTCCCGACTCACCTCTCACCTGGAACTTCTTGTCTCTCTGTCTTAAAGGGGAATACCCCGCTACACACTCCCCCCACTTTGAATCTTTGGTCCCCAAAGACATTTTTTAGGTCTGCAAAACATTCTAGATTCAATGCGGTTGCATAGGGTTGACAGAGGAGCCTCCCACCAATCATCATAAGATGGGGAGCTGTCCTGTCTACAGGTCGCTTCAGTGGGGGCGACCTGTCTAGCTGTGCCAGAGAGTGAGCTGGGGTTGCCCTCCACCAAATGGACCGTGGAGGGATCCGGATTCTCAGCATTCCTCCTAGCAGTAACTACAGAGTCTTCTGAGCTGTTCCCCATTTGTGGGTAGGTCAGCTTCTTAGGAGGCCGGATGACTCTTCGAGCCCTTTGCTCTCTTGGGATTTCTGGCTCTGGCGCCACAGGCTCCTCTTCCTCTGAACAACCATCATGGGCATCTTCCCAGTATTCTGCTGAAGGACTAGAAGGGATGAACTCTGTGGCTTCTGGGTTCAGTGTTTCATCTGTGGTGTCTTCAGTGGTTGGAAGATCTATGGTAGAAGTTCCTGGAGTTGGGGAAGGCCACAGGCAATCAAGTTCTCCCTCCTCACTTCCACTAAGTTGAGAGGCCTCTCCATCTTCAGCTCGGAAGGTCTGCGACCGAGTGTTCGGCCTAGGAGTATCCAGGATAGAGGCCGGTTCAAGGGAGTCTCCCACGGGAGGTATTCTAACTGCCTCAGCAAGTGGGAGAAGGTGGTTTCGATGCCACGTTGTCATGGATATGCATTAATGTCTGTCTGCCATCTTACCTTCCTCCTCATGTGTTCATCTAGAGACCAGACCTCCTTCACCTGGCTTCCTTTATAATCTCCTCCCAGCCTGACTCCACCCCAGGCCCTATCACTGAACACTATATTAACCTGTGCACTGCAAGCCTGCTTTGCTGATCAACGTGTTTGTTAGGCATTGTGTGTTTGGGTTCCTGCCTGCCGTGTGCTACGTCTGTCTCTCTGTTACGTTATTGGCTTGTCCCCGACCATCCCTGTCTGCTCGTGACCCTTGACCTTCGGCTCGTTCTTCGTTATCCTTGTCTGCTTGTGGCCCCTGACCTTCGGCTTGTTATTCGGTTCTCTCTATCGTGTGCTGCTGCTTCCCCTTATCCTACGGGGCGTGAGCTAGGAAACTCCAGGGGCCGCGACCTGGTCCCAGCCTGCAGCGTAACATCCTCACCACTAGAGGCCCTGGAGAAGACCAGCTGGGTCTTAGACTCCGCGCCCTGGGGAATCTTGGCTCTCGCTTCCGTTGGGATCCCGGTTGTGCTCCTCTGGTCCCGCTTTCCACAACCACCCAGTTTCCTATCCACAGAAGCCAGCCATAGGGTTCACTACCTCGCGGTGCACTCCTGTCCCCCTACGGTGTGCATCTGTCACCTGGCCACAGGTGACCCTGACAGTTTGATCAGCCATGAACCCGGCTGACATCCCGCTTCCCGCGGATGATCCATTGCAGGGCATAGTTCGCAGACTTGAGACCCAGGAATCAAATCAGACCCAGGTGATGCGATTCCTCCAGGATCTGGCTTCTCGATTCGAGCAGCTTCAGGTCTCCTTGGGAACCCCGAATCCGCAACCCCAAGTACAACCAGCGGCTGTACCTATCGCACCAGTCGCAGCCTCACACTCACTAAGATTGCCAGCTCCGTTCCGTTTCTCTGGGGACTCCAAGGCCTGCAGGGGGTTTCTCAGCCAATGCACTATTCATTTTGAGCTTCAGCCTCAAAGCTTCCTATCTGACCGGGCTAAGGTAGCCTATATCATTTCCCTCCTCTCCGGTGAAGCTTTGGCCTGGGCTGCCCCCCTGTGGGAGAGGAACGATCCGGTGGTTTCCAGTCTGTCCGAATTCTTGAAGCTCTTTCATAATATCTTCGAAGAGCCGGCTCGGGCTTCTTCAGCGGCTAGTGCTGTCTTACGTCTTCGCCAAGAATCTAGTTCAGTGGGGCAATATGCTCTTCAGTTCCGTATCCACACAGCTGAATTGAGCTGGAATAATGAGGCCCTGGTCGCTACCTTTTTACATGGCCTCTCTGACCGAGTGAAAGACGAATTAGCGGGAAGAGCCATTCCCGTCGGTCTGGACGATGTAATTTCATTATGCAACCAGATCGACATTCGTTTTCAAGAGAGGTCCTTAGAAAAAAGACGCCAGCACTCTCTGGGTCCTAGCCAGTCTGAGCTCCCCTCCCTTCATTCCGTGGAGCATCCTCTACCTGCTGAAGAACCTATGCAGCTGGGCCGGACCAGACTAACCCCCGAAGAACGTGCTAGGCGCAGAACTCTGGGCTTGTGCCTCTATTGTGGGGGCAAGGGTCATTTTCGTGACTCCTGCTCGCTTCGTCCGGGAAACGCTCGGGTCTAATACATTTGGAAGGTGGAGTATTGGACCCAGAAACATCACCTTCTCGCCTGCTCTTGCCGGTGTCCCTTCATGTAGGCACTTCTCCTCAGTCAACCCTTGCATACCTGGATTCCGGGGCTGCCGGCAATTTCATGGATTGGAGAACTGCTTCTTCTATGAAGCTTACCCTTTCACCTCTCACTACCCCATTGGTAGTCTCGGCAATTGATGGCACTGTTCTCCCAGGGGGCCCTATTCGCTTCCAGACGCTACCCATTAGGATGTCGGTAGGGATTCTCCACCAGGAGTGGATATCCTTTCTTATTCTACCCAAGGTCTCTACCCCAGTTGTATTGGGCCTCCCTTGGCTACAGCTCCACTCTCCACATGTGGACTGGGTCTCTGGGCAGATCCTGGCCTGGGGTTCCTCATGTTTCTCGTCGTGTCTTCTCAAGGTGACCCCCAAGGAGAGTCTTCCGGTTGCTGCCACTTCTGTTTCTTCTGATCTTCCCGCCGCATACAGCGATTACCGGGATGTGTTCTGTAAAAAATCAGCTGAGGTGCTTCCTCCCCACAGGTCTTTTGACTGTGCTATTGATCTTGTCCCCGGAGCAACTCTACCCAGGGGTCGTACCTACCCTCTGTCCATCCCAGAGACCCAGGCCATGTCGGAGTATGTAGCAGAGAATCTGGAGAGAGGGTTCATCCGGAAATCCTCATCGCCTGCAGGGGCAGGGTTCTTTTTTGTTGCCAAAAAGGATGGTACCTTAAGACCCTGCATCGATTATCGGGGTTTAAATGCGGTTACTATTAAAAATCGATACCCCTTACCCTTAATATCTGAGCTATTCGATAGGTTGAAGGGTGCCTCCATTTTCACCAAGTTGGATCTCAGAGGCGCGTACAATCTCATTCGAATACGGGAGGGTGACGAATGGAAGACTGCATTTAACACTAGAGACGGGCATTACGAATATCTGGTGATGCCTTTTGGTCTGTGTAATGCTCCAGCCGTGTTTCAAAACTTTGTCAATGAAATCTTCAGAGATCTTCTGTACCAGTTTGTTGTCATCTATCTGGATGACATTCTGATCTTTTCTGAAAATCTGCTCGTCCGCACTGTACTTCAACGTCTTAGAGAGAACAATCTCTATGCCAAGCTGGAGAAATGTTCCTTTGAATGTTCTGAGGTCCTGTTTTTGGGGTGCTTTGTCTCATGTTCGGGGCTTCGTATGGACCCTGGGAAGGTCTTGGCTATCACCAACTGGCCTCTTCCTGCTAGCCTCAAGGCCACACAGCGCTTTCTTGGCTTCACTAATTATTATAGGCAGTTCATAAGGAATTACTCTTCCATTGCCGCGCCTATTATCGCTTTGACCAAGAAGGGTGTGAATGCCAGAGACTGGCCTCCCGAAGCTGTCTCTGCATTTCACAACCTGAAACAGGCCTTTGTTTCTGGCCCCCTCTTGAGGAGACCAAATCCTGGGAATGCATTTTTTATTGAAGTGGACGCTTCCTCAATGGGGGTGGGAGCTGTGCTTCTTCAAATCTTTGAGAAGAGACGCCAACCATGTGCGTTCTTCTCCAAAAAAATTTCTCAGGCAGAGAGGAATTATGCCATCGGTGATCGGGAACTTCTCGCAATTAAATTGGCGTTAGAGGAGTGGCGTCATCTCTTGGAGGGTTCCCCTCACTCCATAACGATCTTTACCGATCACAAGAATTTACAGTATCTACAGAATGCTAAACGTCTGAATCCTAGACAGGCCAGGTGGAGTCTCTTCTTTGCCCGTTTTAATTTCACGATTACCTACAAACCTGGTTCCTGCAACGGTCGGGCTGATGCGCTCTCTAGGTCATTTGACACTTTGGACGAGGAGTCCGCCCCTGAACCTGAGCCGATCATTCCCACCTCATGCATTGTTGCCCACTCTACCACCCTGAAGTCTAAAATTCCGCCTGGTAAGACCTTTGTCCCCACTGAGCTAAGAGCTAAGATCCTTCGTTGGGGACATGATTCCAAGGTGGCAGGGCATTCTGGATTCCTCCGATCCTTCCTACTCATCAGTCGTCACTACTGGTGGCCTAATCTCCGCTCAGACGTCAAAGACTACGTTAAAGCTTGTCATGTCTGTGCTCGGTCCAAATCCTCCACACAAGCTCCTGCTGGTCTCCTCATGCCCTTGCCTATTCCTAAGGAACCCTGGGCCCATATTGCCATGGATTTTATCACCGATCTCCCACTGTCTGAGAATAATACAGTCATTTGGGTGGTAATCGATCGATTCTCCAAGATGGCTCATTTTGTTCCTCTTCCTGGTCTTCCTTCTGCCCCTGCCTTGGTTCCCATTTTCATTCGAGAAATTCTCCGCCTACATGGGGTCCCTTCTCATATTGTTTCCGACAGGGGAGTCCAATTCACGTCTCGTTTTTGGAGAGCCTTTTGCAAATCCCTCAATATTGTCTTGGATTTTTCTTCTTCTTACCATCCCCAATCCAATGGACAGACTGAGAGGGTTAATCAGGAGTTAGAGGTCTTTCTTCGCACCTTTGTGTCTTCTCACCATGACGATTGGTCCTCTCTACTCCCGTGGGCAGAATTCTCCCATAACAATCATGTGAATACCAGTTCGCAGAAGACACCCTTTTTCACAGTTTATGGAAAACACCCTCAACTTCCTCTTCCTATGATCTGTTCTCCAGACATTCCAGCTTTGGCTTCGGTTCAAGAGTCTCTCAATTCCGTTTGGGGTCACGTTCATGATTCCCTCCGGGCAGCTGCTGAAAAATTCAAAGGCTTTGCCGACCGCCGCAGGCGTAAACCGCCTTCTCTTCAGCCAGGGGACAAAGTCTGGCTCTCTACCAGGAACATCAAGCTCCGAGTTCCTTCTCTGAAGTTTGCTCCACGATTCATCGGTCCATACACGGTAACTGCTAAACTGAATCCGGTTTGTTTCAAACTCCAGATTCCTAAGAGCCTTAAAATCACTAACTCCTTTCATGTTGCTCTTCTAAAGCCTTTAGTCCTCAATAAATTCTCTCGTCCTCTTCCTACCGTGGCGCCTGTCTCGGAGGATAATCAGGAGTACGAGATCAGTCAAATTCTGGACTCCCGACTCTGTAAAGGCGTTCTTCAGTACCTCGTTCATTGGAAAGGGTTTGGTCCTGAGGAGAGGTCTTGGATCACTGCATCTGAGGTCTTTGCACCTCGTCTGTTAAAGGAGTTTCATCTGAAGTTTCCCTCTAAACCTGGGCCCAGGCGGGGAAGGGGGAGGCCTCGTAAGAGGGAGGGTACTGTCATGGATATGCATTAATGTCTGTCTGCCATCTTACCTTCCTCCTCATGTGTTCATCTAGAGACCAGACCTCCTTCACCTGGCTTCCTTTATAATCTCCTCCCAGCCTGACTCCACCCCAGGCCCTATCACTGAACACTATATTAACCTGTGCACTGCAAGCCTGCTTTGCTGATCAACGTGTTTGTTAGGCATTGTGTGTTTGGGTTCCTGCCTGCCGTGTGCTACGTCTGTCTCTCTGTTACGTTATTGGCTTGTCCCCGACCATCCCTGTCTGCTCGTGACCCTTGACCTTCGGCTCGTTCTTCGTTATCCTTGTCTGCTTGTGGCCCCTGACCTTCGGCTTGTTATTCGGTTCTCTCTATCGTGTGCTGCTGCTTCCCCTTATCCTACGGGGCGTGAGCTAGGAAACTCCAGGGGCCGCGACCTGGTCCCAGCCTGCAGCGTAACATCCTCACCACTAGAGGCCCTGGAGAAGACCAGCTGGGTCTTAGACTCCGCGCCCTGGGGAATCTTGGCTCTCGCTTCCGTTGGGATCCCGGTTGTGCTCCTCTGGTCCCGCTTTCCACAACCACCCAGTTTCCTATCCACAGAAGCCAGCCATAGGGTTCACTACCTCGCGGTGCACTCCTGTCCCCCTACGGTGTGCATCTGTCACCTGGCCACAGGTGACCCTGACACACGTCTTCAGTGGGCCTACCTTTCCTTCTGGCTTCAACGTATAGACAGGTAGGCCTGGCAACTTCCTGCAGATGACATAGGGTTCAGATCTCCATCTGTCTGCAAGTTTGTGCTTTCCAGGGACCCCCAGATTGCGTAACAGTACTCGATCCCCGGGCTGTAGGTCTTGTACCCGAACCTTCAAGTCGAAGTTTCTTTTATTTCAAGCTCCCCTTTGATCTGAGGCCGCTTGAGCATGTTCATAGGCTACTTTCAGGCTGTGTCTGAGCCTGTCCACATATCCTTTGTGGGATGTGGCTGAGGAATGGTCCAGAGAGGTGCCAAAGGCCAAGTCCACCGGTAGTCTCGCTTCTCTCCCAAACATGAGTCGATATGGGGAGTAGCCTGTAGCATCACTGATGGTGCAGTTGTAAGCATGTACTATGGCTGCTATGTGTTGGCTCCAATGTTGCTTTTTCTCGCTTTCCAGAGTCCCCAACATGTTGAGCAAGGTTCGGTTAAACCTTTCCGGCTGAGCATCTTCCTGTGGATGGTAAGGTGTAGTTCGAGTCTTCTTAATTCCCAAAGAATCCAGGAGCTTCCGGATCAGTTTACTCTCAAAGTCCCTCCCTTGATCTGAATGGAGTCGCTGTGGCAGCCCATAATGGACAAAGTACTTCTCCATAAGTACCTTGGCTACGGTGGAGGCCTTCTGGTCTTTGGTGGGGAAAGCCTGGGCATACCTGGTGAAATGGTCGGTTATCACCAGAACATTTCCTAGTCCACTCAGGTCGGGTTCGAGGCAGAGAAAATCAATGCATACCAGATCCATTGGGCCTTGACTCTGTAGATGGCCCATTGGGGCAGCTTGATGGGGTAAAGTCTTCCTCTGGACGCACCGTGCACATGAGTGGCAGTACTCTTCTATCTCTGCCCTCATGCAGGGCCAATAGAACCGACTTCTGACAAGTTGAAAGGTCCTTTCAGCCCCTAGGTGGCCATGGTTGTCATGCAGGGCAATCAGAACAGTCTCTCGATATTTCTCTGGGAGGAACAGTTGCCACTTATCTTCTGAGTCATCAGAGGGGCCCCTTCGGTAGACCACTCCCTGATGTAACTGCAACCTGTCCCACTCTTTCCTCAGCAGGCGAGCTTCTTTTGAAGGTTGATGCATGAGTCTGTTTGGATCCTGATTCTCCAGGGCCTCCAGGACCAATCTCCCCATGGGGTCTTCCAATTGGTCACACCTCAACTCCTTCTTGGACAGTCTTGGCAGGTTGTCCTCTCCCAGTTGAGCTACTCCACAGTAGTGTTTGGGGACTCCCACCATGGTAACTCCTATTTCCTCTGCTCTGGAGCCTCCTCTGGCTTGGAATTCAGCTCCTTGACAAAGGGCCCGCACCCCGTCCGGTGCCACTTGGGTCCAATCTTCTACGTCACTGGTAAGAGAATGAGATCTCCTGGACAGAGCGTCTGCATCTCGATTCCCAGTCCCTGGCCTATAATTTAGGCTGAAGTTGAATCCAGAAAGTGCGGCCAGCCACCTGTGTCCAGTGGCGTCCAGCTTGGCCGTGGTGAAAAGGTAGGTAAGGGGGTTGTTATCGGTCTTCACAGTGAACTCCGCCCCATACAGGTAGTCTTTAAGCTTGTCTACTACCGCCCACTTAAGGGCCAGGAACTCCAGCTTGTGAGTGGGGTAGTTCTTCTCAGGGGGGGGTCAGGCTCCGGCTCACATAGGCAACAGGCCGTTGTTGCCCTTCGTGTTCTTGATAAAGTACTCCTCCCAGACCGTCATGACTAGCATCTACATGTAGTTCATAGGGCTTGGTTGGGTCTGCATAGGCCAAGACTGGGGCAGTGGTTAGGCTCTCCTTTAATGCCTGGAAGGCCTCTTCACACTTCTGGTTCCACTGATCTCTGACTGACTCTCCCGGCTTCCTGGGCCCTGAGTCGTCCTCTTCCCCCTCGGTCTTGAGTAGTTCATTCAATGGCCTGGCAATTCGGGCGAATCCTTCCACAAACCTCCTGTAATAGGAGCAGAACCCCAAGAAGGATCTGAGTTCGGTTACTGTGGTGGGTCGTGGCCAGGAGGTAACTGCCTCCAATTTCTCAGGGTCTGTGGCCACCCCTTCTTCAGACACTATGTGCCCCAGATAGTTCACAGAAGACTGATAGAACCGAAACTTCTCAGGCGAAAGCTTGAGTCCTTCCTCACTGAGTCTTCTCAACACTTTTTCCAGCCTCCTTTCGTGTTCTTCCAAGGTTCTCCCAAAGACAATGACATCGTCCAGGTATACAAGGACTTCAATAAGGTTCATGTCTCCTACAGTCTTCTCCATGAGACGTTGGAAAGTCGCTGGGGCTCCAGACAGACCTTGGGGCATCCGGTTGAATTCAAAGAACCCTACTGGGGTTATGAAGGCTGTCTTCTCCCTGTCTTCTGGGTGCATAGGAATCTGATAGTACCCGCTCTTGAGATCCATAACGCTGAACCATTTAGCTCCAGACAAGCTCTGTAGGGCATCCTCTATCCTCGGAGTGGTGTATTGGTCAGGTATGGTTCTCCTGTTGAGAGTCCTGTAGTCGATACAGAGCCTCAATGATCCATTCTTCTTTCTGACCACCACGATGGGAGAGGCATAGGGGCTTCTGGACTCCCGTATCACACCAGTCCTCTTGAGTTCTGCAAGTTGTTCCCTTAGATCCTCCAGATCTGCTAGGGGGACCCGCCTGACCCTCTCTCGGAAGGGCTTGTCTTCCTGGAGGCGGATCCGATGGGTGGCACTCCTTGCACACCCCACATCGAACTCATCCTTAGAGAAGATCTTCTCCCATCTATTCAACTGGGCCTTGGCTCTCTCCTTCCAAGCTCCTGGCAGATTCGGGTTTTCCATGGACAGCTTCTCCCAAGCATCTCCTCCTTCACCTGTCCTCTTCACTTCTGACAGGGTAACAGGGGCCGCAGGGATTACCTGGCCTAGCAGCATTCTGGCTGGGATTTCCATGGGGTCTCTGGTAGTGTTCCTAACACTCACTGGAACTCTACAATGGGCCTTCTTCAGGACCTTCAGCGGAATCACTTCCGGTATCACTTCCAGACCTGAGGACTCACCCCTTGGGTCTGACTCCAGCACGACAAAGGGACCAGGCTGCTCCCAAGTAAGCTTCACAGTGGCTCTGAGACAGGTTACTTCGCCGGGCTGCAACACTACCCCTTCTCTTCCAAGTCTCCACACCTTCCCTATCCCTTCTCCAGGGGTCTCCTGCTCTTGGACCAGCCGTTGGTAGGCCGTCTTCAGCATGGGATGGATCTTGGTGGCTGTTCGCCCCTCTTCTTTTACTAGAGGGGTCAGGAGTCTTCGGACCAGGTCCGTGTTCGTCCCTATTATAAGGGAATTCTTGTTGGCTCCAGGCGGCCTAGGGCACACGACTGCCAGGGTGTCAAACACTTCGGCCTTCCCAGCCACGGATGGGTCAAAGGTCATCTTGATGGGAAGATAGCCGTCGTAAGGGAAACTCTGGGTTCCAATTCCCCATATTTCCAGCTCTTCTATCTTCTGGATAGGCAGATGACTCAAGTGCCTATCGTAGAAGTCCCGGTATAGTAGGGTCACTTGTGCCCCGGTATCCAAGAGGGCCCTGGTGTAGACTCCCTCCACTTGAATGGGCACTATAGGAGATGGGCCCACCAGCTTCTCCGGATATGGCCCGGCAGGGGTCGCCTTCTTCAGACCTTTTCCTTTTGGACTCTCTCTTGTCCTATTCCCTTTGGACTTGAACCTTTCTTGAGCCTGGTATGCATTGACTTCCCTCCTTTTTATGAGTGTAGGAACCCGCTGAGGGATACTGTTATTTTTCTTAGGTGTGCAACCCCTCTGGGGAGTGCTGTGTCTCTTCTGAGGGGTCTTGCCCCCTTTCTCTGCGGTGTATCTCTGTAGGAGAATGTTGTGTTTCCTCTGAGGTGTTCTATTTTCTCTCTTCTTCTGTTTTTCATTCAGTTTGGAGCTCACTGAAAATGATGGGCACCCGGTTGACTCCTTCACCGGGGCCCTCTGAAGTTTTCCGCCGGCTGGCGGTTATTTATCTTTTTCTTCCTGGGACTGGAACATATGTTTGCAAAATGACCAATCCCTCCGCAGTTGTAACAAATCACCTCTTCTTCACGATCCTGTAGAGAAGCGGGCGCTGAGGTATTCGGGAACAACTCCTTTCTTGGACTTTTCTTTTCTGGTTTCCTTTGATCTTTCTCCATCAAAGAGGTCAGTATCTCCAACACTTGGGACATCTGCGATTTCAGGGTGTCCACTTCTGCATCT
Organism: Rana muscosa; assembly: GCA_029206835.1. NCBI lineage: Eukaryota > Metazoa > Chordata > Amphibia > Anura > Ranidae > Rana > Rana muscosa. Next base: position 41,890,136 of record CM055117.1, on the reverse strand, counting down.
CTTTCGGGGGTCATGGCCGGGCTGACCATCACCACCAGAGGTTTGGTTGGCTCGACTGGCTGTTCCCTCTTTTTCTCCTCCCACATGGCCTCTTTCTCTCTGACCATTCGAATGAGGTCGGGGTATTCCAGATTCTTCCCGTCCTGTCGGGTGCGCAGCGCCAATGCAATAGGATCCAGGGGCTGAGCTCCCCTCAATACCTGCTGAGCCCGGGCCTCGTCTACCTTCCCTGGGTCGATCCCCTTCTTCAGAATAATTCTATGCAGGATCTTGTCTAGACGTCCCATATATTCTGACAGTTTCTCTCCTGTTTTCTGGTAGCAGTGCTCCAGCTGATAGGTGAGCTCGGTAACTTTTTCTGTCCCACCGAACACATTCTGCAAGATGTCCAAGTAGTCCTGTGCAGTACAGTCTTTCCTGCTCATCTTCAGGTTGCGTAATGCGTATGGCATCCAGAGCAGGCCCCTTCAAACTTTCAGCAATTCTCTGTTTCTTGCTGCGTTCTGAAACTTCCCATTCCTCTAAGGCCTGAGTGGTGCCATCTAGCCACTCCTCAAATCCTTCTTCCCCTGAGGGCACAGGTTTTCTCCCTGAGAATATCCGGAGCTTTCTGTACCCCGACATTGGGTAATCTGTGGGATTCTTCTTGCACTGGGCCACAATCTCTCCCAGTACAGCGCATAGTTCTGTGCTGAGGGTGGCCGGTGATGATCTGGGACTCTCTGTATCCTCCTGCTCTTGTGCCTTAGGGGATGGTGGGGAAGGTATCTGTGGAGATGATGACTTTCTTATTTGGAACCGATCTCCCTTATGTGGCAGCGCATGTGTCAGATGGTAGGTCTGCCCATCCATAGCTTGTATGCTCTGGCTTTTAAAATGCTCTGGAATTTCGTCTTTCCACTCTATTAATGCGTATGTACACGAAGCATGTGGTCTCACATCCATCACCCATGATTTCTGGCATGGTGATAGGGATGTCATTAACTGCTTTATCGCATCTCTTTGCCAGATCCCCGGGAGTTCAATAACTGCCGCCACGGCCGGATCTGCGCCAGCCATTGTGTACCACTGTCCTACTTCTAGCGGGTCCATGCCGGTCTTTTGGCGTGTTCGCTTGCTGTATCAGGATCCCGGACGAGCCCCCACGTGTAGCGATACCTCCAACTAAGAAGGCCGCAGATTTAGTTGGGCCCTGAAGACAGCTCCGCCAACCCCCGGCAATCTGCTCAACCCCCTACTGGCACAGCTAGTAAGGGGAGATAGGACCGCGTGACCGCAACTCTAGGTGACGCAGTCCTATGGCAAACACACACAGTGATATACTTTAAAACTTCTATTAAAGTAAGTAAAACTGACACCAATGTACTTGACCCAGATATTTTACTGAGGCTAATGGGCAAGTAATAAACAACAGTATAACAAGTTGCAGATCCCTGCAATAAACAGTAATAAAGATAAACAGAGTAATCAGAATAATAAAGTATTGCTATGCAACTCTAGCGCTGCCCTTTTACAGCTACTTCCCCTCAGGGGTAGACTAACACCCAGCAATGTCTACCTATGCAGTCAGGCCTGACTGATCTAAATGGAAGTTCAGTGAAACAATATTCGCTAGCAATCTTTTCGTTGGTGCACTTGAAGAACAACTTTGTAATCCGAACGAATAGTAAAGATAAAAGTATCTGTCTTTAAACAGCTCTCACCACCCGGACAAGTCCAAGTCCGTTTCCTCCATCGATTCGTCTAGGAACAGGAATCCACCGACATCCAAGTCTTCAATCCTTCTGGTGTACTGCAGCAAGGATGAGAAGATGTCTCTAAGGCTCTGCTAGGCTGGCAGAGGGGCTCTTTGGAAAGGAGCACAAGGCCCAGGCTTCAGGCCTTGTGCACACAGCAGTTCAGCACAGAGATCCTCTTGCTAGGAGAGGGGGTGTCCAAAGAGACCGAACAAACTCCACCTCCCCTTTATAAAGTCTGCCCCAGCAGTCTCTGTTCTGGAGCAATGTACCCTGGGTGCTGCAAGATGTACTGGGAGATGTAGTCTCTCTCTCTCCTCTGCTTTCACTTCCAGTAATGTCTCTTTACTTCCTCCCGACTCACCTCTCACCTGGAACTTCTTGTCTCTCTGTCTTAAAGGGGAATACCCCGCTACAAAAAAAAAATGGGGGCCCGTGTGTGAATGGGGACTTGAAGATTTTTATACAAACAGAAAAGAAGAGCAGCGCCGTTCTAAGTGTAGTAGGGAAGCGTTGTTTATTTGTAAACAACAAAATGGCAACTCAAAATGTAATGGAGATAAAAGCGGTCATCTAGTCTTGTAACATTGCTGCACTAAGCCGCTCCAGTCCTGCTGTGGTGCATACCGAAAGGAGCTCCTGGCAGTGCTGGTGGCTCCCAGCACTTCCTGGTAGGTCCGAGTCCCCTGGGGAGGAGGAAGTGATGTCAGAACAGGAAGAGGAAGCGGTGGGTGTGGCACGCATTCGAAGCATGCATGCTCCTTCATCAGGCCAGGAGGTATAAATACCACTTCCAAGATGGCCCCCTCAGGCTGAGAACATTATCTTCAAGTACAAAAAAAACAAAAAACCTGTTGATCCTTCCAGAATTCCAGTGTCCTTGTCACTTCCTGTGGGCTGAACTGATATCTCAAAGACTGTTATCACTTTTCCCAGCTGACTTCTTTCAACTACAAAAGCATGCACACTATTTATTGGAGATAAGGAGGTAAGGGTTAGGTCCTGTTCACACTGGTATGGGATTATATGTGTTAAATCTGAATTCCAGGAATCCAGCAACTTTGCAGGTGCAGGCACACTATGTGTTAAGTCCAATTAGGTGCATGTCACCTCCGGACTTATCTCTATTACTTATATGTGACATGTTTCTGGCACTCCCAGAGACACTCTCCAGCTGCGTGAGGGGAGAAGCACACACAGCAGCTATGCCCTCCCTCCTCTCTGCTGCCCGCTCACAGAAGCCTTTGTATTTTATGAATGAGCTCACAAGGCTTCTGTGAATGGGCAGAAGGAGGGGAGGAATGGCATAGCAGGTCCAGCAACTCTGCTCTTAAAGGAACTGAGACCACGATGAGCAGCATTGGAGCTCCAGGAGTTATATTTCTGGAGCACAATATACCTGTCAGAGGTAAATAATAGATAAAAGTCTAGGAGGTGGTAGGCACCTCGTTAGACTTAACTCATGTTATGCCTGCAGTTTCATGGAACACTTCTAAACACATATAAATGCATGTGGTGAGTTAATAGGTATGATGCACATTGGGCATTTAGGCCTGGTGGTTTTGTAGCTCCAAATAGTCAATTCCTCAACACCGGATCTACAGATCCCTGGGATTGGGGTGACACGGACCTTTCATGTTTTAGGCCTGGTTCACACCTATGCATTTTTTAGTTCATTTTCAGTTTTGCAGAAACACACTACAGTTCATGTAACATGGTTTCCTATGGATGTAATTCACATCTGTGCATTTTATGAAAAGGCCTAGGGACTTTTTTTCTGTTTTTTGGTTCCATAGACTTCAATGGATCAAAAACGTGTCTTGAAAAATGCACCTGGAATATGCAAACTGGAGTGAGGGGGAGAGGATGTGTAGTTGGAGGGGAATTTTTAGGGGTGAAAGATTTGCGCTAAAAAGGAGTGATTTTTTTTGGGGGGGCAGGGGGTTGTGCTGGGAGGGGGGATTTCAGCAGGGGGGTAGATTTGTATTGGGAAGAGGGGAAAGTTTGGAATTTTTGCTTAGGGGGTAATCATGCAGATTAGTGCACAGTTTTGAGCACTTGGGGGGTTTTTGCTGACACATAATTCTGATTTTGGGGGGTGGGGGACGCAGTTTTCCATGTTCGCCCTGGGCTCTAAATTACCTTGCCCTGGGACTGTGCTGAATCAGGCCTAAAGGGGCTGTAAAGGCAGAAGTTTTTTTTATCTTAATGCATTCTATGCATTAAGATAAAAAACTTTCTGTGTGTAGCAGCCCCCCTAATACATACCTGAGCCCCTTCTCTCTCCAGCGATGTTGCAGGAGAGACTCTGCTGTCCGCAGAACTTTTTTCAGGGGGGACGGCATCATTTTAAGGTCACCCATGCTCCGCCCCTTTTCGACAATGTCATGAAGGCGAGGGACTTAGTCATTATCCCATAAAGCGCAGGCATGTGCCCATCATATGCGGCCTGTACAGTATGAATGGTGTACAGTATGTATATATAGAAGAAAAGGGGGAGGGGGGGTGAATGGCAAATATATGCTTGTGCCACATCCAGTATATTTGAGAAAAGAAAAAAGGGGGTTCCCCTGGGTGGACTTTTAAGGCACTGGTAGTATTAATTCCAAATATACGGGATATTAAAGTAAAAAATCGTTTTTATTCACAATTGTACATATTTATCAAAAAATGAAATATTAAATTAAAATATTCAATTCCAAAGATTGTCACCATATAGGTAAATACATGAAAACCTTCTTTACACCTGACACGTTTCGGGGTAACCTTCTTCAGGGGTGTGTAGAGAAGGACAATTAGTTAATCTAAGCATAAGAATACATAAAGTTAATTACATGCATTTAAAACATTATTATCAAATATATACAAAAAGTTTTCTTTATATATGATGTACTGTATATACATGTAATCATTCACTTACGTATTATAAATGTAGTAGAGGAATGATGAATATTTCATTGGATGCGATTTTTTAAAAGCATTGAAAAAATATTTTTTCAATGCTTTTAAAAAATCGCATCCAATGAAATATTCATCATTCCTCTACTACATTTATAATACGTAAGTGAATGATTACATGTATATACATCATATATAAAGAAAACTTTTTGTATATATTTGATAATAATGTTTTAAATGCATGTAATTAACTTTATGTATTCTTATGCTTAGATGAACTAATTGTCCTTCTCTACACACCCCTGAAGAAGGTTACCCCAAAACGCGTCGGGTGTAAAGAAGGTTTTCATGTATTTACCTATATGGTGACAATCTTTGGAACTGAATATTTTAATTAAATATTTCACTTCAATATCCCGTATATTTGGAATTAATACTACCAGTGCCTTAAAAGTCCACCCAGGGCAACCCCCTTTTTTCTTTTCTCGTATGTGTATATAGAGGGGGTGAATGGTATTAGTATGTACAGGAAGGAAGGTGGGTGTATACAGGACAAATTATGTATATCTGCAGTCAGTGATGATGGAGGAAGGTCTCTATATACAGGAAGGAAGGTGAGTATATACAGCTACCTGTAAATAGAGACCTTCCTCCATCATCACTGACTGCAGATATACATCATTTGTCCTGTATATCGCTATATATATACCCACCTTCCTTCCTGTATATAGAGACCTTCCTCTATCATCACTGACTGCAGATATACATAATCTGTCCTGTATACAGCTATATATACACCCACCTTCCTTCCTGTATATAGAGACCTTCCTCTATCATCACTGACTGCAGATATACATAATCTGTCCTGTATACAGCTATATATACACCCACCTTCCTTCCTGTATATAGAGACCTTCCTCTATCATCACTGACTGCAGATATACATAATCTGTCCTGTATACAGCTATATATACACCCACCTTCCTTCCTGTATATAGAGACCTTCCTCTATCATCACTGACTGCAGATATACATCATCTGTCCTGTATACAGCTATGTATACACCCACCTTCCTTCCTGTATATAGAGACCTTCCTCCATCATCACTGACTGCAGATATACATCATTTGTCCTGTATATCGCTATATATACACCCACCTTCCTTCCTGTATATAGAGACCTTCCTCTATCATCACTGACTGCAGATATACATAATCTGTCCTGTATACAGCTATATATACACCCACCTTCCTTCCTGTATATAGAGACCTTCCTCTATCATCACTGACTGCAGATATACATCATCTGTCCTGCATACAGCTATGTATACACCCACCTTCCTTCCTGTATATAGAGACCTTCCTCTATCATCACTGACTGCATATATACATAATCTGTCCTGTATACAGCTATATATACACCCACCTTCCTTCCTGTATATAGAGACCTTCCTCTATCATCACTGACTGCAGATATACATCATCTGTCCTGTATACAGCTATGTATACACCCACCTTCCTTCCTGTATATAGAGACCTTCCTCTATCATCACTGACTGCAGATATACATCATCTGTCCTGTATACAGCTATATATACACCCACCTTCCTTCCTGTATATAGAGACCTTCCTCTATCATCACTGACTGCAGATATACATCATCTGTCCTGTATACAGCTATATATACACCCACCTTCCTTCCTGTATATAGAGACTTTCCTCTATCATCACTGACTGCAGATATACATCATCTGTCCTGTATACAGCTATATATACACCCACCTTCCTTCCTGTATATATAGACCTTCCTCTATCATCACTGACTGCAGATATACAACATCTGTCCTGTATACAGCTATATATACACCCAACTTCCTTCCTGTATATAGAGACCTTCCTCTATCATCACTGACTGCAGATATACATCATCTGTCCTGTATACAGCTATGTATACACCCACCTTCCTTCCTGTATATAGAGACCTTCCTCTATCATCACTGACTGCAGATACAGTATACATCGACAGGATTATGTATATCTGCAGTCAGTGATGATAGAGGAAGGTCTCTATATACAGGAAGGAAGGTGGGTGTATATATAGCTGTATACAGGACAAACATCACCTGTCCTGTATAGAGCTATAGAGGTGGCAGTAAAGAGCTCTGTAAGCTCAGTGACACAGCTGTGGAGCCGACTTGCACAAACCGAGAGAGCCAGCACAGCTACAGATGCGGCCACTGCAGACCCTTGCCGGTTCCAGGGGGGGTCACTCGCCCCCCCTTGCCCCTACCTGCAGACGCCCATGGCTATCCGGGACTCTCCCTCCTAATTGGCTGAGACACAGCCATTGGCTCCCGCTGCTGTCAGTCAAAGTCAGTGGACAAATGAGGAGAGCGAGGGGGCGGGGCCTAGCTGTGGCTCCGTGTCTGAATGGACACATGGAGCTGTGGCTCGGGTGCCCCCATAGCAAGCAGCTTGATGTGGGGACACTCAACAGGAGGGAGGGGCCAGGAGCACAGAAGAGGGACCCGAGAAGAGGAGGATACGGGCTGCTCTGTGTAAAACCACCTGCACAGAGGAGGTAAGTATAACATGTTTGTTGTCTTTAAGCAAAAAAAAAATAGACTTTAGAATCACTTTAAGCTGAATGTCAGGCAGATTTAACGACACACATTAATGCAGTTCTATATTCAGTAATAGAGCCTTACTTAAAAAAAAATAAAAACATAACAGCTGCTTGCAGTCCTTGTACAACAGAGCTCAGATTGGCAGAGGGAAAAGCAGCATCATATACTAAGTCAGTTATGTTGTAGTGCTCATGTCAACAAGGTGCATGCTGACAGGAGCAGAGAGCAGAAAGATGAGCGACTCAGTCTGTTGCTTTTCCTTTCACTATTTACTGGGGAAAGGACACAACCTGTACATGTTACTGAACTTCAGCAGAGAAAAATCAGGTCCCCCTGCCCTGCCAGACGGGGCGGTGTTTCTTGGCAAATCTGTGTAAACCTCCGAACTGGATGGACAGGAATACAAATCTCTTGGCAGGTAAAACGGCTCTCATATATGTATTGTTCTGTTTGTCCGGAGTTCAGCTTTCCAACCAGGAGACATCTTATTAAACACACCGATGTAAAATTATACATAGCTTTATATTTTCAACACCATACCTAAAATAAATACCCCAAATGTTAAGTTTAGAATGTCAATACATTAACCAGCTATGAAAAATATATTAGAAATTTGAAATTGATTTTTTTAAAGCGGTATTAAAGTGGTTGTAAACCCAACCAGACAACTTGCACCTACAGGTAAGCCTAGATTAAGTCTTACCTGTAGGTGCAAGAAATATCTCCTTAACCTACACGGTTAAAGTGGATGTAAACCCGAATTTTTTTATTTTGTTGCTGTCACAGTGTAGAGTATAAGATTTCCTATCATTTGTACCAGGTCTTGCCACAAAGAGTTAATCCAGCTCCGAGCAATCCTCTTTTATTGTTCAGTGAGATAAAAAAACGGACAAACAGAGAAAAACCTTTGTCCGTTCCGCCCCCCTGCTTTGAGTGACAGGTTATTTACATATCTCGTGCACTGGCTTTAGACAGGCATTATTTTTTAATTCCCACCCCCACTCCTTTTCTGAAGTCATGTGGTTACTTTTCTGGATTTTGACTGGATGTTAGTGATCATAGCAGAAGGAATACACAGGAGAAAATGCATGTTGACAAGGGGAGTGTAGAGGTGGGCGGGGAGTCTACTGACATCACAACTCCGCCCACTGAGCTCCAGACAACAGATCCACCCACAGAATCTGCAGGTTTTCAGGTCTCATAACAGACAGAGGGGAGACATTTGACAGATAAGGATACATGCAGGAGGCATCTATATCCTTATAGATCAGCACTATGGCAGGAGTTTAGAAAGGATGAGAGTGGCTTTACATCCACTTTAAGTTTTACAAAAATAAAAAAAAACACGCAATAAAAAAAAAAGTAGTAAAAGGTACATTAACCACTTGCCGACCGCTCACTGTATATATACGTTGGCAGAATGGCTCGTACAGGCACAATCACGTACCTGTACGTGGCCCTTTAACTGCCGTCGTCGGGGTCGCGCACGCCGCCAGCGGCGCGCTCGCGACCCCCCTGCCTTCCCCGTGAGTGGGACCGCGGGTCCCGCGGACTCGATCGCCGTGGGGATCCCCGCGATCGTCTCACGGAGGCTCGGAGCGGGGAGATGTGTGTGTAAACACAACATCTCCCCGCTCCTCTACTGACAATGTCAGCGATCTCCGCTCTGTGTAATCAGAGCGGAGATCGGTGACGTGTCAGTCGTAGCCACGCCCCCCCTCAGTTAGTAACACGCCCCTAGGCACACTTAACCCCTTCAGCGCCCCTAGTGGTTAACCCCTTCACTGCCAGTGTCATTTTCACAGTAACCAGTGCATTTTTATTGCACTGATCGCTGTGAAAATGACAATGGTCCCAAAAATGTATCAAAAGTGTCCGATGTGTCCGCCATAATGTCGCAGTCACGAAAAAAATCGCTGATCGCCGCCATTACTAGTAAAAAAAAAAATTTTTTATAAAAATGCCTTAAAACTATCCCCTATTTTGTAAACGCTATAATTTTTGCGCAAACCAATCAATAAACGACGATTGCGATTTTTTTTTTTACCAAAAATATGTAGAAGAATACGTATCGGCCTAAACTGAGGAAAAAAAAAATTTTATATAATTTTTGGGGATATTTATTATAGAAAAATTAAAAGATATGTAATTTTTTTCTAAATTTTCGCTCTATTTTTGTTTTAGCGCAAAAAATAAAAACCGCAGAGGTGATCAAATACCACCAAAAGAAAGCTCTATTTGTGGTAAAAAAAGGACGCCAATTTTGTTTGGGAGCAACGTCGCACGACCGCGCAATTGTCAGTTAAAGCGACGCAGTGCCGAATCGCAAAAAGGGGCCTGGTCATAATGGCCCGTATTGGTCCGGGGCTTAAGTGGTTAAAGAATCGGTAACACAAAAATATTTTTAGTTCTTCTAATTTTTTAGTTCTTCTTCTAATATTTAATCTTTAATCTTCTAATATTAGTTCTAATATTTTAGTTCTTCTTTTAGTTCTCTCTCACCCCATTTATTAATAGATGCTGACATTTTCTGTTCCAGCTTTGAACTGAAAGAATCTATCAATAAGTTTGAACTGTAACATGATTTTCCCCGACCCGCCGCCATGACATCTGGATGAAGGTTTCCTTCCCTTGGACTATCTTCGTTTTTATTAAATGTTTAAGCGCAAGATCTATTTTTTATTTTTTTTTCTGTTCCAGGAATATTGCGATGTGTTTTATTATAAACAGACAAAAAACGATTAGAACTTTCGTAGCAGCCGGCTGTCACTTTGCTGCCGCTGGTTCCAAAGATGATGAAAATATAAAAAATTCATGTTACTTTTTATTGGTAAATGGTGCTGAAATTGTTCTTGGTAGCCTAATATATTAATAATACGGGGGCACGGGCTTTAAAAAGGGGGTAAGTTCTTGGAAATAGAAAAATAGATTTGAAAAATAAAAAAAGATTGGTCCCTGTCGCCATAAATTTAATGTAGTTATAATGTCTGAGTTTCGGAAGGGCTTGTGTTCTTGAAATAATTGGATCTTATCCATTTGCTGGGGAAGACGATTATTTTTGTACAAATTTATTGTTTGCATCATTTAAAAAAAAAAAAAAAAAAAAAACGGTAATGAACAATGAGAATGGTTGCCTTTTTTTCTTTCTTCGATGTTAAAAATTGTTATTAATATGAGCCTGATTGTATTTTTCACCGCGGTCTGATGCTTAAAATTTGTTTATGTATAAAATGTGTTGCACAATATCTGGACTCTCAAGTTTTACTTTAATAATGAGAAGTGCGGGTTTACAAAAAAAAACAAAAACATACACACTCACCTAGGTGGCTGCAGCATTGATCCGATGCTGCAGCTGTCCCCCACCGGCTCAAAACCAAGAACTGAGCGATCAAAGGCCGCTGATCGCTCAGTCTTCAGGTCTTCCGCTCCTCCTGAGGGGTCAAAAGCTTTTCTGGTCATAATTTTGGGGATCACAGGAATGAACTTATTAGTGTGCTCCTGTGTCCTGCAGTCGGCTGATGTCATAGAGCCGATCCCGACAAAAATGTCAGGATCCCCCCAGATGCCTGACCGGCAGCGGCTACAGACAGGCACAGTGCTGGGTCAAGATTGGGCACAGGTAAATGTTTAAGGGGGGCTGGGACGAGGAACTTCTGAAAGGTTTTTTTTTACTTTAATGTATGCATTAAGGTAAAAAAAAAAAAATTTGCCTTTAGAACCACTTTAAAGTGTAGCACTTGGTCCCACGTAGATGCCTTCAGTGGTTTAGGAAAAACAAATGACTTCATTTTTTCTGTTAGCACTGTGCTGTAGCTCCACCCCTGTATAAAGCCCAATTTATGGATATTAATATTAAGGGGGGAGCTACATTGTCAACTCAACTTTTAAAGTGGTTCTAAAGGCAGAAGGTTTTTTTCCCCTTATGCACTCTATGTATTATAGGGACACTAAAGTTTTTTTTTTAATAACAAACATGGCATACTTACCTCCTCTGTGCAAGGGTTTTGCACAGAGTGGCCCCGATCCTCCTCTTCTGGGGTCCCTTAGCGGCGCTCCTGGCTCCTCCCCACATCCAGTGCCCCCACGGCGAAGCGCTTCCCTAGGGACACCCATGCTGGTGCTCCCGAGTCCCGCTGCTGCGTCCATTGACACAGGCAGCAGGACTCGGCCCCACCCCCAGCTCCCGCATCATTGGATTTGATTGACAGCAGCGGGAGCCAATGGCTGTGCTGCTATCAATCGATCCAATCAGGACCCAAGGCACCGGCAAGAGCGAGTGTGCTCGTTCCCGTTGCGGGAATTACGGGGCTCAGGTAAGTATAAGAGGGACTCGGGGGGGGGGGGCTGCTGTAGTAAAGAAGGTTTTTCACCTTAATGCATAGAACGCATTAAGGTGAAAAACGCTGAGGGTTTACAACCCCTTTACGGTAAAAAAAAAAGAACTTTTCTGCCTTTAGAACCACTTTAAAGTGTAGCACTTGGTCCCACGATGATCCCTGCAGTGGTTTAGGAAAAGCAAAGGACTTAATTTTTCTGTTAGCACTGTGCTGTAGCTCCACCCCTGTATAAAGCCCAATTTATAGACATTACTATTGGGGGGGGAATGGGGGGCTACATTGTCAACTTTTAAAGTGGTTCTAAAGGCAGAAGTTTTTTTTTCCCTTAATGCACTCTATGTATAAGGCCCCTTTCACACTGAGGCGTTGCAATAATGCGCTAAAAATGATTAGCGTTATTACCGCGTTTTTACCGCTAAAAATAGCGCTAACGCCTATGCGTTTTTACCGCGTTTTAGCGGTAAAAAGTATTATTTGGTATCCCACAATCCTCCACTCTACTGCAGTCATGTGACCTTCCCACAGTTTCTGGGCGTTTTTACCGCGGTACTCATTCATTTCAATGGGGATAGGCGTTTTTACAGCGCTATTTTATGCGCCCCAAAGATGCTCCAAAAAAGCTGTTTGCAGGATTTTTGCCAATGCAGAGCCAGCACAACGCCTCAGTGTGAAAGCCCTCAGGGCTTTCACATTGAAAATGCTGGGGCAGGATTATTTCAGGCGTTTTTACAGCGCTATTTTTAAAATGCCTGAAAAACGCCTCAGTGTGAAAGGGGCCTTAAGGTGGAAAAAATCGTTCTGCATGCAGCCCGTTCCACCCAAAAACTCTTTCAATGGTATATTTAACAGGCAAAAAAGGTATCAAACAAGTTCATTCTATTTCATTCTTGGGGTTTATACACTTTAGGAAAAATAACAAGTTTAGGTCCTTGGAGGGCAATACACTTTTTCCTTAAAGTAATTATAAAAAACGCAGTCGCTAAAATCCCATATAAGCGTATAACTTGTTAAATTTAATTTTAACGTTTAAAAAAAAAAAAAAAATTAAAACTTGCAGCTTTCATTAAAAGAATCCCTTATGATCCCGCCAGGAAGGTCCCTGTTATGGGGTGACAGCTGTCTCCCAACTGTGCTCCCAGTCAGGTGCCCCCCCCAGGCGGAGATTACAGAGGACACGCCGACACACCTTCCTCGGTGATGGTCCAACATTATCTCTCTCAGGAAGCCGGTCCAGAACAACCATGCCAGCCGACACTGGAGCAAGTGGCACAGGAAGTGGCTGAAAGAGGTTGGAGGAGATCAGCAGCAAAATGTAAAAAAAAATAATAAAAATAAATGATGAATACAAATATGACAATGGTATTTTATGGGAAAAAACATGGCAAATATTCATGAAATACGGTACTTTAGCAAACCAAATGTCTTCCAGTTAGGGTTTGGATCTACTTTAAAGTGTTACTAAACCCACAACTAGATAAATCAGTCTATATATGCAGTAAAGCATGCGCGTTATACTCACTGTGGAACCTCTGCATTGTGTAAAAAGGCTGTTTGATCCTGTCTTCTCTGATCCTCTCCTTCTTCCACTGTCCCCAACCCATTTCTTGAGAACAGAGGCTAGGGGTCAAGCTGCACATGCTCAGTTTGGTGTGTATTGCTAGAGAGCTTTTTTTTTTTTTCCTGAAAGGGTGCATGTGATCAGCACAGAGCCAATCAGCACTGTCCAGACAGAGGGTCAGGGGTCCTGCAGCCTTATAGGACAGTCAGAGGAGAATGAAAACTCCTCCTACAAGCTTTAACCAGACACTGATAGAAGTCACAAGACTGCTATATACTGCTGGTGGGAAAAGGTATTTAGCAGTTTATATTTACTAAGATTATTGCATTTCCATGTTCTGTGTACTGTGGGAAACCAGATATAGTGAATACAGGCTCCTGGGTTTAGTAACACTTTAAGTCAAACCAGAGGAGTTCCAGCTTGTTGGAGAACAGTTACATTTGAAAGGTTGAAAATATTACATGTTATTTAAAGGCATCCTCTGGAATCTTCTAGTATACTTGTAGGCAGGTGCAATCTGTTTTTTCCACTGCAGGTGGCGCTCAACCGTAAAGGTTCTGCAGCTGGAGAGGAAGTCGTGGGGAACAGGGTTCCTTTATGGTTTCCCTCGGTCACTAAGGAAGAAATCTGGTTGGATGTTGTTGCCCCATGGGACTCTGGTGGCCATCTTGTGTCAAGCAGAGTTTATTTAAAGTGGTTGTAAACCCACTTTGACAACTTGCACCTACAGGTAAGCCTAGATTAAAGCCCCGTACACACGGTCGGACTTTTGGCCAACAAACTTCATTTTGAGCAAGTTGGACCAACAATTCGACCGTGTGTACGCTACAATCGGACAAACTTTTTTTGCTTTTTTCTTGTTTTCATCGGACAAAAGTTGGGTCTGCAAACGAACAAACATTTGCCCAACAAAAGTCAGATGGAGCAAAGTCCGACCGTGTGTACAGAAAACCATCGGACTTTTGTCCGATGGACAAAACAACTAATGTTAAAATCAACCAACAATAGCAGAAGTTGACCAAAGGGTGGCAGTAAAGAGCAGAAAAGAGCAGAAAAACCATGTGATGTTGCAAAAAGTTTTGGGAAAGTTTGCAGAAAAGTCAGAGCGTGTGTATGCTATGGGTGTTCCCGACCAACTCCGTTCGGACAAAAAACCACGGAAAAGTCCGATGGAAGTCCAACCGTGTGTACGGGGCTTTAGGTTTACCTGTAGGTGCATGAAATATCTCCATAACCTACACGGTTAAGGAGATATTTGCAGATAACACTGCACCGATGTCTACGGAGCCTGCATAATGAATGGGACCTGCCGGTTTTCTCAATGGGCGAATGCAGGCCCCTCGCGCATGCGTGTGACTTCATCGCCGCTCCGGCCAATCACAGCGCCGGAGCGGCGATAACAGGAAGAAGCTCCGAGGGGACATGGCGGCGGCGGCGGAGGGGAACGAGGAGGACTTCGAAGGCTTCGATTTCAGGTAAGTGCCACATAATGAGCTAGTATGCATCGCAACTCGGTCGTGTGTACGAGGCTATAGAAGTGGAATGTTATGCAATGGCCAAGTCAATCACCTGACCTGAATCTGATTGAGCATGCATTTCACTTGCTGAAGACAAAACTGAAGGGAAAATGCCCCAAGAACAAGCAGGAACTGAAGACAGTTGCAGTAGAGGCCTGGCAGAGCGTCACCAGGGATGAAACCCAGCGTCTGGTGAAGTCTATGCGTTCCAGACTTCAGGCTGAAATTGACTGCAAAGGATTTGCAACCAAGTATTAAAAAGTGAAAGTTTGATTGGTGATTGTTAATCTGTCCCATTACTTTTGGTCCCTTAAAAAGTGGGAGGCACAAATACAAACTGTTGTAATTCCTACACCGTTCACCTGATTTGGATGTAAATACCCTCAAATTAAAGTCTGCAGTTAAAGCACATCTTGTTCGTTTCATTTCAAATCCATTGTGGTGGTGTATAGAGCCAAAAAGATTAGAATTGTGTCCATGTCCCAATATTTATGGACCTGACTGTAAATGTACATTAGGGGACATAGTATTAAGTATTCAGATACATTGGGTTATGCTACTGCCTTCAGGAGATTGGACATTGACAGACGAGGCTTTAAAAGGACAACCCAGTTTAACACCTCCAACTCACAACTTTCCCTTCAGTTCTTTGCTAGTGTCCTAGGAGAACTGTTCCGTCTTCTCTGAGGGCTCTGGGCTCATTTTGCATCTTTCCAGATCAGCTAAATCATTGGCATCACCACTTAAGCCGTACCCAGAACCCACTGAGAAGAAGAAGTGGGACTGATCACTCACACGTGTCAGAATGAGAGTACATCTGTTGGCCATCTGGTCCAAAGATATTTTAGAGGAGGTCCAAAACATTGTAAACAGAAGCTACCAATTAGAATTTCATCCCCTGCCTTCACCCCACTTCATGTTGTCAACATCCCCGCAAAGATTGTTGGACCTTCACGCTGCTCTAGCGCAGCTCCTTACTCAAGGGGTCATAGCCATTATTTTGGAAAATAAATGGTTTCAAGTTTTCTATTCCAGCCTTTTCACTATTCCCAAACAAAAGGGGACACCTGCTGTATACAAGGGGGGAGGGGGAGCATTGTGCTCCCACCATGCTCATGGGGCGGCGGACCTGGTTGTTCCGCCTGCCCATTTTGGGCGTTCCTTCCTTGTCGGCGGCGTCCCTGATCCCCTCTGGACGCCCTTGCCATCCGCGCGTGCGTGGGATGCTAGGACGTCGCGCTCTTGCGGCCGAGGAGACGGCAGCTGTCGGAGACCTTGAGTCCTTCCGGAACGCCGAGGGAGCCACTCAGGGAGGACCGCTCACTGCGGTGGGGATATCTCTGGAGGATGATGCATGGACTAAGGCGGGGCGCCTGCTGATCACATCAGGGCCTCCCTAATTAAGGGCAGTACTAATATAACCTGAGAGCTGTGTGGTTCACACCCTGATCCCCAGCTCCTCTATGTGGACAACTAGACTCAGCCTGGAAAATGTAAGCACACCAGCCCTACACAGGCTGGCTGACAAATTTCTTTCAGACCCATTCGAGCACCACGCACTAGGCCTGACTAGCACTACTTTTGATTAATTTACAACTAATTACAGCTTTAACCGTGGTGTTGGTTAGTCTCCTTGGCTCATAAAATGAGCCTGGGACCCTATAAGACCAATGGAACCCACATATTTCTTTACACAACACTGTGGCCAGCACATGCTGTGCAACAGTACATATCTAGTACATCTGATTTGAATGACCTTCATCACATCTTTGTTTAATCTCATCACTACTTTCACCATTGTCATCCCATTAACACACACATTCATTCCACACACAATCATTTCCATCCATTTTCACTTTTTACACGCATCACATCACATCACTTTTTCACATACATAACACATCACACCACCATTATCAATTTTCACATTGCTGACGTTTCATTTTACCCTTTTTTCACTTTTATATTTATTTTTATTTTTGTGACATTCGTTTTTGTCCTCCACTATCCCATTCATAGTGCACATCACCTTCATTATATATTTTTTTCACAATCTTTATATTCCATTTATTTTACTTAGAATATGACCAACATACCCTATTACATGGATATGCAATTAGCGGACATCCAACCGTTGCAAAACTACAAGTCCCATCATGCCCCTGCCTCTGGGTGTCATGCTTGCTGCTGTCAGAGTCTTGCTATGCCTCATGGGACTTGTAGTTTGGCAACAGCTGGAGGACCGCTAATTGCATATCCCTGCCCTATTAGTTAAATACCACCATAGAAGCACATCGATCATATTCCATTCATTATGCTTAGAATATGGCAAATACATTTTATTAGCTAAATACTACTACAGAAGTACATTGATAAATACAAATATATATTCAAGGACATACCACTGCTGTTCTCTAGTCTGTCCACTTAATACTTAGCAACCACATAGTGTATATGGATGCATTACGGATGCATCCTACATTGATGCCCATGGTGTTCTATTACAGGTGCCGGCCGCCCATCCGCGCGCGCCCCCCCTCGGGTCTCTCCCTCTCCAATATGACTCCTTGCAGGTCGCACACGCCTTGGTGGCGCCCTACCTTTGGGTGTCAAATGTCCGGGAGGCTGCTGATTTCCCTTGAGATGCTAGTGATGGGACTCCGGTTAGAAACCATGGTTCTAACACACAGTTGACTGGTAATCATATACTCTATATTTTTTACTATTGGGCATACACCCATGTAGAGAATTGAAATTTAATACATATATTTCCCACAGCAAACCACCCATCCTCGGAAGAGATCCATTGGGATCGAAACGCGTCAGGATATTTATACAGATGCATGTGAAATGTAAAACTGTATGGCAATGTTGTGTCTTAATTCTGTGTGTTTATTTATACATGTTTTTACCGGAGTATATACGTGTTGGGACTGTACTTAATGTGAATACACAATACATTTTTAATATGCATTATTGTAAATTATTTTCGGAATTTTGCTGTCAAAAGCCCCTTGGGGAAACTTCCTATTCTTCTGTAAATTTTCGTGGTGCGCAGCGCCTTTCACTCCCAGTATACGTGACCTTCCCATTTTTTCACCTGCTGTATACTAGAGCTAAAGGTTTTCAACACTTTCCTCCAGGTGCTAGCTTCTGGCAAATCCACATAGTGGGATATCTGGACAACTTCTTCTAAAGGGGACAGTCAACTCAGGCTCTGTCGGTCCATGTCCAGCAGGCTGTACAGACAGGGATTCGAATGGATCCTAAATCTCCTGAAGTCAGTGCTGAAACCATCTCATTGCTTGGACTATCTGGCCCTGGTTTTTGGTCACAGTCCTGTCCAAGGTTTACCTTCCTCTTGACAAACTCCAGACTTTTCTCACCCTGATTCAGATGTTTCAGTCCAGGAGCCAACTGGCCCTCTTTTTGCATGAGGGTCTTGGAACTAATGGTGTCCTCCTTCAAGGCAGCTTCATATGCCCAATTTCAATGTAGACAGTTGTAACTCAACAATATTCTGAAACTCAGGGACTTTATTATCCATTCCCACTAAGACCCCTTTCACGCTGAGGGCTTATAATGTAAAAGGAAAAAGAAGGGCGCACCGACCTAGTGTATTACCAATGGCTAGGTTTATTAAAAGTAGATTAAAAGATCATAAATACTCACAAAGCAAGTATAGTAATAGGCACATACACCATTCCATCAAAAGGGATAGATGCCTCCAAAGAGCCTCCTGCTGAAACCAGATAACCAGAGAGTCCAGACGACATATATTACAGCTACGGCTGACGTGTTGCGAGGGCGAACCCTCTTCCTCAGAGCCAAAAAGTAATAGTAGCAGGAGGCCCTTTGGAGGCATCTATCCCTTTTGATGGAATGGTGTATGTGCCTATTACTATACTTGCTTTGTGAGTATTTATGATCTTTTAATCTACTTTTAATAAACCTAGCCATTGCTAATGCACTAGGTCAGTGCACCCTTCTTTTTCCTTTTACATTTTAGTCCCAAGAATACCAATTATTCTGAGGAGGGCAGCAAGATTCCTGGTCATTCCCTTTCCAACGGAAGACTCTGGTTGTGTCACTAAGAGATCAAGCTTCCGAGCGCAGGAGACTGTCTGTGACACTGAGGGCGTATTGCAGGCTCTATAGCGTTAAAAATAGCGCCTGCAATCCGCCCTCAAACAGCTGCTCCATTGTCTCCAGTGTGAAAGCCCGAGGGCTTTCACACTGGAGCGTTGCACTAGCAGGACGGTAAAAAAAAGTCCTGCTAGCCGCATCTTTGGAGTGGTGAAGGAGCGGTGTGTTTACCGCTCCTCCACCGCTCCTGCCCATTGAAATCAATGGGACAGTGCGGCTATACCGCCCGCAATGCGCTGCTTTCTTGGCCGCTAGCGGGGGTTAAAATGCGCCCAAATCCGCCCATAGCGTCGGCGGTAAAAATAGCGGCGTTTTACCGCCGATGCTATGGGTGGCTCAGTGTGAAAGGGGTCTTAGGGTGGAGTTCCAACTACAATCTATTTTTTATTTTTTTTTAAAACCTTTCACAGGCATTTAAAAAGGCATTGTAACACTCACGTCTTCTTTAAAATTTCTCCCCCGATGTCCGGTTTCATCTGATTAAAGAACTTTGATCACAGAGTTCTGGCCGTTTTCATTTTTCTGTTGGGCATGTGAAGCCCACAAGCATCCTGTTCCAGGGACAGGGTGCTGCTGCTGGACCAGCATGCACCGCCCGTTCTCGCGCATGCGCAGTAATGCGCTGTAGCTGCGTTGTAAAGTATACGGGTTGCCATAACAACAGGCGGCGGCGTCGGAAGTGCCCGCCCCGTTGTCATGGCAACCTAGCCCTCGGCGCTGCCCAACTGACTCCTGGGAAATGATTACACACATCTCCCAGGAACAGTAGCGAGCGGAGGTGCCAAAGGAAGTGACGAAAGGAACCGAGGTGATGAAGGAGGCAGATTTCAATGGACCGCACTTTAAACTCTCATCTGTGAGGTCATCCAGCCAGGATTCAGTTGGGCAATGCTATGGCAGCGGATTACATCAGCCATCAGTGAGTAACCAGAAGTCTTAGAGCTCAATGAGAAGCAGATCTGATTCTGCTTTGGGCAGAATGTCACATTCCAGCTCTGCCCACTGTTCACATCCCAGGCGTGGAAAATTGTCAGGTGGACATTTGAACCCTGGAGAATGGTGTCTGGAACCAAGATGGGGGATGCTGAGCAGGTTTATCTCCCAAGCCAAAGATCCACTAGCCTTCTCCTTGGATGCTCTGATAGCTCTATGGGATCAGTTCAAACTGATCTACAACTTTCCTCCTCTGAAGTTCCTTCCTCACCTACTTTGCAGGATCAAGATAAAAGGCATGCCAGGGATTCCTGGCAAAGGCAGGCGTGTTACTCGAACCTCATCGGGCTATTGGCAAACTCTTAGTACTACCCTGCGTCTCTGCCGCTGGCTTTAACTGCTTGGCTGCTGAAGTCCTAAGGGACAGAAGCCCAACGCATTCAGTCACCCATATGCTCCTGAAAGCAAGAAAATCAACTTCACACAAAGTCTACCATCACACTTAGAAAGTGTATTTCTCTTGGTGTGAGACAGAGCGATTCCATACTAGGAAGTTCTCTGTGGGACGAATCCTGTTTTTTTCTCAAGTCTGGTCTGAATTAACATTTTGGCGTTGAGAATTATCGAGGGTCAAATCTCTGTCTTAGTGTTTTTTTTCAAGAGACTGCTTGCACTACTTAGTGAAGGCCTTAATGCCGCATACACACGATCTGAGATTCCGTCGGCAAAAACTTGGATGGTTTTTCCGACGGAAAAATAGAGAACCTGCTCTCTATCTAACTCCGTCGGAAATTCCGACAGAAAAAGTCCGATGGGCCATACACACGGTCAGAATATCCGACGAAAAGCTCCTATCAGACTTTTTCTGTCGGAAACTCCGACCATGTGTACGCGTCATTAGTCGACCTACCTCTGTACAATTGCTCTGTTGGATTTTCCCCACTGGACCAGCACTGCAAGCTTAGTCTGCAGCGCTGATCAGTATATTCTGGCAGTGGGAAAGCTACAGTATTTGTAACTGCTGACTTTTAATTTTTTAAAACAGGAGTGAAGTTCCTCCTTACCCATGCTTACAGATGCTTTCAGTGACCTTTAGCAGGAACACAACTTTCTCCCGGAATCCCTGTTGACAACAGTTTTCATTATCCTGAAACCTAATACTGATGACTCTAATTTGGCCAATGTTTGTGCCAAATTTTGAGTTAATCCCTACCACAAAGTTAGGAGCACACAACTGGCTAAAGTGTCTTTCTACGTTGTAGTATTATTAGTACTAGGGATGAGCTTCGTGTTCAAGTCGAACATACGTTGCGGCCTTGTGTAGTGTGTTCCGGAGCAGGGAAAGAGAAGCATAGGCAGGGACAGTGTCATTTTTTTCCTTTACTAATCCTGGATTCCTTGTGTTTAGGGACAAATAAGGATAGGTAGGGAGAGTGTCAGTGTGTTATTCTGTGCTAAACCTTGTTTGTAGGGACAGAGAGGTACAGTGAGGGAAAGTGTCAGTGTGCTATTCTGTTCTAAACCAATCTTGCTGAACCATATTTTCAATCCTTGAGTTTAGGG
The DNA here is from genome assembly GCA_029206835.1 of Rana muscosa. Taxonomy (NCBI): domain Eukaryota; kingdom Metazoa; phylum Chordata; class Amphibia; order Anura; family Ranidae; genus Rana; species Rana muscosa. The sequence continues at coordinate 41,868,822 of CM055117.1, read as the reverse complement.
ACAGAGAGGTACAGTGAGGGAAAGTGTCAGTGTGCTATTCTGTGCTAATCCTTGTTTGTAGGGACAGAGAGGTACAGTGAGGGAAAGTGTCAGTGTGCTATTCTGTGCTAATCCTTGTTTGTAGGGACAGAGAGGTACAGTGAGGGAAAGTGTCAGTGTGCTATTCTGTTCTAAACCAATCTTGCTGAACCATATTTTCAATCCTTGAGTTTAGGGACAGAGAGGTACAGTGAGGGAAAGTGTCAGTGTGCTATTCTGTGCTAAATCTTGTTTGTAGGGAGGGACAGAGTAGGACAGTGAGGGAAAGTGTCAGTGTGCTATTCTGTTCTAAACCAATTTTGCTGTTCCATATTTCAAATCCTTGAGTTTAGGGACAGAGAAGGACACTCGTGGAAATTATCAGTGTGCTATTCTGTGCTAAATCTTGTTTGTAGGGAGGGACAGAGTAGGACAGTGAGGGAAAGTGTCAGTGTGCTATTCTGTTCTAAACCAATTTTGCTGTTCCATATTTCAAATCCTTGAGTTTAGGGACAGAGAAGGACACTCGTGGAAATTATCAGTGTGCTATTCTGTGCTAAATCTTGTTTGTAGGGAGGGACAGAGTAGGACAGTGAGGGAAAGTGTCAGTGTGCTATTCTGTTCTAAACCAATTTTGCTGTTCCATATTTCAAATCCTTGAGTTTAGGGACAGAGAAGGACACTCGTGGAAATTATCAGTGTGCTATTCTGTGCTAAATCTTGTTTGTAGGGAGGGACAGAGTAGGACAGTGAGGGAAAGTGTCAGTGTGCTATTCTGTTCTAAACCAATTTTGCTGTTCCATATTTCAAATCCTTGAGTTTAGGGACAGAGAAGGACACTCGTGGAAATTATCAGTGTGCTATTCTGTGCTAAATCTTGTTTGTAGGGAGAGACAGAGTAGGACAGTGAGGGAAAGTGTCAGTGTGCTATTCTGTTCTAAACCAATTTTGCTGTTCCATATTTCAAATCCTTGAGTTTAGGGACAGAGAAGGACACTCGTGGAAATTATCAGTGTGCTATTCTGTGCTAAATCTTGTTTGTAGGGAGGGACAGAGTAGGACAGTGAGGGAAAGTGTCAGTGTGCTATTCTGTTCTAAACCAATTTTGCTGTTCCATATTTCAAATCCTTGAGTTTAGGGACAGAGAAGGACACTCGTGGAAATTATCAGTGTGCTATTCTGTGCTAAATCTTGTTTGTAGGGAGGGACAGAGTAGGACAGTGAGGGAAAGTGTCAGTGTGCTATTCTGTTCTAAACCAATTTTGCTGTTCCATATTTTCAATCCTTGAGTTTAGGGACAGAGAAGGACACTCATGGAAATTATCAGTGTGCTATTCTGTGCTAAATCTTGTTTGTAGGGAGGGACAGAGTAGGACAGTGAGGGAAAGTGTCAGTGTGCTATTCTGTTCTAAACCAATTTTGCTGTTCCATATTTCAAATCCTTGAGTTTAGGGACAGAGAAGGACACTCGTGGAAATTATCAGTGTGCTATTCTGTGCTAAATCTTGTTTGTAGGGAGGGACAGAGTAGGACAGTGAGGGAAAGTGTCAGTGTGCTATTCTGTTCTAAACCAATTTTGCTGTTCCATATTTCAAATCCTTAAGTTTAGGGACAGAGAAGGACACTCGTGGAAATTATCAGTGTGCTATTCTGTGCTAAATCTTGTTTGTAGGGAGGGACAGAGTAGGACAGTGAGGGAAAGTGTCAGTGTGCTATTCTGTTCTAAACCAATTTTGCTGTTCCATATTTCAAATCCTTGAGTTTAGGGACAGAGAAGGACACTCGTGGAAATTATCAGTGTGCTATTCTGTGCTAAATCTTGTTTGTAGGGAGGGACAGAGTAGGACAGTGAGGGAAAGTGTCAGTGTGCTATTCTGTTCTAAACCAATTTTGCTGTTCCATATTTCAAATCCTTGAGTTTAGGGACAGAGAAGGACACTCGTGGAAATTATCAGTGTGCTATTCTGTGCTAAATCTTGTTTGTAGGGAGGGACAGAGTAGGACAGTGAGGGAAAGTGTCAGTGTGCTATTCTGTTCTAAACCAATTTTGCTGCTCCATATTTCAAATCCTTGAGTTTAGGGACAGAGAAGGACACTCGTGAAAATTATCAGTGTGCTATTCTGTGCTAAATCTTGTTTGTAGGGAGGGACAGAGTAGGACAGTGAGGGAAAGTGTCAGTGTGCTATTCTGTTCTAAACCAATTTTGCTGAACCATATTTTCAATCCTTGTGTTTAGGGACAGAGAAGGATAGGCAGGGGACAGTGTCAGTGTCATTGTTGCTAAGCCTCCTGCACAGTATACACCTGAAGGTAGCCCTTATTGCTCTTTTTCCCATCTCCCTGCAGGCCATCCATTAAAATGTCTGGAAGGCAAACAAGGAGAGGCAGACAGTCAGGAGGCAAAAAAAGAGGGCAAGCAGGCTCTGTGTCTGGGGGCAACAGTGCTGGTCGTGGACGCGGTGCATTGTCATCAGCACATGGCCATGGGACACGCTTGTCCTTCTTTTCGGCAGCTGGACATGTTGAGCCACATCATGCCGAAGACTTGGTAGAGTGGATGACCAAGCCCACCTCATCCTCCTCATCCTCTCTCACCCAGGCTCAGGGTACTGGCAAAGCAGCTGCCAAAGCATCCTCTTCTCTGGTATCATTATCTTCATTAGTCAATCCTTCCCTAGACCCACCATGTCCTCCTCCTGAGGAGTCCCCCGAACTGTTTGAGCACAGTGTTGGGTACATGCTCCAGGAGGATGCCCAGCGTTTGGAAGGATCTGATGATGATACCCAGCTAAAGGAAGGCAGCAGCGTGAGAGCAGAGAGAGGGGATGCTCAAGAAGGACACCAATCTGGCAGTCATGCTCCAGCAGCTGCAGCATACTGCCAGATTGGCTCCAGTGATGAGGAGGGAGGGGATGATGAGGTCACTGACTCCACGTGGGTGCCTAATAGGAGAGAGGAGGAGGAGGAGGAGGATGAGGAGGAGGCACATCTCCAACGAGGCAGGATGCCCTTGAGTGGCCAGCGTATGGGCAGCACACCGACGGAATCACACCGCAGAGCTCCGCCTGTGCAGGGCGCTGCCTCTGCCCGTCATTCAAAAAGTTCTTTGGTGTGGGCCTTTTTTGAGGCGAGTGCATCAGATCGCACAGCTGCTGTTTGCAACATATGTCTCAAGCGTATATCGCGTGGCCAAAACATCAGCCGCTTGGGCACCACATGCTTGATCAGACATATGTTGACCTGCCATGCAGCTCGTTGGCAAGCCTACCTTAAAGACCCACACCAAAGAACAAAGCAGACCTCTTCTTGCACCGCATCAGCTGGGATCTCCAACCCCACTATACCTTCACTCCTCTCTGAAACCTGCACTGAGAGGAATGAAGGTGTAGAATTAGGTGTGTCACAGGCAAGTACTTGCGGGCACTCTGCTAGCAGTACACCAACGTCCGATTCTAGCAGGCAAATTTCCCTGCCCCAGCTGCTGGACCGTCGAAAGAAGTTCACTCCCAGCCATCCACATGCCCAGCGGTTGAATGCTAGCTTGGCTAAATTGCTAGCGCTTCAACTGCTGCCTTTTCAGTTGGTAGACTCGGCCCCCTTCCGTGAGTTTGTGCAATGTGCGGTTCCTCAGTGGCAGGTTCCCAAACGCCACTTTTTCGCATGGAAGGCGATTCCGGCTCTCTACAGGCATGTGGAAGGCAATGTCTTGGCCTCGCTGGACAGGGCGGTCAGCGGTAAGGTGCATATTACCGCTGACTCATGGTCCAGCAGGCATGGACAGGGACGTTACCTTTCTTTCACAGCCCATTGGGTCACTCTTTTGGCAGCTGGGAAGGATGCAGGACAAGGTGCAGTAGTGTTGGAGGTTGTTCCACCGCCACGCCTCCAAAATGCTACTACTGGTTGTGACACACCTCTCTCCTCCACCCCCTCCTCTTCTTCTTCCTCCATGGCCTCTTCCTGTGGTTTGTCCTCGGAACCAGCGGTGCTCCGTAGGCGTTCAAGGGGCTACGCAAGTACGCAGGCAAAAAGATGCCATGCCGTGCTTGCGCTGGTGTGTTTGGGGGACAGGAGCCACACTGGGGCAGAGGTCCTGTCTGCTCTGCAGGGGCAGGCCGAGAGGTGGTTGACGCCACGCCAGCTTAAGCCAGGAATGGTGGTTTGCGACAATGGCACCAACCTCCTCTCCGCCCTCCGACAGGGACAACTGACCCATGTGCCCTGTATGGCTCACGTCCTTAACCTGGTGGTGCAGCGGTTCTTGGGCAGGTACCCGGGCTTACAGGATGTCCTGAGGCAGGCCAGGAAAGTCTGTGTGCATTTCCGCAGATCTTATAATGCCAGTGCTCGCCTGGCTGAGCTGCAAAAGGAGTTGAACCTGCCCAAGAACCGCCTTATATGTGACATGCCCACCAGGTGGAACTCAACGTTGGCCATGCTGCAGCGGCTGCACACGCAGCAGAGGGCCATCAATGAGTACCTGTGCGACTACGGCACCAGGACAGGGTCAGGGGAGCTCAGGTTTTTTTCACCACGCCAGTGGGGCATGATCAGGGATGCATGCACTGTCCTGGCACCATTTGAGGAGGCCACGAGGATGGTGAGCAGTGACAGTGCATGCATCAGTGACACTGTACCTCTTGTCCACCTGTTGGAGCACACGCTGCGTGGAATAATGGACAGGGCACTTGAGGCAGAACAGAGGCAGGAAGAGGAGGACTTCCTTGCCTCTCAAGGCCCCCTTTACCCAGACAGTGTTCCTTCTGTCCCACCCATCGCACAGGAAGAGGAGGAGGAGGAGGAGGAGGAGGAGGATTGTGTCAGCATGGAGGTGGAGGCTGGCACTCAGCATCATCAGCAGCAGTCTTTTAGGGATGATTTACAGTCCCAAGAAACCAGTGGACTTGTACGTGGCTGGGAGGAGGTGGCTGCGGATCATGTCGTCCTTAGTGACCCAGAGGACTCCGGACTGAATGCCTCAGCTAACCTACGCTGCATGGCCTCCCTGATCCTGCAAAGTCTGCGGAAGGATCCTCGTATTCTTCGGATCAAGGAGAGGGACCATTACTGGCTGGCCACTCTCCTTGATCCACGGTACAAGGGTAAGGTTGCGGACCTTATCGTACCGTCGCAGAGGGAGCAGAGGATGAGACAACTCCGGGAGGCCTTGCAGAAAGGTCTGTGCAACGCGTTCCCAGAGACTGTGAGGTTACAAACTCCTGGTCCTGGACAACGAGTTGCTGAGGCTTCGGGCAGTCAAAGAAGGAGCGGTGGGGAAGGTGGCCGTCTGACCGATGCGTTCAGACAATTCTTTAGTCCGCAGCCCCAAAGTATGATCGGTTCCAGCAACCATCGCCAGCGTCTGATATACATGGTCCAGGAATACCTAGGGGCAAGGTCAGACTTGGACACCTTCCCCACCGAAAATCCTCTGGCTTACTGGGTCTTGAGGATAGATCACTGGCCAGAGCTTGCACAGTATGCAATTGAGCTACTGGCCTGTCCTGCATCCAGCGTTCTTTCAGAACGCACATTCAGTGCTGCTGGAGGATTTGTCACGGATCACAGGGTGCGCCTGTCCACCGACTCGGTTGATCGACTGACTTTCATCAAGATGAACCAGTCTTGGATCACCACCAGCTACCACACACCAGATGCTGATATAACAGACTAATTGATTTTAAAATGTCACATCCCTTCAAGACTGATGCTGATGCTGAGTGCCTGTGCTGTTATGTTGACTGGCTATCCTCCTCCTCAATGATACGATTAATGATGATAGCTTGGAAGATCATTTTGGTTTATGGGTGACGCCACCAGTGGCTAAGGCCCAATTTTTCAGCCCCTGTTTAACAGGGGCGTGTAATTAAAATTTTTGATGCAATACTTTGCAACAGGCCTCATTGCTGTGCTCCAAGTACAGTATCTGTGAGGGGTTGCAGTGTTGTGCCACCAGTGCCTAAGGCCCAATTTTTCAGCCCCTGTTCAACAGGGGCATGTAATTACAATTCTTGATCTAATAATTCACAGCAGGGCCCATTGCTGCGCCCACCAAGAGTAACTGTCAGGCCTTACAGTGTTGTGGCACCAGCACCACCATCACCACCACCACCACCACCAAAGGCCCAATTTTTCAGCCCCTGTTCAACAGGGGCATGCAATTATAATTATTGATCTAATAATTCACAGCAGGGCCCATTGCTGCGCCCACTAAGAGTAACTGTCAGGCCTTACAGTGTTGTGGCACCAGCACCACCATCAAAGGCCCAATTTTTACTACCACTGATCAACAATTATATGTTATTACAATTCCTGATATAATAGTTGACAGCAGGGCGTTCCAGCACCCACCAAGAATAACTGTGAGTGCTTTCAGTGTTGTGCCAACACCAATACCTAAGGGGCCAATTTCTGCTGAGTATATACGGCAGGTCCCTACTTTCAAACATCCAACTTACAAACTACTACTACTTGCAAACGGAAGAAGACAACAGGAAGTGAGAGGAAATCTACCCCTTGGAAGGAAAATTCTCTCCTGTAAGAATTAATATGGGAGAAAGGTGTCTCCTCTCTACTGATGCTTTATCACCAATCCTTGTTTCAATAAAAACACCACATTTCAAAAACAGTTGTCATTGGGACGCAAAGTGAGGTGAAATGTTCTGAACAGGGGCACAGACAGCAAAAAAAATGTGATGGGGTGATAACCGTTCCCTATGTTTTACAAAAAGCTAAAAAAAAGGAATTTGGCATGGAGCTACACTTAAACAATGCAGCTGTTCAAAATTACAAACAGATTCTACATAAGAACAAACCTACAGTCCCTGTCTTGTATGCACCGCCTGTATACGGCTGTTCAGAGTATATAGGTCCTTTTTTATTTTGTGTGCGGGGTTCCCCTTAATATCCATACAAGACCCAAAGGGGCTGGTAATGGGCTGGGGTAGGGTGGGGGGGAGGTTGATGGGGTAGCTATGCCATTTTTCCTAAAGATTTTCATCCATATTACCGGGACCAGACATTACATTAAAGCCGCAAGCAGTTTTAAATGGCTTTTTTTCCTTTAGAAATGTTATTTTGTGCAGGGACAGTTCTAAACACGGGAAACACGTGGCACTTCACAGGCATACTTTAGACACCCCCCAGGTACAATATTTAAAGGAATATTTGACTTTTTTTTTTCACTTTATGCATCATTAAAATGACTGCTCCCGGAAAACGTCCGTTTTTAAAACTTCTTTTTGCATTGATACATGTCCCCTGGTGCAGAACCCGGGTTCCCAAACTCTGTTTCGGACAATAACATGGATAATAGTCGTTATAATTAGCACTTTAGAATCCGAACGTTCGCATCCATTGTATTTAATAGGGTTCTAATGTTCGTGCGAACTTTCGGTCCGTTCGCGGGTTCTGGTGCGACCCGCCCCCGGGGGTGTTCGGCTCATCACTAATTTAGTACCCATCACTGGAGACTCCTGAACTCAATTTGTTTAGGGGGGGTGGTACACCTACTTTTGGCCATGTTGTCATAAAGTATAAACTGGTAATTTTGGATAGAATAAGAAATACCGGTAGTTAAAATCCATTCTTCTGTTTCAAATGTCTGTATATGCATTGACATACTTCTTCAGACTCAGCCTGTCCAGGCAGTATGGTCATCTGCTGACTTGGCACCATCCACAGGCAGCTTAACTAATCAATAAGATACAGAGCATCCGGAATGTATTCACAGCACTTCACTTTTTCCACATTTTGTTATGTTACAGTCTTATTCCAAAATATAATAAATTCACCGAAAAAAAAAAATATATATATATATATATATATATATATATATTATATTATATTAAATTCATTATTTTCCTCACAATTCTACAAACAATACCCCATAATGACAACGTGAAAGAGGTTTGGAATCTTTGAAAATTTATTGAAAATAAAAAACGAAAAAAAAAAAATCACATGTACAAAAGTATTCACAGCCTTTGCCATGACACTCAAAATTGAGTTCTGGTGTATTCTGTTTCCACTGATAATGCTTGAGATGTTTCTACAACTTGATTGGAGTCCACCTGTGGTAAATTCAGTTGATTGGACATGATTTGGAAAGGCACACACCTGTCTATATAAAGGTCCCACAGGTAACAGTGCATGTCGGAGCACAAACCAAGCCATGAAGGCCAAGGAATTGTCTGTAGACCTCAGAGACAGGATTGTATGGAGGCACAGATCTGGGGAAGGGTACAGATATATTTCCGCAACATTGAACACTGAGCACAGTGGCCTCCATCATCCATAAATGGAAAAAAGTTTGGAACCACCAGGACTCTTCCTAGAGCGGGCCGCCCGGCCAAACTGAGCAATCAGGGAAGAAGAGAGGTGACCAAGAACCCGATGGTCACTCTGACAGAGCTCCAGCGTTTTTCTGTGGAGAGGAGAACCTTTTAGAAGAACAACCATCTCTGCAGCACTCCACCAATCAGGCCTGTATGGTAGAGAGGCCAGACAGAAGCCACTCCTCAGTAAAAGACACATGACGGCCCAACTGGAGTTTGCCAAAAGGCACCTGAAGGACTCCCAGACCATGAGAAACAAAATTCTCTAGTTTGATGAAACAAAGATTGAACTCTTTGGCCTGAATGGCAAGCGTCATATCTGGAGGAAACCAGGCACCTATAAGCACCTGGCCAATACCATCCCTACAGTGAAGCAAACAAACAAACTTCTTTCATGTTGTCATTTTGGGGTATTGTTTGTAGAATTTTGGAATAAGGCTGTAACATAACAAAATACTTTTCGGATGCCAGAGGCTCTTTAATTAGGCAATATAGGTGGTCGCCTAAGGCCTCGCACTCACAGGGACCTCGCGGCTGCCTAATCTGCCTCTGCTCAATCACTGAGTTCTAGATCTGTGCATCTTTCTGCAGCCATTTTTATTTGCTTGATTTTTTTTACCCATTATGGGCATGAGTGGGGCCCCCGTGTCTAAGTTTTGCTTAAGGCCTCACAAAGCCCAGAGCCGCCTCTGCCAGATGCACAGTACAGATGTTAAATCTAATGCATTTTTACTTCAGCTAATTGTAGTACAGAGGATGGTTTTCCAGTCTTTTCAAGTGTAAGAAGACAATGACATTCCTGAGCCCTGTCTCTGGGCATAACTGACACTGGCTGAGGGAACATGGTAGAAGCGGAGAGGGTTTAGCTAAGACTGGTACTAAACAGGAGGGGAGAACAGAAGAAGGTATCAAAATCACATTAGTAAACAAGCATGTTGGGTTTTTCCTGCTCGATCAGCGCTGCAGGCTATAGCAGTGAATTCTAATGGCAGGGAAGTCTCCCTCTTGTCAGAATACAATACCTCAGTGGGGAGGATTGTGTGTGGATGGGGGAATCAAGTTTTTTTTTTATTTTTCGTTCAATTTGCTCGTTGAACAAAAAAAAAAAGACTAAACTATGAGCTGTAAATCTCCTTATTGGTCATCGGTGACTTCAAACATCCAAACACCCAAAGAAAAGTGCAGATTATCCGATAGTAAAGATTCCACCACCTCTAGTATTGTTGCCGCTTACCAGAAGGACTGATCCCATCCAGAGATCAGTATAAGCAGATGGCTGTTATCCCCTGCCAGGGTCTTTAGATCAATCAGACAATCTCAACTTCTCCACTAGGAAATACGCCAGTCTTTCCCATATAGTCAAGATATCACAAGGCCAATGGAAAAGAAAGCCACCATAGCGTAATCCAGTTACAAAAACATTTTAATTAAATATAAAAATACACTCACAAACATCGTAGGTATATCAGCATATGGTAAAAAAGTAGCCGGCCGGCTCTAGTTCCTTCCGGGACTCGTTGTATGTCTGTGACGTCAGCACGCTGCTCCTCCCTACGTCGTTTCGACACAAATTACATCGTCCAGGGGCACTTATAATTAAACTATGAGCTGCTTAAGGCAACATTACTGGACAGATGGATGGCAGTTGGTGGGGCTCAGCTCTGAAATCTGGGAAGCCAGGCCTTCAGTAAAAGTACACACAATGAGATTATCGGACGAATGATCGTCTGTTTGTTTTTTTTGCATGCTAATCTCCATATCGAAAATAAAGAGGTTACTAAAGTTACGAAAATTCTCGTACAGCAGAATAAAAATTCAGAAGTGATGTATAGTATTTGTATTGTATTTTCAGATGAAAACTTTACTGATTAAATGAAATTTGTATGATCTGGTATCGTATGAGTAAAATTTTTGTGTTTGTCCCTTCGGATAATTTCGGCCGAACTGTGGCGATCGGCTCTCGAAAGCTGTGTACTAACGATCAGATTATCGTACGATCGCTTCGAAAGTGGTATTTTGCGTATGATTTTCTGATCTTGTGTACTAAGCTTAAAGTGTTACTAAACCCAGTGTAGCGATACCCCCGAAGGAGCTACTGATTACATTTTTGGTCCTGCCGTTACTCTACCTTTCACTGTCCCAGTGCTAAGAGTCTATGATAGAAAATGTCAAACAGATGTGAGCGCCAGTCACTTTAGTATTTTTCCAATGCTTTAATAAAATAACTTGCAGTAGCATATAGATAGAGGGTTAGGGGAGGTTTCAGATACCTGTAACAGATCACTGATGAATCCCTTCAGATCCAAAGGACAAACAGCTCCTTTCCAAAGATCTTGAACACCCGGATAGGCCTCTCACACAGACCTAGCAGCCGGTATGATTTCTCTGGAAAAGTCCCTCACACAGACTTAGCAACCAGTGGAACTTCTGGAATCATCTCACAGGACTTTGTAGCCAGACAGTCAATTGTAGAACAGCTTCACCGTACCAGAACCTTTAAGCCATCCGGCTGAAGGTAGATTAACTTAGGTGCGTCCTCCAAACGAGTCACCAGGCCCTTTTTGAGAGACCAGACTTCAGCCTGGCTCTCTCCAGCAAAGGGTCCTCCCCTGGATCTCCTTAGCTTGGCTTGGCTTCTTCCACGCAGGCAAGACAGCAAAGGACCACCTCCGGATAAGTAGGCCCCAGACATGCTTTTGGGCCTACTTGCAGCAACACAGCCTTAGGCCAGGAGGGCCATGAGGTCAGAGCGACTGTGAGCACAGCCTCGAGCCAGAAGGGCCCCGAGGTAGAGAGAGTGACACAGCCTCAGGCCAGGAGGGCCATGAGGTCAGAGAGACTGTGCGTAAAAGCCTCAGGCCAGAAGGGCCATGAGGTTTGAGAAAAAAAAACATGGCGTCTGCACCTTAAATACCCTCTCTCAGAATGCATAGCAGGAAGAACACTCCCACTGGGCTGTTTCTGGAGAAAAGAATATTCAATACACTTTAGTTTGCTGTATTTTTCATCCTGGCCTGTGGTACCAGTGACACCTACTGGCAACAGTGAGAAATGCACAATACAACCAAAGTTGGAACAGAAGCTAATTTAACTTTGTACAATAAATCTGAGCTGTGTACAGCTCAGCCAAAAACAAAATTTACAACATAGCCCCTATTATGTAGGAACAGGGCGCTACATAAGTAATATGAAAATAGTTAATCCGCCCCCCACAGTGCCCACAGCTTAGAAATCTTCTTTTTACATTAAAATACTGCCACTATATACCTTTTTGGATGATCTGTATACCTGTTACATGATAAACTGCACAGTTTGTCCAGTGCTAAGAGTTCAGGTAGAAGGAGATTTCCACTGCAGCCTGTATACACGCCCACATGTGTGATGTCATTATCATGTGACCTGGCTATCTCTGAGAACAAGTAAATGTTCTCTCCAGCATAAAAGACCCAATTGAGCATGTGCAGGTCGGCTACCCTGCCTGTGTTAGCTGGCCCTCCCCAGATAGACAGTGCAGGAGGGGGAGGATGCATACAGGATAAAACATCCTTTTTACACAATGCAGAGGATTAACCCCTTAAGTTCCACAGTTAGCATAACAAGCATGCTATGCTTCATATACAGACTGATTCTACTGTTGTGGGTTTAGTAACACTTTAACACTAGTGAAACAAGTTTCAGAAAGGTGCGCGGAGGAGAATTTTCTATCCTATAATGGAGCCCAATGGTGTGTGAACAGGACATTTACTTTTCTACATTGGAAATGAATTATAAACTCATTTTAAAAATGCAGACTTTAAGAACACAGAGTCAATGTGTGCTTTTTACTGGAACTTACAGAGTAAATCCCGGCTTTAATTAGGAATTGTTCCCATTCCCGTCTCTCAGCACATAAAAAAAAAAGGCCTCAAGTATTCGAATGCATCTCCAGCCATTCTTCTCGCCTTTATGTTCGACGGACGCACTGAAAAGACAGTTATCGGCTTTTGTGTTTGAGCATTCAAATGTAAATAGAGGCAGGCAGTCATTTGTGTGAGATCATTTTCATATGCTCAGCCGAGGCCTGCCTGAGCTCTGATCCCCAAATCCGTAGGCTGCTGTTGGAGAGACAAAGATCTCTGCTTTTAAAGACGGGTAATTTCACCAGATGCGGGAAGAACGGATGACAAAGTCTGGAGTTGGAGGATAATCCGCAGGTGCAGAGATATCGGTTGGACATAAGTATATCTGATACCGTGATCTGATTGCCAAGAACAAGATGGCTCACTGTGCGGTCATTGCTGTCTCTCTAGGTATTCAAGCTTTATTGAAAAAACAACATTTTGTACACAATATAAATACCCAAACTTTAAAGAACTAATAGGAGCAGGTAAGAAGTATACATTTTCACATTCATGTGGGAAATTGCTAAACTGTTTTGAAGTTGTTATCAGTTTAATGATGTCTCCTAGTGATGCAAGACACCAAATAAAGTAAAGCTCCAAGGTTGTGGCGATGGAGGCAGATTGTACGTTTCTTCTCCACTGGTATCTGGTCCCTCCAAGAATCTCCCACATAATCCTGACTCGCTTCCCCTGGTGCCTTCAAGAATCTCCCACACAATCCTGACTCGCTTCCCCTGGTGCCTTCAAGAATCTCCCACACAATCCTGACTCGCTTCCCCTGGTGCCTTCAAGAATCTCCCACACAATCCTGACTCGCTTCCCCTGGTGCCTTCAAGAATCTCCCACACAATCCTGACTCGCTTCCCCTGGTACCTTCAAGAATCTCCCACACAATCCTGACTCGCTTCCCCTGGTGCCTTCAAGAATCTCCCACACAATCCTGACTCGCTTCCCCTGGTACCTTCAAGAATCTCCCACACAATCCTGACTCGCTTCCCCTGGTGCCTTCAAGAATCTCCCACACAATCCTGACTCGCTTCCCCTGGTACCTTCAAGAATCTCCCACACAATGCTGACTCGCTTCCCCTGGTACCTTCAAGAATCTCCCACACAATCCTGACTCGCTTCCCCTGGTACCTTCAAGAATCTCCCACACAATCCTGACTCGCTTCCCCTGGTGTCTTCAAGAATCTCCCACACAATCCTGACTCGCTTCCCCTGGTACCTTCAAGAATCTCCCACACAATCCTGACTCGCTTCCCCTGGTACCTTCAAGAATCTCCCACACAATCCTGACTCGCTTCCCCTGGTGCCTTCAAGAATCTCCCACACAATCCTGACTCGCTTCCCCTGGTACCTTCAAGAATCTCCCACACAATGCTGACTCGCTTCCCCTGGTACCTTCAAGAATCTCCCACACAATCCTGACTCGCTTCCCCTGGTGTCTTCAAGAATCTCCCACACAATCCTGACTCGCTTCCCCTGGTACCTTCAAGAATCTCCCACACAATCCTGACTCGCTTCCCCTGGTACCTTCAAGAATCTCCCACACAATCCTGACTCGCTTCCCCTGGTGCCTTCAAGAATCTCCCACACAATCCTGACTCGCTTCCTCTGGTACCTTCAAGAATCTCCCACACAATGCTGACTCGCTTCCCCTGGTGTCTTCAAGAATCTCCCACACAATCCTGACTCGCTTCCTCTGGTACCTTCAAGAATCTCCCACACAATCCTGACTCGCTTCCCCTGGTACCTTCAAGAATCTCCCACACAATCCTGACTCGCTTCCCCTGGTACCTTCAAGAATCTCCCACACAATCCTGACTCGCTTCCCCTGGTGCCTTCAAGAATCTCCCACACAATCCTGACTCGCTTCCCCTGGTGCCTTCAAGAATCTCCCACACAATCCTGACTCGCTTCCCCTGGTGCCTTCAAGAATCTCCCACACAATCCTGACTCGCTTCCCCTGGTACCTTCAAGAATCTCCCACACAATCCTGACTCGCTTCCCCTGGTGCCTTCAAGAATCTCCCACACAATCCTGACTCGCTTCCCCTGGTGCCTTCAAGAATCTCCCACACAATCCTGACTCGCTTCCCCTGGTGCCTTCAAGAATCTCCCACACAATCCTGACTCGCTTCCCCTGGTACCTTCAAGAATCTCCCACACAATGCTGACTCGCTTCCCCTGGTACCTTCAAGAATCTCCCACACAATCCTGACTCGCTTCCCCTGGTACCTTCAAGAATCTCCCACACAATCCTGACTCGCTTCCCCTGGTGTCTTCAAGAATCTCCCACACAATCCTGACTCGCTTCCCCTGGTACCTTCAAGAATCTCCCACACAATCCTGACTCGCTTCCCCTGGTACCTTCAAGAATCTCCCACACAATCCTGACTCGCTTCCCCTGGTGCCTTCAAGAATCTCCCACACAATCCTGACTCGCTTCCCCTGGTACCTTCAAGAATCTCCCACACAATCCTGACTCGCTTCCCCTGGTACCTTCAAGAATCTCCCACACAATCCTGACTCGCTTCCCCTGGTGTCTTCAAGAATCTCCCACACAATCCTGACTCGCTTCCCCTGGTACCTTCAAGAATCTCCCACACAATCCTGACTCGCTTCCCCTGGTACCTTCAAGAATCTCCCACACAATCCTGACTCGCTTCCCCTGGTACCTTCAAGAATCTCCCACACAATCCTGACTCGCTTCCCCTGGTACCTTCAAGAATCTCCCACACAATCCTGACTCGCTTCCCCTGGTGCCTTCAAGAATCTCCCACACAATCCTGACTCGCTTCCCCTGGTACCTTCAAGAATCTCCCACACAATCCTGACTCGCTTCCCCTGGTACCTTCAAGAATCTCCCACACAATCCTGACTCGCTTCCCCTGGTACCTTCAAGAATCTCCCACACAATCCTGACTCGCTTCCCCTGGTGCCTTCAAGAATCTCCCACACAATCCTGACTCGCTTCCTCTGGTACCTTCAAGAATCTCCCACACAATCCTGACTCGCTTCCCCTGGTGCCTTCAAGAATCTCCCACACAATCCTGACTCGCTTCCCCTGGTACCTTCAAGAATCTCCCACACAATCCTGACTCGCTTCCCCTGGTGTCTTCAAGAATCTCCCACACAATCCTGACTCGCTTCCCCTGGTACCTTCAAGAATCTCCCACACAATCCTGACTCGCTTCCCCTGGTACCTTCAAGAATCTCCCACACAATCCTGACTCGCTTCCCCTGGTGCCTTCAAGAATCTCCCACACAATCCTGACTCGCTTCCCCTGGTACCTTCAAGAATCTCCCACACAATCCTGACTCGCTTCCCCTGGTACCTTCAAGAATCTCCCACACAATCCTGACTCGCTTCCCCTGGTGTCTTCAAGAATCTCCCACACAATCCTGACTCGCTTCCCCTGGTACCTTCAAGAATCTCCCACACAATCCTGACTCGCTTCCCCTGGTACCTTCAAGAATCTCCCACACAATCCTGACTCGCTTCCCCTGGTACCTTCAAGAATCTCCCACACAATCCTGACTCGCTTCCCCTGGTACCTTCAAGAATCTCCCACACAATCCTGACTCGCTTCCCCTGGTGCCTTCAAGAATCTCCCACACAATCCTGACTCGCTTCCCCTGGTACCTTCAAGAATCTCCCACACAATCCTGACTCGCTTCCCCTGGTACCTTCAAGAATCTCCCACACAATCCTGACTCGCTTCCCCTGGTGCCTTCAAGAATCTCCCACACAATCCTGACTCGCTTCCTCTGGTACCTTCAAGAATCTCCCACACAATCCTGACTCGCTTCCCCTGGTGTCTTCAAGAATCTCCCACACAATCCTGACTCACTCCCCCCTTGGCTGAGATACCCTATCTATTCCTAATCTGTCCTTGCAATGCCCTTGTCTTATCTAATGTCACCTGATACCCGGCAATCTAGTGACAGAAGAGAGAAGTGCAGCAATTCCAGAATTAGGGTGGAATCAATTGATTCCCTATCAATTGGCCAAGGCAAGTATACCTGGCAGGTAAATTTACTAGCAACCTTGCCTAGCCACCAGGGTGCTACATAAGGAACATTCTTCCCACTGATCACCAATGAAAGGAACATTCTTCCCACTGATCACCAATGTAAGGAGTATTCTTCCCACTGATCACCAATCTAAGGAACATTCTTCTCACTGATCACCAATGTAAGGAACATTCTTCCCACTGATCACCAATGTAAGGAACATTCTTCTCACTGATCACCAATGTAAGGAACATTCTTCTCACTGATCACCAATGTAAGGAGCATTCTTCCCACTGATCACCAATGTAAGGAACATTCTTCCCACTGATCACCAATGTAAGGGACATTCTTCCCACTGACCACCAATGTAAGGAACATTCTTCCCACTGATCACCAATGTAAGGAACATTCTTCTCACTGATCACCAATGTAAGGAACATTCTTCCCACTGATCACCAATGTAAGGAACATTCTTCCCACTGATCACCAATGTAAGGAACATTCTTCCCACCGACCACCAATGTAAGGGACATTCTTCTCACTGATCACCAATGTAAGGGACATTCTTCCCACTGATCACCAATGTAAGGAGCATTCTTCCCACTGATCACCAATGTAAGGAACATTCTTCCCACCGATCACCAATGTAAGGAACATTCTTCCCACTGATCACCAATGTAAGGAGCATTCTTCCCACTGATCACCAATGTAAGGGACATTCTTCCCACTGATCACCAATGTAAGGAACATTCTTCCCACTGATCACCAATGTAAGGAACATTCTTCCCACTGATCACCAATGTAAGGGACATTCTTCCCACTGACCACCAATGTAAGAAGCATTCTTCCCACTGATCACCAATGTAAGGAACATTCTTCCCACTGATCACCAATGTAAGGAACATTCTTCCCACTGATCACCAATGTAAGGAGCATTCTTCCCACTGATCACCAATGTAAGGGGCATTCTTCCCACTGATCACCAATGTAAGGGACATTCTTCCCACTGATCACCAATGTAAGGGGCATTCTTCCCACTGATCACCAATGTAAGGGACATTCTTCCCACTGATCACCAATGTAAGGAACATTCTTCCCACTGATCACCAATGTAAGGAACATTCTTCCCACTGATCACCAATGTAAGGGACATTCTTCCCACTGATCACCAATGTAAGGAACATTCTTCCCACTGATCACCAATGTAAGGGACATTCTTCCCACTGACCACCAATGTAAGAAGCATTCTTCCCACTGATCACCAATGTAAGGAACATTCTTCCCACTGATCACCAATGTAAGGAACATTCTTCCCACTGATCACCAATGTAAGGAGCATTCTTCCCACTGATCACCAATGTAAGGAACATTCTTCCCACTGATCACCAATGTAAGGAACATTCTTCCCACTGATCCCCAATGTAAGGAACATTCTTCCCACTGATCACCAATGTAAGGAACATTCTTCCCACTGATCACCAATGTAAGGAACATTCTTCCCACTGATCACCAATGTAAGGGGCATTCTTCCCACTGATCACCAATGTAAGGAACATTCTTCTCACTGATCACCAATGTAAGGAACATTCTTCCCACTGATCACCAATGTAAGGGACATTCTTCCCACTGACCACCAATGTAAGGGGCATTCTTCCCACTGATCACCAATGTAAGGAACATTCTTCCCACTGATCACCAATGTAAGGAACATTCTTCCCACTGATCACCAATGTAAGGAACATTCTTCGCACTGATCACCAATGTAAGGAACATTCTTCCCACTGACCACCAATGTAAGGGGCATTCTTCCCACTGATCACCAATGTAAGGAGCATTCTTCTCACTGATCACCAATGTAAGGGGCATTCTTCCCACTGATCACCAATGTAAGGAACATTCTTCCCACTGATCACCAATGTAAGGAACATTCTTCCCACTGATCACCAATGTAAGGGACATTCTTCCCACTGACCACCAATGTAAGGGGCATTCTTCCCACTGATCACCAATGTAAGGAACATTCTTCCCACTGATCACCAATGTAAGGAACATTCTTCCCACTGATCTCCAATGTAAGGAACATTCTTCCCACTGACCACCAATGTAAGGAACATTCTTCCCACTGATCACCAATGTAAGGAACATTCTTCCCACTGACCACCAATGTAAGGGGCATTCTTCCCACTGATCACCAATGTAAGGGGCATTCTTCCCACTGATCACCAATGTAAGGAACATTCTTCCCACTGATCACCAATGTATGGAACATTCTTTCCACTGACCTTCAATGTAAGGGGCATTCTGAAAGGCAGGAGAAGCTCAATAGCGACCCCTGCCTATGGGAACAGGGACTGAAACAAAAGAAAAGCAGTTAAATTTAAATTAATAATTAAATACCTAACTGTTATTAATAAACTTTATTTAAAAAATTCTGGAAGTTTCTTAAAGGTCAGGTGACCAGAAGAACCTATAGGAAGACAGAAGAATTTTAACGTTCGTCAGACCAACGGCAGCACTTCAAGAAGAAGCATCTCCTGTGTTAGTCTCCTCACCATGGAAAATGTGCTGCGTCAGATGATGGATCGGGCCTCCGCTCCGGACGGGGATTCCTGGATGCGTTTTTGCCTTTCTACCGTGACTCCTCCAGTTCCATCCTCTTCTTTTTCCCCTCCTCCCTCTCTCTCTTTCCCACAGCATCATTCAGCCTTGTCTTCTCTTCCAGGCCCCTCCGGTGTGTCACTTCCCCCTCGGGCTCCTCCTCCGGTCCGTCTTCCTGCAGTGTCATGGGCTCCATCGGTGATTGACAGCGCATAGAACCCGCCCTTGATGATGCCAGCCGAGCCTGCTTTCTCTTCGGTTTCTGGCCCGGAGCATACGACGGATCCCGGCACATGCACAGTTGTCACTGGCATTGAGCGGTCGAAGACTAGACAGTCGGTCTGCCGGATCGAATTCCGGGGACCTCCACCAAGCAAAAAATGTAAGAAAAAAGGTAATAGTAAAAAATCTTCACAAGCAGTCAATTCTGAGTTGCCTGTTGCATCGAGGAATTTTGTGGAAGAGCCTAGTAGTCAGTTTGATTGTACATTTCATGCTGCTTTACCTTCCTCTTCCTTGATTTCTGACTTAGATGACAACTATATGATTGAAAATTTGTCTTCTCCTTTTGTACAGTCTTCGTTGCTTTATGATGCTGTTAGTGATGCTTCTTTTCCTACAGCTTCCCCTACTGGTTCATTGCCTATTGCACATTGTTTCTGCTGAAAATTCAGGGTCTTCTAGACCTTCGCAGATGACACCTAGTAGTGAGTCTGCTCAATTACATAATTTTGTGAAATGGATGTCTTCATTTGTTTCTATTGCTGATGATTTTAAGAAATGTTTTTCTACAAGTTTAAATGTTGGGGCTTTGCCTTCTGTAGACGTCAGACCGCCTGCGCATGATGATATTGCTTTCTCACACCCGTCTCCACATACAGTGCCTGAATGTTGTCCTAAAGAGGCAATAGCATGTGAGATTTCTCCGCTTGCTTTCCATTTGTCACCATCTATCAAAGACTAAATTTGGAGAGGCGAATATGTTGAGCTTCTTTCTCTTTTACCTTCATTCAAAGAAAATCGCTTGGATACTAAGTGTAGCAGGGTCCCCTTTAAGACTCCCAGGACTACCTTACCCAGAACCCCTTTCGGCAATGTTTCCACCCCAGAGACTCATGGGGGGGGTTATAAAAGGAGGAGGCGAGGCGGGGCTCGGCCTCTTTGGGACACAAGACTTCAAGGGAGAGATCTTCCTGTGCGGATCCACTGTGGTGCAAGGCCTGAAGCCTGGGGCCTAGGCGCTGTTACCCAAAGAGCCTTCCACCCTATCGCGTCCGGAGGGGTGAGCGAGCACATGCTCAATCCACAAATACTGTATACCATTGTTAGGCCTACAGACTGCCGTGGCCCACCAGTTCCTATTTTTGTTCTTTCCCCCCACTTGAGATCTAATAGCAGAACTGAGTCAAAACGGATCTCTAGTGGAGTGTACTGTGTTGGTATTTTTACCCCCCCCCCTTTGGATTACAAATGTGTTCCTGAAATGTGCACCACCGTTTAAAGACTTGCATGCAAAGAATTTTACCTCCCTAGAGACTGAGTTATATGGTCAGGCCTGGCCATCTAGGTAGTTTATTTAGTTGCTGCGCCATAGGGCGCATAGTGAAGTACTGTTACACGTGGCGCGTGTGCGCCATATCTTAATAGTTATAGTGTGACTATTGCTGCAGGGCTCTGCAGATAGATTCTTATGATCTGTTATCACTGTTGATTTTTATTGCCATAGAAAGTAAATTCGTTATTCTTCTATCACTGCCTTGGTGTTTGAATTTAATCATAGGGCATAAGATATACACATATAACCCTAGACTAGCTGTGCCAGAAGGGGGTCGAGTAAATTGCCGGGGGTTGGCTGAGTTGTCTTCAGGGCCCAAACTAAATCTGCGGCCCTCGTAGTTGAAGGTATCGCTACACGTGGGGGTTTTCGTCCGGGATCCTGATACAGCAGGTGAACGCCAGAAGTGCCGGCATGGACCCACAAGCAGTAGAAGAGTGGTGCAAAGCCTCTAGGGCAGATCCAAACAACTCGATAGTCATCAGCCTCCCTGGGGAGGAATGGTCGACTGAGATGGTAGAGGAGTTAATGAAGTTAGTGTCCCCAGATCACACACCGTGGGTGATGGATATGAAGTCAGACCCAGACACTTCATATCAGTATGCACTAGTGGAGTACGGGGACAGGATGCCAGAGGCTTGCAAGCGCAAGTGTGTGCGGACGCCAGACAACAGAACCTATAGGTTGGCGCACGCAGTAACTGTAAAGAAGGAACCATCACCAACGGGATCACCGCAGGCTGCGGCCCGTACCTCACCAGAAAGAGGAGACGGGTGACGCTCCCGGTGGCACCCGCACCTGCCACTGCTATATCACCAGAATTGATAAAGGCAATAGGGGATCTGCTAACCAAATGTCAGAAGACAAGCACGGTGCATGTAGAGACTAGCTACCGGAGACTGAAGACATTCTCAGGGAAGCTCCCTGTCCCTGCAGGGGAAGAAGATTTTGATACCTGGGTGGAGCAGGCAATACAAGCAGTAGAGGCATGGGAGGTGCCTGAAGCGCAGAAGAGGCAACGAGTGATAGAAAGCCTCAAAGGCGCAGCAGCAGAAGCAGTGAAAAGTTTTCGGTTTGGGAATGCAGATTGCACGGCTCAAGACTGTCTAGCCATGCTACAGGAAGAGTTTGGTCAATTGGAAAAGGTGACAGAGATGGTCTACCAATTTGAACATACTTTCCAACAGCCGAAGGAGAAACTTTCAGAGTATGTTAGGAGACTGAACAGGTTGCTGTGCAAGATTGTGTTGAAGAAGGGAATGAAGCCCCAAGATACAGATGCGGCAAGAATGAAGCAAGTCTTAAAGGGAGCGTTGCGCTCGGATCCAGTCTGGCTGCACCTGAAAACCTCGGGAGGAGGAACGTTACTGACTTATGCTGATTTGATAAAAATCATTAGAGATGAGGAGGCACTACAACAGGACCAGCAAATGATTAAGACAAATGTTGTCCCCGCACAGGTGTTAGTCAACCCAGTAATGATCCCTGAAAGAGACTCAGAGGTAGACACTTTAAAATCACAAATGTCCAAGGTGTTAGAGATGTTGACCTCTCTGATAGCAAAAGACCCAGAGGGTCCCAGGAGAGAAGTACCAAGGAAGGAACTATTCCCAATCGCCTCAGCACCCGCATCTTTACAAGAATGAGGAGATATAGTCTGCTTTAACTGTGGAGGAATTGGCCATATTGCAGCTACATGTTCCAGTCCCAAGAAGAAGAAAACAGACAACCGCAAGCCGGCGGGAAACTCCAGAGGGCCCCGGTGAAGGAGTCAACTGGGTGCCCATCACCTTCAGTGAGCTCCAAGCTGAATGCGAAGCAGAAGAAAAGAGGAGATAAAACACCTCAGAGGAAACACAACATTCCTCAACAGAGATACACCCCAGAGAAAGGGGGCAAGACCCCTCAGAAGAGGCACAGCACTCCCCAGAGGGGGTGCACACCTAAGAAAAATAATAATATCCCTCAGCGGGTCTGTACACCCATTGAAAGGAAGGAAATCAATGCATACCAGGCTCAAGAAAGACTAAAGTCCAAAGGGAGTTGGACGAGAGAGAGTCCGAAGGGAAAGGACCAGAAGAAGGCGACCCCTGCCAGGCCATATCCGGAGAGGCTGGTAGGCCCATCTCCTATAGTGCCCATTCAAGTGGAGGGAGTCTACACCAGAGCCATCTTGGATACTGGGGCACAAGTGACCCTATTATACCGGGATTTCTACGATAGGCACTTGAGTCACCTGCCCATCCAGAAGATAGAGGAACTGGAAATATGTGGGATTGGAACCCAGAGTTTTCCCTACGATGGTTATCTGCCCGTCAAGATGACCTTTGACCCATCTGTGGCTGGGAAGGCCGAAGTGTTTGACACCCTGGCAGTTGTGTGCCCTCGACCGCCAGGAGCCAACAAGAGTTCCCTTATAATAGGGACAAACACAGACCTGGTCCGAAGACTCCTGACCCCTCTAGTGAAAGAGAAGGGGCAAGCGGCCACCAAGATCCACCCCATGCTGAAGACGGCCTACCAACGGCTGGTCCTAGAGCAGAAGACCCCTGGAGAGGGGATAGGGAAGGTGTGGAGACTTGGAAGAGAAGGGGTAGTGTTGCAGCCCGGCGAAGTAACCTGTCTCAGAGCCACTGTGAAGCTTACTTGGGAGCAGCCTGGACTCTTTGTCATGCTGGAGTCCGACCCAAGGGAAAAGTCCCCCGGTCTGGAAGTGATACCAGAAGTGATTCCACTGAAGGCCCTGAAGAAGGAATTGTAGAGTTCCGGTGAGTGTTAGGAACACTACAGGTGGCCCCATGGATATCCCAGCCAGGATGCTGCTGGACCAGGTGAGCCCTGCTGCCCCGGTTACCCTGTCAGAAGTCAAGGGGACGGGTGAAGGAGGAGACGTTTGGGAGAAACTGTCTTTGGAAAACCCGAATCTGCCCAGGGCTTGGAAAGAGAGAGCCAAGGCCCAGTTGACCAGATGGGAGAAGATATTGTCCAAAGATTAGTTCGATGTGGGGTGTGCAAGGAGTGCCACCCATCGAATCCGCCTCCAAGAAGACAAGCCCTTCAGAGAGAGGGTCAGGCGGGTCCCACTAGCAGATCTGGAGGATCTAAGGGAACAACTCGCAGAACTCAAGAGAACTGGTGTGATCCGGGAGTCTAGAAGCCCCTATGCCTCCCCGATAGTGGTGGTCAGGAAGAAGAATGGGTCATTGAGGCTCTGTATAGACTACAGGACTCTCAACAGGAGAACCTTACCCGACCAGTACACCACTCAGAGGATAGAGGACGCTTTGCAGAGTTTGTCTGGAGCCAAGTGGTTCAGCGTTATGGATCTCAAGAGTGGATACTATCAGATCCCTATGCTTACAGAAGACAAGGAGAAGACAGCCTTCATAACCCCAGTGGGGTTCTTTGAGTTTGATCGAATGCCTCAGGGACTGTCTGGAGCTCCTGCTACCTTCCAACGTCTCATGGAGAAGACTGTAGGAGACATGAACCTTATTGAAGTCCTTGTATACCTGGACGATGTCATTGTCTTTGGGAGAACCCTGGAAGAACACGAGGAGAGGCTGAAAAAAGTGTTGAGAAGACTCAGTGAGGAGGGACTCAAGCTTTCGCCTGAGAAGTGTCGGTTCTATCAGTCTTCTGTGAACTATCTGGGGCACATAGTGTCTGAAGAAGGGGTGGCCACAGACCCTGAGAAATTGGAGGCAGTTACCTCCTGGCCACGACCCACCACAGTAACAGAACTCAGATCCTTCTTAGGGTTCTGCTCCTATTACAGGAGGTTTGTGGAAGGATTCGCCCGAATTGCTAGACCATTGAATGAACTACTCAAGACCGAGGGAGAAGGACGACTCAGGGCCCAGGAAGCCGGGAGAGTCAGTCAGAGATCAGTGGAACCAGAAGTGTGAAGAGGCCTTCCAGGCATTGAAGAAGAGCCTAACCACTGCCCCAGTCTTGGCCTACGCAGACCCAACCAAACCCTATGAACTACATGTAGATGCTAGTCATGACGGTCTGGGAGGAGTACTTTACCAAGAACACGAAGGACAACTGCGGCCTGTTGCCTACGTGAGCAGGAGCCTGACCCCCTCTGAGAAAAACTACCCCACTCACAAGCTGGAGTTCCTGGCCCTTAAGTGGGCGGTAGTAGACAAGCTTAAAGACTACCTGTATGGGGCGGAGTTCACTGTGAAGACCGACAACAACCCCCTTACCTACCTTTTCACCACAGCAAAGCTGGACGCTACTGGACATAGGTGGCTGGCCGCACTGTCTGGATTCAATTTCAGCCTAAAGTACAGGCCAGGGGCTGGAAATCGAGATGCAGACGCTTTGTCCAGGAGATCTCATGCCCCCAATAGTGACATAGAAGACTGGACTCAAGTGGCACCTGACGGGGTGCGGGCCCTTTGTCAAGGGGCTGAATTACAAGCCAGAGGAGGCTCAAAGGCGGAGGAGATAGGAGTTACCATGGTAGGAGTCCCCAAACAATACTGTGGAGTAACTCAACTGGAGGAAGACCATCTGCCAAAGTTGTCCAAGAAGGAACTAAGATGCGACCAATTAGAAGACCCCATGGGGAGATTGGTTCTGGAAGCCCTGGAGAATCAGGATCCAAACAGACTCCTGCGTCACTCCTCAAAGGAAGCTCGCCTGTTGAGGAAAGAGTGGGACAGGTTACAGGTGCATCAGGGAGTGGTCTACCGAAGGGGCCCCTTTGATGACCTGGAAGATAAATGGCAATTGTTTCTTCCGGAAAAACATCGAGAGACTGTTCTGATTGCCCTACATGACAATCACAGCCACCTAGGGGCGGAAAGGACCTTTTAACTTGTCAGAAGTCGGTTCTATTGGCCCTGCATGAGGGCGGAAGTGGAAGAGTACTGCCATTCATGTGCACGCTGCATCCAGAGGAAGACTCTACCCCATCAAGCTGCCCCAATGGGCCATCTACAAAGTCAAGGCCCAATGGATCTGGTATGCATTGATTTCCTCTGCCTCGAACCCGACCTGAGTGGACTAGGAAATGTTCTGGTGATAACCGATCATTTCACCCGGTATGCCCAAGCTTTCCCAACTAAAGACCAGAAGGCTTCCACAGTAGCCAAGGTACTTATGGAGAAGTATTTTGTTCATTATGGGCTGCCACAGCGACTCCATTCAGATCAAGGAAGGGACTTTGAGAGTCGGCTGATCCGGAAACTACTGGATTCGTTAGGAATCAAGAAAACCCGAACCACACCTTATCACCCACAGGGAGATGCTCAGCCGGAGAGGTTTAACTGAACCCTGCTCAACATGTTGGGAACTCTGGATAGTGAGAAGAAACAACATTGGAGCAAACACATAGCAGCTATAGTACACGCTGTGACAGCAGGAAGGTAAAGTCACCTGGTTGCATCCAGGGGGGTAGATATATTTCGCCCAGATTCAGGCTTTACGCCGACTTATACAACTAGGTGGAGAGTTGTATAAGCCCAGCTAAGGCTAGTGGGCTCATGGATGACTCATATGTCTAGGGAGAGTGTGGGGCGTCGTGCAGACAGGGAGTTGATGAGACCAGCTGAAGCTTGTCAGCTCATTTAGGCCTCTATAAGAACTCCCAGCTTCATTAGATGTTAGCTCATGCCTGGAACCAGACCTGTGTGGACTGTCTAGGGAGAGTGAACCCCTGTGCGGTGAGGCAAAGCCTGTGTGGCTATTTGTTTGGACTTTTACTAAACCAGGGACTTAGGGACTAGGACAGCACCAGGCTGATCCCAGTTGTTAGTTTAGGAAACCTGCATGTTTAGTCAGAGGTCAAACTGACCAGGATTTATTTTGTTTATGTTTCTTTTTGGCTTTGCTGTGGTTTTTGTCACTGTACATAGAGAAATAAACCGCACCTTTTGATTTTGAAAACCACAACCTCCGTCTGCTGGCCCTGTTTTTGTGTGGGGAGCCCAACCAGGGGGTCACACACACCCGCTACCGAGTTAACCCCCTCACAGTTGGTGGAGAACCAGTGGCAGTTTTTTTTAAGCCAGCATGGAGGAGATACTGAAACAGCTGGCTCTAGCAAATGCCAATCAACAGCAGACAAATGCAGGTTTGCAAAGGAGCCTTGCAGCCCAGCAGCAAGCTCATCAACAAGCCCAGCAGCAATCTGAGGCCCGCTTCATAGACCTGTTACAGAAGCAAGAGCAGAGACTACAACAAATGGAAGCAGTAATGCAGCAACGTCCGCAGACCAGTGAGGAAAGCCGTCCCACTAATACCGCGTCCTTTGGGGTGAGTCGTTTATTGACAAAAATGACTGGAGAGGATGATCCAGAGGTATTTTTGACCACATTTGAAAGGACTGCTGAAAGAGAAAAGTGGCCTGAGGAGCAGTGGGCTGGACTGGTGGCTCCTCTGTTAACTGGTGAATCGCAGAAGGCTTACTATGACCTAGAGCCTGACCAAGCAAAAGACTATGTGATGCTAAAAGCTGAAATATTGGCAAGGCTGGGTGTCACCCTGGCTGTCCGGGCTCAGCGTGTGCATAACTGGACTTTCCAGCTTGGAAAACCCCCCAGGTCTCAAATGTATGATCTCATTCACCTGAGCAGGAAGTGGCTACAGCCAGAGACTTTGTCCGCACCAGAGATTGTGGAACGTGTTGTAATGGATCGGTTTTTGAGAGCTCTTCCTACTGCCATCCAAAAGTGGGTAAGCCATGGAGACCCAGAGACGGCCGGTGGTCTTGTGGATCGTGTAGAGAAATACTTGGCTACAGAGAACCTGACGGCCTCTTCCAGAGACTCTCGGACTTTCCACCCTAAGACCAGACCATCCCCAGGGGCGGATAAGAGGATTCCAAGGGGTAAGGGTGGAGAGAGTGAGAGGGTGGGAGCTCTACCCCAAGTTTGGCGAGAACAGCCTGGGAAATCAGCGGCT
Source organism: Rana muscosa (assembly GCA_029206835.1). Taxonomy (NCBI): domain Eukaryota; kingdom Metazoa; phylum Chordata; class Amphibia; order Anura; family Ranidae; genus Rana; species Rana muscosa. The sequence continues at coordinate 41,841,499 of CM055117.1, read as the reverse complement.
CAAGAGGCGGCAAGAAGGATCGTTTGCTACCGCTGCCGGCAAGCGGGACATATTGCAGCAAATTGCCCGGTTGTGGAGGAACCCATGCAATGTGACTTTCTGATGGACAGACGTCAGTCGCTGTGTGCGACAGTCGCATGCACTGCCATTCGGGGAACTGAGAAACATTTATGCAAAATGTGCATTAATGGTAGAAATGTTGTGGTATTACTGGATTCAGGTAGCCTTGTGACCCTGATAAAGGCTGAATTAGTTAAAACAGAGGTCTCTGGGAATAGCAAGGTAGCTGTTATTTGTGTGCATGGGGACACCCGAGAGTATCCAGTGACTACAGTGTGTTTCGAGACCCCCAAAGGTACCCTCTCTCATCCAGTGGGGTTAGTATCTCAATTACCGCATGATGCCATTGTGGGAAGGGATTTTCCGAAGTTCTGGGAACTGTGGGATGATCCTGAGCCCCCCACTGGTGCCCCTATGTACCAGGAATGTGATAGCCAGAACTCCTCTGAGAGTGGTGAGGACTCTCCAGAATTTCCCTTGTCAGTATTGGCAGGGGAGACTCAAGAAACTGGAGAGGAGCCCACCTCCTCAGACGAAAACCTACCGTCTGTGGAGTTTTCTGATCTGGAGGTTCACAGGGAAAATTTTGCCACAGAACAGTTAAAAGACCCCGCCCTAATAAAGGCACGGGAAAACGTAGTGGAAATAGATGGCGAGTTAGTGAACCCAGATAATACCTGCACTTACCCATACTTCAGCGTAGAGAAGGACCTACTGTATCGGGTGGCAAAAAGGGCAGAAGAAACCGTTGAGCAGCTTGTGGTGCCCAAACCTTACAGGAAGTTGGTGTTGGAGTTGGCCCATGGGCACATTCTTGGAGGTCATCTGGGGACAGAGAAAACCCGAGAGAGGGTATTACAGAGATTCTATTGGCCTGGGGTGATGAAGGACATAGAAAATTATTGTTCCTCCTGCCCTGTGTGTCAGAGGTCGGCCCCGATGCCACATTTCCGTAGCCCGCTGGTCCCTCTACCCATCATTGAGGTCCCGTTTGAGAGAATCGCAATGGATTTGGTAGGTCCTATAATCAAGTCCGCTAGGGGGCACCAGTACATATTGGTTATAATGGACTATGCCACCCGTTATCCAGAAGCGATCCCTCTCAGAAATACCTCGGCCAAAACCATAGCCAAAGAGCTATCTCTTGGTTTTAGCCGGGTGGGTATTTGTAAAGAACTGCTTACGGACCAAGGTACACCCTTTATGTCCCGGGTTATGAAAGAGCTGTGTAAATTGTTCAAAGTGACGCAATTGCGTACATCTGTGTATCACCCCCAAACCGATGGGCTGGTTGAAAGATTCAACAAAACCCTAAAACAAATGTTGAAGAAAGTGGTGGATAGAGATGGAAAGGATTGGGACTGTCTACTTCCTTATTTGATGTTTGCTATTAGGGAGGTGCCCCAATCCTCTACGGGATTCTCCCCCTTTGAGTTACTGTATGGGAGACACCCAAGAGGGCTGTTGGATATTGCCAAGGAAACTTGGGAAAGTGAGAGTTCTCCCCACAGGAGTGTGATTGAGCATGTCGCCCTGATGCAAGATCGAATTGCACAGGTAATGCCCATCGTGAAGGAACATTTGGCCCAAGCGCAGTTGGCACAGCAGAGAGTGTACAACCGTGGAGCAAAGACCCGTACCTTTTCCCCGGGGGATAGGATATTGGTACTTGTCCCTACGGTTGAAAGTAAATTCCTTGCCAAATGGCAAGGCCCCTACGAGATAATGGAAAAAGTGAGCGAAGTGAATTACAAGGTCAGACAACCAGGAAGGCGAAAGCCCGAACAGATATATCACGTTAATCTGTTGAAAGCCTGGAGGGATAGAGAGTCCCTAGTCGCAGAAACTTGGTCACCAGCTCAAACTGGTTGCGTGATTCCGGAGGTTGGAATAGCAGCCACCTTGTCACAACCCCAACAACAGGAGGTTAAGGAGTTTGTGCTTCGCAACAAGGAGGTGTTCTCTGAGCTGCCGGGACAAACATCTGGGGTAGAGCATGATATTATTACCCCGCCCGGTGAAAGGGTGAAGTTAAAACCCTATCGGATCCCAGAGGCCCGACGGGAGGCAATACGGGAGGAAGTACAGAAAATGCTGAACTTAGGGGTGATAGAGGAGTCCCAAAGTGATTGGTCTAGTCCCATTGTGTTGGTGCCTAAACCGGATGGGAGCTGGCGATTTTGTAACGATTTTCGTCAGTTGAACAAAGTTACAAAATTTGACACCTACCCCATGCCACGTATAGATGAGTTGATCGACCGGCTGGGAACAGCCCGATACATGACGACTCTTGACCTCACAAAAGGGTATTGGCAAATTCCCCTGGCCAAGTCGGCCAAAGAGAAAACCGCATTTGTAACCCCAGACGGGGCGTTCCAATATAAGAGAATGCCGTTCGGGTTACAGAATGCGCCGGCCACATTCCAGCGGAAAATGGACCAGATACTGAGGCCCCATCGGAAGTATGCTGCGGCTTACCTGGATGACGTAATTGTCCATAGCACAGATTGGGCCTCACATCTGCCAAAAGTGCAAGCAGTCCTAGACTCTATCCGGGAAGCGGGGTTTACGGCTAACCCCAAGAAGTGTACCATTGGGCAGGAGGAGGCCAAATATCTTGGGTACACCATTGGCAGGGGAGTGATAAAACCCCAACTCAACAAAGTCGAGGCCATCCAGAGTTGGCCACGTCCCAACAGCAAGAAGCAGGTACGGGCCTTTCTGGGAATCGCGGGTTATTATCGGCGCTTCATTCCCCACTTTGCTTCTAAGGCTGTGCCCCTAACCAACCTGACGAAAGGGAAAGGGTCGGTCATGATTAAATGGACCCCCGAGGCTGAGGCAGCATTCCAATTCTTGAAACAAGCCTTATGTAGCCAGCCAGTGTTGTACTCACCCGACTTCTCTAAAGACTTTGTCGTACAAAGTGATGCGTCAGATGTGGGGTTAGGAGCAGTATTGTCCAAGGTCTGGAACGGGGAAGAGCACCCAGTCATTTACCTCAGCAGGAAGTTGAAGTCCCATGAGGTAAATTACGCCACGGTTGAAAAGGAGTGTTTAGCGGTGAAGTGGGCTCTAGATTCCCTTCGGTACTATCTGCTAGGTAGGCACTTTGACATGGTTACGGATCACGCTCCGTTAAAGTGGATGGCTCAAAACAAGGAAACAAATAGAAGAGTGAATAGGTGGTTCCTGGCCCTCCAGGAATTCAACTTCACAGTAAAGCATCGCCCTGGCGTTCAAATGGGGAATGTGGATGCTTTGTCTCGAGTACATGAATGCCTGATTGCTGGTGTTCCAACCCCGAGGTTAAAACAAGAGGGGGGGTATGTGACAGCAGGAAGGTAAAGTCACCTGGTTGCATCCAGGGGGGTAGATATATTTCGCCCAGATTCAGGCTTTACGCCGACTTATACAACTAGGTGGAGAGTTGTATAAGCCCAGCTAAGGCTAGTGGGCTCATGGATGACTCATATGTCTAGGGAGAGTGTGGGGCGTCGTGCAGACAGGGAGTTGATGAGACCAGCTGAAGCTTGTCAGCTCATTTAGGCCTCTATAAGAACTCCCAGCTTCATTAGATGTTAGCTTATGCCTGGAACCAGACCTGTGTGGACTGTCTAGGGAGAGTGAACCCCTGTGCGGTGAGGCAAAGCCTGTGTGGCTATTTGTTTGGACTTTTACTAAACCAGGGACTTAGGGACTAGGACAGCACCAGGCTGATCCCAGTTGTTAGTTTAGGAAACCTGCATGTTTAGTCAGAGGTCAAACTGACCAGGATTTATTTTGTTTATGTTTCTTTTTGGCTTTGCTGTGGTTTTTGTCACTGTACATAGAGAAATAAACCGCACCTTTTGATTTTGAAAACCACAACCTCCGTCTGCTGGCCCTGTTTTTGTGTGGGGAGCCCAACCAGGGGGTCACACACACCCGCTACCGAGTTAACCCCCTCACAACGCTTACAACTGCACCACCAGTGATGCTACAGGCTACTTACCATATCGACTCATGTTTGGGAGAGAAGCAAGGTTACCTGTGGACCTGGCCTTTGGCACCTCTTTAGACCATTCCTCAGCCACATCCCACAAAGGATATGTGGACAGGCTCAGACACAGCCTGAAAGTAGCCTATGAACAAGCTCAAGCGGCCTCAGATCAAAGGGGAGCTCGAAACAAAAGAAACTTCGACTTGAAGGTCCGGGTGCAAGACTTGCAGCCCGGGGACCGAGTACTGCTATGCAATCTGGGGGTCCCTGGAAAACACAAACTTGCAGACAGATGGAGATCTGAACCCTATGTCATCTGTAGGAAGCTGCCGGGCCTACCTGTCTACAAGTTGAAGCCAGAAGGAAAGGTAGGATCACTGAAGACCTGGCATCGAAACCACCTGCTCCCACTTGCTGAAGCGGACAGGATACCTCCAGTGAGGGACTCCCCTGAACCAGTCTCTATTCTGGATACCCCCAGGCCAAACACTCGGTCCCAGACCTCTCAGCCTGAAGATGGAGAGGCCTCTGAACTCAGTGGAGATGAAGGAAGAGAACTTGACTGGCTGTGGCCATCCCCAACTCCAGGAACTTCTGTTATAGATCTTCCAACCACTGAAGACACTATAGATAGACAACTGAATGCAGAAGCCACAGAGTTCATCCCATCTAGTCCTTCATCAGATTACTGGGAAGATGCTTGTGATACTTACTCTGAAGAGGACCCTAGAGACTCTATGTATCCCTCGGCTCCTGAAGCAAATGTTACAGAGCCTGCCGTGTTGCCCGAGCCTGCTACGGAACGAGAGCCTGTGGCGCCAGAGCCAGAAGCCCCAAGAGAGCAAAGGGCTCGAAGAGTCATAAGGCCTCCACAAAAGTTGACTTACCCACAAATGGTAAAGAGCTCAGAAGATTCTGTGGTCACTGCCAGAAGGAGTGTAGAGAATCCGGATCCCTCCACTGTTCATTTGGTGGAGGGCAACCCCCATTCACTCTCTGGCACAGTTAGGCAGGCCACTCATGATAGTGTGACCTGTGGGCAAGGGAATTCAACCCCTTTGTTTTGGTGGGAATTCCCTATGCCAACATCATACGCAATGTTGTCTAGGGTTGTACGCAATGTATGCTAGAATTGTCTTTATGGACCAAAGAGTTTAAGTGGGGGGAGTGTGTAGCTGGGTCCCCTTTAAGACTCCCAGGACTACCCTACCCAGAACCCCTTTCGGCAATGTTTCCACCCCAGAGACTCATGGGGGGGGGTCATAAAAGGAGGAGGCGAGGCGGGGCTCGGCCTCTTTGGGACACAAGACTTCAAGGGAGAGATCTTCCTGTGCGGATCCACTGTAGTGCAAGGCCTGAAGCCTGGGGCCTTGCGCTGTTACCCAAAGAGCCTTCCACCCCATCGCGAGCCTGGGTGGCATCTGACTCGGTTTTCTTCAACCGCTGCTGAGCCGGAGACCAGACTGCTGCAGAGCTGTGTGAGGAGACACAGCAGGTGGAAGATCCCGGACTGGGATCGCGTCCGGAGGGGTGAGCGAGCACATGCTCAATCCACAAATACCGTATACCATTGTTAGGCCTACAGACTGCCGTGGCCCACCAGTTCCTATTTTTGTTCTTTCCCCCCACTTGAGATCCATAGCAGAACTGAGTCAAAACGGACCTCTAGTGGAGTGTACTGTGTTGGTATTTTTACCCCCCCCTTTGGATTACAAATGTGTTCCTGAAATGTGCACCGCCGTTTAAAGACTTGCATGCGAAGAATTTTACCCCCCTAGAGACTGGGTTATATGGTCAGGCCTGGCCATCTAGGTAGTTTATTTAGTTGCTGCGCCATAGGGCGTATAGTGAAGTACTGTTACACGTGGCGCGTGTGCGCCATATCTTAATAGTTATAGTGTGACTATTGCTGCAGGGCTCTGCAGATAGATTCTTATGATCTGTTATCACTGTTGATTTTTATTGCCATAGAAAATAAATTCGTTATTCTTCTATCACTGCCTTGGTGTTTGAATTTAATCATAGAGCATAAGATATACACATATTACCCTAGACTAGCTGTGCCAGAAGGAGGTTGAGTAAATTGCCGGGGGTTGGCGGAGCTGTCTTCAGGGCCCAAACTAAATCTGCGGCCCTCTTAGTTGAAGGTATCGCTACATAAGGATTTGGAAAAGACTGATGATGATAAGAAAAAATCTGCTCCGCGCACTTTTAACAATTGGCTTCAGGCCTTTTGTATCTATTCCAGCGTTTTGGGTGAACGACACACAGAATTATGCAGTGGTTTGTTCAGACAACTTAAAATAATTCTTGAAGCATACAAAAAATTTCCAGGATTGGCTTGGTTTTTCTACGTCGAGTCTTTTCGTCAAAAACTTGTTGTACATAAAAATCTGAAATGTGGTACTAAAGATGTGGGCCTGTGGTTGAATCTTCTCATACCACGTAAGGCTACTTTACCATTGTCGTCCTCTCAATCTTACCAGTTTAAGAAGGGTTTCTGCTTTAGTTTTAATGAGGGGCAATGCAAGTTTCCGAATTTGTGTCGTGCCGGAAATCACCCAGCCTCTCGTTGTTTTAAAAAATTACACTCCAACGTAGGTTCTCATTTCAAAGATAAATTTCGTGCTGGGAATCACACAGGTGAAGTTGTCCGCAATGTTCCCATTTCTCCTCATTTGGCCAAACCGTCAGATGGCGGACATGCTCATTGATGGTTTTTCTTCTGGCTTTCGATTGCCTCACTTTTCATGACCCGGTTGTCTTTGTTATGACAACCTTGCTTCTGTTCGTCATTTTCCTGCTGTTGTCTCTGAAATTTTTTTTAATGAAGTTTCTGAAGGCAGGGTTGCAGGCCCATTTTTGTCTTCTCCCTTTACTGATTTTAGGGTTTCTCCTTTAGGTTTGGTTCCTAAAAAGGAGCCCAATAGTTTCCGTCTTATACACCATTTGTCATTTCCTGCTGGTTTTTCCCTGATTTGAGTTCGGTTACATATGCATCTTTTGATGACGCAGTTTCTAAAATTCGCTTCTTGGGTAAATCTGCCTTTATGGCCAAGGCCGATATTAAGTCGGCCTTCCGCTTGTTACCATTCACCCTTCAGCCTTTAACTACTTGGGTTTTCATCATAATGGTTTTTATTATTATGACAAATGCCTCCCCATGGGCTGTTCGTTGTCTTATACGTACTTTGAGTAATTTTCATCTTTTTTGGAGTGGGTGGTTATTTTCCTGACCGGTTCTTTTAATGTATTGCATTATCTTGATGATTTTTTATTTTTCGGTCCATCTAACACCTCTGAATGCTTGTATTTGTTTACTGATTTTCGTTTGAATTGCCAACGTTTTGGTGTCCCTTTGGCCCTTGAAAAATCGGTTTGGCCAACTACTTGTATTTAGTTCTTGGGTGTTACTATAGAAACAGACAGGATGGAATTTCATTTACCTCAGGCTAAATTGGACCATTTACGGTTTATGAATCCTTTTGTGACAGTTCGCACGTTACAATCTTTGCTGGGTTTACTTGCCTTTGCTACCCGTATTATTCCTATTGGCCGTGTCTTTTCTAAAAGATTGTACAAAGCTATTTCTGGCTATAAGTCCCAAAATCATTTTGTGCTTTACTTCTTCTTTGGTCTCTGACTTGCTGGTTTGGAATGATTTCTTTACGTCTTACAATGGCCGTTCTTTTTGGCAAACACTTTTCCAAAATGCTTTGGTTATTTCTTTGTTCACAGATGCCGCTGGTATTTCGGGTTATGGTGCCTTTTATCAAGGCCATTGGTCGGCTTCATCTTGGCCTGAATGTTGGATTTCTTTGGGTTATACCAAGATCATAGTTCTCCTTGAATTATTTCCAATTTTAGTTTCTTTGGAACTTTGGGGTACTCGACTCCACGATTCTCATTTGTTGTTTCATTCTGACGACAAAGGGGTTGCATATGCAATTAATTGTTTGTCTTCTAAATCATTGCCTGTTTTGGCTGTGTTATGTTGTATTGTTTTTAAATGTTTAGAACTTAATTTATGGATTAAGGTTAAATACATTCCCAGATATACTAATGTTATTGCTGATTCTCTTTCACGTTTTCAGCTAGAGCGATTTTGTACATTGGCCCCTGAGGCGGATCTCCTTGGTTTATCTTGCCCGGAGCGCTTGTGGTCTGTGGTTTGCAATCTGTGAATGCTGCGATGGTCAACTCTTTGGCACCTTCCACGTGGGCGAATTACAACGCTGCGTGGTCCTTGTGGCATGCCTTTCTGAGCTCTTTGGATGTTCCTTGTGATTATTTCTCTGAATCTTTGGTCCTTTGTTTCTTGGAAGATTTAATGCAATGTTCTTATTCCTATTTCCACCTCGTGAAAATTTTAGCCGGGATTTCCCTCTTTTTCAAATGTCGAGGTTTTCCTCCCTGTTCTTCATTTTCCTTAGTTAAGCAGGCCCTCAAGGGTTACTGTAAGCGTTGTTTCCGCAGTGATACTCTTGTTCCAGTTACTCTACATCTTTTGCGACATTTAATATCAGCTTCTTCCTTTGTTTGTTATACACCTTCTGAAGATTTACTCTTTAATGTTTCTTTTAGTTTACTGGGGCTGTTGTGTTACACTATGTGATTTTTCTTGCTCTGTGTCTTTAAGATCTGTCCCCTTCTTTCTAGCTGAACTCTCTCTCTCACCGTAGTTCTTTATATATCTCCTCCACTTCCTGATTCTGGTCATTACTCCTGTATATCTTCCATGCTAAACATCTTACATGTGGCTTACAACTGCAACGTTTTTCTACCTATGAATATCCATCATTAAACGGAACATTCAAAAGGATTCATCGTCTGTCGTCCTAACTGTGAGTTTATTCATTGAGTTAAACTGCCTGTATCGATGCAAGGGATAATAGCAAACCAGCTTGTGTAAGGCCTACATCAACCTGGAGATGAACTTTATCGCTTTGTAGTTGAGACAGAACAGTAGAAAAACGGAGTTTCACAGCCTAATTACAAGATTTCTGCATGTCAGTACTGAAACAGACAAGATTTACTGCCCTCATAGCAAGACAGAAGGGACAGAGCAGCACATGGCAGCCTGAGACAATCTGCAGTGTCATATTTCAGCACACAGATCCTGCCTGCTTTCACAGTCAGTCTGCTATCATGAGTGACCAAGCTTCTGCATGTGAACTCACATCTACCTCCCCACAAGTTCCTGAAGAAACTGAGTTACCCAAACACTCAGTTAAACCCACTTGGAAAGTAATGGAGAATTATGAAGCTTCAAGGACTGAATTGTCAAATAGCTTGGAATTAGTCTGGGAGAAAATCCTTGCTGAAGCCAATACAGTGTCTGTTGAACGTGAACTACTGACACTAGAGGGCGCCATTAAACAACTTTCTGCCTCATATGAGCTTTATCAGCTTACCAGCATCAAATTCACTAATGTCTTACAAAACATGAAGTCAGAAAATGCGATGAGGCAGTTAAAGCGTGTCAACATTCTTAATATTGAAAGAGACAGTTTTATCCAGCAAACCAGATTAAAGGCAGAAGCAAAAATAAAGCTGTTACATGACACTGCATCTCACAGATCTGTTTCCACCAGACGTTCTAAAAACTCGTCAAGATCCCATAGTTCAAGATACTCAACACTCAGTGAGCGACTTATTAATGCCCGCGCTGAAGTGGAAGCCAGCAAAGTGCAGGTGGCATATGCAGAAAAAAGAGCAGAGTTGGAAGCGCTGTCAGCACGTCAAAGAGCAGAGTCGGAAGCGCAGTCAGCACGTCAAAGAGCAGAGTCGGAAGCTCAGTCAGCCCGTCAAAGAGCAACAATGGAAACCTTAAATGAACAGTGTAAACATGACGCAGCTATGGCAAAGCTAAGGGTCCTACAGCAAGCTATCAGTGCAGACGAAGGTGCAAGTGAGAAAGACAGCATTAACCTAAACATAGCAGATATGGAAGACCCCCTCAAACGCACTAAAGACTATGTCCTAAGCCACTGCAGTGCACACTCCATTGTCTCCAATGCTCCCAACTACATAGAGACTCCTTCACAGCTTCAAGTTAAAGAGGTTCCAGCAACTTCCTGCACTCAAAATCACTCCACTGCATTTCCTACCTGCCTACCTTGCCTGCCTTCATACGTCACAGAGCATCAGCGCAAGCTTCAAGCAAGTCATCAATCTCCAGTCATTGGTACAGCCTTGAATCAACGTACCATTGGAACAACTGACTTCAAGCAAGCAACTCACCTGGATGCATCTGCTGCACCATATTTCCCTGTGTCCTTTAACAACAATGTCAAAGATAACGCAATCAGCACCATACAGCCAACAGCATCTCACATAAAGGCGGAGACAACTGAGACAGAAGAGTTTGTGAGGTACATGCTTCGCAGAGAGCTCACAAAGACTGGTCTTACAAGTTTTGATGACCAACCTGAGAACTACAGAAGTTGGAAATGTGCCTTCAGAACTACAATCAGCAATATTGGCATTACAGCTGATCAAGAATTGAATCTGCTGATCAAATGGCTTGGTCCTCTATCTGCTGCACGTGTTAAGCCATTAAGATCGGTTTTCATGGACAATCCTACTGCAGGCCTCACAGCTGCATGGGAGTGACTAGAGCAAAGTTATGGCAGTCCAGAAGCTATAGAAAATGCTTTGTTCATGCGTCTGGAAACTTTCCCAAAGATATCCGGTAAGGACAACAAGGAGTTCCAGAGACTGAGTGACCTTCTCCTTGAGCTTCAGCTAGCCAAGACAGACCCAAAACTACCTGGACTCAGTTACCTTGACACTCCAAGAGGGGTAAACCCAATTGTCTCCAAGCTCCAGTATGGTTTGCAAGAGAAATGGACTGCACTAGGGTCATCATACAAAAGAGAGAACAAGGTTTCCTTCCCTCCATTCTCTTTCTTCTGTGAATTCATCAGGAAAATTGCAGAGACCAAGAACGATCCAAGTTTTTCCTACGGTGAGTACAGCCTCTTCTCACCCTTTCCTAAGAGTACCAGTCTTCAGGGCAACTATAGAAACCATAGCGGCCCAGTGTCCGTGAAAAAGACTGACATCCTTCCCACTCCTACCACAGTTCTGGCCACGAACAAACAGAGTAGGAAGATTAAAAACCCTAACAGAGTGTGTCCCATACACAAGAAGCCACACCCCCTCAATAAATGTATCGGCTTTAGGAAAAAGCCTCTGGAAGAGCGCAAGGAGCTTTTAAAGACATTTAGGGTATGTTTCAGGTGCTGTGCTTCTACAGAACATTTTGCAAGGGACTGTAATGTGTCCATCAAGTGCATAGAGTGTGGCTCTGAAGAACATGTGCAAGCCCTCCATCCTCTTGAGCCCAGCTCTGCACAACCTGCCAACACTCCTCCCAGGTTAATGCATGGCGGGGAGAATACAGACCAAGTGCCTAATTCTACCATCATTTCTTCATCCTGCACTGAAGTTTGTGGAGAAGACCGCTGTGGTAAGTCCTGTGCTAAGATATGCTTGGTGAACATATACCACAAGGATCAACCAGAAAAGTCTCTAAAGGCATATGCTATCTTAGACGATCAGAGCAATCGATCACTTGCAAAACCGGAATTGTTCAATCTATTTGAAATAAAAGGCGAAGCTCTTCCTTACACCTTGGGTACCTGTAGTGGAACTATAGAGGTTTCTGGAAGAAGGGCTCATGGACTCATGGTATCTTCTCTCAAAGGTAACTTGCAATTACCCTTACCTACACTTGTTGAGTGCAATCAGATACCTGCTAACAGGGAAGAAATCCCTACTCCAGCTGCTGCTTTCCATCACCCTCACCTCAAGGTAATAGCAAATGAGATACCGCCGCTTGACAAAGATGCTCAGATCCTTCTTCTGTTAGGAAGAGACATTCTAAGAGTTCACAAGGTACACAGACAAGTCAGTGGACCCCCAGATGCCCCATTTGCCCAGCGCACGGATCTAGGGTGGGTCATCATAGGCAATGTCTGCATAGGCAAAATGAAAAGACCTACCAACATTTCGTCATTCAAGACAAATGTTCTGCCAAATGGCCGAAACACTTACTTTGAGCCATGCCCACATCACTACTGGGTGAAAGAGAAGATAGCCAGCCACGAATGGCAACATGGTATCTCAGGTGACACAAGCCCTTTCTCCTGCCATGATGGCGACTTCGGCTCTACAGTGTTTAATGCAACCAGTGAAGATGACATACTGGCTCCTTCAATGGAAGACAAAGAATTCATCAAGGTAATGGACAATGAGTTCTTTCAAGATGACTCCAATAACTGGGTAGCACCCCTACCCTTTCGTCTCCCAAGAGAGAGATTGCCCAACAACTTACAGCAGGCCATCAGTAGATTCTCCTCCTTAAAGCGAAACTTAAGCAGGAAACCAGAGATGCAAAAGCACTTTGTGGACTTTATGCAAAATGTATTTGACAGAGATCATGCAGAGCCTGCTCCCAGTGGCGTCACTAGGGTTGGTGTCACCCGGTGCAAAAAAAAATGGTGTCACCCCCCAACAACTATAGTCCCAACTCAGTACAGACCCCCCTCCACTAACTACAGACCCCCCTCCCACAGTATAGATCCCCTCCCTCAGTACAAACCCGCTCCACTAAGTACAGACTCCCCGCCATCAATATAGATCCGCCTCCCTCAGTATGAACCTCCCCCTCAGTACAGACACCCCCACCTCAGTGCAGACTGCTCCATAAGTACAGACACCCCCACCTCAGTGCAGACCGCTCCATCAGTACAGACACCCCCACCTCAGTGCAGACCCCCTCAGTTACAGACACCCCCTCAGTTACAGACCCCCCTCGTACAGACACCCCCCTCAGTACAGACACCCCCCTCAGTAACAGACCCCCCTCAGTAACAGACACCCCCTCAGTTACAGATCCCCCCTCAGTTACAGACCCCCCCTCAGTTACAGACCCCCCCCCTCAGTACCAGACCCCCCCTTAGTACAGACACCCCCCTCAGTACAGACACCCCCCTCAGTACCAGACCCCCCCCCCTCAGTACAGACACCCCCCTCAGTACCAATCCCCCCTCAGTACAGACACCCCCCTCAGTACAGACACCTCCCTCAGTTACAGATCCCCCTCAGTTACAGATCCCCCCTCAGTTACAGACCCCCCTCAGTACCAGACCCCCCCCCTCAGTACAGACACCCCCCTCAGTACCAGACCCCCCCCCTCAGTACCAGACCCCCCCCCTCAGTACAGACACCCCCCTCAGTACCAGACCCTCCTCAGTACAGACACCCCCCTCAGTACCAGACCCCCCTCAGTACAGACACCCCCTCAGTACAGATACCCCCCTCAGTACAGACACCCCTCTCAGTACCAGACCCCCCTCAGTACAGACACCCCCCTCAGTACCAGACACCCCCCTCAGTACAGACACCCCCCTCAGTACCAGACCCCCCTCAGTACAGACACCCCCCTCAGTTACAGCCCCCCCCTGGTGCAAACTCCCTCTTGTGCAGACCCCAGCAGTACAGACACCCCCTCCCCCCATCAGTAAAGATGCCCCCCTTACCTTTCAGACCTCAGAACAGAGCGGCAGATACACACAGCGGTGTGTCTCTCGAGCGCGGGCTCCTCCTCCTCCTCTGTGGATGTAAACATAGAGGAGGCAGAGGGGGCGGCGGCTTCCTTCCGCTCCGCTGAGGGACACAGCCGCAGCGTGAGCCTAAGGCACAGGGCAGCGGGCGGGCGATGTCAGTGTGGCCGCTGCGCTACCCACGGGTGTCACCCCTCTGGTGGGTGTCACCCGGGTGCGGCCCGCCCCCCCGCACCTGGCTAGCAACGCTAGTGCCTGCTCCCCCACTAAAGGAGGGAGAAGAATGCTGGTACCTTCCATCCTTTGGCGTGTATCACCCACGCAAACCAGACCAAATCAGAGTTGTCTTTGATTCCAGTGCTCAGCACCAAGGTGTTTCTCTTAACAACATGCTCCTTACTGGACCCAACTTGAACAACAGTCTAATAGGAGTCTTGATTCATTTCAGACAAGAGCCTGTAGCAGTAATGGCCGACATTCAACAGATGTTTCACTGCTTCATCGTCAGAGAAGACAACAGAAACTACCTCAGGTTTCTATGGCACAAGGACAATGACCTCAACAAGGAAGTTATAGATTATCGCATGAAGGTACATGTCTTCGGTAACAGTCCTTCCCCAGCAGTGGCAACTTATGGGCTAAGGAGAACAGCTCAGACTGGAGAAGTTGAATATGGATCTGATGCCCGTCAATTTGTTGAAAGAAACTTCTACGTTGACGACGCACTTAAGTCCTTTCCAACTGCTAAAGAAGCAATTGATCTTCTCACCAGAACAAAGGAGATGCTGTCTGTAGCAAACCTTAGACTGCACAAGATTATATCCAACAGCCAGGAACTTATGAATGCCTTTCACTCTGAGGACTATGCCACTAGTCTAAAAAACCTTGACTTAGGTACAGATGTGCCTCCTGTACAGCGAAGTCTGGGTTTGTTGTGGAACATCAAGCAAGACAAATTCACCTTCCAAGTGTCAACTTGTGACAAACCCTTCACTAAGAGAGGAGTCCTGTCCGTGGTGAATAGCATCTATGACCCACTGGGTTTCCTTGCTCCAGTTACCATTCAAGGTAAGATTTTACTAAGACAGTTGTCTACTGAGAACATAGACTGGGATACTCCCTTGCCTAGTGAGAATCAACACAAGTGGGAAAGGTGGAGATATTCTTTGAAGTCACTAGAAAAACTTCAGATTCCCCGTTGCTATGTTACAGGATCCACTTCAACTGCTAACCGGAGAGAGATTCATATTTTCTCTGATGCATCAGTTGAAGCTATTGCTGCAGTAGCCTATTTGAAGACCTCTGAACTGAATGGAGAATCACACTGTAGTTTTGTCCTAGGCAAGGCAAAACTCACTCCCAAGCCTGCACATACCATACCAAGACTTGAACTTTGTGCAGCCGTGCTAGCAGTAGAAATTGCAGAGGTCATACAAAGTGAAATGGACACTACAATTGATTCTTTCACCTTCTATACAGACAGTAAGGTAGAACTTGGTTACATAAACAACCAAACAAAACAATTTTATGCGTACATCAGCAACAGGGTTGAACGTATCAAGAGATTCTCTCTACCAAGTCAATGGCATCACGTTCCCACTGAACTCAACCCAGCTGACTATGGGACCAGAGCCGTGTCACCTGCCGCTCTTCAGGACAGCTTATGGCTGTCACCTCCAAGGTTTCTGTGTGAGGACTCTTACTTACTCCCTATCGACACCACCTATGGACTAGTAAACCCTGAAGATAAGGAAATAAGAACTGTGAACACCTCACTCCACACTTCTGTAAGTACAAAACAGAAGCTGCGGTCACACCGTTATGAGCATCAATGGAAGCAGATGCAGCATCTAGCCAATGTGTTCTGGCATCGCTGGAAGAAAAAGTATCTTCACCACCTTCAAGGTCGTAACAAATGGCAAGCATCTAAGCCGAATCTTAAGGTTGGAGACCTCATCCTTCTAAAAGACAAGGAAGTTTGTCGGAATGAGTGGCCTATGGGTCTTATTACTAAAGTTATGCCCAGCGACGATAACAAAGTCCGGAAGGTAGAAGTCAAGGTAACCAAGGGAGGATCGACACGAACCTTTAGTCGACCAATTACAGAGTTAGTACTCCTTTTGCCAGGTGAGTGACTTGTGCAAGGACTAGCCATGCTGTTGGCACGGTGGGGAGTACATTGCTGCCATCTACAGGTTCTACTCAGAACTTTGGAATTCTTGAAGACATCATACTGTGACTTTATGTTCTTCATCCTGTTGAACTTATGTTTATTATTTGCTTGTTGCATGTTTTTCATTACAGGTTCCAGGACATTCGTCAGTATTGGACTTATTGAAAATATATATTTTAGTTTAAGGTTATGAAATCTAAAGATTTCAGACGGGGAGTGTTGTGTTACACTATGTGATTTTTCTTGCTCTGTGTCTTTAAGATCTGTCCCCTTCTTTCTAGCTGAACTCTCTCTCTCACCGTAGTTCTTTATATATCTCCTCCACTTCCTGATTCTGGTCATTACTCCTGTATATCTTCCATGCTAAACATCTTACATGTGGCTTACAACTGCAACGTTTTTCTACCTATGAATATCCATCATTAAACGGAACATTCGAAAGGATTCATCGTCTGTCGTCCTAACTGTGAGTTTATTCATTGAGTTAAACTGCCTGTATCGATGCAAGGGATAATAGCAAACCAGCTTGTGTAAGGCCTACATCAACCTGGAGATGAACTTTATCGCTTTGTAGTTGAGACAGAACAGGGGCTTTCCGTATTTCTGAACTACTGCCTAGGTCTTCAGCCTCATTGGATGGTTTATTATTTTCTGACGTTTCCATGGGTCCTGATTTTATCAGGATATTTTTAAGGTTCACCAAGACTGATCAATTGGGTAAGGGCCGGTGGATTGTTATAAATCAATCACCTAACTCATCTATATGTGCCTTTTCCTGGTTGTCCAAATATTTACTATCACGACCCTTTGGCTCGACACAATTGTTGCTTCACAGCTCTGGTGTTCCCCTTACCCAACACCAGTTTTTGGCTGTGCTTAATAAGTGTCTTCATTTTCTGATTTTAAGCCATTTACACGTTACTAGCCACTCTTTTGGTATTGGCGCAGCGACTGAGGCGGCCCAGATGGGTTTTTCTAAGTCTGATATTAAAAAATTGGGAGGTTGGAAATCCAATTGTTTTCGTTCTTACGTGAGGCCTAATTTATGTTTTTTCTGATTTTAGGTCCACCAAATGCTGTATGGCTTATTGGACATTCGTTCATTTACTGGGCTAACGTTCGGGCCTCTGAAAGAGTTTATGGACTTAATTTGAATTTGGACAATGAAGAGGTTTCTATTAATTGGCATGGCTGCCGTGGCAAGTCTTGGTTTGATTTCCGTCCTATGTTAACTGCATTGCTTTCTTCTTCACAGCCTGATGTTATTATTATCCACTTAGGGGGTAATGATTTAGGGGTTCATAAAACGTTAGACTTGATTTCGCAAATTAAACTGGAATTTTTGTATTTACATTCTATCTTTCCTGCCTCTGTTCTGATTTTTTCTGAGATCATTCCCCGATTATAGTGGTTAATTAACCCAGATCTCTTATACATTGAGAAGATCAGAAAGAGGGTGAACAGGATTATTTTTAAATTCATGCCTTCTGTTCAAGGTTTTTCATATAGGCATGTTGATTTAGAAGGTGGATTGCATGTTTTTTTACCACCCTGATATGGTCCATCTTAATGATATTGGGCTAGATATACTGAACTTAGATTTGCAAACTTGTGTAGAATTGGCCGTGGTCCGGGTGGGGTGCCAGGCTATGTAAGTTTAGCCTGGTGTTTGGGGATTGTTGTTATATTAATGTTATATATAGTTTGAGCTTTAACGGCTGAAATATTTTATGTTGATGTAAATTTAGTAAGATGATTATATGGAATATATTTTATTGATAAATTGGTTTGTTACTATGCCAATAATAAAGGACCATGGCCATTTTTATCCATAACTACAGTTTGTGTGTATTTATTTATTATTACAGTTTAATATGTGTTTTCAGCCTCTGGTCCTATTCCCACTGATCACCAATGTAAGGGGCATTCTTCCCACTGATCACCAATGTAAGGGGCATTCTTCCCACTGATCACCAATGTAAGGAGAATTCTTCCCAATGACCACCAATGTAAGGAACATTCTTCCCACTGACCACCAATGTAAGGAGCATTCTTCCCACTGACCACTAGTGATGAGCCGAACACCCCCGGGTTCGGTTCGCACCAGAACCCGCGAACGGACCGAAAGTTCGTACGAACATTAGAACCCTATTAAATACAATGGATGCGAACGTTCGAATTCTAAAGTGCTAATTATAACGACTATTATGCATGTTATTGTCCTAAAAAGGGTTTGGGAACCCGGGTTCTGCACCAGGGGACATGTATCAATGCAAAAAGAAGTTTTAAAAACGGTCGTTTTTCGGGAGCAGTCATTTTAATGATGCATAAAGTGAAAAAAAAAAAGTCAAATATTCCTTTAAATATCGTACCTGGGGGGTGTCTAAAGTATGCCTGTGAAGTGCCACGTGTTTCCCGTGTTTAGAACTGTCCCTGCACAAAATGACACTTCTAAAGGAAAAAAAAGCCATTTAAAACTGCTTGCGGCTTTAATGTAATGTCTGGTCCCGGTAATATGGATGAAAATCTTTAAGAAAAATGGCATAGCTACCCCATGACCCCCCCCCCCCTACCCCAGCCCATTACCAGCCCCTTTGGGTCTTGTATGGATATTAAGGGGAACCCCGCACATAAAATAAAAAAGGCCCTATATACTCTGAACAGCCGTATACAGGCGGTGCATACAAGACAGGGACTGTAGGTTTGTTCTTATGTAGAATCTGTTTGTAATTTTGAACAGGTACATTGTTTAAGTGTAGCTCCAGCCCAAAAATCTATTTTTAAACTTTTTGGAAAACATAGGTAAGGGTTATCACCCCTGTAACATTTGTTTTGCTGTCTGTGCCCCTGTTCAGAACATTTCACCTCACTTTCCGTCCCAATGACAACTGTTTTTGAAATGTGGTGTTTTTCTTGAAACAAGGATTGGTGATAAAGCATCAGTACAGAGGAGACACCTTTCTCCCATATTTATTCTTACAGGAGAGAATTTTCCTTCCTAGGGGTAGATTTCCTCTCACTTCCTGTTGTCTTCTTGCGTTTGCAAGTAGGAGTCGTTTGTAAGTTGGATGTTTGAAAGTAGGGACCTGCCGTATATACTCTGCAGAAAGAGGCCCCTTAGTTGTTGGTGTTGGCACAACACTGTAAGCACTCACAGTTACTCTTGGTTGGTGCTGGAACGCCCTGCTGTCAACTATTATATCAGGAATTGTAATTACATATAATTGTTGAACAGTGGTAGTAAAAATTGGGCCTTTGATGGTGGTGCTGGTGCCACAACACTGTAAGCCCTGACAGTTACTCTTGGTGGGTGCAGCAATGGGCCCTGCTGTGAATTATTAGATCAAGAATTGTAATTGCATGCCCCTGTTGAACAGGGGCTGAAAAATTGGGCCTTTCGTGGTGGTGGTGGTGGCGTTGCCACAACACTGTAAGCCCTCAGAGTTACTCTTGGTGGGTGCAGCAATGGGCCCTGCTGTGAATTATTAGATCAAGAATTGTAATTACATGCCCCTGTTGAACAGGGGCTGAAAAATTGGGCCTTAGGCACTGGTGGCACAACACTACAACCCCTCACAGATACTGTACTTGGAGCACAGCAATGAGCCCTGTTGCAAAGTATTGCTTCAAAAATTGTAATGACACGCCCCTGTTAAACAGGGGCTGAAAAATTGGGCCTTAGGCACTGGTGGCACAACACTCCAACCCCTCACAGATACTGTACTTGGAGCACAGCAATGAGCCCTGTTGCAAAGTATTGCTTCAAAAATTGTAATTACACGCCCCTGTTAAACAGGGGCTGAAAAATTGGGCCTTAGCCACTGGTGGCGGCACCCATAAACAAAAATGATCTTCCAAGCTATCATCATCAATCGTATCATTGAGGACTCGGAGGAGGAGGATAGCCAGTCAACATAACAGCACAGGCACTCAGCATCAGCATCAGTCTTGAAGGGATGTGACATGTTAAAATCAATTAGTCTGTTATATCAGCATCAGGTGTGTGGTAGCTGGTGGTGATCCAAGACTGGTTCATCTTGATGAAAGTCAGTCGATCAACCGAGTCGGTGGACAGGCGCACACTGTGATCCGTGACAAATCCTCCAGCAGCACTGAATGTGCGTTCCGAAAGAACGCTGGATGCAGGACAGGCCAGTAGCTCAATTGCATACTGTGCAAGCTCTGGCCAGTGATCCATCCTCAAGACCCAGTAAGCCAGAGGATTTTCGGTGGGGAAGGTGTCCAAGTCTGACCTTGCCCCTAGATATTCCTGCACCATGTTTATCAGACGCTGGCGATGGTTGCTGGAACCGATCATACTTTGGGGCTGCGGACTAAAGAATTGTCTGAACGCATCGGTCAGACGGCCACCTTCCCCACCGCTCCTTCTTTGACTGGCCGAAGCCTCAGCAACTCGTTGTCCAGGACCAGGAGTTTGTAACCTCCCAGTCTCTGGGAACGCGTTGCACAGACCTTTCTGCAAGGCCTCCCGGAGTTGTCTCATCCTCTGCTCCCTCTGCGACGGTAACATAAGGTCCGCAACCTTACCCTTGTACCGTGGATCAAGGAGAGTGGCCAGCCAGTAATGGTCCCTCTCCTTAATCCGAAGAATACGAGGATCCTTCCGCAGACTTTGCAGGATCAGGGAGGCCATGCAGCGTAGGTTTGCTGAGGCATTCGGTCCGGAGTCCTCTGGGTCACTAAGGACGACATGATCCGCAGCCACCTCCTCCCAGCCACGTACAAGTCCACTGGTTTCTTGGGACTGTAAATCATCCCTAAAAGACTGCTGCTGATGATGCTGAGTGCCAGCCTCCACCTCCATGCTGACACAATCCTCCTCCTCCTCCTCCTCCTCCTCCTCCTCTTCCTGTGCGATGGGTGGGACAGAAGGAACACTGTCTGGGTAAAGGGGGCCTTGAGAGGCAAGGAAGTCCTCCTCTTCCTGCCTCTGTTCTGCCTCAAGTGCCCTGTCCATTATTCCACGCAGCGTGTGCTCCAACAGGTGGACAAGAGGTACAGTGTCACTGATGCATGTACTGTCACTGCTCACCATCCTCGTGGCCTCCTCAAATGGTGCCAGGACAGTGCATGCATCCCTGATCATGCCCCACTGGCGTGGAGAAAAAAAACCAAGCTCCCCTGACCCTGTCCTGGTGCCGTAGTCGCACAGGTACTCATTGATGGCCCTCTGCTGCGTGTGCAGCCGCTGCAGCATGGCCAACGTTGAGTTCCACCTGGTGGGCATGTCACATATAAGGCGGTTCTTGGGCAGGTTCAACTCCTTTTGCAGCTCAGCCAGGCGAGCACTGGCATTATAAGATCTGCGGAAATGCACACAGACTTTCCTGGCCTGCCTCAGGACATCCTGTAAGCCCGGGTACCTGCCCAAGAACCGCTGCACCACCAGGTTAAGGACGTGAGCCACACAGGGCACATGGGTCAGTTGTCCCTGTCGGAGGGCGGAGAGGAGGTTGGTGCCATTGTCGCAAACCACCATTCCTGGCTTAAGCTGGCGTGGCGTCAACCACCTCTCGGCCTGGCCCTGCAGAGCAGACAGGACCTCTGCCCCAGTGTGGCTTCTGTCCCCCAAACACACCAGCGCAAGCACGGCATGGCATCTTTTTGCCTGCGTACTTGCGTAGCCCCTTGAACGGCTACGGAGCACCGCTGGTTCAGAGGACAAAGCACAGGAAGAGGTCATGGAGGAAGAAGAAGAGGAGGGGGTGGAGGAGAGAGGTGTGTCACAACCAGTAGTAGCATTTTGGAGGCGTGGCGGTGGAACAACCTCCAACACTACTGCACCTTGTCCTGCATCCTTCCCAGCTGCCAAAAGAGTGACCCAATGGGCCGTGAAAGAAAGGTAACGTCCCTGTCCATGCCTGCTGGACCACGAGTCAGCGGTAATATGCACCTTACCGCTGACCGCCCTGTCCAGCGAGGCCAAGACATTGCCTTCCACATGCCGGTAGAGAGCCGGAATAGCCTTCCGTGAGAAAAAGTGGCGTTTGGGAACCTGCCACTGAGGAACCGCACATTGCACAAACTCACGGAAGGGGGCCGAGTCTACCAACTGAAAAGGCAGCAGTTGAAGCGCTAGCAATTTAGCCAAGCTAGCATTCAACCGCTGGGCATGTGGATGGCTGGGAGTGAACTTCTTTCGACGGTCCAGCAGCTGGGGCAGGGAAATTTGCCTGCTAGAATCGGACGTCGGTGTACTGCTAGCAGAGTGGCCGCAAGTACTTGGCTGTGACACACCTAATTCTACACCTTCATTCCTCTCAGTGCATGTTTCAGAGAGGACTGAAGTTATAGTGGGGTTGGAGATCGCAGCTGATGCGGTGCAAGGAGAGGTCCGCTTTGTTCTTTGGTGTGGGTCTTTGAGGTAGGCTTGCCAACGAGCTGCATGGCAGGTCAACATATGTCTGGTCAGGCATGTGGTACCCAAGCGGCTGATGTTTTGGCCACGCGATATACGCTTGAGACATATGTTGCAAACAGCAGCTGTGCGATCTGATGCACTAGCCTCAAAAAAGGCCCACACCAAAGAACTTTTTGAATGACGGGCAGAGGCAGCGCCCTGCACAGGCGGAGCTCTGCGGTGTGATTCCGTCGGTGTACTGCCCTTACGCTGGCCACCAAAGGGCATCCTGCCTCGTTTGAGATGTGCCTCCTCCTCATCCTCCTCCTCCTCCTCTCTCCTATTAGGCACCCACGTGGAGTCAGTGACCTCATCATCCCCTCCCTCCTCATCACTGGAGCCAATCTGGCAGTATGCTGCAGCTGCTGGAACATGACTGCCAGATTGGTGTCCTTCTTGAGCATCCCCTCTGTCTGCTCTCACGCTACTGCCTTCCTGTAGCTGGGTTTCATCATCAGACCCTTCGAAACGCTGGGCATCCTCCTGGAGCATGTACCCAACACTGTGCTCAAACAGTTCGGGGGACTCCTCAGGAGGAGGACATGGTGGGTTCTAGGGAAGGAGTGACTGATGATGAGTCTGACATTGATACCAGGGAAGAGGACGCTTTGGCAGCTGCTTTGCCAGTACCCTGAGCCTGGGTGAGAGAGGATGAGGAGGAGGAGGAGGGCTTGGTCATCCACTCTACCAAGTCTTCGGCATGATGTGGCTCAACATGTCCAGCTGCCGAAAACAAGGACAAGCGTGTCCCATGGCCATGTGCTGATGACAATGCACCGCGTCCACGACCAGCACTGTTGCCCCCAGACACAGAGCCTGCTTGCCCTCTTTTATTGCCTCCTGACTGTCTGCCTCTCCTTGTTTGCCTTCCAGACATTCTAATAGATGGCCTGCAGGGAGATGGGAAAAAAGCAATAAGGGCTACCTTCAGGTGTCCTTCTCTGTCCCTTTACTTAAGGATTTCTAAATATGGTTGAGGATGATTGCTTTCGCACAGAATAGCACAACGACAATTTCCCTGACTGTCCAAAAAACAAGGATTTCAAAGATGGTTGATGAGGAATGCTTTAGCACAGTATAGCACAAGGAGAATTTCCCTCACTGCCCTTCCCTGTCCCTACAAACAAGGATTAGCACAGTAAAACACACTGACACTCTCCCTACCTATAGTTTTCTGTCCCTACAAAAAATGTTTTTTTAAAGATGGTTGATGATCAATGCTTTAGCACAGTATAGCACAAGGAGAATTTCCCTCACTGTCCTTCCCTGTCCCTAGAAACAAGGATTAGCACAGTGAAAGGGAGAGTGTCAGTTTCTATCTATAGTTTTCTGTCCCTAGAAAAAATGTTTTTTTAAAGATGGTTGATGATCAATGCTTTAGCACACTATAGCACAAGGAGAATTTCCCTCACTGTCCTTCCCTGTCCCTAGAAACAAGGATTAGCACAGTTAAAGAAACTGACACTCTCCCTACCTATAGTTTTCTGTCCCTAAAAAAAATGTTTTTTTAAAGATGGTTGATGATCAATGCTTTAGCACACTATAGCACAAGGAGAATTTCCCTCACTGTCCTTCCCTGTCCCTAGAAACAAGGATTAGCACAGTAAAACACACTGACACTCTCCCTACCTATAGTTTTCTGTCCCTAGAAAAAATGTTTTTTTAAAGATGGTTGATGATCAATGCTTTAGCACACTATAGCACAAGGAGAATTTCCCTCACTGTCCTTCCCTGTCCCTAGAAACAAGGATTAGCACAGTAAAACACACTGACACTCTCCCTACCTATAGTTTTCTGTCCCTAGAAAAAATGTTTTTTTAAAGATGGTTGATGATCAATGCTTTAGCACAGTATAGCACAAGGAGAATTTCCCTCACTGTCCTTCCCTGTCCCTAGAAACAAGGATTAGCACAGTGAAACACACTGACACTCTCCCTACCTATAGTTTTCTGTCCCTAGAAAAAATGTTTTTTTAAAGATGGTTGATGATCAATGCTTTAGCACAGTATAGCACAAGGAGAATTTCCCTCACTGTCCTTCCCTGTCCCTAGAAACAAGGATTAGCACAGTGAAAGAAACTGACACTCTCCCTACCTATAGTTTTCTGTCCCTAGAAAAAATGTTTTTTTAAAGATGGTTGATGATCAATGCTTTAGCACACTATAGCACAAGGAGAATTTCCCTCACTGTCCTTCCCTGTCCCTAGAAACAAGGATTAGCACAGTGAAACACACTGACACTCTCCCTACCTATAGTTTTCTGTCCCTAGAAAAAATGTTTTTTTAAAGATGGTTGATGATCAATGCTTTAGCACAGTATAGCACAAGGAGAATTTCCCTCACTGTCCTTCCCTGTCCCTAGAAACAAGGATTAGCACAGTGAAAGAAACTGACACTCTCCCTACCTATAGTTTTCTGTCCCTAGAAAAAATGTTTTTTTAAAGATGGTTGATGATCAATGCTTTAGCACACTATAGCACAAGGAGAATTTCCCTCACTGTCCTTCCCTGTCCCTAGAAACAAGGATTAGCACAGTAAAACACACTGACACTCTCCCTACCTATAGTTTTCTGTCCCTAGAAAAAATGTTTTTTTAAAGATGGTTGATGATCAATGCTTTAGCACACTATAGCACAAGGAGAATTTCCCTCACTGTCCTTCCCTGTCCCTAGAAACAAGGATTAGCACAGTAAAACACACTGACACTCTCCCTACCTATAGTTTTCTGTCCCTAGAAAAAATGTTTTTTTAAAGATGGTTGATGATCAATGCTTTAGCACAGTATAGCACAAGGAGAATTTCCCTCACTGTCCTTCCCTGTCCCTAGAAACAAGGATTAGCACAGTGAAACACACTGACACTCTCCCTACCTATAGTTTTCTGTCCCTAGAAAAAATGTTTTTTTAAAGATGGTTGATGATCAATGCTTTAGCACAGTATAGCACAAGGAGAATTTCCCTCACTGTCCTTCCCTGTCCCTAGAAACAAGGATTAGCACAGTGAAAGAAACTGACACTCTCCCTACCTATAGTTTTCTGTCCCTAGAAAAAATGTTTTTTTAAAGATGGTTGATGATCAATGCTTTAGCACAGTATAGCACAAGGAGAATTTCCCTCACTGTCCTTCCCTGTCCCTAGAAACAAGGATTAGCACAGTGAAAGAAACTGACACTCTCCCTACCTATAGTTTTCTGTCCCTAGAAAAAATGTTTTTTTAAAGATGGTTGATGATCAATGCTTTAGCACAGTATAGCACAAGGAGAATTTCCCTCACTGTCCTTCCCTGTCCCTAGAAACAAGGATTAGCACAGTGAAAGAAACTGACACTCTCCCTACCTATAGTTTTCTGTCCCTAGAAAAAATGTTTTTTTAAAGATGGTTGATGATCAATGCTTTAGCACAGTATAGCACAAGGAGAATTTCCCTCACTGTCCTTCCCTGTCCCTAGAAACAAGGATTAGCACAGTGAAAGAAACTGACACTCTCCCTACCTATAGTTTTCTGTCCCTAGAAAAAATGTTTTTTTAAAGATGGTTGATGATCAATGCTTTAGCACACTATAGCACAAGGAGAATTTCCCTCACTGTCCTTCCCTGTCCCTAGAAACAAGGATTAGCACAGTAAAACACACTGACACTCTCCCTACCTATAGTTTTCTGTCCCTAGAAAAATGTTTTTTTAAAGATGGTTGATGATCAATGCTTTAGCACACTATAGCACAAGGAGAATTTCCCTCACTGTCCTTCCCTGTCCCTAGAAACAAGGATTAGCACAGTAAAACACACTGACACTCTCCCTACCTATAGTTTTCTGTCCCTAGAAAAATGTTTTTTTAAAGATGGTTGATGATCAATGCTTTAGCACACTATAGCACAAGGAGAATTTCCCTCACTGTCCTTCCCTGTCCCTAGAAACAAGGATTAGCACAGTAAAACACACTGACACTCTCCCTACCTATAGTTTTCTGTCCCTAAAAAAAATGTTTTTTTAAAGATGGTTGATGATCAATGCTTTAGCACACTATAGCACAAGGAGAATTTCCCTCACTGTCCTTCCCTGTCCCTAGAAACAAGGATTAGCACAGTAAAACACACTGACACTCTCCCTACCTATAGTTTTCTGTCCCTAGAAAAAATGATTTTTTAAAGATGGTTGATGATCAATGCTTTAGCACAGTATAGCACAAGGAGAATTTCCCTCACTGTCCTTCCCTGTCCCTAGAAACAAGGATTAGCACAGTAAAACACACTGACACTCTCCCTACCTATCCTTCTCTTTCCCTAAACTAAAGGAATCCAGGTTAAGCAAGAAAAAAAAATGTCACTGTCCCTGCCTATGCTTCTCTTTCCCTGCTCCGGAACACACTACACTAGGCCGCCGTGCTGGCGGCCTTTTATAGTGTGGGGCGTGTACTAAACACCCTCAGCAATAATTGGCCACAGGCATCCTGCCTGTGGCCAATCATTGCTCTCCTCGCTGCCGGCGCTGTGATTGGCCAAGCATGCGGGGTCACAGTGCATGCTTGGCCAATCACAGCGCCTGGATGACACTGCGATGGCGTAGTGCATTGTGGGTCGTTCGCGTCACTCGAATTAGGCGCGAACGGCCCAAATCGTTCGATCTTCGTCGAACGATCGAACAGCCGATGTTCGAGTCGAACGTATGTTCGACTCGAACACCGAGCTCATCCCTACTGACCACCAATGTAAGGGGCATTTTTCCCATTGATCACCAATAAATTATTTTTATTAGGGACTCCATGAGACCTGAAAAATATTTCAAGGGTTTCTCCTGAAGGAAAAGACCCTGGTCTCATTATAAAAAAGAGGTAGGATGAAAGGGATTTTTATGGTGCAGAGGTTGATCAAAGAGAGAGAGCTTCTAATATGATATAATTGATAATTTTATTAATACAAAAATAGACAAAAGGAATATAAAATATATAAAACCAATCATGGGTTTTTAGGTACATATACAGTATTATACATAGGTGGTGGTCATAATGCATAGAGTTTGGATGAACATAAAATCGCATGGAAACCCAACATGTTTCGCTTGAAACAGCTTCCTCAGGGGTTTGCGATGACCATCCGCACTTGTCAAATATGACTATACAGAAGAAAAAAAGAAATACAGTTATACATTGAAATGCATTACATATCATATTCAGACAAATTAGGTATGAACAAGGTCTAATTGTTATGCTGGACCCCTCCCATTGCTACTTACCCTGCCGTCTGTATTGTCTGCTGCTCAACACCGAAAAACGCAGGATCAAGAGCAAAAGTCACCCCGTATATAGAAAATGCGGATGGGTGACCACAGTGGACACTATATAGGAGACCGGCTGAATGTCAAAAACAGAAAAACAGAAATCAGAGAGGAAGAAAATAAATTGTGAATTTTAAGTTCTAAATTAGGAAACGATGGTACGCAATTAAGCAAACCATACAAAGACGGAGAAGTCTGTCTACTATGCAATAAATAAATAATTGCAATTAATAGATATGACTTACGTAGAGCCAAGTAAACAAAGATATGTTCACTTGCTGAGATGGAGAGGCTGTCTGCTTGCAAGAAACCACAGATGGAGATTGTGGAGGCCACTAAAAGAAACCACATTGTTTGGAATTTGTTTGCATATAAAAGTTAGTATAAATGACATGGTGTGCCTATATCCCCCAAAGAAAAATTAGGCACACATAGTTTAAAAATTAAATTAGTCAGGCAGTTTAAACGACTAGATGTATATGAAACATATATTAAACTAGATAACGATCTTGTAAATAGATATTTATTTTAATAAAAATATATTATCTATTCGTTTGAAATTGCTTTTGAGGTTAGTTCCATATCAAAGTGGAACGTAGTGGACAATAGTCTCAATAAATGGATGTGACAAGATCAAATAGATGGATTAAAAGTAATACTAATTCTAAAGCCCAACAGTCCAATGTGGAAAGAGGGACAGACCCACTTTAGCCTATGGTAGCTATATCCTATATATTGGGTGCAGTTCCACATTGTTAAGTACAGCCTAAGATAAAGAGGTTATAATCATAAAGAGTATCAACGGGCAGAAAAAAGAGCAAGAAGGTATATGACTATTACCTTTAAATAGTTGAACCGCCAGCCAGAACTCCACCAACCCACAACGCTGCGAACAGTGTGTGAGCTGGTTATATAGTGTCCACCCATACGGTCGGCGTCTGACATCACCGACCGTAGAGCGGGCTAAAAGCGCGTGACGTCAGCCCGTAGGACACGCCAACTGCTGGGGACTGCAAGGTCCAGAATTGTCATAATGCCGCGTACACACGATCATTATTCACGGCGGTTAAAAAACCGCCGTGAATAATGACATTTTAAACGAGGGAACAGCTTGTTCCCCACACACGGTCATTTTTCTCGTCATTTTTTAAAATGACGAGAAAAACGATCGTCTATGGGCTCCGCGGCAGTGTTTCCCTATGGAAAACACTGCCGCGGAAGAAATGTCAGGAAAAACGACGAGAAAAATTAGAACATGTTCTAATTTTTCTCGTCGTTTTTAATGCCGTTTTTCACGCCGTGAAAAATGACAAAAAGACCACACACGGTCGTTTTTCTTGTTGAAAACAAAAAATTTCATTTTTCACGACGTGAAATAATAAAAGAAAAGCTGCTCTATACTGTAAATGAGTCACCCAATCACATGGACAGGAATGACGCTTTTGGAAGAGTTTTTTTTTTTTACATAGTATATACACTTATAGAATACCATCTTGTTTGTATTGCTCACAAAGAGGTTACATTTTGCTTTTTTTTTTTTTTTTGCTAGCTTTAGAAAAGAATTAAACTTTTTTTTTTTGTTTAATAGTAAATTAAAGCGGAGCTCCACCCTATTTCAACACATGAGCTCATTCATACCGCAGCCTGCAATACATGTGAAAACGGATGTTTTTTTTTTAGGGTGTACAGTACCTTAGATTTCCGACTGCTTCCTGTCTCTATGAAGTGCGGGTAGTCTGCGGGTAGTTTGTCACTTCCTGTAACCGCAATGTGTCCTGAGAGCTTTTGTCATTGCTCCCAGGACTCATTGCGGAGGCTTCCTCTGAGCTATCGCGGGATTTCGTAAAGCGCGACGCCGCTGTCTCGTCACATCAGGCTCCCCATCACACATTGCCCAGGAAGTGACGTTCCGTCGTGGCCATCTTGCTACTCCCCACACTCTTGCACAGTAATGACAGAGTGAGAAGGGGGCAAGCGGTGTAGCAAGATGGTGGCAACGGGACGTCACTTCCAGGGCAATCTGTGATAGGGAAGCCGAATGTGACGAGACACCGCCTGTTGTGATGGCAAGGAAATGAGTGCTTGTGGGCTTCACAGTGCCCACAAGCAAAATGGAAACATCGTTAGACAGATAATATAACTTACGATTTCAGACGGAATCGGACAGCGGATGCTTTGAAACAGCGGAATAGTGAGTACTATTTTAATATGGCATATACAAATGAATGACCAAGAAAAAAACAAAAAAAAAAAACGTATGGCCGTGGGAGATCCGCTTTGATGATAAAATAGTTTGTGTAGAAATCAGGTCAGTGTTTTCATGAAGTGGAAATACCCTTGATCTGATGAAATAAATAGATCCAGTCCTGAAACAGACGGCGAGCTTGTCTGCTAGACAACTTCATTGGTGAACTGTGTCCAAGTTGGACCCCGTCCAGTGCCAGTGGCTTCCTGTTGTACACGGTGTAGCGTTTCCATGGCAGCCATTGTAGGGTGCACATTGAAGAACAAAGGAGCATGTCGAGCATAATGTCTTCAGCACTCCCTATGGGAAGTTAATATAACACAAGGACTGCTGACAAGTGATATTATTCTTCTGTATGGATCCACAGCCTGGGATGTCAGGTAAATACGGGGCTCCTGCCAGTGGGGCCCGGTAGAGCGTATTTATTTCAGGTACTTATATAGCGCTGTCAATTTACACAGCACTTCACACATGTATTATACATTCACATCAGTCCCTGCCCTCATAATCTGAGGTCCCTAACTCACATTTATACACTAGGGCCAATTTAGACAGAAGCCAATTAACCTACCAGCGTGTCTTTGGAGTGTGGGAGGAAACCGGAGCACCCAGAGAAAATCCTGTCTAATAGTTTACGTTAAAAACAGGGGTTTCGTTTGCACACATTTGCAAATATACAGTATGGGTAAGCTGCAGCACCCACATCAAAGACCGCCCCCCTCTAACTTGAGAGCCCCCAAAGTTGGAGCACATACAGTGCCTTAAAAAAATATTCATACCCCATGAAATTTTCCACATTTTGTCATGTTATAACCAAAAACATAAATGTATTTTATTGGGATTTTATGTGATAGACCAACACCTAATGGCACATAATTGTGAAGTGGAAGGAAAATGATAAATGTTTTTCAATTTTTTTTACAAATAAATATCTAAAAAGTGTGGGGTACATTTGTATTCAGCCCCTTTTACTCTGATATCCCTAACTAAAATCTAGTTGAACCAATTGTCTTCATAAGTCACCTAATTAGTAAATAGAGTCCATCTGTGTGTAGTTTATTCTCTGTATAAATAAAGCTGTTCTGTGAAGCCCTCAGAGGTTTGTTAGAGAACCTTAGTGAACAAACAGCATCATGAAGGCCAAGGAGCACACCAGACAGGTCAGGGATAAAGTTGTGGAGACGTTTAAAGCAGGGTTAGGTTATAAAAAAATATCCCAAGCTTTGAACATCTCACGGAGGACTGTTCAATCCATCATCCGAAAATGGAAAGAGTATGGCACAACTGCAAACCTACCAAGACATGGCCGTCCACCTAAACTGACCGGCCGGGCAAGGAGAACATTCATCAGAGAAGCAGCCAAGAGATCCATGGTAACTCTGGAGGAGCTGCAGAGATCCACAGCTCAGGTGGGAGAATCTGTCCACAGGACAACTATTAGTCGTGCTTCTCCACAAATCTGGTCTTTATAGAAGAGTGGCAAGAAGAAAGCCATTGTTGAAAGAAAGCAATAAAGGCAAAACGCTATGTGTGGCAGAAAACTAACACTGCACATCACCCTGAACACACCATCCCCACCGTGAAACATGGTGGTGGCAGCATCATGTTGTGGGGATGCTTTTCTTCAGCAGGGACAGGGGAGCTGGTCAGAGTTGATGGGAAGATGGATGGAGCCAAATACAGGGCAATCTTAGAAGAAAACCTGTTATGCCGCATACACAAAATCTGAATTTCCGCCGGAAAAACCTTGGATGGCTTTTGGACGGAATTCCACTCAAGCTTGGCAAGCATACACACGGTCACACAAAAGTTCTCTGAAATTTCGACCGTCAAGAACGCAGTGACATACAACACTACAACAAGCCGAGAAAATAAAGTTCAATGCTTCCGAGGATGTGTCGAATTGTTTCCGAGCATGCGTAGGAATTTTGCGCGTCGGAATTGCTACAGACGATCGGAATTTTCGGAAAAATAGAGAACCTGCTCTCAGTCTTTTCTTGGCGGAAATTCCGACAGCAAAAGTCCGATGGAGCATACACACGGTCGGAATTTCCGACAAAAAGCTCACATCAGACTTTTCTTGGTAGAGTTTCCGATCGTGTGTAAGAGGCATTAGAGTCTGAAAAAGACTTGAGACTGGGGTGGAGGTTCACCTTCCAGCAGCACAACGACCCTAAATATACAGCCAGAGCTACAATGGAATGGTTTAGATCAAAGCATATTCATGTGTTATGCCGCGTACACACGATCGATTTTCTCGACGGTGAATACACCGTCGAGAAAATCGACGGGAAAAACAAGGAACGGCTTGGTCCCCTACACACGGCCGTTTTTCCCGTAATTTTTTCTCTTGGTCGAGAAAAACGACCGTGTGTAGGCTCCCCGGCAGTGTTTCCCTATGGGAAAACTGCTGCGGAAAAAAATGCCGTGAATCACGACGAGAAAAATTACAGCATGTTCTAATTTTTCTCGTTGTTATTAATGCTGTTTTTCTCGTCGGGAAAAATGACCAAAAGCCCACACACGGACGTTTTTCTCGTCAAAGAGAAAAAATGACATTACTCTTTCGTCCATGGACCGACACAGCTTCTCTATTGACAAAGTGGGTATTATCCGTTAATTAGGAGTGACTAGGCAGAAAAACTTGTAAAAAGTGTTGCATCACACCTTCTACAGTACCGCCCAGGGGGCGGACCCTCTGGGTATACCCTCTCAGTCTGCACATCGCAGATCAGTTTTTTTCTGTCTAGCAAGGAGTAGGACATGGCTCCCTTCGGGCTCATTGGTCCGGGGAAAAAAGATATATATATTTTTTATTTTTTTGCTACATTTGTTGTTTCCTGCGATCTTCGATCAACTGCCGACTGGGTGACAGGCTGGATCCTCGATCCTTGTAGTCTCCCCAGTTTCGGCCATCGAGCGTGTGCCGACCCTAGCTACGCGCTGGGTTTTCCACGACATGCCCGTCGCTCCACGGGTGGCCGGTGAGCCTACGCTCCAGGGCCTGCATCGGACCGCTCAGCTTCGGCTGACCTTACGGCCGAGTCGCAGCAGCCTGGCCGGTGAGCTTACGCTCCAAGGCTTGCATCGGACCGCTCAGCTTCGGCTGACCTTACGGCCGAGTCGCAGCAGCCTGTCCGGTGAGCGTCATGCTCCAGGGCATACATATGATCGTCCCTTCTGGGTCCAATCACAGCATGCCTGGCCAACAGTCACCTTCCGTGCGCGGACGATGATCTGTTTGGAATGTCTTCCAGCAGAATACATGCAGGATAGGTAAGTAAAACTCCCCTGCCTCGGCTGGGTGATTTAGCTGGACATTCCTGGAGAGATCAAGTAAGTGGTTGTGGCCCCTTTCTTCCCTCTCTCCCTGCCTTTCCCTCCTCCCTGGGCTTCTAGCTAAAGGTTGCTGGGTGCTGGGGGTCACCTAGGGGGTCCCACTGGAGCGGGGCTGGCTGTAACTAACATTTAAAAGAAATGTCATTTTTGCTTACCTGTGTTTCTGTGTCTCCATGCTGTCGGCGGCCATTTTGAGGTGGTCCATGCCAAGTTTGGCCTCTTGTAACTGCCTGGCGGCCATCTTCCTGTAGTTCGGCCACACCCACTGGCCCCTATCAGGTGATCGGCGGCCATGTTTGTCCACCCTGTATGCAGATATTGCCGTTCGGCGGCCATCTTTTTTGTGGGCTATGGCTGCCTGACCTCTATCTTCTGTCGGCGGCCATTTTCTTAGAGCCCACATTATCTTCCATACAGACGGTTTTGGCAACCATTTTGCGAGAGCCTCCGGCCTCTAGGGTGCATTACACTGGCGCGAAAATTCACACAGGAAGTGCTGATAAAAGAAGCAGACTGACACAGCAGCAAGGGGACAGCATCATAGGCGCAGCATAGCAGTACCTATCCAGGGTGGTGAGTCCTCTGGGTAACCCAGCATCTCTGCAGCGCAGGAGGGTGGCCTATTGATATCTTGCCTGGAGCCCTGTGAGTGTCAGCGTGTGGTCAGCATGGCATCTGAGCCAGATGTCTTCTCCCCTGAAACACCAGATTTAGCAGCTGGTGTCCCTGAGGTGTCTATGGACGCTATGTCGGCAATCCTAGAGGCGTTTGCTGCCAGGGTGGAAGCAGCACACGGGAATACAGGGGGTAATAAACGCCCCCGTCCCCTGCAATCTTCTGGGGATATTTCTGATGCAGAACCAGGTCCAGCTACGGCTCATGGCCCAGATTCTGATGCATCAGAGACTGCAGACCGTGACCGATCGGACAGTGAGGAGGACTCCAAGTCCAGGTCAGTACGCGAGACGGCTTTGGTATCTGACCTTATTACTGCAGTGCGGGATACGCTAAAGTTGGAAAGGACTGAAGAAGTAGCAGATACTCCAGTCCCCTTTGGGTTTCGTAAACCTGCCCGCACTGCTAAGGTGTTCCCTTGTGTGTCTTATTTTGACAAACTCTTATACAAGGAATGGGAGAACCCACTGAGGGTCTTTACAGCCCCAAAGAGGTTTGCAGTACGGTACCCCTTTGAGGAGAGTTTTCTGAAGATATGGACCTCTCCCCCTATAGTGGACCCTTCGGTGTCCAGACTTAATAGAGCCACCACTATTCCAGTAGAAGGGGCTCCTGTTTTCAAGGACCCTGTGGATAAGAAGGCTGAAGCACTCGCTCGCTACCTATACTCAGTGGTAGGCTCAGCAGTACGCCCGGCATTGGCGGGGGCCCTAGTGTCTCAGACACTTACTGAATGGGCAAAATTGCTACTCCAGGGGTTAAAGGAGCGAGATGCTCCTCCTAATGAGATAACTTTGGCCGACCAGTTGGTCCAGGGCCTTAAGTTTGTCTGCGAGTCAGACATGGATACTATTCCCCTGCTGTCAAGAGCTTCGGTTTATGCAGTAGCAATACGCCGCCTGATCTGGCTAAAGGGCTGGTCTGCGGACCAGACTTCCAAGAAAGCCCTATTGGATCTGCCTTTTAAGGGCGACAGACTTTTTGGGGCTTCTCTGGATGACATCATCAAGGATGCTACAGGAGGTAAAAGCACTTTGCTTCCCCAAACTAGCAAGGGTAGGGGACCATGCCAAGGGCAAGGGCCCTCCTTTACTGCACGTAAGCGGTTTTTTCGCCCTCTTAAGGCGACAGGGAAAAGACCCCAGGCCGATAAAGCACCTGCCCAAGGACAAAAGCGTCCTTGGTCCCGCAGACCCAACAAGCCTGTGGACAAATCTGCGTCCACATGAAGGTCCGCCCCCACCCAGCTCTCGGGTGGGGGGACGTCTTCGCAAATTCGCGACTCAGTGGACTGCTCTAGTCTCCGACAGGTGGGTTTGCGAAGTAATCTCCTCAGGCTACAAGATAGAATTTCTCTCTTGTCCACCAGACAGATTCATCACCTCCAATCTCCAGCTACTACCGACCCGTCGGGAGGCCCTGTATGGGGCGGTCCAGGGTCTACTGGAACGCGGGGTAGTTATTCCAGTTCCAGAACAGGAATGGGGTCAGGGTTTTTACTCAAATCTGTTCATTGTGCCAAAGAAGGAGGGGGTTCGTCCAATCTTGGATCTCAGAGCCCTCAATTGCTTTGTGAAGGTACAAAGATTTCGGATGGAGTCGGTTCGATCCGTAGTCACGGCTCTCCATCCGGGGGACTTTCTGGCCTCCTTGGACATCAAGGACGCATACCTGCATGTCCCCATATACTCCAGACACCAGAGGTTTCTGCGATTTGCTATCGGGAAGAACCACTACCAGTTTGTGGCCCTCCCGTTTGGCCTTGCCTCAGCACCCAGGACGTTCACCAAGGTGCTCGCTCCGATTCTGGCACTTCTAAGACAGCGGGGTATCGCTATCACAGGTTACTTGGACGACCTTCTGCTGAAGGGCCCTTCAAGCTCAGAATTAGAGGTAAGCGTGTCCATTACCTGTCAGACTCTTCGAGACTGTGGTTGGATACTAAACACGCAAAAGTCAGTATTGGTGCCCACTCAACGCCTAGTGTACCTGGGGTTGATTCTGGATTCCTCAGAGGCAAAGGTATTCCTCCCTGTGGAGAAGTTGCAGACCCTCCGGGCTGCAGTACGGCAGCTGACTTCCAGGAATTGGTCGTCACTCCGTTTTTGCATGCGAGTGTTGGGCCTCATGGTAGCCTCCTTCGAGGCGGTCCCATATGCTCAATACCACACTCGAGTGTTACAGAGGGAAGTTCTGTCCAGATGGAACAGATGCCCTTCATCTCTGGATTATCAAATCCGAGTGAGCCACCTAGTCAGGAGATCCCTGGTATGGTGGCTGACAGCACCGGCTCTAATGGCCGGGAAGTCATTTCTTCCGGTTTACTGGATAGTGATCACGACGGACGCCAGCCTTACAGGTTGGGGGGGAGTCTGGGGTGTCCAGTCGGCGCAAGGTCGCTGGACCCCAGAGGAAGCCCTCCTGCCGATCAATGTCCTGGAGATCCGGGCGATCAAGCTGTGCCTCTTCAAATGGTCTCAGAGACTGCAAGGGCGTCCAGTCAGGATCCAGTCAGACAACGCCACAGAAGTGGCATATGTCAATCATCAAGGAGGAACAAGAAGCTCAGCTGCAGCATCGGAGATCGCTCGCATCCTGAAGTGGGCAGAGAGGAGCGTACCGGCACTGTCGGCCGTGTACATTCCGGGTGTGGAAAACTGGCAGGCGGACTACCTGAGCCGCCAGATGCTGGACCAGGGAGAATGGTCCTTACACCCGGAGGTGTTCCAACTCCTCTGCCAAAGATGGGGCACACCAGACGTAGATCTTCTGGCTTCCCGACTCAATCGGAAGGTATTGAGGTTTGTGGCCCGGTCAAGAGACCCATGGGCAGACGCAACGGACGCGTTGGTAGCATCGTGGGGCCAGTATCGGCTAATCTATGCCTTCCCTCCCTTAAGGCTTCTTCCTCTTCTGCTCCGCAGAGTGGAGGCAGAGGGAATTCCAATGATCCTAATTGCTCCAGATTGGCCTCAGCGTCCTTGGTACGCCGATCTAGTACGTCTGGTAGCAGACGTCCCCTGGCGCCTACCACTACGGAAGGACCTGCTGTCGCAAGGTCCCATATTCCATCCTGCTTTACAGTCATTGGCTTTAACGGCATGGCTGTTGAGAACCAGGTACTGAGAGACCGGGGCCTGTCAGACTCAGTAATTTCTACTATGAGAAGTGCTCGGAAACCGTCCTCTAGGAAGGTCTATCACCGCACTTGGAGGGCCTACATCTCCATGTGTGAGGAAATGAAATGGCATCCGCGTACCTATTTGGTTTCCAGAATCCTGCTGTTTTTACAGCATGGGGTAGACCAAAGGCTTGCCCTAAGTACGATTAAGGGACAGATATCTGCCCTGGCTGTCTTTTTTCAGCGACCCCTGGCGACTCACTCTCTCGTGAGTACATTTGTGCAGGGGGTTCGACATGTGGCCCCTCCGGTCCGCCCCCCGTTACCTCCGTGGGACTTGAACCTGGTCCTCTCGGTGCTTCAGAAGGCACCGTTTGAGAATATTAGAGATATTCCCCTGTTGACACTTTCTCAGAAGGTGGTCTTTTTGGTGGCTGTTACGTCAGTTAGACGAGTCTCTGAGCTGGCAGCCTTGTCCTGCAAGGCTCCCTATTTGATTTTCCACAAGGATAAGGTGGTGCTGCGGCCGCAGCCTTCCTTTCTTCCGAAGGTCGTTTCGGCTTTTCATCTCAACGAAGACATTGTACTTCCATCCTTGTGTCCTCAGCCGTTGAATCCTAAGGAGTCGGCGTTGCATTCCTTGGACGTTGTCCGAGCTTTGAGAGTATACATATCTGCTACTTCCCTGTTCCGGAAGTCAGACTCACTGTTTGTTTCGGTGGCTGGTCCCAAGAAGGGCCAAGCAGTCTCATCGGCCACCATCTCTAGGTGGATCCGACAGATAGTAATCCAGGCTTACGCCTTAAAGGGTCAGGCGCCCCCCTTTCCTGTCACGGCGCATTCGACCAGGGCAATAGGTGCCTCTTGGGCTTTCCGACATCAAGCGTCTGTTTCCCAACTATGTAAAGCGGCGACTTGGTCGTCCGCTCACACTTTCACAAAATTCTACAAAGTTGATGTAGGTGCATCTTCGGATGCCTCTTTCGGCCGCAAGGTTTTGCAGGCGGCTGTTTAGAGTTGCAACTCCTCCGTTGGAGGAGTGCTGTTTTGTGTTTTGGGGTGAAGTTTGTTTTTATGCTGTTACCACCCCTCGTTTTTTCTCTGACACTGCTTTGGGACGTCCCACTTTGTCAATAGAGAAGCTGTGTCGGTCCATGGACGAAAGAGTAAATAGGATTTTTTACTCACCGTAAAATCCTTTTCTCTGAGTCCATGGACCGACACAGCACCCACCCCTCCTTTTAAGTTTGTACTGCTTTTTGACGAACTGATCTGCGATGTGCAGACTGAGAGGGTATACCCAGAGGGTCCGCCCCCTGGGCGGTACTGTAGAAGGTGTGATGCAACACTTTTTACAAGTTTTTCTGCCTAGTCACTCCTAATTAACGGATAATACCCACTTTGTCAATAGAGAAGCTGTGTCGGTCCATGGACTCAGAGAAAAGGATTTTACGGTGAGTAAAAAATCCTATTTTTTCCCCGACGAGAAAAATGGTCGTGTGTATGAGGCATTAGAATGGCCCAGTCACAGTCCAGACCTAAATCCAATTGAGAATCTGTGGCAAGACTTGAAAATTGCTGTTCACAGACGCTCTCCATCCAATCTGACAGAGCTTGAGATATTTTGCAAAGAAGCATGGGCAAAAATGTCCCTCTCTAGATGTGCAAAGCTGGTAGAGACATCCCCGAAAAGACTTGCAGCTGTAATTGCAGTGAAAGGCGGTTCTACAAAAGTATTGACTCCGGGGGGCGCCATACAAATGTACCCCCCACACTTTTCACATATTTATTTGTAAAAAATGTTGAAAACCATTTATCATTTTCCTTCCACTTCACAATTATGTGCCACTTTGTGTTGGTTTATCACATAAAATCCCAATAAAATACATTTACGTTTTTGGCTGTAACATGACAAAATGTGGAAAATTTCAAGGGGTATGAATACTTTTTCAAGGCACTGTATATAATAATGGATAGATTAAGGGCAGGTATGCCTGGAGGGAGCTCACCCCTCCTTAACCACTTCAATACCGGGCACTTTTACCCCCTTCCTGCCCAGGCCAATTTTCAGCTTTCAGCGCTGTCACACTTTGAATGATAATTACACGGTCATGCAACGCTGCACCCAAATGACATTTTTATAAATTTTTCCACACAAATAGAGCTTTCTTTTCGTGGTATTTAATCACCACTGGGTTTTTATTTTTTGGGTAATAAATGAAAAAAAGACAAAAAATCTTGAAAAAAATAAAAAAGTTTCTTTGTTTTTGTTATTTTGCAAATAAATAATATTTTTTCATAAATTTAGGCCAAAATGTATTCTGCTAGAATTGGCTCCATGCACACTGGAGCTGATAAACTGCAGTTTATTGGAGTTTGGGCGTTTTTTTTTAAAGCCCATAAACTCCGCTCTATTTTAGCCTATGTGTCCATGCACACATGGACGTTTTTCAGCTTTAATAAGCAGTGGAGTTTATGGGCTTTTTTCTGAACGCCCGAAAATCGCTAATA
Organism: Rana muscosa; assembly: GCA_029206835.1. Classification (NCBI taxonomy): domain Eukaryota; kingdom Metazoa; phylum Chordata; class Amphibia; order Anura; family Ranidae; genus Rana; species Rana muscosa. The sequence continues at coordinate 41,802,131 of CM055117.1, read as the reverse complement.
AACGCTCAAAAACGTGGCTTGCCAGCGTTTTTTTGCATTTTTGATCCATTGAAAAAAAATGAAAAAAAAAACGCTAAAAAACGCTAACGCTGAAAAACGCTAATAAACGCTATTGCAAAAACTTTGAAAGACTCCCTGCAAAGCTACTGGCGTTTTTATAACATTATTTCCAGAGTGCACGGAGCCTAAATAACCAAAATCAGTGTATATTATTTAGTCTGTAGGAAGGTTATAGAGTCCACAAACCATGATATAAATATCTAGAAATTGATTAATCCTGATGTACTGACGGCCTATCTCACTCTTGAGGCCCGAAAATGTCAGGACAGTACAAATTTCCCCCAAATGACCCCTTTTTGCAAAGTAGACAGTCCAATGAATTTAGTAAGAGGCATGGCAAGTTTTTTGAAGTTGTAATTTTGTGTTCCAACTTTTTGGAAAATGAAGAAATAAAATAAAAATAAAAATTCTCAATTTTCTTCATTTTTTGTTTACATACCGTCACCAGTGCAGTGCAGTGTTATCATGTAACGGGTGTAGCGGTGATCAGGGACACTGACTGGTGACGGTATGTAAAAAAATAAAAAAATAAATTATAATTTTTTTTGTTTTTGTATTACATTTTTTCCTTTTCACACGGTGACCAGAGCAATACAGTGTTACCATAGTAATGTGATGGAGTTGATAAAATGACTATATTATGTCTATGTTATCCCTCTCTTTTAACCACTCAAATATTGTTATTTTCTTTTCTTTTTTATGAATTGTATTGTTTTTTTTCTTTCTTGTTGCGATATGTATATATATATATATATATATATATATATATATATATATATGTATGTGTGTATGTGTGTGTTGGTATTCATGTAACAAGACAGCAGTAATTTCCTTACACAAAAACGAGAAACAGATGTTTTCTTACTCCTCACTCCTTTACCTCCTCCTTTCTACCCCTCCCATCGTCTACTAAAAGATGGCTGCTGAGCTCTGGAATGTGATACCTCGTGCCAAGACAGATGTCGACAGGAAAAGGACCATATACAGATGAACCAATAATATACTCACATATGTGATGACGTTTGCTTATGTCACTTTGTTTATATAAGGGGCTGTAACCCTGAATAAAGGCCTGTTGATGAGAGAGAGCTTATACTGACCAGTGTGTCCCAGTGTGATCTTTTTTGCATGCATGCATTCACGTCATTTTGAATTTGGGTCAGAGGCAGAATAGAACATACATTCTGGTTTTGTGCCGGAAGAAATCTATTACAGTAACACCGTACTACTCTGAGGAACTAATCAGGATTTTTTTTTTTACACATTATGATCGCTTATACCGGGGTTATGCAATTAGCGGACCTCCAGCTGTTGCAAAACTACAAGTCCCATCATGCTTCTGCCTCTGGGTGTTATGCTTGTGGCTGTCAGAGTCTTGCTATGCCTCATGGGATTTGTAGTTCTGCAACATCTGGAGGTCCGCTAATTGCATATCCCTGGCTTATACCAATGAATTTCATTGGTATAACCAACCATTTTTACTGAATAAAAAAGATTAATTTAGTGTCTTTTGTTATGATTAGCTGTGATTGGCCAAAGTTAATTACATGGTACAGATGAGTTGTGATTGGCCCTGTCTATACCATGTGATCACTGTGACCAATCACAGCTAGCAACACAATTGTATACAATGGATGGCATGAAAGAAAGCCATCCCTTGTTTACAACTGTTATGTGATCTGCTGTGATTGGTTACAGCTAGGGGCGGCCCGTCCATTAAGGGCGCATCGCCGCCCCCCCCCCCCCAACCATGCGTCTGCCCCCTTTCGGGACACCGGCGCATGGATTCCAATGCAGGGGGGCTGTTTTTTTGAAGCACCAATTAGTGCCAGAGGCTCTAATAGGCTTCAATATAGGGTGGGCTCGGGTCGCAGAGAGTGCGCTCCGAGCCCACCCAGGTGTGTCATAACTGCGAATGAATATTCGCTGTTGTAACACTGATCCTCCTCCCGGGCAATCAGGAAGCCGATTTTGACACCGCTTGACCGATTGGCTGAAAGGACAGGTGATCCTATTGGACACCTAGGAGGAGGAGGGGAGGAGCTGCAAGCCGCCATGGAGGAGAGGACATGGTGCCACTGCACCACGCTGCCTGCTGTCTGCCACCCGCCGCTTCCGATGGGGTAAGTGCCGGACCGACCGGCAAACAGCAGGGGGTGGGTGGGTGGATGGCTTCACCCGGGGGTATGGTTGTTTGCCCTCCCAACAAAAAACACCAGCTGCCACTGGTCACAGCGATCACATTGACACTGGCAGCGGGCTGGTATAGTGATCAGTCATTGGCTGTGTCTGATGGACACAGACAGTGACAGCTTGTGCCCCTGCGCGGTCCTACGGCTGCGAGAGCGCCGCATTCTGAGAGGACGTCATATAACGTCCACTCCAAAGGAGTAAAGTCCCGCCCGGCCATCAATCTGCTATCGGCCGGGTGGGAAGGTGTTAAAGGTAGGGTTGTCCCGATACCACTTTTTTAAGACCGAGTACAAGTACCGATACTTTTTTCCAAGTACTCGCCGATACCGAATACCGATACTTTTTTTTTATCTCTTTTAAAAAAAAAAAAATTTTTTTTTTTACAATTTTTTTTTTTTTTTTTACAATTTTTTTTATTTATTTATTGATTGATTTTTTATAATGTTTTCTTTTTTTAAGGGGTGGGGGGTGGACAGTGTCAGTGTGTTTTTTCTTCTATTTTATTTTATTTATTTTTTACAATTCATTTCTTTATTATTTATTTTTTTATTAAATTTTTTATTTTTTTATCAGCCCTGTTGGGGGGCTTTGGTGAGATATCAGGGGTCTTAACAGACCTCTGACATCTCCCCTTTGAGACAGGGAAAGGGACTAGGGACAGATTCCCCAAGTCCCTTTCTCAGCAGCCTCTGCTGCGCTGAAAATGAATGGAGAGAAGACCGCGGCTTCTCTTCATTCATAAACTAAAACATTGTAAACACAGTTTACGATGTTTCAGTTATGTGAATGGACAGAGTCAGTGATCACTGACTCTGTACATTCCGAACGGTAAGGAGCCAGAGTTACCGGCTCCTACCTCCGCTCTCCATCCTGACAGATCGAGGGGGTGGAGGAGGAGAACAGAGGGGGATGGCAGCACGGAGGAGGACACTGATTGGGATGGCAGCACGGAGGGGGACACCTATTGGGACGGCGGCACGGAGGAGGACACTGATTGAGATGGCAGCACGGAGGGGGACACCTATTGGGACGGCGGCACGGAGGAGGACACTGATTGAGATGGCAGCACGGAGGGGGACACCTATTGGGACGGCGGCACGGAGGAGGACACTGATTGAGATGGCAGCACGGAGGGGGACACCTATTGGGACGGCGGCACGGAGGAGGACACTGATTGAGATGGCAGCACGGAGGGGGACACCTATTGGGACGGCGGCACGGAGGAGGACACTGATTGAGATGGCAGCACGGAGGGGGACACCTATTGGGATGGCGGCACGGAGGAGGACACTGATTGGGATGGCAAGTATCGGGTGAAGCATCGGGAGCATTTGCCCGAGTACAAGTACTCAGGCAAATGCTCGGTATCGGTGCCGATACCGATACTAGTATCGGTATCGGGACATCCCTAGTTAAAGGTATAGGAACGCACAATATGGGTTGTTGTTCTAGCAAGGGACTTGTACCAGTTGGTGTCAACACTGGCCAATCACAAGCCCCCTAACAACCAGAACTAGATTTCCCCTCCATTCCTGCTCTGGTGACCACCCAAAATTTGGAATTTCTTTCACTTTCACTAGAAAGAGAAGGTGAATCTCCCCAAGGAGGACACAGAGAGCAATAAAAACCTGTCAGGGGTTCTAATTCCTCTCCATTCTATCCAAAACTGACCATGAAATAGTTTTGCCTTTAGTTATACTTTACGTGACTCGGTAATGAAACCAGAGGATCACCATGATACAAAGGTAACCATCTTTTTTAGGAATAGGTCAGCAATGGCAGCCAGCGAATTCCTCCCCACGCAGGTTTTTCAGCACATTGTGCCTCCCCCCCGGAGCGTACCTCTCAGCGGTGTTTAATATCCCTTTCTGGTGGATTGAACGGTTTCCTGCAGATGCAGCTGCGCCCGGATCTCGTCTGTCGCCGGTAAAGTAAAGAAGACGCGCCACGGAGACAGAACAGAACACCTAATGTTGGCTAAGTAGGTGCGGAACACAGGGCACACAGGAAATCATTGGCTCGTCTTGTAGGATGTCATCTGTAATACTGCCGGTAATGAATGAAATACCTTGTCTGCAAATATGGATTCCACCAGGGGACCCGAGCCATATGGACGTCATGAGCCGCACACAGCAGGTGGGTGAGGGGTGCCGGGAGAGATAATGTGCCGGGAATGTGGATCTCCAATTAGTGCCGGAAAACCCTTCATAACGGCCAGGATTTAAAGCAGAACTCCGGCCTTCCCTTCAGTCTTGCACGGCTGTACCAGTTCCTCTCCTGTACCGATACTGCTTACTCTGATTTCACCGCACACTGTGAGCAATGTGCATTAGAAGCTGCAGCAATTCAGATAGAGCCTCCTTTGTTTGGAGGAGAGTTCCCCTTTAAGCTGCTCTTGTTTCCCTTGTTGCTAAGACGTTGATCCATATTACGGGACAGCTTCTCCGCAATGCTGGACCGCCGCCTTACACTTTACGCCCAAATGAACGTAATTACATTTAAAGTGTGCAGATTAGTCATCAATGATGGGGGAGAGAGAGCCGGGGTCAGCAGGGGAGGAGGAGACAGACGAGCCTACTAACTTCCAAATGAGAAATTAATCTCTTTTTAATGTTTAGGTGGAAGGCGGTGGAGCCGCAGCCTGGACACCATATTCCACTGTACGGTTTCAGAGCAACCGCTGTATATAAAGCCCCGGCCTCGCAGTCCGGAGAGTCCCAGCATCCCCAGCAACCGGCAGAAGGGCATCAAGGGCATCGCTGCTTAACCCAATTATATATTAATAATATTTTATTATAATATATTTATTATATTTTAAATTGTAAGCTCTAACGAGCAGGGCCCTCTGATTCCTCCTGTACTGAATTGTATTGTAACTGTACTGTCTGCCCTCACATTGTAAAGCGCACTGTTGGCGCTGCATAAATCCTGTATAAAAATATTTTTTCTGTGCAAATAGGACAAAAATAATTGTATTGGGCCATTACCTGTGCTGGTTGAATGTTTTTCATTGATTCAAAACAGAAAATACCACATTTGGCCATTAGATGGCACTCTATCATAGGAATTTCCTATGACACTTAGCGCCATCTAGTAGCCAAATGCAGTATTTTCCATTATAAATCAATATAAAACATTGAAGCAGCACAGTAAATAGCCTAATAATTTTTTTCTTTTTTTCACAAAGAACACATGTACGTGCACATTTTACTGGGCGAATTGCTATGCAAATTTTTTCTTTTTTTTATAAATACACCCTATAATATGTGATGTATGTGTCATACCCCCGGGGGGAGGGGGACTTTCTGGAGTTTTTAATATGTTCAAGACTAAAAGACTAAGCCCCCTTTTACACTGATGGCATTTTTCAGGCGTTTTAGCACTAAAAATAGCACCTGTAAACCGCCTGAAATACGCATCACCAGTGTGAAATCCTGAGTACTTTCACACTGGGGCGGTACACTTGTGGGACGTTAGAAAAAGTTCTGCAAGCAACATCTTTGGGTCGGTTTGGGAGAGGTGTATATACCGCTCCCAAAACGCCCTGCCCACTGAAATGGGCGCTTTGGGCAAAGCACTTCGGCAGCACTGCAGCACGGGCGATTTTAACCCTTTATTTGGCCGCTAGCGGGGGTTAAAAGCGGCCGCGGCTGAGTGTGAAAGGGGTCTAAAGACTAAAATCAGCCAAGCCTCTAATATTGGAGCTTTTATAATGCATTGTGCACTATCTCTAGAGGGACCAGACAGGCGGACTACTGCCAACCAGCAGCTAGAGAGATGCAGGAGAATCTCCAAAAATTTGAATATCATCAAAAAGTTAATTTATTTCAGTAATTCAATTAAAAAAGTGGAACTCCTTTATTTTATATTAACACATTACACACAGGGTGATATATTTCAAGCATTTCTTTTTTTTTTCCATTTTGATGATTGTGGCTTACAGCTAGGGAAAACCCAAAATTCAGTATCTCAGAAAATTCGAATATTACATAAGAACAATAAAAAAAAAAAAAAAAAAGGATTTTTAATACAGAAATGTTGGCTTACTGAAAAGTCTGTCCATGTACAGTATAGTATACAATCAATACTTGGTCTGGGCTCCTTTTGCATGAATTACGGCATCAATGCGGCGTGGCATGGAAGCTATTAGCCTGTGGCACTGCTGAGGTGTTATGGAAGCCCAGGTTGCTTTGATAGTGGCCTTCAGCTCATCTGTATTGTTGGGTCTGGTGTCTCTTATCTTACTCTTGACAATACCCCACAGATTCTCTATGGGGTTTAGGTCAGGTGAGTTTGCTGGCCAATCAAGCACAGTGATATCATGATCATTAAAGTGGTTGTAAACCCACTTTTTTACAAAAAAAAAAAAACACCACCTGCAAGACAAAGGCATAATGAGCTAGTATGCATAGCATACTAGCTCATTATATAATACTCACCTCAGATTGAAGCCCCCGCGGCCGTCCTCGTACACCGCTCATGCGGCCGACATCTCTCGCGGGGGTTACTTCCGGTAATCGCGGCTCCGGCGATGTGATTGGCCAGAGCCGCGATGGCGTCACTCACGGTACGGCCTCCTTTAGAAACGGCACGATCGCCATTTCTAAAGTGCACCGTTGTCTACGGCGCATGTGCTGTAGACATCGGCGCCTGTCCAGGGGCGGATCCAGGCGGGGCAATGGGGCAACTGCCCCCCCCCAGAGACTTGCGGGTGAGTGAGTGAGCAGGTGAGAGAGCGCCCGGCGGGTGGCTCCGCGATGGCTCCACGAGCGGGCCGGGCAGCTGGAGCGGCTCGGCGGGCTGGTGAGGGAGATGCGGCTCTGCCGTCGGGCAGCTTAAAGAGCGGCAGCTCCGCTGGCGGGTGAGAGAGCGTTCGGGCCGGGCAGCTGGGCCGCTTAGTGCGTGTCTGTGTCTGAGTGAGTGGCTGGCCAATCAGACAGCGAGCAGGCGAATGGGGGAGCAGAGAGATGACATCATCTCTCTCCGCCCGCCCTGCATCCCTGCAGTTCCACCCTCACTGTGCAGGCAGCCATGGGCAGCCTGGCGAGGACGGAGATGATGATGGGGACGGGGATGGCTGTGATAAGGATGGGGATGACGGAGATGGGGACAGTGATATCGGCAATGGGGACAGGAATGGCAGTGATGGGGACAGGGATGAGGATGGTAATGAGGACGGGAATGGAGCCATGGGCAGCCTGGCGAGGTATCCCCAATATTACATCATCTCTCTGCTGCCTGACTCTGGGACACAGCAAGGGACAAGTGGAGAAGGCAAGTAACAATCTGCAACGTGTGGCAGGTGACGTGGCAAGTTTCAATCCGCAATGTGTGGCAGGTGACGTGGCAAGTTTTAATCCGCAATGTGTGGCAGGTGACGTGGCAAGTTTCAATCCGCAATTTGTGGCAGGTGACGTGGCAAGCGACAATCCGCAACCTGCGGCAGGTGACGTGGCAAGTGACAATCCGCGACGTGGCAAGTAATAATCCACAAATTTTGGCAGGTGATGTTGCAAGTGACAATCCGCGACATGGCAAGTGACAATCTGCAATTTGTGGCAAGTGACAATCTGCAACGCCAGCCATTTCCTTGAAAAATTGCCCGTAAAAAAAACATATTTTCTGGTAGTGCCCCTCCCAAGACTAGACTCTGGATCCGCCCCTGCGCCTGTCATTATTGTAAATATCTCCTAAACTGTGGAGGTTTACAAGATATTTTGAGCACCTACAGGTAAGCCTTAATCTAGGCTTACCTGTAGGTAAAAGTGGTTGTAAAGGATTTAAACCACTTTAAACCAGGTATTGGTACTTTTGGCAGTGTGGGCAGGTGCCAAGTCCTGCTGGAAAATTAAGTCAACTGCTTCTGGACCCCCCCACGCAGATATACTGCAGAAGGGCGGCCCTCCTGCGCGAAATCACGTACCTGTACGTGATTTCGTGCATGGGGTCTGGGGCGCGTCCCCGCGCCGCCGGCGACCTGCTGTGATTGGACACAGCGGGGGCCAATCAGCGGGTCTGGCGGATGCGATTTCCGCCGGGACCCGCAGATCGTTCTCAGGAGAGGCAGAACGGCGGTCTGTGAGAGGGGAAGATGGAGATCTTGTGTTTCTGCTAAGCAAGAACATGGGTTTCTCTGTTTTCCCCAGTCAAAGCATCCCCCACAGTTAGAAAGTGCTGTATTGGTGTCACTGGTCCCCAAAAAGTGTCAAAAATGTCAGTTAGGTGTCCGATTTGTCCGCTGCAATGTCACAGTCCTGTTAAAAATTTCTGATCGATGCCATTACTAGTAAAAAAAAAAAGAAACATACTTATATCAAGCTTCACCCTTGCCGACACGTTAGGTCCCTGGCTTGGCACTCCACAAGGGTCACCTCTGCTGTCCAGCTGGGTCCCTGACTTGGCTCTTGCTGATGCTTTCCCACTTCTTCACTGTCCCTGGCTGGCGAGAAGTCTGCTCTAGTACTGGCCCCAGCTCACTCACAGTGGTCTCCAGTAACAAGGTGGATGATCCCTTAGTGGCGACAGCTTCCCCTCTACCTCCGACCACAACTGGTTCCCCGGCCAGCAGGACCTGTTTCTTCTGGTTGGACTACAAGCCCGCAGTCCCAGATAGCCTAGCAGCCAGATATCCCCCGGATAGGCCTTTGGTTTCTGGCCTAGCAGCCCAGGGCAATACAACAAACGTCCACCCAGACAGCCGTCCAGGTGGCACAGAACCCCAATCACCTGACTCCACCCAAATAAATAGGTTCTCCCAGCAGGCAAAGGGAGCCAAGAAAACCCCTGCCTATTGGCTGAGACACCCCACTCATTCCTAATCTGTCCTCGTCTTATCTAATGACACCAGATACCCGGCCATCTAGTGACAGAAGAGAGAAGAACAGCAATTCCAGAATTAGGGTGAAATCAATCGACCTCCTAACAATTAGCCAAGGCAACTATAACTTGGTAAAAAGATTTACTAGCAACCCTGCCTAAACATAATTTTTTTTATAAATACACCCCCAAGTTGAGAATGCATCAAGAGTGCGACATCAATGGAAGTAGAGTCCAAGATGATCGGATATCAGAGTAAAATAGGGTAAAACTTCCAACATGTTTTGGGGGCCCCAAAACTCCCCCTTCATTAGGGCTTTAGAACTGTATGAGTTGGGAATATTTGGACTCTATGGGATTTGGCAATAGGAGTTTGTTGAGATGCTGGTGTCTCTCCTGGTTAATAACTCAATGGCTTGTAATCAACCAGGATGCTTGATTATGAGCCGTATGCTTGACTATGAGCCATTGAGCCATTAACCAGGATGGACACCAGTGTCTCAACAAACTTTTGTTACTGAGTAGAGTCCAAATGTTCTAAGTCTTTACATTTTTGCCACAGAGTGCAGCCAGGTGGATGACACAGATTTAGAGTTTAGAAGGTGGAGAATGGTATCCTCTCTCCTCCCCCAGGCTGTGACTGGTCAGTAAGGGAGCAGCAACACACTGATGAGGTCACCCCTCTGTCCACTTGGTTCTCTTCTCTTATCTCATATTCCTTGCCAGTGTTACCGGTCTCAAAATATAAATTAAGAGATCCGATGATTGTAGACGCGATGAGGTAATGTGATCAGCTCGGCGGGTACTGCAAAGAAATACACAAACAGGGGAAGATATAACCAATCCCTTTAATGTCTGAAGTAGTTTAACTTTTACATAACAATACATATATAAAAAAAAATTATAGTCACATGTTCATAACCGTTAACATAATAATAGTACAGATTTTGACTGAAAACATAGTTACAACAATGAACATTATTATATTTTAATAAACATATATTTTCCTTTTATTCAGTATTATAGATAATTATCTTTATCTCTCCGATACACTTTTAGCTGTGCATATAATAATACTTGCATTTTATTGCTTTAATACTGTTTAATGCAAAAATCTTTCAGTAGTTCTCTTTTTTGACCACTAGATGGTGCACATTGCATGTCTATACGAAGCAATGCATAACCTTTACAATACAATGGCTTCTTAACCATTGAATAGTTCTTAGACATGTGGCTTCTAATTTATGTAACTTTGCGTAAACCAGGTTTAAATATACCTATGTATAACAGTTTAGTGCTTATAATAAACATTTGCTCTGACTAATACAGTAGTGTAGTTTTATGATTTTGGCGCCCTTTTTACTGTTCCTAACACGTTGTTCTGAACCTCTAATTACAGCAAAACTATTGCATAAAATCTGCTGAAACTTTTCCTTCATCTGCTCAAGATGTTTAGGAATCTTTCTATCACAGTTTAACAAGGATTAGAAACGATTTAAAGTACGTACCTGCAAAGAAATACACAAACAGGAGAAGATATGACCAATCCCTTTTATGACTGAAGTAGTTTCCCTTTCAGCCACATGGTGTGTGGTCTTATATAGACTCTGTTCCTGTGTTGTGCCTTCTCTGCCATCTACTGGTTGTTGATAGAATAGCAGGATAGCAATGAATTTTCTTTGCTTATAAAAAAATAAAAAAAATGAATGTGGACTATAGGGTGTCTGTTTTGTTTTTTATGTGACCATATATACCCCAGTCCGTCACACCAGCACATTTGCATGCAGCACACCTGATTGGCAGTGAACCTAGGGAAATAGTATGTGAGCTGCTCAGGCTTTGAAGGGGTATTGGTGCCAGCTGGGGAAGGAACCAGTCCCGGCTCCAGACGTTAATGTGTAGTGGGGTAGATGTCTGTAGTCACACATTGAAGCAGACCCACTAGTTATGGTGTATGGCAACCTTAGCCTGGGCTCCAAACAGGAAACCTCCCCAACGTGTTTTGCCCTGCCCCTTGGAGCTTAATTATGGGGAACATGATTAAGCTCTGAGAGGTGGGGCAAAATGTATTGGGGGCGTGGCCTGGTTGGAGCCCAGGCTGATGTTACCATACACCATAAATAGTGGGTCTGCTTCGATGTGCAGCAACAGGGACATCTACCCCATTACACACCTAATTGGCACCCAGTCCTATCACTCCCTCTCCCAGTCTGAGTGTTGCTGTATGCTTGATTATATTACAATAGACTATTAACTAGGACCTTTGATTATGAGCTGCATGCTTATGAGCCACTGTGACATTATTACAGATGGAGCAGGATCTGCTAGGGGAAGTGTCCCCCTTGGGACTCCATGAGTATCTCAGAGGAGCCAGCCGTCTAATTGAACCTCTCGAGTTTTCTGGCAGCCATCTTGGTGTGGGACCTGATATAATAGGGTACCCACAATATTCGGGGGTGCCTCGAGCTTGAGGTAGGTCAAGGAAAGAAAATAACAACATCAAGGACTGTGTGTGTGGTCTTTCTCTGACTGGGTACCCCAGGCCTAGGCTTTTGCTAAGTCCCATAGAGTAAGGTGACAACATTTTCAAAATGAAAGCTGGAAAGCCCCTACTGCCCGCACCCTCGTTTATTGGGGGTGGGTTAGGGTTGGGTTAATAGAGGCATGTGAAGCGTGCTACACCATAAGTTGGGTATGGACAAATTGGGCTAACAGTGATAGGGGCTTAAAGGGTTATGCTATAATAACAAAAAAGCGTGAACTATGTGTATCATAACAGGGTGATGCTGTGGATACACAAGTAAGTACCAGTGTGCCAACGTCCTGGTATTGTTTAGAAGAAATTGGAATAAAGATATAGACTTTGTAGGCACACGCATATATTTAGTAAAAAATTTAAGTTTTTAATTGGATAAAATTAAAACCATTGTATACAAACACATTAAAAACCATAAAGTTGAGTGACCTCAAGAACTCTCATAACACCTCTAATACATATACCACATGTAACGAGCGCAAAGATTTGAAGCACGTACAATGATATAAATCCAATGGTTGTTTGGATACGTGGAGAGGTTGAGTCGTATTCGGAGGTCGCTCTACGTGTTGCGCGCGTAGATGCGCTTCTTCAGGAACTTGTGTATATAGTTAAAAAAGTTTATTTAAAAAATAACAAAAAATACAATACCTCCACTCGTTCACACACGGCTGTTGCTTGTTCTCTACCATTTACCATAGCCTTGTCCAAAAAAGTGATTGGCTGTTTTATGCCCCGTACACACGGTCGGATTTTCCGTCTGAATAAACTCCGACAGGTTTTCCCACGGAATTCCGTTTAAGCTGTCTTGCATACACGCTGTCACACAAAATTCCGACCGTCAAGAACGCGGTGACGTACAACACTACGACGAGCCGAGGAAAATTAAGTTCTATGCTTCCGAGCATGCGTCGACTTGATTCTGAGCATGCGTGGTTTTTAGTCCGTCGGAATTGCATCCAGACGAATGGAAATTCTGATAGAAAATATTTCCATCGGAAAAAAAGAGAACATGTTCTCTTTCCAAGTCCGTCGGAATTTCCGAAGGAAAAAGTCCGATGGGGCATACACACTGTCGGAATATCCGATGAAAAAATTCCGTCTGACTTTTTCCATCGGAAATTCCGAGCGTGTGTACGGGGCATTAGTCAAACACTCTCCTTTCTACCATTGGACATCGCTGGTTCCTGGTACAACAATAAATAGGGACGTCAGTTCACTCACTCCGCCGGTGTAGATAACTATCTACTATTGTGTGTCTATCATCACCCTCTTGGTTGTGATATTTATCAGCCATAGATGGCTTTGATTGCATGCCTGCACTGAGCCTATGATTTTTATTTTGAAACTTTGGGACGACCTTCTTGACCCGTGTTTATTCATAATCTCTACATTTTGTTATTTTTTAAATAAACTTTTCAACTATATACACAAGCTCCTGAAGAAGCGCATCAACGCGCGCAACATGTAGAGCGATTTTCTCTGAGTGACCTCCGAATATGTCTCAACCTCTCTATGTACCCAAACAACCATTGGATTTATATCATTCTACGTGCTTCAAATATTTGCGCTCGTTACATGTGGTATATGTATATGTATAATACCCCGTACACACGGTCAAATTTTCCGCCGGAATAAACTCTGAAGGGTTTTTCCGACGGAATTCCGTTCAAGCTGTCTTGCATACACACTGTCACACCAAATTCCGACCGTCAAGAACGCGTTGACGTACAACACTACGACGAGCCGAGAAAAATTAAGTTCAATGCTTCTGAGCATGCGTCGACTTGATTCTGAGCATGTGTGAGTTTTAGTCTGTCGGAATTGCATCCAGACGAACGGAAATTCCGATAGAAAATGTTTCCATCGGAAAAAAAGAGAACATGTTCTCTTTCTAAGTCTGTCGGAATTTCCGAAGGAAAAAGTCCAATGGGGCATACACACGGACGGAATATCCAATGAAAAAATTCCGTAGGACTTTTTCCATCGGAAATTCCGAGCGTGTGTACGCGGCATTAGAGGTGTTATGAGAGTCCTTGAGGTCACTCAACTTTATGGTTTTTAATGTGTTTGTATATAATGGTTTTAACTTTATCCAATTAAAAACTTACATTTTTTACTAAATATATGCGTGTGCCTACAAAGTCCATATCTTCCTTATTCCAATTTTTTCTACGCTATAATAACACCTGAATTTATTTTGCTCTGGGTCAAAAGTGCAGGCCCAGCTGTGCACTGCAGGTCACTGTCACAAGCAAGGGAAAGGTGGCAAATGATCCATATTCTTACCTCCCATAATGAAGTCTACACAAGGCAAGCTGAGGGGGAGGGAAGACCCAAGTAATATTGGCATGTGACGTCATCAATAACACACGCCTCCCCTACCTCCTCCCGCTCCAGTCCAATCACAGATATGTTGCTAAGGTGGGTTCCCCTTCAGCTGCCTGGGTCAGGGACGCCATTGATAAGGCTGGAAAGAAACCGGAGATACATTCTTTTAACCTGGGGACGAAACCAGGGACCTCTGGTCACCCTACCATAGAGTCCACATATTCCCAGTCAATCTAGTTCTAAAAGCCTTATTGTTCTGTTTCAAATTATGCTTTATGCATCAACATACCTCCTCCTTAGACCCAGTCTACCAGACGTTATGGTCACCTGCTGACTTGGCACCATCCACAGGTAGCTTAACTCTTCAGTAAGACACAGAAGTTAAATCCAACGCAATTTTGTTTCAGCCAATTGCAGTAAAGAAGATGTTTTTCCATTCTTTTGAAGTGTAAGAAGACAATGACTTTCCTGAACCCTATCTCTGTGAATAACTAAGTCAGGCCATACATCGTGCGAAATTTGCCTATCAACACAGACAGTGCTGACGGGGGAATCAGCAATTGTCTTCTCTGTCCCGCCGCCCCCCGCCCTTGCCCCCCGCCGGGAGAAGACAGTGATTATTGCTAGTGGCTATAGTAGTGATAATCACAAGAGAATCCAGCTAGCTGGTTGTACCCAAGTTTGTCAATCGATCAACTTAGTACATTCAGCCTACACATTGGGCCGAGATTCAAACTGTGTATGGCTGGCCTAACACTGACTGAAGGACCATAAAATAAGTGGAGAGGGTCAAGCTAGGACTAGTACTAAACAGGAGGGGTGGACAGAAGAAGATACCAAAATCACATTAGTTACATCAAGTTGCAGTGGCCAGAACCTCCGCTAGATGTCAGCATACAGTGCATACTATAATACAATACCAACCTAATGCAGTACAATACAACGCAGAAAAATTACATGAAAGTGCGCCAGAATGTCCATTGATGATGCAGCTGAGGGAGCCGGATGAACGAAAAAAACACTTGATGTTGATGGGAGAATCCCCCTGCGGAGCTTTTGTATTCTGACAGTGGGGAGAGTTCACCGCCATCAAAATACACTCATATACACTAATCAGTGTTGCTGGCTATAGCTGGTGGCCTGATCGAGCAAAAAAAACACAAAACAGGCTGGTTGTACAGAAGTCGATCAAGAGATTGATCTTTTTTTTACAACCAGTCTGCCCATAGATGGTTTAAAATGGTCCCTGCTGAACTGGCCGAATTTAGATCCATCTATTGCCGGCAGCTTAAAGTGTTACTAACCCACAACAGTAAAATCAGTCTGTATATGCAGTAAAGCATGCTTGTTATACTCACTGTGGAACCTAAGGGGTTAATCCTCTGCATTGTGTATAAAAAAATGCTTGATTCTGTCTTCTCTGATCCTCCCCTTCTTTTTCTGTCCCCAGTCCATCTGCTGATAGAATAGAGCCTTGGGGGCACTCTGCACATGCTCAGTTCGGTGTATTGCTAGAGAGTTTAATTGATTTTTATTTTTTTGGGGAGGATAATAGGGGGTCTACTATGTAACAATGTTTTCACAACTTTTTTTTAATTTTATTTTTTATAATTGAATCTTAAGTGAAAACTGGGCAAATCTTTGGTTTAAACATTGATAACTAACACTGATCCCAATATGTGAATGTATCTTTGAGATAAAACTCTCAGGATGGAGATTTTCTGTTACTTCCTGTTCTGCCACATATATATGTGTAGCAAGGTTCCACTTTGCAATGTAGATATAGACTACAGTTTGACAATTAAGAAGGAACTTAGCTCCCTCCGGTGTTCAATTTGTTATTTTGCAGTAACTTATTCGCTTCAATGATATTAAAACAATGCATTGTGAATCAGACTACACTACCAGGGTGCACTGCATCACTGCACAGCCTGCTGGGAGAGGGTATTTAAAGGAAGGGAGGAGTTACATTCTGTCTCTTGGGACGCGGCCATCTATCAAGAAGGAAGCCTGCATTGAGGCCGGCTTCCAGTGTGTCTAAGGAGAAGAAGTAATCTGGACTGCCGCACTCTGGTTAAAACGTATTATTTAATGAAGAAAATTGAAATGCCCAAAACATTTTTTTTTTTTTTTTTTCTTCAAAACAGAAATAAACAATCCATCCAAAAACAATCAAAAATGAAGGGACATGCAGGGTGACAGCTAACGCGTTTCACATCAGGGTGTGATGCTTACTCATAGCTAAAGTGTAAATGACCAAAACTGTGTATATAGAGTGATCTGAAAAACCTCTCAACCAATGAGAGCTGTTGAACACAGTGATAGAATATTAGGCACTAATTTAGGTCTATTACACTCCGTGTTTGTGAAGCACCTGTTAGATGCCAAAACCATTAATGAGAATTGGCACGTAAGATCTTACATATATGTGTAGAGTGCATAAAGATATATGCAAACTAAGTGAAAAAGGAGTAAAAATTACAAATCAAAAAAGATATTAGATATATATGTGACTGCTTGTCACAGGACAAGTGCTTTGAAAACATTTGTTTTATCTATAACGTGAACAACTGTGTATAACACGTGTGTGGTGCATCCAAAATAAGGATGCTGTAATAGAATGAAGAGCAAAACAAAACAAAACAAAACACAACAAGGCCCTCAAAATGCATGAATAGTGTAAGTTGAAAATAGTAGAAACTGGTCGGAACCAAAAAGAGGTGAGCTGTACATGAATATTAATATTGGCATTGAATGCATGATAAATCAAATAGATATAAATATGAATGTAAATATCTAAAATAATAAAAAATGCAAAAGATGAAAACAATAATAATAATAATGATTCTTTTTGTGTACAAAAACCTAGATGTTCCAAAAACTAAAATTAACACAACTAAATACTAAACATAAAACCACAATGAGTTAATGTTGTTGAGATGTATGTTAAAAATATGTGTGTAATTGTTATTAAACTATAGATAAAACGTATTCATCCTATGTAACCATTCTGCATATCTATTTGAGGAGGGAAAAGATTATTAAAATATATGTATTGATCAATATATGTGTCTGGTATTGATACTATAAGACATAAATTATACTAACCTCCAAAAAGGCATGCAGATGTAATGGATGAATATGGAGGCGAACCCTACTAGCAATGTACATACATATATATGATTGAATCGAAACACAAGCATATATTATTTTATATATATGTGCAAGTTATCATTTACTTGTTCTATTTAATGAAATTCTAGTTTGATTAAATTATTTAATTCTCATTTAATTTTGTTTTTATTTTTATGTTTTATTGTGTCTTTTTTATTGTGTCTTTTTTATTTGTTTTTCATTATTGTTAATTGTTTTGGATTTGAACACGTACACAAATATTGTATATATGAACTTTTTTAGTTTATAACATGCCTATCCGGTGGCAAAATGTGTCAAAAATATATACACAATATTGTGTGTGTTCAATAGCTGAATCAGCTATAACCAAAGCCATGTTGGAAAAACAAAAAAAAAGAGAGAAACAAAAAAAGAGAGAAGGAAAGATTCCACTGTATATGAGGATTAGGCAACAAATGGAAAACAACAGAAAGAGAAACTTAAGCAAGGGTAATGTCTTGTGTTAATAAATCAATTAATTGGTACCAATATTTTAATTCTCAATTTTAATATGGTTCAATTTTGTACTTGATTGAATGAGAGTTTCTTGAGCAGGGCATGAATTCAAAGGTGGAGTCCAGGTGCGGAAAGAAATCCACACATGGACCTCATCACTCCAATCGGGTGATGCAGTGAGCTCCAAGACAACAAAGTAACAGGATAAAAATGCCATGACCACAATCTATATGGCTGTCATGTGCATAATGTCATGAGTATATGAAAATGGTATGGCATTTAAATGCTGTAAACTATAGAATGCGCAATGAGTCTTGTATGCAAGAATAAACACCTTGGATGAAAAAGGTGGCTGCAGCAGACAGCGAGTGCGGTGGAAAAAAAATTAAAAAAATTAAAAAAAAATTAAAAAAAAAGGAAAGGAGAGGACCAGAATATGATAAATTAATGAGTTAATGTGTGTCTAGGCCCAAGAAGCCTGGGCCCACCATCGCCTGAGCCTGCCTGTCTAATCTCGTGAGAGGGATCCTCATCGTGGGTGTCCAGCTCACACTCCACAGCAACCAGAGTCGTCCATCCATCGACACCTACTACGGCTGTGCGGAGGATCGGAGGCTGCAAGTTGCGGAGCATACCGGAGAACCGAGGCCTTGTTTGGTGAGAAGGGCACCTGCCCAA
Organism: Rana muscosa; assembly: GCA_029206835.1. Taxonomy (NCBI): domain Eukaryota; kingdom Metazoa; phylum Chordata; class Amphibia; order Anura; family Ranidae; genus Rana; species Rana muscosa. The sequence goes on along the minus strand of CM055117.1, from coordinate 41,783,887 downwards.
TGACAATTAACTGAATCGCAGGGAGGTGGGCCTTATAGACTTGCCACCATTGTTTCTTTGGAAAGTTAACACGCCACGTGCAAGGACACATTGCATCCCGCAGTGGCAGTGTATTTAAAGTATTGGTGCCTGTGTCGCCCGCAAGTCATGTACATTGGTAATTACTTCGGATGTTGTTTCTGACTTTCCCATACTTGTTGGATTACAAATGTTTTAACGTGCACCAACGAGAGCTAGCGAAGACCCTTACTACAGGAGGGAACTTTTACTGGATTCCGTTTACTGGTCTGAACTAGAAAGCGATAAGACACTGTAACAGTAGTGCCCACTAGAGGGAGTCAAAGAGCTCATAGATACATATATATATATATATATATATATATATAGATAACAGAATTGTAAGTTGTTTGCTATTTCTTTATTCTAGTATTGACTCTTACAGGGCCCGTAAGCAGTCAACTGTACTTGTTTAACTTGGTTATCTTTTCTCACTAAGTAAACCATTATCTTTTGGTTAAGCAGAAACATTGTGTGAGTCTTATCTGTTACCTTCTTGGACCGGTGGCCAGCATAAGGTAACCATATCTAATTGTAAGTTATATCATTTTATGATATCATTGTGGTTCCCAGTCAACAGTGGGTTTCACAATCATTGTGTGGTCCAGTTGTGCCAAGGGAGGGTTCGAGCCAAACTTTGGGGTTGATAGGCAGAACGTAGACCCAAATAAAACCAGCAGCTCCTTCGGGGGTAGTGCTACATATAGATGGGAAGTGGGAAGATTTTCCCTTACTGTCTGTTCTGCTACATATATAGATGGAAAGTGGGGAGATTTTCCCTTACTTCCTGTTCTGGCACACAAATAGATGGGAAGTTGGGAGATTTTCCTTTACTTCTTGTTCTGGCACACAAATAGATGGGAAGTTGGGAGATTTTCCATTACTTCCTGTTCTGCCACATATATATATAGATGGGAAGTGGGGAGATTTTCCCTTATTTCCTGTTCTGACACACAAATACATGGGAAGTTGGGAGATTTTCCCTTAGTTCCTGTTTTGGCACACAAATAGATGGGAAGTTGGGAGATTTCCCCTTACTTCCTGTTCTGCCACATATATAGATGGGAAGTTGGGTGATTTTACCTTTTTTTTTTATCCAGAAAAAAGTTTATTAAAGAACACATCAAAGACACACCGATGCTATAGCGCCAATCCGGTACATTACAAGCAAAATAAACCATAAGGCAATATAGTCTAAGCAGTTATCCTAGACCAATCACATACATCCCCGAGCCACGGTGAGCTACCCGCACCTCCAAAAAGAAAAATAAAATAAAAGAAGAGAGCAATTAGAAAGAGACACCTCAATCATTAATTATGACCCATGTCAAAGGGTGATTTTTACCTTACATCCTGTTCTGCCACATATGTAGATGGAAAGTGGGGAGATTTCCCCTTACTTCCTGTTCTGATGCACAAATAGATTGGAAGTTGAGAGATTTTCCCTTATTTCCTGTTCTGGCACACAAATAGATGGGAAGTTGGGAGATTTTCCCTTCCTGGTCTGCCACATATATAGATGGAAAGTGGGGAGATTTTCCCTTACTTCCTGTTCTGACACACAAATAGGTGGGAAGTTTGGAGATTTTCCTTTACTTCCTGTTTTGCCACACAAATAAATGGGAAGTTGGGAGATTTCCCTTACTTCCTGTTCTGGCACACAAATAGATGGGAAGTTGGGAGATTTTCTCTTACTTCCTGTTTTGCCACATATATAGATGGGAAGTTGAGAGATTTTCCCTTATTTCCTGTTCTGTCACACATATAGATGGGGAGTGGGGAGATTTTTGCTTTCTTCCTGTTCTGACACACATCACATATATAAGGAGTCCTGACACACATTCTACAGACAAAAAGCGGGGAGATTTTTCCTTACTTCCTGTTCGGATACACATTATATAGATAAGAAGCGGGGAGAATTTTCCTTACTTCCCCACCTGAAACACATCATATAGATGAGGAGTTGGGAGATGTTTCCCTTACTTCCTCTTCCGACACTCTTCATATAGATAGAAAGTGGGGAGATTTTTCCTTACTTCCTGTTTTGACACACATATAGATGGGGAGTGGGGAGATTTTGCTTTCTTCCTGTTCTGACACACATCATATAGATGTTGAGTTCTGACACTCATTACATAGTCAAGAAGCAGGGAGATTTTTCCTTACTTCCTGTTCTGACACACATTATATAGGCAAGATGTGGGGAGTTTTTTCCCCCACTTCCTGTTCTGGCACTCATTATATAGACAAGAAGTGGGGAGATTTTTATGCCGCCCCAATAAGGCATAGAATTTATATATATTGTTTCTTTGAACCATTTTTCTATGGACGTTTATATTCAGTTCACATGCTGCCATCTAGTGACCTTTTGTGGGAATGCATTTGTTTTTCCATGTTTCTTTCCCTGATGGTATGACACACTTCCTTTGTATGTAATGCTCCACCCTTTCTTCCTGTGATTACTTCCTGTGTCATCTATGCAGCTACAGGCCACATGTAGCAGGGCACATGTATTCTGCATAGTAAGCTACAGACAATATCACCTTTTGACTGCATAAATACCACAACCTATTCATCTGTTGTATCCTGTCATCTGCTGTAACCTGATGTTTTAGAATAAAACACCTCTGTGGATGGAAACGGTATTGGTGAGTTCAAGCTATCTGATAAGGATTGTCCTCAGTGATCATATCTGCTTATACAGGCCAGACATAGAGGTCTCACAAGGGATAAATCGCTTCACAACAATCGGAGTCAGAATAGTCAAAAGATGTATAGAATTCCTACATCCTGCTGTGTATATGTGTGTGCCTGATCTGCAATCAAGCTCAGTGCCATCCACCATCTTGTGAAAGCACATGGTCGCACAAGCTTACTGCACCTCATGTGAATGTTAAAAACTGTTTCTCTACATTGAACTGTGTTACCCCACCTGTCTAAGATGCTGTTTGTCTTCTTAAAGTGACAGTACCATTTTTTGCAAAAACTTGAAAAATGTCTAGACAAGACTCTGAGCACCCTTTGTGGCTGAATAAACGCAGATTCATCATGCCTCTGAACCCGCAGACGTACAGGGAGCAGATTCTGCAGATATTGCCGAACAGAGTGTAAGACCCAACGTACAATGAAACCGACACAGAAACTCAGAGAAAACTATGAAACCACCAGAAATGAGTTCTCCAGCAATCTGTCAGACTTATGGGACAGAACTTTACACGGCATGTCAGTTTTGTCACGCTTTAATGACCAACCGGCTGAACTAAGAGACTCTATAGATCGCTTATCTGTTGCGTATGAACGCTACCAGCGGCTGTTTGCAAAATACCCAGCTTTCTTGCAGGACTGTAATATAGAGGACTCTTCAGCAGAACTGACCATGGCTGATGCACTAAACCAACAAAGGGATCTGCAAAATGCTCAGAATAAGGCAGAACTCTGCATTGCTCAACTGCAGGAGACCAGATCTCACAGATCCACATCAACCAAGCACACTGCACGTTCTTCTAGATCAGTGGTTCTCAACCTGGGGGTCGGGGACCCACTGGGGGGTCGAATGATGATTTGCCAGGGGTCACAGAATCCTGGGCTGTTCCTGAAGCCCGCACTGCTCTTCCAGCTTTTTTGTGGCCGCCCAGCAGGGCTGTCCCTGGAGCGCAAATAAAAACACCTCTGTGGATGGAAACGGTATTGGTGAGTTCAAGCTATCTTTTTTTTTTATTTCTTTATTGATTTTCCATATAAAACAGCATTACAGTGGGCGAGTTTCTACTCTCATCTCGCCCACACATAAACAAACTGTTACTTTACATGATATATACCAAAATCCCCCCTCCTCCCAACCCTACCCCCCCTCCTCTAAGTCCTCTTCTATGTCCTGAAGTCTCTCCATCTTCCTTTCTTACACTTTTCCCATCTTCTCCCTCTTTAGTTCGAATTTATTTACTATTCTAATTTTGATGTATTGTGTTATGCTCCCATTACTTCTGCATATTTTATTGAGTGCTTATAATTAGGGTTGTCCTGATACCACTTTTTTAAGACCGTGTACAAGTACCGATACTTTTTTTCAAGTACTCGCCGATACCGAATACCGATACTTTTTTTTAATCTCATGTGTCAGTTTTTTTTTTTTTACAATTTTATTTTATTTTTTTACAATTGTATTTATTTATTTATTTATTTCTTACAATGCTTTATTTTTTTAAGGGGGGGGGGGGGGGGTGGACAGTGTCAGTGTGTGTGTTTTCTTTTATTTATTATTTTTTACAATTAATTTTTATTTTATTTTATTCTTTTTTTTAATCAGCCCTGTTGGGGGGCTTTGGTGAGATATCAGGGGTCTTAACAGACCTCTGACATCTCCCCTTTGAGACAGGGAAAGGGACTAGGGGCACAGATTCCCCAGTCCCTTTCTCAGCAGCCTCAGCTGAAAATGAATGGAGAGAAGACAGCGGCTTCTCTTCATTCATAAACTGAAACATTGTAAACACAGTTTACGATGTTTCAGTTTTGTGAATGGACAGAGTCAGTGATCACTGACTCTGTACATTCCGACAAGTAAGGAGCCGGATTTACTGGCTCCTACCTCCGCTCTCCACCGCTCTCCATCCCGACAGATCGAGGGGGTGGAGGAGGAGAACGGAGGGGGATGGCAGCACAGAGGGGGACATGGATTGGGACGGCGGCACGGAGGGGGATGGCGGCATGGAGGGGGACATGGATTGGGACGGAGGGACACACGGAGGGGGACGGCGGCATGGAGGGGGACATGGAGGGAGCGGCATGGAGACAGCAGTAAAACGGAGGGGAGCTGGAGGAGGAATACGGGGACAATCAGCGGTGTTCGTGTGTGGGGGAGCTACAAGCACCGATCACCGCTGATTTTAAAGCAGCTGAAAGCCGCGCGAGGGGGGGGGGGGGGAGAGAGAGAAGCGGACTCGGCTACTTTTAAATATATACAGCGGTGATCGGTGCTGGTAACTTCCCCCACCGCACTGATCACCGCTGATTAGTGATGAGCCGAACACCCCCGGGTTCGGTTCGCACCAGAACCCGCGAACGGACCGAAAGTTCGCACGAACATTAGAACCCTATTAAATACAATGGATGCGAACGTTCGGATTCTAAAGTGCTAATTATAACGACTATTATCCATGTTATTGTCCGAAACAGAGTTTGGGAACCCGGCTTCTGCACCAGGGGACATGTATCAATGCAAAAAGAAGTTTTAAAAACGGACGTTTTCCGGGAGCAGTCATTTTAATGATGCATAAAGTGAAAAAAAAAAAGTCAAATATTCCTTTAAATATTGTACCTGGGGGGTGTCTAAAGTATGCCTGTGAAGTGCCACGTGTTTCCCGTGTTTAGAACTGTCCCTGCGCAAAATAACATTTCTAAAGGGAAAAAAGTCATTTAAAACTGCTTGCGGCTTTAATGTAATGTCTGGTCCCGGTAATATGGATGAAAATCTTTAGGAAAAATGGCATAGCTACCCCATCAACCCCCCCCCCCCCCCCCCCCCTATACCAGCCCATTACCAGCCCCTTTGGGTCTTGTATGGATATTAAGGGGAACCCCGCACACAAAATAAAAAAGGACCTATATACTCTGAACAGCCGTATACAGGCGGTGCATACAAGACAGGGACTGTAGGTTTGTTCTTATGTAGAATCTGTTTATAATTTTGAACAGCTGCATTGTTTAAGTGGAGCTCCATGGCAAATTCCTTTTTTTTAGCTTTTTGTAAAACATAGGGAACGGTTATCACCCCTGTCACATTTTTTTTTGCTGTCTGTGCCCCTGTTCAGAACATTTCACCTCACTTTGCGTCCCAATGACAACTGTTTTTGAAATGTGGTGTTTTTATTGAAACAAGGATTGGTGATAAAGCATCAGTACAGAGGAGACACCTTTCTCCCATATTAATTCTTAAAGGAGAGAATTTTCCTTCCAAGGGGTAGATTTCCTCTCACTTCCTGTTGTCTTCTTCCGTTTGCAAGTAGTAGTAGTTTGTAAGTTGGATGTTTGAAAGTAGGGACCTTCCATATATACTCTGCAGAAATTGGCCCCTTAGGTGTTGGTGTTGGCACAACACTGAAAGCACTCACAGTTATTCTTGGTGGGTGCTGGAACGCCCTGCTGTCAACTTTTATATCAGGAATTGTAATAACATATAATTGTTGATCAGTGGTAGTAAAAATTGGGCCTTTGATGGTGGTGCTGGTGCCACAACACTGTAAGGCCTGACAGTTACTCTTGGTGGGCGCAGCAATGGTCCCTGCTGTGAATTATTAGATCAATAATTATAATTGCATGCCCCTGTTGAACAGGGGCTGAAAAATTGGGCCTTTGGTGGTGGTGGTGATGGTGGTGCTGGTGCCACAACACTGTAAGGCCTGACAGTTACTCTTGGTGGGCGCAGCAATGGGCCCTGCTGTGAATTATTAGATCAATAATTATAATTGCATGCCCCTGTTGAACAGGGGCTGAAAAATTGGGCCTTAGGCACTGGTGGCACAACACTGCAACCCCTCACAGATACTGTACTTGGAGCACAGCAATGAGGCCTGTTGCAAAGTATTGCATCAAAAATTTTAATTACACGCCCCTGTTAAACAGGGGCTGAAAAATTGGGCCTTAGCCACTGGTGGCGTCACCCATAAACCAAAATGATCTTCCAAGCTATCATCGTTAATCGTATCATTGAGGAGAAGGAGGAGGATAGCCAGTCAACATAACAGCACAGGCACTCAGCATCAGCATCAGTCTTGAAGGGATGTGACATTTTAAAATCAATTAGTCTGTTATATCAGCATCTGGTGTGTGGTAGCTGGTGGTGATCCAAGACTGGTTCATCTTGATGAAAGTCAGTCGATCAACCGAGTCGGTGGACAGGCGCACCCTGTGATCCGTGACAAATCCTCCAGCAGCACTGAATGTGCGTTCTGAAAGAACGCTGGATGCAGGACAGGCCAGTAGCTCAATTGCATACTGTGCAAGCTCTGGCCAGTGATCCATCCTCAAGACCCAGTAAGCCAGAGGATTTTCGGTGGGGAAGGTGTCCAAGTCTGACCTTGCCCCTAGGTATTCCTGGACCATGTATATCAGACGCTGGCGATGGTTGCTGGAACCGATCATACTTTGGGGCTGCGGACTAAAGAATTGTCTGAACGCATCGGTCAGACGGCCACCTTCCCCACCGCTCCTTCTTTGACTGCCCGAAGCCTCAGCAACTCGTTGTCCAGGACCAGGAGTTTGTAACCTCCCAGTCTCTGGGAACGCGTTGCACAGACCTTTCTGCAAGGCCTCCCGGAGTTGTCTCATCCTCTGCTCCCTCTGCGACGGTACGATAAGGTCCGCAACCTTACCCTTGTACCGTGGATCAAGGAGAGTGGCCAGCCAGTAATGGTCCCTCTCCTTGATCCGAAGAATACGAGGATCCTTCCGCAGACTTTGCAGGATCAGGGAGGCCATGCAGCGTAGGTTAGCTGAGGCATTCAGTCCGGAGTCCTCTGGGTCACTAAGGACGACATGATCCGCAGCCACCTCCTCCCAGCCACGTACAAGTCCACTGGTTTCTTGGGACTGTAAATCATCCCTAAAAGACTGCTGCTGATGATGCTGAGTGCCAGCCTCCACCTCCATGCTGACACAATCCTCCTCCTCCTCCTCCTCTTCCTGTGCGATGGGTGGGACAGAAGGAACACTGTCTGGGTAAAGGGGGCCTTGAGAGGCAAGGAAGTCCTCCTCTTCCTGCCTCAAGTGCCCTGTCCATTATTCCACGCAGCGTGTGCTCCAACAGGTGGACAAGAGGTACAGTGTCACTGATGCATGCACTGTCACTGCTCACCATCCTCGTGGCCTCCTCAAATGGTGCCAGGACAGTGCATGCATCCCTGATCATGCCCCACTGGCGTGGTGAAAAAAACCCGAGCTCCCCTGACCCTGTCCTGGTGCCGTAGTCGCACAGGTACTCATTGATGGCCCTCTGCTGCGTGTGCAGCCGCTGCAGCATGGCCAACGTTGAGTTCCACCTGGTGGGCATGTCACATATAAGGCGGTTCTTGGGCAGGTTCAACTCCTTTTGAAGCTCAGCCAGGCGAGCACTGGCATTATAAGATCTGCGGAAATGCACACAGACTTTCCTGGCCTGCCTCAGGACATCCTGTAAGCCCGGGTACCTGCCCAAGAACCGCTGCACCACCAGGTTAAGGACGTGAGCCATACAGGGCACATGGGTCAGTTGTCCCTGTCGGAGGGCGGAGAGGAGGTTGGTGCCATTGTCGCAAACCACCATTCCTGGCTTAAGCTGGCGTGGCGTCAGACACCTCTCGGCCTGCCCCTGCAGAGCAGACAGGACCTCTGCCCCAGTGTGGCTCCTGTCCCCCAAACACACCAGCGCAAGCACGGCATGGCATCTTTTTGCCTGCGTACTTGCGTAGCCCCTTGAACGCCTACGGAGCACCGCTGGTTCCGAGGACAAACCACAGGAAGAGGCCATGGAGGAAGAAGAGGAGGGGGTGGAGGAGAGAGGTGTGTCACAACCAGTAGTAGCATTTTGGAGGCGTGGCGGTGGAACAACCTCCAACACTACTGCACCTTGTCCTGCATCCTTCCCAGCTGCCAAAAGAGTGACCCAATGGGCCGTGAAAGAAAGGTAACGTCCCTGTCCATGCCTGCTGGACCATGAGTCAGCGGTAATATGCACCTTAGCGCTGACCGCCCTGTCCAGCGAGGCCAAGACATTGCCTTCCACATGCCTGTAGAGAGCCGGAATAGCCTTCCGTGCGAAAAAGTGGCGTTTGGGAACCTGCCACTGAGGAACCGCACATTGCACAAACTCACGGAAGGGGGCCGAGTCTACCAACTGAAAAGGCAGCAGTTGAAGCGCTAGCAATTTAGCCAAGCTAGCATTCAACCGCTGGGCATGTGGATGGCTGGGAGTGAACTTCTTTCGACGGTCCAGCAGCTGGGGCAGGGAAATTTGCCTGCTAGAATCGGACGTCGGTGTACTGCTAGCAGAGTGCCCGCAAGTACTTGGCTGTGACACACCTAATTCTACACCTTCATTCCTCTCAGTGCAGGTTTCAGAGAGGACTGAAGGTATACTGGGGTTGGAGATCCCAGCTGATGCGGTGCAAGAAGAGGTCAGCTTTGTTCTTTGGTGTGGGTCTTTAAGGTAGGCTTGCCAACGAGCTGCATGGCAGGTCAACATATGTCTGATCAAGCATGTGGTGCCCAAGCGGCTGATGTTTTGGCCACGCGATATACGCTTGAGACATATGTTGCAAACAGCAGCTGTGCGATCTGATGCACTCGCCTCAAAAAAGCCCACACCAAAGAACTTTTTAAATGACGGGCAGAGGCAGCGCCCTGCACAGGCGGAGCTCTGCGGTGTGATTCCGTCGGTGTGCTGCCCATACGCTGGCCACTCAAGGGCATCCTGCCTCGTTGGAGATGTGCCTCCTCCTCATCCTCCTCCTCCTCCTCCTCTCTCCTATTAGGCACCCACGTGGAGTCAGTGACCTCATCATCCCCTCCCTCCTCATCACTGGAGCCAATCTGGCAGTATGCTGCAGCTGCTGGAGCATGACTGCCAGATTGGTGTCCTTCTTGAGCATCCCCTCTCTCTGCTCTCACGCTGCTGCCTTCCTCTAGCTGGGTATCATCATCAGATCCTTCCAAACGCTGGGCATCCTCCTGGAGCATGTACCCAACACTGTGCTCAAACAGTTCGGGGGACTCCTCAGGAGGAGGGCATGGTGGGTCTAGGGAAGGATTGACTAATGAAGATAATGATACCAGAGAAGAGGACGCTTTGGCAGCTGCTTTGCCAGTACCCTGAGCCTGGGTGAGAGAGGATGAGGAGGATGAGGTGGGCTTGGTCATCCACTCTACCAAGTCTTCGGCATGATGTGGCTCAACATGTCCAGCTGCCGAAAACAAGGACAAGCGTGTCCCATGGCCATGTGCTGATGACAATGCACCGCGTACACGACCAGCACTGTTGCCCCCAGACACAGAGCCTGCTTGCCCTCTTTTTTTGCCTCCTGACTGTCTGCCTCTCCTTGGTTGCCTTCCAGACATTTAATGGATGGCCTGCAGGGAGATGGGAAAAACAGCAATAAGGGCTACCTTCAGGTGTATATTGTGCAGGAGGCTTAGCAACAATGACACTGACACTGTCCCCTGCCTATCCTTCTCTGTCCCTAAACACAAGGATTGAAAATATGGTTCAGCAAAAAAGTTTTAGAACAGAATAGCACACTGACACTTTCCCTCACTGTCCTACTCTGTCCCTCCCTACAAACAAGATTTAGCACAGAATAGCACACTGATAATTTCTACGAGTGTCCTTCTCTGTCCCTAAACTCAAGGATTGAAAATATGGAACAGCAAAATTGGTTTAGAACAGAATAGCACACTGTCAGTTTCACTCACTGTACCTCTCTGTCCCTCAACTCAAGGATTGAAAATATGGAACAGCAAAATTGGTTTAGAACAGAATAGCACACTGTCAGTTTCACTCACTGTACCTCTCTGTCCCTCTACTCAAGGATTGAAAATATGGAACAGCAAAATTGGTTTAGAACAGAATAGCACACTGTCAGTTTCACTCACTGTACCTCTCTGTCCCTCAACTCAAGGATTGAAAATATGGAACAGCAAAATTGGTTTAGAACAGAATAGCACACTGTCAGTTTCACTCACTGTACCTCTCTGTCCCTCAACTCAAGGACTGAAAATATGGTTCAGCAAAATAGTTTTAGAACAGAATAGCACACTGACACTTTCCCTCACTGTACCTCTCTGTCCCTACAAACAAGGATTAGCACAGAATAGCACACTGTCACTGACACTCTCCCTACCTATCCTTATTTGTCCCTAAACACAAGGAATCCAGGAATAGTAAAGGAAAAATAATGACACTGTCCCTGCCTATGCTTCTCTTTCCCTGCTCCGGAACACACTACACAAGGCCGCCGCGCTGGCGGCCTTTTATAGTGTGGGGCGTGTACTAAACCCCATCAGCAATAATTGGCCACAGGCATCCTGCCTGTGGCCAATCATTGCTCTCCTCGCTGCCGGCGCTGTGATTGGCCAAGCATGTGGGGTCACAGTGCATGCTTGGCCAATCACAGCGCCTGGATGACACTGCGATGGCGTAGTGCATTGTGGGCCGTTCGCGTCACTCGAATTTGGCGCGAACGGCCCAAATCGTTCGATCTTCGTCGAACAGCCGATGTTCGAGTCGAACGTATGTTCGACTCGAACACGAAGCTCATCCCTACCGCTGATCACAAGTATCGGGTGAAGCATCGGGAGCATTTGCCCGAGTACAAGTACTCAGGCAAATGCTCGGTATCGGTACTAGTATCGGTATCGGGAAAACCCTACTTATAATCTACCCTTTCCTTCCATTTCTCCTCAAACTCCTCTGTTGCCTCCTCGTCACTATACCTTAAGTATTCTAAATTTTGAATTTCATTTATTTTTTGTACCAGTTCTTCAAAGTGGGCCGTTCCATTTCTTGCCAGTGTGTAGGTATTTGGCTCTTAGCGGCATTTAATTGCTGTGGAAGCAGGGTTCTCAGTTATTGCTTAGTTGGCATTCTAATCCCGTGGAGTAAACACCCCCACCGGTCGTCTGGGACTTCGATGTTAGTTATCTCTCTAATTATTTGCCTAATCTCCTCCCAATATTTTTTAATTTTGGGACATGTCCACCATATGTGGGTCATGGCCCCTATTTCTTTGCACCCCCTCCAGCATAGCTGTGATGTTTCCCTTAGACATTTGTGTGCCTTGTTGGGGGTTAAATACCAGCGGGCCAATTCAATGCTTTAATAAAGAACTTGGAAATAGCAGTAGGATAGAGGGTTAGGGGAGGTTTCAGATACCTTTAGCAGATCACTTGCGGACTCCTTGAATCCAAAGGACAAAACAACTTTCTTTAGAAGATCTTGAATACCTGGATAGGTCTTTCACACAGACCTAGCAACCAGTATGGTTTTCTGGATAAGCCTCTCTCACAGGACTTAGCAGCCAGCAGAACTCCTGGACAAGCCTCTCTTAGCAGCCAGCAGTTAGTTACCTTTAATTAGAATTGTAGATCAGCTTCACAGTACCAGAACCTTTAAGCCATCCGGCCATCTGGCCATCCGGCAGTACTGTGAGGGTAGTTTAGCTTAGGTGCGTCCTCCAAACGAGTCACCAGTCCCTCCTGAGAGACCAGCCTTCATCCTGGCTCTCTCCAGCAAGGGTCCTCCCCTGGAAACTCCTCAATTTGGCTTGGCTTCTTCCACACAGGCAAGACAGCCTAGGACCACCTCAGGATTAGTAGGCCCCAGACAGGCTTCTGGGCCTACTTGCAGAGCTTACAGCAGCGTAGCCTCAGGTCAGAAGGGCCCCGAGGTCCGGACTGACTAGAGCACATGGCGTCGGTCCCATAAATACACTCTCCCAGAATGCACAGCGGCCAGGAACCTCCTACTGGGCTGTTTCTGGAAAAATAATATTCATTAGAGCTTAAAGGAGTTGTAAAGGTACATTTTTTATTTTCTAAATAGGTTCCTTTAAGCTAGTGCATTGTTGCTTCACCTACCTTTTCCTTAGATTTCCCTTCTAAATATTTGTTTTCTTTGTTTTCTTTGTCTGAATTTCTCACTTCCTGTTTATCCTCAGTAAGCTGTTCAGTAAGCTGTTCTGGATGACTCCACACCACTCGGATGATGGTGTGGAGTTCAGTGAGGAGAAACAGGAAGTGAGAAATTCTGACAAAGAAAACAAACCTTTAGAAGGTAAATCAAAGGAAAAGGTAAGTGAAGCAACAATGCACTAGCTTAAAGGAACCTATTTAGAAAATAAAAAATGTACCTTTACAACTCCTTTAACTGTGTTGTAATTCTCATGCTGGCCTGTGGTACCAGTGACACCTACTGGCAACAGTGAGAAATGCACAACAAGCCAAGTTCAAGACAGAGACTAAATAAACTATACACAATCAATCTGAGCTGTTTACAGCTCAGCCAAAAACGAAATTAACATTATAGCCCCTTTGTTTTAGGAACAGGGGGCTACACATATTACCTCAGTTCAAGCTATCTGATGAGGATTGTCCTCAGTGATTATATCTGCTTATACAGGCCAGGCATAGAGGTCTCACAAGGGATAAATCGTTACACAACAATCGGAGTCAGAATAATTTTTCTTTACTTCCTGTTTTGACACACATAAGGATCGGAAGCGGGGAGATTTTTCCTTTATTCCTGTTCTGACACACATCATACAGACAAGAAGCAGGGAGATTTTTCCATACTTCTTGTTCGGGTACACATTATATAAACAAGAAGCGTGGAGATTTTTCCTTACTTTCCCATCTGACACACATCACATAGATGAGGAGTTGGGAGATGTTTCCCTTACTTCCTCTTCTGACACACTTCATATATGTAGCGGGGTGCTAAATTTAGGGGAAGTGTTTGGGTGGTAGTTATGCCCAAACACCCTAATTGATAGAGTTCTTGATACCATTTTGTCCACAGGTGGAGCATTGGTGTACAGTTCCCTGTGGCCTGCAGGTGGCGCTGCCATAGTAGGCCAGGGTTGAACCACTGATACAGTGCTGTTGTCACGTACCTGGTTGGAGGCCGAGATGCCGAGAGGGCTCCCCTTAAGGCTGAGTGCAGTACACCTCTGAGGTTGGGTACAGAGGGTGTAGTGCCCAGAGAAGCACAGGTTGCCAGATGGGTCCAGGAGAGCAGAGCTGGTGGGATCCTGAAGAACACCGGTGGATGCAGGACACCGCTCAAGGAGTAGTAGTGGCAGCCAGGCTGGGGGTCAAACTCAGTATATCCAGCAGGAGGAAGAAGCAGGTTGCAGGAACAGAGACAAGCCAATGGTCTGGTAACAGGAAACAGGCAGGAACAGAAGACTGTGGCAAAGTCCGTGGAACAAGCCGGGATCAGGTGAAGGAGAAAGCAACAAGTCAGTAAGGCAAGCCAGGGGGTCAAACCAGAAGAGCAGATCAGACAGGTCAGGAACAACCCGGGTCACAACAGGGAATCCAAACAGCAGTTTAACAGAGTCTCAGGAACACAGGAAGGCTGACGACCATCAAGCAATAAGATGGGCTCAGTGGCAGTCTTATATAGGCCAGCAAGTGGCTGCATCTGTTGTGTGCGCCGATTGACGCGCCCGCGCAAGCGTGCGCCTGTTGGTTCCATTGCGCATGTGCGTGTGCCCGTTGGTTCCAATGCGCATGTGCGTGCGCCTGTTGGTTCCATTGCGCATGTGCGTGTGCCCGTTGGTTCCAATGCGCATGTGCGTGCGCCTGTTGGTTCCATTGCGCATGTGTGTGCGCCTATTCACGCCGCTTGCGGCAATGCGCACAGGGATGTGCTGGAAGCGGCCATTACCAGTACTGGCACTATTGCCAGTTCTCCTACGGCCGTTTTCCTGACAGCTGTGCCTTGTGTGTCCCCTCTCGGCAACCATACAGTGGGTGTGGTCTACCTGCTGGGCATGCTGGGAGAGGATATAAAAGGGGCAGACGCTGCCTGTTCGGGGTTCTCGTTCCTGTCTGCCCTGGGCACCTTTAGCCCAGGGGCGGATCTGCGGTTCGTTGTCAAGGGTCCCAGGCACCTTTTAGCCCTGGGACTGCATCAAAGGTCTGGGCCCAGCACCTTCGGCTGGAGCCCACCGGGGATCGAGGAATCTCAGGGTGCCGCCTTGCGAGGGGATCCGTATCCTAGATGAGGAGGCCGGGGGAGGAACCGTTCCGAAGGACTGGTGCGGAAGTCACAGTGAAGAAAGGGTCCCGGTAACTCTCTGGAGGGATGTCTTCTCCTTGAACAGAGACCAAGTTCACCGGGTCTGTGGCAGAGACCAAGTTCACCAGGTCTGTGGCAGAGACCAAGTTCACCAGGTCTGTGGCAGAGACCAAGTTCACCAGGTCTGTGGCAGAGACCAAGTTCACCAGGTCTGTGGCAGAGACCAAGTTCACCAGGTCTGTGGCAGAGACCAAGTTCACCAGGTCTGTGGCAGAGACTCTGGCTAAAGTTCGAGCATCATTTCGGCTGCTAGTCCCAAGTTAGGGAGACTATCCGAATGGGCTGAGTCTGCTTGAGAATCGGAGCAGTGAATTGTGTAACGTTTGTGCCTGGACCTCTTCCACATCTTAGGCTGTCCTGTTCCCTCTCCAACCTTTTCTGTCAGACTGTGTTTTATAAGAAATAAACCTCTACGTTGGAGTGCAGTTGGTGTGGACATTCAAGTTACTGTGGGGATACAAGGACTTGTCTTTATTCAATATAGAGGTGAGAAACATTCTCTGGTTGTCTGACTGTGGAAGACCCATCAACAACACTGCTCAACCTCTTCGCACAGAAGGGTACGGGCTTGTGGTGCGGTGTGCCTGTCTCTTCCTGCGAGGAGCCAAAGTTAATGCAGGTAAAGAAAGGGGTCTGTGCGCTACATATAGATAGGAAGTGGGGAGATTTTTCCTTACTTCCTGTTCTGCAACACATTATATAGCCAAGATGTGGGGAGATTTTCCCTACTTCCTGTTCTGGTACACATTATATAGACAAAAAGTAGGGAGATTTTTCTTTACTTCCTATTTTGGCACACATCATATAGATGAGGAGTGGGAGCTTTTTCCCCTACTACCTGTTCTGACATACATCCTATAGATAGGAAGTGGGGAGATTTTCACTTTACTTCCCTGGTTCTGACAAACATCAATATAGATGGGAAGTAAGAAGATTGTCTTTTTTGCTTTCTGTTCTTCCTGTCTATTGCGGTGTACACACGACCGTTTTTAATGTCATTGAAAAAAACATAGTTTTTCTCAACGCGATTCTTCTCAAGCCTGCCTTGCCTACACACTATCGTGAAAAAAAATGCTCGAGCAAAGCGCAGTGACGTACAACACGTACAGGAAATGGGGAGAGCTTCTCTTACTTCCTGTTCTGTCTGTCACTCAACTAAGAAACAGGAAATGGGGAGAGCTTCTCTTACTTCCTGTTCTGTCTGTCACTCATGAAAGAAACAGGAAATGGGGAGAGCTTCCCTTACTTCTTGTTCTGTCTGTCACTCAAAGAAACAGGAAATGGGGAGAGCTTCCTTTACTTCCTGTTCTGTCTGTCACTCATCAAAGAAACAGGAAATGGGGAGAGCTTCCCTTACTTCCTGTTCTGTCTGTGTCAATTATCAAAGAAACAAGAAATGGGGAGAGTTTCGCCTTACTTCCTGTTCTGTCACTCTTTAACCACTTCAATACCATGCACTTATACACCTTCCTGCCCAAGCCAATTTTGAGCTTTCAGCACTGTCGCAATTTGAATGACAATTGCGCGGTCATGCAACACTGTACCCAAACAATTTTTTTATCATTTTGTTCCCACAAATAGAGCTCTCTTTCGGTGGTATTTGATCGCCTCTGCGCTTTTAATTTTTTGCATAACAAATAAAAAAAAGCGAAAATTTTGAAAAAAAAAAAAGTTTTTCTTTGTTTCTGTTAATTTTGTTTTTGTAAATAAGTACCTTTTCTACTTCAATGATGGGCACTGATAAGGCGGCAGTAACGGGCACTGATAAGGCGACACTGATGGGCACCAATGAGGTGGCACCGATGAGGTGGCACTGATGATGGGCACTGATAGGCGGCACTGATGGGCACTGATATGTGGCACTGGTATGCGGCACTGATGGGCACTCATAGGCGGCACTGACGGGCACTCATAGGCGGCACTGATGGGCACTCATAGGCGGCACTGATGGGCACTCATAGGCGGCACTGATGGGCACTTATGGGTGACACTGATAGGTGGCACGGACGGGCACTGATAGGTGGGCACTTATGGGCACGGATGGGCACTGATAGGTGGCACTGATGGACACTGGTAGGTGGCACTGATGACACTGGTGGCATTTGTGGGCACTGATTGGCATATATTTTTTTATGTATTTGTGGATGGCCATGGGGGACTTACCTGGTCATCCACATGCTTGGGGCTTCCCTGGTGGTCCTGGTGGGCTTCCCTGGTGGTCCAGTGTGGGTATCCGAGGGGGGGGCTGCGCTGATAAACAATCAGCGCGAACCCCCCCTGTCAGGAGAGCCGCCGATCGGTTCTTCTCTACTCGCGTCTGTCAGACGCGAGTGAGGAAGAGCCGATCAACGGCTCTTCCTGTTTACATCGTGATCAGCCGTGATTGGACACGGCTGATCACGTGGTAAAAAGCCTCCGCCGGAGACTCTTTACCGAGATCAGTGCAGCGGTGGGTCAGACTGACACACCGCTCCACCGATCGCTGCGATGCGCGCCCCCCCGGGGGCGCGGCGGCTGTTATCCTGCAGGACATCATATGACGTCCAGTGTGGATAACAGAACCACTTCCCGGACGTCAATCTGCTATTGACTGGGCGGAAAGTGGTTAAAGAGACAGGAAGTGGAGAGATTTTTCCCTCATTTCCTATTCTGTTTGTCATTCATTAAAGAGTCAGGAAAAGGGAAGATTTAACCTAACTTTCTGATCTGTCTGTTACTCATCAAAGAGAAAGAAAGTGGGGATTTTTCCCCTACTTCCTGTTTTGTCTGTCACTCATGAAAGAAACAGGAAATGGGGAGAGCCTCCCTTCTTGTTCTGTCTGTCACTCAAAGAAACAGGAAATGGGGGGAGCTTCCTTTACTTCCTGTTCTGTCTGTCACTTATCAAAGAAACAGGAAATGGGGAGAGTTTCGCCTTATTTCCTGTTCTGTCACTCTTTAAGGAGACAGGAAGTGGAGATATTTTTCCCTCATTTCCTATTCCGTTTGTCATTCATCAAAGAGACAGCAAAAGGGGAGATTTAACCTAACTTTCTGATCTGTCTGTTACTCATCAAAGAGAAAGAAAGTGGGGATTTTTCCCCTACTTCCTGTCATTAATCAAAGAGTCAGGAAGAAGGGGGGTTCCCTTATTTCCTGTTCTGTCTGCCACATAAAGTAGGGTGACCAGACATCCCCGGTTTCAGGGGACAGTCCCCGGATTGAGGACACTGTCCCCGGACCAAGTCTGTCCCCGGTTTTGTCCCCGGATTGGATTTGAACAGGGGCTGGGGCAATTTCAAAGACAGTCAGTGCAGAATTGATAAAAAAAAATATGAATTACACCCCCCCCCCCCAGCTCCTACTAGCTTAGGGGGGTGTATTTTTTTCCATTATCTGTGCTCCTTTCTGATGATCATGTGCTGTTTGGAGCTCCGCTCACATGTTTTTCTGCCTTGGCTCAAGTCCCGGCCAGCCGCCTGCCTGCTTATCTCCTTGCCTTCCCTGGCAGAGTGATCTTCCTCCGTTCCCCACCCAGTAGTAGCCGGGGGCCCGAAACGTAAGACTCGACAGAGTGTGAGACGGGCAGCGGCGGCGGCGGCAACGGGCAGAGAGTCGCTGATTGCCGCCATTACTAGTAAAAAAAATGATGTCCCCGGATTTCATTTTAAAAATCTGGTCACCTTAACTTAAAGAGGCAAGAAGAGAGATTTTCCATGATTTCAGACTCTGTCAATGTGGGGAGATTTGCCCTTACCTCCTGTTCTTGTATTCATCATATAGACAGTGAGGAGATTCCCCCCGTGTTCCTATTCCTGTTCATCCAGCCTATGCCTTTTTTAGGGAGACTGTGTTCACTTCCTGTCCCAGTGACCACACAGGAAGTGAGGAGGAATCACTCCAATGGGGACACAGACAACAATAACCCACTCCATTTAAAACCAAGTAGCTGTCTGGAGTTTCCACATTGATTTGACTGTAGTAAATGTGTCTCGTGTCGAACAGCCTGCAGAACAGCGGCTCAGGCAGGACACGGTTGGCGACTAAATTTGATTTTAGCACGAGTGAAATGTTATTGCAGAAATTCCGTCTTTTGATTGGCACTCGGGTCTGCCTCTCTCTCTCTCTAATGAACAGCTTAATGTAAATTTCATCTATTCGTTCCACTCAATTTGGAACAAGAAAAATAAATCTCTTTATAACACTTAACCGAGCGAAACTTAAAGCGATTGTCCTTTACCCCGTATAAAGAGCATCAAGCGGGAACGCGGGACTAATTAAAAAGCCAGAGACTTCTCTTCTAATGGCTCCAGTTCTGTGCACTGGGAAGATATCATAGGGACACTGGAGGATCTGATAGGTTCCAATGCTGCAAATCAAACTAAATCACAGAAATTCCTAACTAATTTATTAGCCAATCAGAGGCGTGGGAATCTCCCAGGATCCCATGCATAAAGATCATGTATTTTTTAGGAGAAGCAGGCCAGTGAAGTGTAAAGAAAAGGAAGAGAAGACTAATTTTCCCGGAACTCCACTTTATATTTACAATATGAGGATTCTATATAGGGGGTTCTTTAACCGCTTCAATACCGGACACTTTCACCCCCTTCCTGCCCAGACCAATTTTCAGCTTTCAGCGCTGTCACACCTTTGATTGACAATTGCGCGGTCATGTTACACTTTACCCATATGACATTTTTATCATTTTTTCACACAAATAGAGCTTTCTTTTGGTGGTATTTAACCACTTAAGCCCCGGACCATTTTGTTGCTAAAGGACCAGGCCCCTTTTTGCGATTTGGCACTGCGTCACTTTAACTGACAATTGCGCGGTCGTGCGACGTGGCTCCCAAACAAAATTGACGTCCTTTTTTTCCCACAAATAGAGCTTTCTTTTGGTGGTATTTGATCACCTCTGCGGTTTTTATTTGTTGCGCTATAAACAAAAATAGAGCGACATTTTTGAAAAAAATGCAATATTTTTTACTTTTTGCTATAATAAATATCCCCAAAAAATATCTAAAAAAAATGTTTTTTCCTCAGTTTAGGCCGATACGTATTCTTCTACATATTTTTGGTAAAAAAAAAAAAAAAAAAAATCGCAATAAACGTTTATTGATTGGTTTGCGGAGAAGTTATAGCGTCTACAAAATAGGGGATAGTTTTATGACGGGACCCACGGCTGGGATCTTAAAGGGGACGTACCTGTACGCCCTTATGCCCAGCCGTGCCATTCTGTCGACGTATATCGTCTCTTCGGCGGTCCTTAAGTGGTTAATCAGCGCTCAACAAAAAAAAAAACGAAAATTTAGAAACAAAATAAAGCGTTCTAATTTTTTTTTTTGTTATAAAATTTTGCAAGTAAATAATCTTTCTTCAAAAATTTAGGCCAAAATGTATACAGCTAAATTTCTTTGGTGAAAATAACCCAAATCAGTGTATGTTATTTAGTCTGTAGGAAAGTTATACAGTCCACAAACCATGGTATTTACAGTATCTCACAAAAGTTAGTACACCCCTCACATGTTTGTAAACATTTTCTTCTATCTTTTCATGTGACAACACTGAGAGCCCATTCACACAGGGGCGTCTTTGGATCCGACTCCAAATCGCCCCAGGTCGCCCCTAGTCGCCTCAGGTCGCGCTGGCTGAAGAAATCAATGTAAGTTAATGGAGCCGTCCTTATGCACACTACTGCAGTCGCTCCGACTTCAAAAAAGGTCCCTGTACTACTTCAATCTGACTCCTAGGCGACCTGTACCCATTCATTTCAATGGGAGTCGCCTATCACTGTCTTAATAGGAGCGACTCTCCAGGAAGATAACATACATTTATCAGGCAAAGCTCTCCCTCCCCCCTCCCTCCCACAGAGCTGATTCTTGTTTGATTGGCCACTGGAATGTCTCCTGTCCTGCAGGCAACTTGGAGTTGCCTTGTAAATAGCTCCAGGTCGCGCTGAGTTGCCTCATAAAATCGTGTCTGAGTTGCCTCATAAAATCGCGCTGGAAGTCGTGTTGCCCCTGTGTGAATGGGCTCTGAAGAAATGACACGTTGCTACAATGTAGAGTAGTGAGTGTACAGCTTGTATAACAGTGTAAATTTGTTGTCCCCTCAAAATAACTCAACACACAGCCATTAATGTCTAAACCGCTGGCAAGAAAAGTGAGTACACCCCTAAGTGAAAATGTCCAAATTAGGCCCAATTAGCCATTTTCCCTCCCCCGTGTCATGTGACCCGTTAGTGTTACAAGGTCTCAGGTGTAAATGGGGAGCAGGTGTGTTAGATTTGGTGTTATCGCTCTCAGGCCTCGTACACACGGCCGAGATTCTCGTTGAAAAAAACATGTCGTTTTTTTCGACGAGATTCTTGGACAAGAAAATTGTCCCGGCCGAGTGTACACACGCTCGATTCAAAGAACCCGCGGTTCTTTGAATGGAGCGTACGCGGTGACGTCATCGACTACGACGAGCATGCGCTCGTCACATTCGATGCCGTCACCGCCATCTTGGTATACCCTATCTATGCCTAGGAAGCTACCGCGCATGCGTCGAAGTCATTTCGAGCATGCGCGGGCTTCCCGGCGAAAAGGTAAGTGTACACACACACACAATTTTCTCGTTGAGAAACAGGCTGACGAGAATCTCGACGAGAAAATAGAGAGCAGGATCTCTATTTTCTCTTCGAGATTCTTGTCGCTTTTCTTGACGAGAAACCATACACACGAACGAATTTCTCGGCAAAAAATCTCTGCCAGCAAGTTTCTTGCTGGTTTTTGCTGAGAAACTCGTTCGTGTGTACGAGGCTTCACTCTCTCATACTGGTCACTGGAGGTTCAACATGGCACCTCATGGCAAAGAACTTTAAAGATCTGAAAAAAAAATTGCTGCTCTACATAAAGATGGCCGAGGCTATAAGAAGATTGCCAAGACCCTGAAACTGAGCTGCAGCACGGTGGCCAAGACCATACAGCGGTATAACAGGACAGGTTCCATTCAGAAAAGGCCTCGCCATGGTTGACCAAAGAAGTTGAGTGCACATGCTCAGCGTCATATCCTGAGGTTGTCTTTGGGAAATAGACATATGAGTGCTGCCAGCATTGCTGCAGAAGTTGAAGGGGTGGGGGGTCAGCCTGTCAGTGCTCAGACGATACGCCACACACTGCATCAAATTGGTCTGCATGGCTGTCATCCCAGAAGGAAGCCTCTTCTAAAGATGATGCACAAGAAAGCCCGCAAACAGTTTGCTGAAGACAAGCAGACTAAGGACATGAATTACTGGAACCATATTCCTGTGGTCTGATGAGACCAAGATAAACTTATTTGGTTCAGGTGGTGACAAGTGTGTGTGGCGGCAACCAGGTGAGGAGTACAAAGACAAGTGTGTCTTGCCTATAGTCAAGCATGGTGGTGGGAGTGTCATGGTCTGGGGCTGCATAAGTGCTGCCGGCACTGGGGAGCTACAGATCATTGAGGGAACCATGAATGCCAACATGTACTGTGAAATACTGAAGCAGAGCATGATCCCCTCCCTTCAGAGACTGGGCCGCAGGGCAGTATTCCAACATGATAACGACCCCAAACACACCTCCAAGACGACCACTGCCTTGCTAAAGAAGCTGAGGGTAAAGGTGATGGACTAACCAAGCATGTCTCCAGACCTAAACCCTATTGATCATCTGTGGGACATCCTCAAACGGAAGGTGGAGGAGCGCAAGGTCTCTAACATCCACCAGCTCCATGATGTCATCATGGAGGAGGGGAAGAGGACTCCAGGGGGAACCTGTGAAGCTCTGGTGATCTCCATGCCCAAGAGGGTTAAGGCAGTGCTGGAAAATAATGGTGGCCACGCAATATTGACACTTTGGGCCCAATTTGGACATTTTCACTTAGGGGTGTACTCACTTTTCTTGCCAGCGGTTTAGACATTAATGGCTGTGTGTTGAGTTATTATGAGGGGACAGCAAATTTACACTGTTATACAAGCTGTACACTCACTACTTTACATTGTAGCAAAGTGTCATTTCTTCAGTGTTGTCACATGAAAAGATAGAAGAAAATATTTCCAAAAATGTGAGGGGTGTACTTACTTTTGTGAGATACTGTATATCTGAAAACTGATCAATCCTGATGTACTGACACTCTATCTCAATTCTCAAAAATGTCAGGACAGTACAAATACCCCCCAAATTACCTCTTTTTGGAAAGTAGACAGTCCAAGGTATTTAGCAAGAGGCATAGTGAGTTTTTTGAAGTTGTAATTTTTTGTCAAAACTGTTTGGAAAATGTAATTTAAAAAAAGTTTTTCATACACCAGTGCAGTACAGCGTCATCATTTAACTGGTGTAGCGGTGATCAGAGCCACTGGTGACAGTATGTAAAAAAAAAAAACTTAAAAAAAAAAAAAAAAATTTTTCAAATTTTTGTAAATTTTATTTTTTTATTACTTTTTTTTCTTTCTTTTTTTACAATTTTTTATTTATTTTATTTTTTATTTTTTTTTACATACAGTGACCAGAGCAATATATTGTTACCATAGTAACACTGTACTTCTCTGGGGAGGTGGAAGAAAAGGTAGTAACCCCCAAGTACTACATGATGCGATTTCCTTGTAATGATGATTATGTTTTGCTATAGAAATAAAACTATGTAACCTTCTCCCCATAATACCCCTGAAGAAAGGATTGAACTCCTCCTGAAACACGCCGGGGACATAGAGAAGGTCGTGTCACCAACATATGTATACTTTGTAATAACTCAGCCATTCATTCTTGACGATCCTGTTTTTATCATTTGTACTGATGTTTTTACATTTTATATGTGTAGCGCTACCCCCAGTTAAGAGAGCCGCTGGATTTTGTTTCGGGCCCTGTGTGCAGCACCGCCAACCCCCGGCAATCTACTCGACCCACTCTGGCACAGTTAGGCCTCGTACACACGACCGATTTTCTCGTCGTAAACAGTCAAGAAAAGTGCCGCGAGAGTTTTTTTGTCTAGAAAAACGTTCGTGTGTATGGTTTTACGACGAGAAACTTGACGAGAATCTCGACGAGAAAATAGAGAACCTGCTCTCTATTTTCTCGTCAGGAGTCCAGATTTCCTCGTCGTGTTTCTCGTCGGCCTGTTTTGTGACGAGAAAATGGTTCGTGTGTATGCTTTTACGACTCTTCCAAAAGTGCGCATGCTCACAAGCAACTATGAGACGGGAGCGCATCTTCTGGTAAAACAAGCCTTCATAATGGAGAGAGCACATTCGTCACGCTCATAAATATTTCATCGTTTAAATGTTCTGCATTGAATTCTTCGTTAGAATGTTACATTAATCAAAACGAGTGACCTTCTTTTGCTGCTGATATTCACACAGAGTTCTGCCTTATTTTTAACCTTTTTCATGCTGCTCTTTATAAGATTTATGTGTATTATATCGTGCAAGTTTTTAGGAATAATTTAAATGGTTAGATTTTTCAAAATGATGTTAATTATAATTTCTCAATGTTTTGATAGCGATCTCCCATTTAATTTTCTAATCTATATTTTTAAAATTTCACACCATGTTTTTGAGCTAATCAGATTTAGTTATTCTTTTGGGGGGGTGATATCTGTGCCTTTTATTGTCAGTCAAATGTATCTGCTTACTCCAAAGCTTGTTTTTTTTTATTTAAAAATACACATAGTCAAGTATGAACTTAAACAAAAAACACATTTATTCATGTTTATAAATTAAATAAAGAGAAGGCAGCGCTGGAGAAGCTGCTGCCATTTGTGCATCCCAGGGACCCCAGAGCACACAGCAACCCTGTGTGGACACTAAAATTGGGAGCTTGAGAAGGCCAACATTTCTGAACACAATCTGATGCTGGCCTCCCAGAGGTCAGGAACAGCAGCAGGTGAGATATATGTCCCAAGTGTGTGGTACTACAACAGGCTGCCTTCTGTCCGACCAGTGCGACCACAATGAAGCAAGGCCATCACTTCCTCTTCTTCCTGGCAACCTTCCCTGCAGCCTTTACTGAAGCCTTCCTTCTTCGTTTAGCTGGAGGCTGGCCCACTGGAGGGGTACTCCTGTCAGGAGGAGGAGGTGGAGGTGTAGCAGAAGGGGGTGGGGCAGAAGAAGAAGGTGGAGGTGTAGCAGAAGGGGGTGGGGCAGAAGGTGGAGGTGTAGCAGAAGGGGGTGGGGCAGAAGGTGGAGGTGTAGCAGAAGGGGGTGGGGCAGAAGAAGAAGGTGGAGGTGTAGCAGAAGGGGGTGGGGCAGAAGGTGGAGGGGTAGCAGAAGGGGGTGGGGCAGAAGAGGAAGGTGGAGGTGGAGGTTGAGGTTGGGTCAGTTGGGCCACCTCACATATGGCGGTATTGGGGGTAATTTGCTCCATCACCCCCTTGTTGAGCAAGGTGATGAGCAGGGGTTCGCATAGGAGGCGTTGCTCCATGCTCATCACCTTGAACTTAGCCTCCACTAGGCCGGCAATGGCCTCTTCAGGGGATGTGGGCTCCTTGAGGGTGGCATGGGCCTCTTTAATAAGGGCCATTGCTGCCTCACTGGTGGTCCTGTCCCTCCTGCCTCTTTTGTGAAGCCTGATGGGAGGCACCTGGGATCTGGTGCTTCTCCTTTGCCCTGCCACCTCCTGTCTGCCACTGGGCCCTGCCACCTCCTGTCTGCCACTGGGCCCTGCCACCTCCTGTCTGCCACTGGGCCCTGCCACCTCCTGGCTGCCACTGGGCCCTGCCACCTCCTGGCTGCCACTGGGCCCTGCCACCTCCTGGCTGCCACTGGGCCCTTCCTCCTCCTGCCTGACAGTTTCCAGACCCTCCTCCTGGCTGATTTCATCCTGTGTATGAAAAAGAAACATAGTTTAATATGTTGGTTTAATCTTTGCATCAAACTTTGTAATCCTGATGGAAGCAATTAGAATGTAAATGCATAAATCCTTGCTTTAAATTTACCACTACATCAGCTTGACTATTTACCACACAATTAAGTGCAGAAGAATGTCTACAGATCATGATTTCACTTGTGGAATACAAAATAATGTATGTTTCTCATCCTGACATATTTGGGAAACATTAATTTTATCCCACTACATTTTCAGTTAATACTATACCTGGCTCCAGATGGCCAAATCAGGATCATCCAGGATGGCTGCCTCCTCTTGCTCCAGAGAAGGCTCAGGTTGGCTGCAGGGAAGTCTGGGGGGAAGAGTGGAGAGTGATGGCCTTGGCTCAATGTGGTCATCCAGGAAGTACATCCTGTTGTAGTACCACAAAACCGGGACATAAACATCATCTGCTGCTGCTCCTGACCTCTGAGAAGCCAGGACCTTAGAGCGTTCAGTCCTGTAGGTACCTCTCAAGCTCCCAATTTTAGTGTCCACTTGTTTTGCTGTGGCTGTGGGCACCTTGGTATGCACAAATGGGAGCAGCTTCTCCAGCGCTGCTTTTCTCACCCCTTTTTTTTTATGGATGGGGTTTTTGGTCTCCCACAGAGCCGGCAGCTCCCTTACCCGGTCAATAAATTCCGCCAGGAACTCTTTGTCGCTAATAAATACATTCATATTGTATCTGCAAGTAAAATAAATTATATTTAAATAATGTGAGGCAAACAGTCTAACCTCCTTCACATCCTAGTCACCATATATATCCTCCAACAATCTCAAGACAGTATAGGCCAACAATTTTAACAAGTCTCACAAAATCACATACCTTCGTTCGCACGTCCGTCACTTGAACTCCTCTCTCCGCACACCGAACGTACTATAGTCACATGTGTGTTTGCTATATACACACCACGCATGCGTCCAAATTCGAACACGTCGCTCCGCACACGTCGCCCGCCCATGACGTTCTAACTAACATCTTTTCCCCGCCCCTTCTCTTTCGGCGCGCAGACAGATATGGCGGAGTTACAGCAGGTGTCTGATAATTCCGCAACTAGCGAGGAGACAAGCCCGGAGACCGAGGACACGTCACGATCAAGGAGGAGATTCAAGGCATCGAATATGTCTTTGGCGGAGATGGCGGAGATGGTGGACATCTTGGTCAAGGCTGATTATGATGCCAAGCATGGGCCGTATAGCAAACCAAATAGAAGGAAGGCCAAAATCCTCACTAAAGTTGTGAAGAGTCTGAGGGCGAAGTTCGGGGTGAAACGCTCAAATGAGCAGCTCAGAAAGAGGTGGTCAGACCTCAAACTGAGGGAGCCAGACCAGTTGAGGAGCATAAAGAGGATGCTCGCTAAAAGTAAGTAAAATGACGACCTTTCTGCTATTAATCTTTTTAGAAACTGACTTTTTTTTTTTTTAAAGCATATTGGACTCCCTTCCAAAATGTATTATTTTGAACTAGGTTGGGCACAGTAATCGTTCGTTACGTTACCGACACTTCGTTCGGCCACTATCCGTGGTTTTGGCTTATTTAAGACCCCCAAAAGTAATTAGACATCTGCCATTTTTGATCAAGTATTGTGGATAATTTTTAAGTCTAGATGATGTGTTTGTAAGGAGAATGAAATGCAAACTTTAATCAGTGTAAAGGAGAGGACACTCAGCAGCTGCTTCCACATCTGTACTTTGGAGCACTATAGTGTGGGCCACCAGACCCGCCTTTTTTGGGTGTCCCACACAGGTGCATCAGAGTTTATTTGTGGTGCCTCCATGTCCAAAAAATTACATCCAAATGTGAATAATAAACATATTTGGGGTCATAAAGAATGCATTTTTCTTTAAATTCCGCACAAACACACACTTGTACCCCACTTCCAAACAATTTAGCCTGTTTTAAGTTTAAAAATGAGATTTTTACAGTGTGATAAATAGACCTTTGGTTTTATTCTCATAGGGGAGAGAAGACTGGGAGGAGGACACTCCAGGGAGCACATGCACCCCACAACTTCCAAGCAACCCCAAACTCCCAAAGATCCACAACCGAAAGATGTGCAGGAAGTTGAGGTGGAGGAAGGAGAAGTGCAGGAAGGAGAGGTGGATGACGTTGTGGATCTGGTCACCACATTAGGTCAGTATCTGTCACCACAGCTTAAGGTAAGCGAGGTAGGCCTGCAGAGTTTTATTAATTTTTTTTTATGGTTTTTAGGGGATGGAAATGTTGTGAAGGATAGCACACCGTTCTCTGCTGACAGTGCCCTCCGCCTCATCCAGCAAGTGATGGAATGTAGCACGGAACTGGACCTAATTAAACAAAGAATCCATGTGATGGAACAAACATTTAAAGACATTCTCGATGTTTTGGGGAGAATTCAATAAGCCATCCAAACACATTTGTTTTTACATGTTTGTTTTTATATTTTTACTAATTTTTTGAGTAACAAAGCAGCCAAAAATTGAATATGCACACAGTGTGTGAACATGTGCTATCTGCCATCAGGGGATATCCATGTACGTCTTTTGTGGGTGCAACCCCTTCCTCGTATCAAAAGTCGGTGAACTGAGGAAGGGGTTGCACCCCCAAAACACATCCATTGATCACCCCTGATGGCAGATAGCACATGTTGACAATAGGGATCAGGATTGTAAACTTCCTATTTGCAAAAAAGTAAAAATGTGTGCATATTGAATTTTTGGCTGGGCAAGGGGTGGCAGGACCCCATATTAGGACGGGCACATAGAGACATAGTTTGTGTAACTGAATGTCTCAGATTGCTCAGAGGTATCCAATGTTGTCATTTTAGAAATGCAAGTGGTATTTTTGTATTTTCATAAGCCAAAATTTGACGGGTTGTGGTCAGGCCAACCCCAAAGTAAAACAAAAAAAAATGTGCAGAGAGTAAAATATTTGACCACAAACAACGTGTAGCTTCTTTTTATAATACACTCTAAGCTTATTTGGTTCTTTTGTAAGGTAACATAGTGAAATTGGTTGTTATTTACTAAAGTAAAATACACTTGCCACTACAAATGCACAAAGACAAACTAGGAGACAGGAAAGAACAAATAATTAAAGGTTTAAACAAGATTTTTATTGGGATACTTAGACATAGGCTGGCATAGGAATTGCCCCCCTACCCGTGAAATACTCCATGTATTTGTCCCGAACCACACGGGCATTTTGGGGGGGCAAGCCAAGACGGGCAGATTCCAGGCCCGGAAGGGGATTTGCAGGGGAAAGTCCAGCCTCTGGCAAAACTGAGGCCATATATGAATTCGCTTTGCGGCAAAGAAAATTGTGTAGCACACAGCAGCATAACACTACATAGTTTATTTTGTAGTCCGCCAAGTGGATGGAAGTCATAAAAAGGCGGAACCGGCTGGCCATTATGCCGAAGGCATTTTCAACGACTCTTCGGGCCCTGGCCAGCCGGTAATTGAACACACTCTTCTCTGGGGTCAGGGTCCTCTGTGGAAATGGCCTCATAAGATGCCGTCCGAGTCCGAAGGCTTCATCAGCCAAGAAAACAAAGGGGAGTCCTTCAATATTCCCTGCATCCGGTGGCAATGCAAGGTCGTCACTCTGGAGACGGAGGGCAAACTCCGTCTGGATGAAGGATCCCCCATCGGACATCCGGCCATTCTTCCCTACATCAACATAGAGGAATTCATACCGTGCTGACACCACCGCCATCAGCACAATGCTATGAAACCCCTTGTAGTTGTAGTAGTAGGATCCAGAACGGGGTGGCGGCACGATGCGGACGTGCTTCCCGTCTATGGCACCACCGCAGTTGGGGAAGTCCCACCGCGTGGCAAACTCTGATGCCACAGTCTGCCATTCCTGTGGCGTTGAAGGAAGCTGTGGAGTGAAACAAGATGAAATAATATTAGAAAAACAAAGGCATACATTACAAGCAAATTCAAGACCAAAAAATTAGAGACCAACATCAATCTAATTATACGTTTATTAAGGTGTTTAAAAAAAGTATAATGGAAGGCTCATTTATCATATTCATCACCCCCTCTGATGGGCCATTACTAAATTATTTTGGGGGGGGGAGATGTGTTTGGCCACAGGATAGCATTGCAGTGGCGGTGCGTCCAGAGTGGGCGCTGGAGCACTGTCCCCTCTCTCCTGTGCCCATCACTCAGAACAATACATAGGTTCATGCGTTGCATGAACCTATGTATTGTCTATGCCGCACACTATTCAGGTGGATGGCCTCTTGTAAAGCGACCGACATATGATTAATTGCGTCATTTAGGGGGTTAAAATTGCAGAGCAGAAACAGGTATTAAAAAAGTCTTGCAAATTACAACCTGAGGGATGTAATTGGCTTCCTCAAAGAAAAATCGGGGACGCAAGGAGGGGGCATTCCTTGTGTAAACACTGACAGGCAGCTCTGGCAATCATGTTCACCAAGTCTGTTTAATGGTAACATGATTGGCTGATGCAACATGAAGGGAAGGAGAAGACATCAAGGACAGAAGAAGGATGGCGCTGACCACAAGAAGGTAAGTGCAGGGCTGGGGGGAAACTGGCTGCAATAGAGGGGACTAAATGGCTGCATTGGAGGGAACAAAATGGCTGCATTAGAGGGGACAACTGGGGGCGTTTATTAGGCAACAGAGCAAAAAAGGAGGAAGTTTATTTCCGAAATTGGGGTTGTAACCCCCCAACATTTGGAGCAACAGGCGCCCCTGCTGGAAAAGTTAGTGAGGGGAAATATTTAGGGAGGATAAAAAAGGGGCATTTAAAAACTTCCAGCATGCATGGGGACAAAGGGGACATTCTCAGCATATTACAATCATGGTAATTAGGAAAGGATGAAAGAAATACAATACATTAGCATACATGTAATACATAAAATGTGATGTGAAGGGAGAAAACTTACCCTAATATAGTCCTCCTGCAGGACTTGTATAATAGCAGAACAGGTGTCTGGGATTATGAGGCCCAGAGCCTGGGGGGAGATGCCTGTGGTGAACTTCAAGTCCTGAAGACTTCTCCCTGTCGCCAGGTAACGCAACGTGGCGATGAGCCTCTGCTCAGCACTGATGGCTTCCCGCATAACGGTGTCCTGCCTGGTAATATAGGGGGACACCAAAGCCAACAGTTCCTGAAAAACGGGGTCAGACATCCTCAGAAAATTCCTGTAGTCCTCAGGATTATTCTCGACGATCTCCCGCAGCAGAGGCATGTGGCAGAATTGGTCCCGCTGGAGCAACCAATTCTTGGTCCATGAACTCCTCCTCACACCATTCATGGACTGGTCTTGGTCCAAAACAAGCAGACCAACACCAAGCGCACGCACAGCACGAACTCGACGACGAGAACGTCCAGGCGACATGGCTAGGAAACGGTCGTCTAATCAGAACGTACAGAACAGAACGCACTTTAGAACAGCAAGGCCTATGAATAACGAACTGAAATTCAGAAACGAACAGGCAAGAACGCACTGTAAAACAGATACGACCTGCCTAGACGCCCTGAAAGTCAAGATACGAACCCACAAGCACAAACTGAACGGCAGAAAACGATCTGAAAAGTACGAAGACTGAAAAGCGCGAATCGTCTCTTCCCAAACTTTTACTTCACACGCGGTAACACGAGATCAGCAAAAGCAGCCCAAGGGGTGGCGCCAAGAAAAAAGATCTTCCCCTTTATAGTGCCGTCGTACGTGCTGGACGTGAGCGCAGAGAACCACGAGGAAATTGGGAAATGACAGTGTGTACGCATAGAAAGCTTGACGAGAAAATCGACAAGCTTAACAAGAATCTCGTCGAAAAAAACGACGTGTTTTTTACGACGAGAAAATCGGTCGTGTGTACGAGGCCTTAGTCTAGGGATTTCTCTATTATCACAATCTAGCAGTATTGCATGGGTAACCTCTTTGCATAAAGGCAACACACTGATAGCAAGAGATAAAATATAATGTTTCTTTACTTTGGGTAAAAGGCATAGGGTTAACACATAACACATATATATATCTGCAGAGTACTGCAGCAGAAAATCTAACATGGGAGATTACCCACCAAGTACTGCTATCTCTATCTATGTGCCCTTTTGGCCCAGCAACTTAAGCTCTAACTACAGATCAGGCCTGATCCAGATTTTAACTCAGTCTCTAGAAGAACAGTTTCTTTGCATGCAACTTGACTGGTGGTGCACAACGGGAACAGTAATTTGTATCCAAAGGGTAGAAAAAACGAAAAGGGCAGAATGACCCCTCACAGGAGACTACTCAACTCAGTTCCGCCACTAGTCTCCTGCGCAGTGTTGCCAACCCCCTGAAGTGAAATTTACTGGCAAGGATGCCAAAATTTCTGTACGGCACCAATTTCTTACTGGCAAAAATCATGACAATTACTGGCAGGGCCGCATTTTTTACTGGCGCTGCAAAAAAAGTACCTACAATTACTGTTTTTAGTGCTAAACAGTGCAAATATCAATATTTGAACTATAAACACACAGCTAATGCTAATATCAATGTGTTTAAGTTAAACAAAAGTAAAAAAACATTTTTCTCAATTCACATGAAGGTTAGGTTACTATAACCCAGCCAGCACAGAGTTCCCTCTTACATCAGAGTCTGCAGGGATCCCCCTTACAGTGCAAGGGAACTCTTATGTAAAGGGGAACGCTGCAGATCATGATGTAAGGGGGAACTCTGATGTGGAGGGGGGCTCTGGTGAATAGAGACCACCTTCCACAGAGTGAATACACTAAGGTAAGGGGGGGTACTAATATAGGGGGGGACCTTTTATATCAGTGCCCCCTTACATTATTGTATTCACTCCCCTCCTTAGATCAGTGCCCCCCCCCTCAGACTGGCCTGGCGGCGCTGTCACTGACCTGCTCTCAGGTGCACAGTGCGGGGCTCAGTCAGACGGCTCCAGCTTGGCGGCTCTGACCTCCTCTCCACAGTCCACGTGTCCGTTTCTTCCTGGGCCGTAACCCCCATCCCGGCGCTCCCAATCTTGACATCTTTCTAGGATCCCTTCAGAGACTGCAGACATAAAAGACAGGAGAGGGTCAGAGGCTGCGGACACGATACAGGAGATGGACAGAGGCTGCGGACACACTACAGGAGGGGGACAGAGGCTGCGGACACACTACAGGAGGGGGACAGAGGCTGCGGACACGATACAGGAGGGGGACAGAGGCTGCGGACACGACACAGGAGGGGGACAGAGGCTGCGGACACGACACAGGAGGGGGACAGAGGCTGCGGACACGACACAGGAGGGGGACAGAGGCTGCGGACACGGCACAGGAGGGGGACAGAGGCTGCGGACACGACACAGGAGGGGGACAGAGGCTGCGGACACGACACAGGAGGGGGACAGAGGCTGCGGACACGGCACAGGAGGGGGACAGAGGCTGCGGACATGACACAGGAGGGGGACAGAGGCTGCGGACACGGCACAGGAGGGGGACAGAGGCTGCGGACATGACACAGGAGGGGGACAGAGGCTGCGGACCAGACACAGGAGGGGGACAGAGGCTGCGGACACGACACAGGAGGGGGACAGAGGCTGCGGACACGACACAGGAGGGGGACAGAGGCTGCGGACACGACACAGGAGGGGGACAGAGGCTGCGGACACGACACAGGAGGGGGACAGAGGCTGCGGACACGACACAGGAGGGGGACAGAGGCTGCGGACACGACACAGGAGGGGGACAGAGGCTGCGGACACGACACAGGAGGGGGACAGAGGCTGCGGACACGACACAGGAGGGGGACAGAGGCTGCGGACACGACACAGGAGGGGGACAGAGGCTGCGGACACGACACAGGAGGGGGAAAGAGGCTGCGGACACGACACAGGAGGGGGACAGAGGCTGCGGACACGACACAGGAGGGGGAAAGAGGCTGCGGACATGACACAGGAGGGGGACAGAGGCTGCAGACATGACACAGGAGGGGGACAGAGGCTGCGGACATGACACAGGAGGGGGACAGAGGCTGCGGACATGACACAGGAGAGGGACAGAGGCTGCGGACATGACACAGGAGGGGGACAGAGGCTGCGGACACGACACAGGAGGGGGACAGAGGCTGCGGACACGACACAGGAGGGGGACAGAGGCTGCGGACACGACACAGGAGGGGGACAGAGGCTGCGGACATGACACAGGAGGGGGACAGAGGCTGCGGACATGACACAGGAGGGGGACAGAGGCTGCGGACATGACACAGGAGGGGGACAGAGGCTGCGGACATGATAGGGTCCTCGTTACCCCCTCAGTGGCCTCCTCCTCTGTCCACCATCATATAACTTCTCCTCCACATCATCAGTATGCTGTGTCCTCCTTCTGTGCCCTTTTCACCTCTCCACAGGTCAGGGCAGCACTGACCTGTGGAGAGGTGAAAAGGGCACAGAAGGAGGACACAGCATACTGATGAGATGTGGAGGAGAAGTTATATGCTGGTAGACAGAGAGAGCACATCAGTCTCTGTCCCTCCCCTGCATGCCATGGCCGCTTCACCCTCCAGCGCTCCCACTCCCAGCGCAGTCCTCCTCCTCCTTCATATCTCCTCCTCCTCACCCTCTTCACCCCTGCTCGGCCGAGTCCTCCTCTCCTCCTACGGCGACTGCGAGTGCACCACTGTAGCCCGCCCCGCGAGCACTCCCGTCCTGGCTGAAAGTATATTCAAAAATGGCGCCGGGAAGCACCATTACGTTACTGCGCATGCGCCGCTTGGCTGAACGCATACGAGCTTTCCCGAGCCCGGCCGGCTTCGGAACGGTGCATGCGCAGTTGCTTGGTCGGCTCGCGGCCATCTTTTTTATGGGCAGCCAATGCCCACAACGGACTTTACGTACACCCCAAAAAGGGGGTTAAATTTACGTGCTGTACGTAAATTAACGTACGGTTGGCAACACTGCTCCTGCGGGACAGTAAAGTAGAACCTGGAGGGCCAAGGCAGTCTCTAGGCCTAGTCAAAGTACTGTTTATATGAATGAGCAGGTGCTCGCTCACCACTCCGGACGCGATCCCAGTCCGGGACTTCCACCTACTGTGTCTCCGCACACAGTGTTCGCAACGACCGGGTCTCCGGTCCAACTGATGTCCAAACTCGACAAAGTCAGGTGCCACTCAGGCTCCGCTGTGGGGTGGAAGGCTCTCTGGAAGTTGTGCAAGGCCCTGGCTTCCGGCCCTGCACTGCAGCAGATCCGCACAGGAAGACCTGTTGATTGCAGCGCGGTGTCCAAAGAGGCCGAGCTCAGCCTCGCCCTCTTCCTATATAGCCCCTCCCACGAGTCTCTGTTCTGGAGCAATGCACCCTGGGTGCTGCAAGATGTACTGGGAGATGTAGTCTCTCTGTATTAAAGGGGAATACCCCGCTACATATGGATGTAATAAAATGATGTTTTTTTTTTTTATATAAACTCGCAAGCTAATTATTTATAGTTGCTTTTAAAGTGGATGTAAACCCAACCACACAACTTGCACCTACAGGTAAGCCTAGATTAAGGCTTACCTGTAGGTGCAAGAAATATCTCCTTAACCTACACGGTTAAGGAGATATTTGCTGTAAAGCACAGCACCGATGACGTCGCGCGCATGCGCAGTAGCGGGCCGGCATCGTTGCCGGTTTTCTGAATGGATCTTGCCGGCCCGAGCGTGCATGCGCGTGACGTCATCGCCGCTCTGGGCCAATCACAGGGGGGGAAGGCACAGAGGAGAACTTCGGGGGCTTCGATCTCAGGTAAGTCGATCATAATGAGCTAGTATGCTATGTATACTAGCTCATTATGACATTCTCTTGCAGGGTTCATTAAAAAAAAAAAAAAAAAAATGAATGAGGGTTTACTTCCTCTTTAAAGTCCCATATAGTATTTGGGGGTTACTACCTTTTTCTTCCATTTAAAATAGGGATGTTGGCAACATATTGATGGCTTTCTCTGGTGATTCTCCTCTACCCTGGGGAGGTGATCGGGATTATTTTGGTATTTTTACACACACTATGATTGCTTATAACTGTGAATTTTATAGTTATAAGCAACCATTTATTCTGAATGAAAACTATTCATTGTGTGTACCATGTGATCAATCGCAGAGCTCATCACAATAGTACACAATGAATGGCATGAATCAAAGCCTGTAGAACTGTTATGTGATCTGCTGTCATTGGCGGAAAGCGATCACAGGGTACCAGCAGCGGGGCCGGTACAGTGATCTGTCATTGGCCATCTCCCGTGGACAGCGGCGGGTGACAGATCGCGCCCGGAACACGGCCCGTTAGACGTGATCCTGGGATAATAGGGCTCTAATAGCTGGGTAATTTTTATTCTATGATATAACCTTCACCCTTGTCCCGTCCTTGTCCCCCTTCAATAATCCCCATCAGTAAAGTTTCTCCAGGACTGAATCCTGTGACCGGGTACTATGAGCAAAGCACAAACAGTAATTCTGAATGGTATTCAACTTGTTTAGACTTTTCTTTTTTTGACAAGTTAATAAATTGTGATGAAGACACAGCGGGAGATCCGCGTAATTCAGAAAACACAGAGCACTCCATTGTTCTATAACAGAAGGACGGGGGATGGAGGCCAGACATATTGTTGGGGGTGAAAGTCCGGGGCCAGCGTAGAGGCGGGGGACAGACTATGTTAAAGCGGAACTCCGGGAAAAATACACAAATGATATACATATAAAAGGAGCTGTACCTGCCAAATTATTTGTATTTTTGTCTACCCAGCCCTGTGATTTACACAGCTCCGCCAAACAGCACGGCCCTGTCTGGCATGAGAGATCTGATTTTTTTAACCACTTACAGACCGGAAGATTTGCCCCCTTAATGACCAGGCCATTTTTTTGGGATTCGGCACCGAGTCACTTTAACTGACAATTGCGCAGCCATGCGACGCTGTACCAAAACAAAATTGACGTCCTTTTTTCCCCCATAAATAGAGCTTTCTTTTGGTGGTATTTGATCATCTCTGCGGTTTTTATTTTTTGCGCTATAAACAAAAAAAGACCGACAATTATAAAAAAAACAATATTTTTCACTTTTTATCCCAAAATTTAAAAAAAAAATACGAATTTCTTCCTCAGTTTAGGTCAATACGTATTCTTCTACATATTTTTGGTAAAAGTATATTGATTGGGTTGCCCAAAAGTTATAGCGTCTACAAAATAGGGGATAGACTTATGGTATTTTTATTATTATTATTTTTTTTTACTAGTAATGGCGGCGATCTGTGATTTTTAGTAGGACTGTGACATTGCGGCGGACAGATCGGATGCTTTTGACACTATTTTGGGACCAGTGACATTTATACAGCAATCAGTGCTATAAAAATGCACTGATTATTGTATAAATGACACTGGCAGGGAAGGGGTTAACACTAGGGGGCGATCAAGGGGTTAACTGTGTTCCCTAGGAGATGTTTCTAACTGTGGGAGGAGGGGACTGACTGGAGGAGGAGAGAGATCGCTGTTCCTGATCACTTAGGAACAGCAGATCTCTCTCTCCTCCCCTGTCAGAATTCTGGCTCTCTTTCCCACGATCGCGGATGGCCGCCGGCCACGTGCATCGAGTCCCCCACCGTTCAGCGGGCATGTGCGCGCCTGCTATGGCTCTAAAAGGAGCCGACATACAGCTACGGCGATTTGCGGGAACGAGCCGACCTGCCGCAGCATAATGACGGCGGATGGTCGGCAAGTGGTTAAAGAATATCTAAGGCCAAACCATTTTTTTTATTTGAATAGAGAGATGGGTTAAAACTAGGGTTGTCCCGATACCACTTTTTTAAGACCGAGTACAAGTACCGATACTTTTTTCCAAGTACTCGCCGATACCGAATACCGATACTTTTTTTTTATCTCTTTTAAAAAAAAAAAAATTTTTTTTTTTACAATTTTTTTTTTTTTTTTTACAATTTTTTTTATTTATTTATTGATTGATTTTTTATAATGTTTTCTTTTTTTAAGGGGTGGGGGGTGGACAGTGTCAGTGTGTTTTTTCTTCTATTTTATTTTATTTATTTTTTACAATTCATTTCTTTATTATTTATTTTTTTATTAAATTTTTTATTTTTTTATCAGCCCTGTTGGGGGGCTTTGGTGAGATATCAGGGGTCTTAACAGACCTCTGACATCTCCCCTTTGAGACAGGGAAAGGGACTAGGGACAGATTCCCCAAGTCCCTTTCTCAGCACCCTCTGCTGCGCTGAAAATGAATGGAGAGAAGACCGCGGCTTCTCTTCATTCATAAACTAAAACATTGTAAACACAGTTTACGATGTTTCAGTTATGTGAATGGACAGAGTCAGTGATCACTGACTCTGTACATTCCGAACGGTAAGGAGCCAGAGTTACCGGCTCCTACCTCCGCTCTCCATCCTGACAGATCGAGGGGGTGGAGGAGGAGAACAGAGGGGGATGGCAGCACGGAGGAGGACACTGATTGGGATGGCAGCACGGAGGGGGACACCTATTGGGACGGCGGCACGGAGGAGGACACTGATTGGGATGGCAGCACGGAGGGGGACACCTATTGGGACGGCGGCACGGAGGAGGACACTGATTGAGATGGCAGCACGGAGGGGGACACCTATTGGGACGGCGGCACGGAGGAGGACACTGATTGAGATGGCAGCACGGAGGGGGACACCTATTGGGACGGCGGCACGGAGGAGGACACTGATTGAGATGGCAGCACGGAGGGGGACACCTATTGGGACGGCGGCACGGAGGAGGACACTGATTGAGATGGCAGCACGGAGGGGGACACCTATTGGGACGGCGGCACGGAGGAGGACACTGATTGAGATGGCAGCACGGAGGGGGACACCTATTGGGATGGCGGCACGGAGGAGGACACTGATTGGGATGGCAAGTATCGGGTGAAGCATCGGGAGCATTTGCCCGAGTACAAGTACTCAGGCAAATGCTCGGTATCGGTGCCGATACCGATACTAGTATCGGGACATCCCTAGTTAAAACTTTTGTAAGGAGTTAGAATTTTTGCCCATTTGTGTCTCATTGGGAAAACTTTTCCCTTCTTGTCCTGTAGATTCAATAGGAAGTGAAAAGATAGCTTTCCAATGTGAAGGAAACCCCCGGTAGAGAGGTGTCATGGAAACAAGTGTCCCCATTGGGAGGTTTATCTTCTTTTTATGTTCTGGTGACAACTCATAATTTTGGATAGACGCTCACTTTTATTCCCGGTGATCAGCAACGAATCTGCTTATCGGGGACACAGACAGCAATAAAAACCTGACAAAGGTTCTAAGCCCTCAACACTAAGTGTAAAAAAAAAGTTTGTCTTTATGTATATTTTAGGTAACCCTTACAGCTCTTGTCTGTCCCCCAGCCTGTGACTGTACGGTAGGTGCCGATCTATGGAGAGAGGAGGGGAGTACAGTAGGTGGTGGTCTATGGAGAGAGGAGGGGGAGTACAGTAGGTGGTGGTCTATGGAGAGAGGAGGGGGAGTACAGTAGGTGGTGGTCTATGGAGAGAGGAGGGGGAGTACAGTAGGTGGTGGTCTATGGAGAGAGGAGGGGGAGTACAGTAGGTGGTGGTCTATGGAGAGAGGGGGGGAGTACAGTAGGTGGTGATCTATGGAGAGAGGGGGGGAGTACAGTAGGTGGTGATCTATGGAGAGAGGGGGGGAGTACAGTAGGTGGTGATCTATGGAGAGAGGAGGGGAGTACAGTAGGTGGTGATCTATGGAGAGAGGAGGGGAGTACAGTAGGTGGTGGTCTATGGAGAGAGGAGGGGAGTACAGTAGGTGGTGGTCTATGGAGAGAGGAGGGGAGTACAGTAGGTGGTGGTCTATGGAGAGAGGAGGGGAGTACAGTAGGTGGTGGTCTATGGAGAGAGGAGGGGAGTACAGTAGGTGGTGGTCTATGGAGAGAGGAGGGGAGTACAGTAGGTGGTGGTCTATGGAGAGAGGAGGGGAGTACAGTAGGTGGTGGTCTATGGAGAGAGGAGGGGAGTACAGTAGGTGGTGGTCTATGGAGAGAGGAGGGGAGTACAGTAGGTGGTGGTCTATGGAGAGAGGGGGGGAGTACAGTAGGTGGTGATCTATGGAGAGAGGGGGGGAGTACAGTAGGTGGTGATCTATGGAGAGAGGAGGGGAGTACAGTAGGTGGTGATCTATGGAGAGAGGAGGGGAGTACAGTAGGTGGTGATCTATGGAGAGAGGAGGGGAGTACAGTAGGTGGTGGTCTATGGAGAGAGGAGGGGAGTACAGTAGGTGGTGGTCTATGGAGAGAGGAGGGGAGTACAGTAGGTGGTGGTCTATGGAGAGAGGAGGGGAGTACAGTAGGTGGTGGTCTATGGAGAGAGGAGGGGAGTACAGTAGGTGGTGGTCTATGGAGAGAGGAGGGGAGTACAGTAGGTGGTGGTCTATGGAGAGAGGAGGGGAGTACAGTAGGTGGTGGTCTATGGAGAGAGGAGGGGAGTACAGTAGGTGGTGGTCTATGGAGAGAGGAGGGGAGTACAGTAGGTGGTGGTCTATGGAGAGAGGACGGGAGTACAGTAGGTGGTGGTCTATGGAGAAAGGAGGGGTGTACAGTAGGTGGTGGTCTATGGAGAGAGGAGGGGAGTACAGTAGGTGGTGATCTATGGAGAGAGGAGGGGAGTACAGTAGGTGGTGGTCTGTGGAGAAAGGAGGGGAGTACAGTAGGTGGTGATCTATGGAGAGAGGAGGGGAGTACAGTAGGTGGTGATCTATGGAGAGAGGAGGGGAGTACAGTAGGTGGTGATCTATGGAGAGAGGAGGGGAGTACAGTAGGTGGTGATCTATAGAGAGAGGAGGGGAGTACAGTAGGTGGTGATCTATAGAGAGAGGAGGGGAGTACAGTAGGTGGTGATCTATGGAGAGAGGAGGGGAGTACAGTAGGTGGTGGTCTATGGAGAGAGGAGGGGAGTACAGTAGGTGGTGGTCTATGGAGAGAGGAGGGGAGTACAGTAGGTGGTGGTCTATGGAGAGAGGAGGGGAGTACAGTAGGTGGTGGTCTATGGAGAGAGGACGGGAGTACAGTAGGTGGTGGTCTATGGAGAGAGGACGGGAGTACAGTAGGTGGTGGTCTATGGAGAGAGGAGGGGAGTACAGTAGGTGGGTCTATGGAGAGAGGAGGGGAGTACAGTAGGTGGTGGTCTATGGAGAGAGGAGGGGAGTACAGTAGGTGGTGGTCTATGGAGAGAGGAGGGGAGTACAGTAGGTGGTGGTCTATGGAGAGAGGAGGGGAGTACAGTAGGTGGTGGTCTGTGGAGAAAGGAGGGGAGTACAGTAGGTGGTGATCTATGGAGAGAGGAGGGGAGTACAGTAGGTGGTGATCTATGGAGAGAGGAGGGGAGTACAGTAGGTGGTGATCTATAGAGAGAGGAGGGGAGTACAGTAGGTGGTGATCTATAGAGAGAGGAGGGGAGTACAGTAGGTGGTGATCTATAGAGAGAGGAGGGGAGTATAGTAGGTGGTGGTCTATGGAGAGAGGAGGGGAGTACAGTAGGTGGTGGTCTATGGAGAGAGGAGGGGAGTACAGTAGGTGGTGGTCTATGGAGAGAGGACGGGAGTACAGTAGGTGGTGGTCTATGGAGAGAGGACGGGAGTACAGTAGGTGGTGGTCTATGGAAAAAGGAGGGGTGTACAGTAGGTGGTGGTCTATGGAGAAAGGAGGGGAGTACAGTAGGTGGTGGTCTATGGAGAAAGGAGGGGAGTACAGTAGGTGGTGGTCTAAGGAGAGAGGAGGGGAGTACAGTAGGTGGTGGTCTATGGAGAGAGGAGGGGAGTACAGTAGGTGGTGGTCTATGGAGAGAGGAGGGGAGTACAGTAGGTGGTGGTCTATGGAGAGAGGAGGGGAAGTACAGTAGGTGGTGGTCTATAGAGAGAGGAGGGGAAGTACAGTAGGTAGAGGTCTATAAAGAGGGGGGTACAGTAGGTGGTCTATAAAGAGGGGGAGTACAGTAGATGGTCTATGGAGGGAGGAGAGAAAGTACAGTAGGTACCGATGTTTGGAGGGAGAAAGGGAAGTGCAGTAGGTGGTGGTCTATGGAGGGAGAAAGGGAAGTGCAGTAGGCGGTGGTCTATGGAGGGAGAAAGGTGTATGTGAAAAGTGTGCTGTCAATTTGTATTCAGCCCCCTTTACTCTGATACCCCTAACTAAAATCTAGTGGAACCAACTGCCTTCAGAAGTCACCTAATTAGTAAATAGAGTCCACCTGTGTGTAATTTAATATCAGTATAAATACAGCTGTTCTGTGAAGCCCTCAGAGGTTTGTTAGAGAACCTTAGTAAACAAACCGCATCATGAAGGCCAAGGAACACACCAGACAGGTCAGAGATAAAGTTGTGGAGAAGTATAAATCAGGGTTTGGTTATAAAAAAATATCCCAAGCTTTGAACATCTCACAGAGCTCTGTTCAATCCATCATCAGAAAATGGAAAGAGTATGGCACAACTGCCAACCTACCAAGACATGGCCGTCCTCCTAAACTGACAGGCCGGGCAAGGAGAGCATTAATCAGAGAAGCAGCCAAGAGGCCCATGGTAACTCTGGAGGAGCTGCAGAGATCCACAGCAACTATTAGTCGTACACTTCACAAATCTGCCCTTTATGGAAGAATGGCAAGAAGAAAGCCATAAGAAGTCCCGTTTGCAGTTTGTGAGAAGCCATGTGGGGGACACAGCAAACATGGAAGAAGGTGCTCTGGTCAGATGAGACCAAAACTGAACTTTTTGGTCTAAAAGCAAAACACTATGTGTGGCGGAAATCTAACACTGCACATCACCCTGAACACACCATCCCCACCGTGAAATATGGTGGTGGCAGCATCATGTGGTGGGGATGCTTTTCTTCAGCAGGGACAGGGAAGCTGGTCAGAGTTGATGGGAAGATGGATGGAGCCAAATACAGGGCAATCTTAGAAGAAAACCTGTTATGCCCTGTACACACGACCGGATTGTCCGTCGGAATAAAGTCTGATGGTTTTTCCGACGGAATTCCGCTCAAGCTGTCTTGCATACACACGGTCACACTAAAATCCCACCGTCAAAAACACAGTGACGTACAACACTACGACGAGCCGAGAAAAATGAAGTGCAATGCTTCCGAGCATGCGTCGACTTGATTCTGAGCATGCGTGGTTTTAAGTCCGTCAGAATTGCATCCAGACAAACTGATTTTCCGATAGAAATTTTTGTCCGTCGTAAAAATAGAGAACATGTTCTCTATCTATGTCCGTCGGAATTTCCGAAAGAAAGAGTCCGGAGGGGCATACACAAGGTCGGAATATCCGATGAAAAGAGCCCGTCTGACTTTTTCCATCGGAAATTCTGGTCGTGTGTACAAGGCATTAGAGTCTGCAAAAGACCCTAAACATACAGCCAGAGCTACAATGGAATGGTTTAGATCAAAGCATATTCATGTGTTAGAATGGCCCAGTCACAGTCCAGACCTAAATCACATTGAGAATCTGTGGCAAGATTTGAAAATTGCTGTTCACAGACACTCTCCATCCAATCTGACAGAACTTGAGATATTTTGTAAAGAAGAATGGGCAAAAATGTCCCTCTCTAGATGTGCAAAGCTGGTAGAGACATCCCTAAAAAGACTTGCAGCTGTAATTGCAGTGAAAGGCGGTTCTACAAAGTATTGACTCCGGGGGGCGCCATACAAATGTACCCCCCACACTTTTCACATATTTATTTATTTGTAAAAAAAAAATTGAAAATTATTTATCATTTTCCTTCCACTTCAGAATTATGTGCCACTTTGTGTTGGTCTATCACATAAAATCCCAATAAAATATACACAACATATAAAAAAAA
The DNA here is from genome assembly GCA_029206835.1 of Rana muscosa. Taxonomy (NCBI): domain Eukaryota; kingdom Metazoa; phylum Chordata; class Amphibia; order Anura; family Ranidae; genus Rana; species Rana muscosa. The sequence continues at coordinate 41,740,354 of CM055117.1, read as the reverse complement.
AATATATATATATATATATATATATATATATATATATATATATATATATATATATATATAACACACACACACAACATAAAATCCCAATAAAATACATTTACGTTTTTTGGTTGTAACATGACAAAATGTGGAAAATTTCAAGGGGTATGAATACTTTTTCAAGGCATTTTACTTGTCTTCCCTTCAGCTCTGGAGCATAAAACATTTAGCCTTACTATAGAGAGAACGATCCTTGCCCCAGCTTTGCCTAGGACCGCCAGAAGAGGGAGAGTCCCAAGCTCAATTTTCCAGCAACCTGGAGTTAGGTGGGGGCTTACACTGGGATTTCTCAGAGGGCGCTCTAGCGGGCAAAAAATCCACCCATCACCGTAAAAATGACTATGAAAGTCTTGACCCACCACCAGGTTGGAGAATACGTTGAGCCAAGGACTCTCTCCCTCCTTGTGGTCCTTGTGTATGGACCATCCCATCACCTCCTGAGGTCCTCTGGTCCAACTTTTGCCCTTACAGGAACCCTTTAGCCTCATACATACAATCGGATATCCTATGGATTCTAATTCGATGGTTTTGTCCATCGGAAATCCGATGAAACTGTCTTCCATCAGTCTTGCCTACACACCATCAGTCAAAAAACCGACCGTTCCAAACGCCGTGACGTAAAACACTCTGATGAGCCGAGAAAAATGAAGTTCAATGCTTCTGAGCATGCGTCGACTTGATTCTGAGCATGCGTGGGTTTTTTATCCGATGGACTTGCCCATAGACGATCAGAGATTTCTATCGGTTTTCTTATCCATCGCAAAAATTTAAAACATGTTCTATTTTTTAAAACTGATGGAAAAAAGACCGATGGGTCCCATACACCAGAGGTCGTCAACCCCCGGTCCGCGGCCCAAAGCCGGGCCGTACCGCCTCTCTAGCCGGGCCGCAACGCAAATGACACTGTCCGTGCCATACCGCCGCTATAGCCGGGCCATGGAGGAGACCGTCAGCGATGCAGCTGCCCGAGCAGAGAGATGACACCATCTCTCTGCGCTACGCAGAGGCGCGCCGCTGTCCCGCCCTAACATACGGCGCTGCAAGGCTACGCTACGCTACACAGAGGCACGGCCGGCCAATGAGTGAGAGAGAGAGAGAATTACCTCATCTCTCCGCCCACCCTCGCTATGTACCGGCTCAATGCATTCCCGCAATCTCTAACGGCTCCCCCTCACTTTCCTGTGCTGAGACTGTAAGTACAGTGGGCACTGCAGAGGGACTTGTATATTTTTTTTACTGGGACATTTAATGATTTTTTTATACTGGGACATTTAATGATGATTTTTTTTTATACTGGGACATTTAATGATGATTTTTTTTATACTGGGACATTTAATAATATTTTTACACTGGGACATTTAGGGCCGGTTCACACTGCAGCAATGTCAGAGTTCGGATGTGATTCGCACCGCACCGCACTGCAGTGCACATCACATGCGATCTCTGTGCGATTTCAGCCATACAAATCGTATGGCTGAAATTGCATCAAACTCGCACAGGACCATTTTTTTTGTCCGCAGCAGAATCGGATCGCATGGGTGTTCACACCCATGCGATCCGATTCCTGTCAGAGTTTGCAGATCGCACTGCGATATACGAACTGATTTGGGGGTGTCGTTAACTTTTAACTGACACTCCCAGCAGTTCACATAGGGCAATGTGAACTGCCACCGGAAAACCTGCGATGCGGGAACCCGCAGTGGATTCGCAGGGTTCCCGCACCGCAGCAGTGTGAACCGACCCACACATCGTGATTCGTCCCCCCCTACTACCGGGCCTTGGAAAAATATTCTTCCACAAAACCGGTCCTTGGTGCCAAAAAGGTTGGGGACCACTGCCATACACGATCGGTTTGTCTGATGAAAACAATCCATCGGACGGTTTTCATCGGTTAAACCGATCGTGTGTACAGGGCTTTAGACTACACGAGCCTGTTTGGCACAATGGAGGGTAGAACCACTGAAAATGTACACCCGCTTTGACCTCTGAGAACCGTGGAAACTGCCAGATGTCAGACTATTTCCCAGTCCCACAAAAAATATCTCTGAAATTAAATCCTTAAAAGGGGTTGAAAAAGGTTTGTTTTTTTATTTTCTAAATAGGTTCCTTTAACCACCTCGCGCCCGCCGTACGAGAATATACGGCCGCAAGGTGGTTGTCAAATGCCGGGAGGCCGTTATTATACGGCCTCCTCTATTTGTCCACTGGGGGGCGCGCGAGCGCCGCCGGCGGCGCGCGCACGTGCCCGGCGCTTCACTGCAATGCCGATGCGCGTGCCTGGCGGCCGCGATGTCCGCCAGGCACCCGCGATCGGCGGTTACAGAGACAAGGACATGGATCTCTGTGTGTAAACACAGAGATCCATGTCCTGTTCCTGTCAGGGAGAGAGGAGACTGATGCTGTGTCCCTTGTACATAGGGACACAGATCGGTCTCCTCCCCCAGTCAGTCCCCTCCCCCCACAGTAAAAATCACTAATAGGGAACACATTTAACCCCTTCCTTGCCCCCTAGTGTTAACCCCTTCCCTGCCAGTCATATTTATACAGTAATGAGTGCATATTTATAGCACTGTTCGCTGTATAAATGTGAATGGTCCCAAATTAGTGTCAAAAGTGTCCGATGTGTCTGCCATAATGTCGCAGTCACAAAAAAAATCACTGATCGCCGCCATTACTAATAATAAAAAAAAAAATTTATAAAAATGCCATAAAACTATCCCCCTATTTTGTAAACGCTATAAGTTTTGCGCAAACCAATCAATAAACGCTGATTGCGATTTTTTTTTTTTACCAAAAATATGTAGAAGAATACGTATCGGCCTAAACTGAGGAAAAAAAAAAAATTGGGATATTTATTATAGCAAAGTGTAAGAAATATTGCTTTTTTTTCAAAATTGTCGCTCTATTTTTGTTTATAGCGCAAAAAATAAAAACCGCAGAGATGATCAAATACCACCAAAAGAAAGCTCTATTTGTACGAAAAAAAGAACTTCAATTTTGTTTGGGAGCCACGTCGCACGACCGCGCAATTATCATTCAAAGCGTGACAGTGCTGAAAGCTGAAATTTCGCCTGGGCAGGAAGGGGGTATATGTGCCCAGTAAGGAAGGGGTTAAAGTAGTTGTAAACCCACTTTGTAAACAAAGACCTACAGGTAAGGCTAGATTAACCACTTGCTTACTGGGCACATAACCCCCTTCCTGCCCAGGCGAAATTTCAGCTTCCGGCACTGCGTCGCTTTGAATGACAATTGCGCGGTCGTGCGACGTGGCTCCCAAACAAAATTGACGTCCTTTTTTTCCCACAAATAGAGCTTTCTTTTGGTGGTATTTGATCACCTCTGCGGTTTTTATTTTTTGCGCTATAAACAAAAAAAGAGCGACGATTTTGAAAAAAAAACAATATTTATTACTTTTTGCTATAATAAATATCCCAATTTTTTTTTAAAAAAGTTTTTTTTTCTCAGTTTAGTCCGATACGTACTCTTCTACATATTTTTGGTCAAAAAAAAAAAATCGCAATAAGCGTTTATTGATTGGTTTGCGCAAAAGTTATAGCGTCTACAAAATAGGGGATAGTTTTATAGCATTTTTATTAATATTTTTTTTTTACTAGTAATGGCGGCGATCAGCGATTTTTATCGTGACTGCGACATTATGGCGGACACATCGGACACTTTTGACACCATTTTGGGACCATTCACATTTATACAGCGAACAGGGCTATAAAAATGCACTGATTACTGTATAAATGTGACTGGCAGGGAAGGGGTTAACTATGTTCCCTATTTGTGATTCTTACTGTGGGGGGAGGGGACTGATTGGGGGAGGAGACCGATCTGTGTCCCTATGAACAAGGGACACAGCATCGGTCTCCTCTCTCCCTGACAGGACGTGGATCTCTGTGTTTACACACAGAGATCCACGTCCTGCTTCTGTAACTGCCGATCGAATGTACCTGGCGGACATCGCGGCCGCCAGGCACGCTCCTCGGCATCACGTGATGCGCGCCGCACAGCTGTTCCCCGCCGCGCGCCCTCGGCGGCGCGCAGCGGGATGTAAACAGAGAAGGACGTCCTGGGGACGTCCTCTCGGCACTTGAGAGCCGCGCTGCAGCCGTCTTTCGGCTATAGCGCGGGTCTCAAGTGGTTAAGGCTTACCTGTAGGTGCAAGAAATATCTCCTAAACCTACACGGTTAAGGAGATATTTGCATTTAAATGCGGCGACGCTGACGTCACGCGCATGCGCATGGGGTTAACCCCATTCACAAATTCGGCTAGGTCGCAACATTCAACGACGTAGCCGAATTCGACGGCTCACACGCGCATGCGCAGAGTCACGTCTTCGCCGCTCCGGCCAATTACAGCGCCGTAGCGGCGCTGTGATTGGCTGGTAAGGCGATACCCGGATGTAACCTTCAAGCTATCGCCGCAGCGATGGATGCGGCTGAAGAGGGAGACGAGGACGGCTTCGGGGGCCCCGATCTAAGGTAAGTGATGCATAATGAGCTAGTATGCTAGTCAGTCATATTAGCTCATTATGCCTTTCTCTTGCAGGAGGTTGTGAAAAAAAAAATAGTGGGTTTACAACCACTTTAAGCTCGTGCATTGTTGGTTCACTTACCTTTTCCTTCAATTTCCCTTCTAAATGTTTTTTTTCTTTGTCTGAATTTCTCACTTCCTGTTCCTCCTCAGTAAGCTTGCCCCCCATCATCGGAGCCATTCTGGCTGGGAGTTATTCAGCGTGCTCGCCCCCTCCCTTGGGACTACATCCCTGCGGGGAGATGTAAGTCAGCCTGCTCGCCCCCTCCCTTGGGACTACATCCCTGCGGGGAGATGCAAGTCAACCTGCTCGCCCCCTCCCTTGGGACTACATCCCTGCGGGGAGATATAAGTCAGCCTCCTCGCCCCCCTCCCTTGGGACTGCATCCCTGCGGGGAGATGTAAGTCAGCCTGCTCGCTCCCTCCCTTGGGACTACATCCCTGCAGGGAGATGTAAGTCAACCTGCTCGCCCCCTCCCTTGGGACTACATCCCTGCGGGGAGATGTAAGTCAACCTGCTCGCCCCCCTCCCTTGGGACTACATCCCTGCGGGGAGATGCAAGTCACCCTGTTTGCCCCCTCCCTTGGGACTACATCCCTGTGGGGAGATATAAGTCAGCCTGCTCGCCCCCTCCCTTGGGACTACATCCCTGCGGGGAGATGTAAGTCAGCCTGCTCGCCCCCTCCCTTGGGACTACATCCCTGCGGGGAGATGTAAGTCAACCTGCTCACCCCCTCCCTTGGGACTACGTCCCTGCGGGGAGATGTAAGTCAGCCTGCTCGCCCCCTCCCTTGGGACTACATCCCTGCGGGGAGATATAAGTCAGCCTCCTCGCCCCCTCCCTTGGGACTACATCCCTGCAGGGAGATGTAAGTCAACCTGCTCGCCCCCTCCCTTGGGACTACATCCCTGCGGGGAGATGCAAGTCAACCTGCTCGCCCCCTCCCTTGGGACTACATCCCTGCGGGGAGATGTAAGTCAACCTGCTCGCCCCCTCCCTTGGGACTACATCCCTGCGGGGAGATGCAAGTCACCCTGTTCGCCCCCCCCCCTGGGACTACATCCCTGTGGGGAGATATAAGTCAGCCTGCTCGCCCCCTCCCTTGGGACTACATCCCTGCGGGGAGATGTAAGTCAACCTGCTCACCCCCTCCCTTGGGACTACATCCCTGCGGGGAGATGCAAGTCAGCCTGCTCGCCCCCTCCCTTGGGACTACATCCCTGCGGGGAGATGTAAGTCAGCCTGCTCGCCCCCTCCCTTGGGACTACATCCCTGCAGGGAGATGTAAGTCAACCTGCTCGCCCCCTCCCTTGGGACTACATCCCTGCGGGGAGATGTAAGTCAGCCTGCTCGCCCCCTCCCTTGGGACTACATCCCTGCGGAGAGACGCTACAGCGTCTCCCCGCAGGGATGTAGTCCCAAGGGAGGGGGCGAGCACGCTGACTAACCCCCAGCCAGAACGGCTGGGATGATGGGGGCAAGCTTACTGAGGAGGAACAGGAAGTGAAAAATTCAGACAAACAAAAAAAACATTGAGAAGGGAAATTGAAGGAAAAAAATTCAGACAAACAAAAAAAACATTTAGAAGGGAAATTGAAGGAAAAGGTAAGTGAACCAACAATGCACTAGCCTAAGGCCCGGTTCACATAGGGGCGACTCGTCAGGCGACTCGGTCACCTGACGAGTGACGTCCCGCTCTGTTGAATGGAACCGTTCTAATAGGAGCGACTCAGGTCGCTCCGACTTAGAAAAAGGTTCCTGTACTTCTTTTGGGGGCGACTTGCATTGACTTCTATACAGAAGTCATTATGCAAATCGCCTGAACCGGGCGTCTCAAGTCGTCTTGAGGTCGCGTCGAGGCAGTCACCCCCAAAGTCGTGCCGCCCCCGTGTGAACCGGGCTTCAAGGAACCTATTTAGAAAATAAAAAACAAACCTTTACAACCCCTTTAAAGCCAAATTCCATAGAAAGCAAAAATCCTCCTTGCTGTGGGGCTGTACTGAAAGTTGGCCGATTCCTGCTAAACAGGACAGTTTTTGATCCGTGTGTCCCGGGCTTAAAGTGGAGTTCCACCCTGAAATTTTTTTTTTCCCAAAAATCCTAAAAAAAAAAAAAAAAAAAAAAAAAAAAAAAAAAAATCTAAAAGAAAAAAATTGGACCAAAAAATTCTTTTTGCAATGTAAACTCTGAAAAGTCATGTGAAAGTCGCGTCTTAATGTTATCATTGTGCAACAGTCAAGTCGCATCCAAGCCACACCCATCCAAAGCAGCATCAAAGTCACAATGGAAAACACACAACTTTGGAGTCGCACAAACTTACCAATCATTCGAAGTGGTGGCTGTATTAGTTTTCTTTAGTTTCACCTGGTGATCTTGCCAGTAAGTCTGTTATTTTTCAGCCAAGTCCAAGCTGTTCAGCAACAATGGCAGTTGTGGCTCATTGACATGTGTGGGTAAAGGGTGGTAAAACCAAAGCTCAACAGCCCCCTGGAACAAGGGTATGCAGCCGCTCAGGGCTGTACATATGCAAAAATTAAACAGCACGTTACATTCTCCGAGGGCTACATGGAAGTCTATGGTGGTGTGGCATTTACAAGGTTAAATCAGGTGGTGAGGAGGCCACATATCGCCACTTGTCAAACGCCCTCTGAACAGTGACCCACCACGGATCACTTTTTCAGAGAGGCAACAAGGGCTGCCGCACAACGAACCCTTAAAGCGGGATTCCACCTGCGATTTTTTTTTTTTTTTTTTCTTAAAAGTCAGCAGCTACTAACAGTGTAGCTGCTGACTTTTAATAAGGACACTTACCTGTCCTACTCGCCTGCGATGTCGGTCTCGGCGCTGCCATCCTCACTAAGGGAAACAGGCAGTGAAGCCGTGCGGCTTCACTGCCCATTTCCTACTGCGCATGCACGAGCCGCGCGGAGTTTTATGAATGGGCGGCTGCTCTCTGGGATACGCACAGTTCCCAGAAGGCAGCGCGTCCCATTCACCAGAAGACACCGAGTGTAGGACGGCGGAAGAAGACCAGCCGTGAATGATGAAGAGGCAGATTAGGGACTTCCGCATAGCAACCGCTATTTCTGCAAAAAAATTAATAGAAAAAAATTAAAAAAAAAATAAGAACAGAAAAAGATCTCATCAAAGAACAAAAACAAAAACAAAAATTAAACTAAAAAAACCAAACTAAAATCAAACAAAAAAAAATAAAACTAAAATAAAAAACGTTTTAAACAAAACCTTAAAAATATTAAAGAATAAAAACTAAAAAAAAAAAAAAAACTAAAAAATATTAAACATAAATATTAAACATAAATAAATAAATAAAATAAAAAAAACACACAACAACCTAAAAAAATAAAAAGAACTAAATAAAAAATCTGAAAACTAAATACTAAAATAAAATAAATAAAAAAAATATAAAAAAAAAGTAAATAAATACAAAAAAAGAGTTTTGGCTTAAGATATTTATGTTGTGGAGCCCAAAACTTGATAAACCAACTAGAAGACCACAAAGAAAGGCGTGGGAGGTGGTACACAGTGGAAGGTGGTGGTCGGTGGTCCTCGGGGACGCACACCTGTCCCAGTCCCTGGTAGGTGATGGCCTGTGTGCATAGAGCCTGGCTGAGGCTGTGCTGAGTGTCAGAACAGGTTGGATGAGCAGGCAGGGTGGAGGAGGTGCCTGCAGTGCAGGGAGGGGCACAATCACCCCTGCCAGGCAGTGGGGGAGGGGCAGCTGGTTTCTGGATGAAGTTTCAGTTGGAAGGAGAAGCTGGGATGAGGTCAGGCTGCTGGAGAGGATCATCCAGAGGGGGACAGTGATCACCTGGAGGGCTCACCTGGGCCATGGCTGCTCTCTACCTGCTGCTGCTCTGCACCTGGCTGTGCTCAGGTAAGGAGGACATGGAGATCTCAGTAATTGTATCACTTCCAGGAGGATTCCTGTCTGCAGGAGGGTCAGTGGGAGGGGGAGGGGGTAGTGAGCATGTGCAGAAGCACCTAGGACAGGTGGAGGAGCAACAGGTGATATACAAACACCTGTCACTGCGCATAGGAGAGATCGGAGGGGTGTATGGTGACACGGGGGACAACGGAGGGGTGTATGGTGACACGGGGGACAACGGAGGGGTGTATGGTGACACAGGGGACATCGGAGGGGTGTATGGTGACACGGGGGACAACGGAGGGGTGTATGGTGACACGGGGGACAACGGAGGGGTGTATGGTGACACAGGGGACATCGGAGGGATGTATGGTGACACAGGGGACATCGGGGGGGGGGTATATGGTGACACAGGGGACATCGGAGGGGTGTATGGTGACACAGGGGACATCGGGGGGGGGGTATATGGTGACACAGGGGACATCGGAGGGGTGTATGGTGACACAGGGGACATCGGAGGGGTGTATGGTGACACAGGGGACATCGGGGGGGGTATATGGTGACACGGGGGACATCGGAGGGGTGTATGGTGACACAGGGGACATCGGAGGGGTGTATGGTGACACAGGGGACATCGGAGGGATGTATGGTGACACCGGGGACATCGGAGGGATGTATGGTGACACCGGGGACATCGGGGGGGTGTATGGTGACACGGGGGACATCGGAGGGGTGTATGGTGACACGGGGGACATCGGAGGGGTGTATGGTGACACGGGGGACATCGGAGGGATGTATGGTGACACAGGGGACATCGGGGGGGGTATATGGTGACACGGGGGACATCGGAGGGGTGTATGGCGACACAGGGGACATCGGAGGGATGTATGGTGACACAGGGGACATCGGAGGGATGTATGGTGACACAGGGGACATCGGAGGGATGTATGGTGACACAGGGGACATCGGAGGGGTGCATGGTGACACAGGGGACATCGGAGGGGTGCATGGTGACACAGGGGACATCGGAGGGGTGTATGGTGACACGGGGGACATCGGAGGGGTGTTTGGTGACACAGGGGACATCGGGGGGGGGTGTATGGTGACACGGGGGACATCGGAGGGGTGCATGGTGACACAGGGGACATCGGAGGGGTGTTTGGTGACACAGGGGACATCGGGGGGGGGGGTGTATGGTGACACGGGGGACATCGGAGGGGTGTATGGTGACACGGGGGACATTGGAGGGGTGTGTGGTGACACAGGGGACATTGGAGGGGTGGGTGGTGACACAGGGGACATTGGAGGGATGTATGGTGACACGGGGGACATTGGAGGGATGTATGGTGACACGGGGGACATTGGAGGGATGTATGGTGACACAGGGGACATCGGAGGGGTGTTTGGTGACACAGGGGACATCGGAGGGGTGTTTGGTGACACAGGGGACATCGGGGGGGGGGTGTATGGTGACACGGGGGACATCGGAGGGGTGTATGGTGACACGGGGGACATCGGAGGGGTGTATGGTGACACGGGGGACATTGGAGGGGTGTGTGGTGACACAGGGGACATTGGAGGGGTGGGTGGTGACACAGGGGACATTGGAGGGATGTATGGTGACACGGGGGACATTGGAGGGATGTATGGTGACACAGGGGACATCGGAGGGGTGTTCGGTGACACGGGAGACAACGGAGGGGTGTATGGTGACACAGGGGACATTGGAGGGGTGTATGGTGACACAGGGGACATTGGAGGGGTGTATGGTGACACGGGGGACAACGGAGGGGTGTATGGTGACACGGGGGACAACGGAGGGGTGTACGGTGACACGGGGGACATCGGAGGGGTGTTCGGTGACACGGGGGACATCGGAGGGGTGTTCGGTGACACGGGGGACATCGGGAGGTTGAAGGGGGACACGGGGGACATCGGAGGGGTGTACGGTGACACGGGGGGCATCGGAGGGGTGTTCGGTGACACGGGGGACATCGGAGGGGTGTTCGATGACACGGGGGACATCGGAGGGGTGTACGGTGACACGGGGGACATCGGAGGGGTGTATGGTGACACGGGGGACAACGGAGGGGTGTATGGTGACACAGGGGACATCGGAGGGGTGTTCGGTGACACGGGGGACATCGGAGGGGTGTTCGGTGACACGGGAGACAACGGAGGGGTGTATGGTGACACAGGGGACATCGGAGGGGTGTACGGTGACACGGGGGGCATCGGAGGGGTGTACGGTGACACGGGGGGCATCGGAGGGGTGTTCAGTGACACGGGGGACATCGGAGGGGTGTTCAGTGACACGGGGGACATCGGAGGGGTGTTCAGTGACACGGGGGACATCGGGGGGTTGTAGGGGGACATCGGAGGGGTGTTCAGTGACACGGGGGACATCGGGGGGTTGTAGGGGGACATCGGAGGGGTGGGGGTGACCCGGGGGACATCAGAGGGGTGTACGGTGACACGGGGGGCATCGGAGGGGTGTTCAGTGACACGGGGGACATCGGAGGGGTGTTCAGTGACACGGGGGACATCGGGGGGTTGTAGGGGGACATCGGAGGGGTGGGGGTGACCCGGGGGACATCAGAGGGGTGTACGGTGACATAGAGGACATCGGGGGGGGTTGTACGGTGACGCTGTGTAGACGGAGAATAACTGGTTGCACGGTGACACTATTATGGGAAGTTGGGATGAATTGGTATCGGAGATCGGATGTTACAATGTATCACATGAGTCTGAAGGTGAAGGAAGTTGTATCCGGTGTCATCTGTCTCCAGCCCCTGGATGTCCCCTCCCCCACATATCCATGTTGTCATCCAATGTAGAGATGTTTGTAAATAAATGATCTCTTCTCTGTGCTGGAAAACCTGCATGCTGCCATCACTGACTTATTCTGAACATGCTAACTGCCTGGCTGTCATGAGGATTCTCTGCCTTGAACGCGTTCCAATACAAACTTGCAGATCAGGAATGCTGACTTTTTATAGGTTGTGTATTTGGTTTTGGTTAGAAGGCAGCCAGGAAACAAGCATTCTCAGGAGGTCAGTAATGCTGACCCACCCATCCCCCTCCCCTGTATTGAATTCAAAAGAGGTTTTCTTTAAGAATTAAAGGGCCAGTTCTTCAAGCTGCAAGTGAAAGCGGCTTGTATTGTGAAAGGGTTAGACCGTCTGACCGTTCCTTTCTGTCCTTCTGCTTCCCTCCTCCATCTCATTCTTCTGTGGGGGTCACAGGAACAGGAAGTGAAAGGAAGTTTCCACAGTGGGGTCACAAGACAGAAATAAAAGCCTGAGAAAAAAATCTGATCTGAAAATAAGTTTGGGGCGGAGTTAGGAGATAATTCTCCTAGGATGAGATGACTTCCACCAATCAGAATACAATAATTGTAAGTTTATTTATAACCATCAACTGTCATAGACACCCCCCCCCCCCCCCAGGACTGGCTGATCTAAAGGGGGTGGGGGGTCTTTTCTGAATTGATGTTTGGGGCCCTTAAGACAGCGCACCTCAATGTACGCCGGAACCTAAGTGGTGAACAAATCCTAAAATAGATAACAGGGGAAGAAAGGAAAAATAAATAAAAAATTCTGTCTGTCTTCCTGATATTTGTAGCTCAGAAGTTCTTGCTGGTATCTGTAGTTCATCACGTGTTGCTGGTATCTGTAGTTCATCACGTGTTGCTGGTATCTGTAGTTCATCACGTGTTGCTGGTATCTGTAGTTCATCACGTGTTGCTGGTATCTGTAGTTCATCACGTGTTGCTGGTATCTGTAGTTCATCAAGTGTTGCTGGTATCTGTAGTTCATCACGTGTTGCTGGTATCTGTAGTTCATCACGTGTTGCTGGTAATTGTAGTTCATCAAGTGTTGCTGGTAATTGTAGTTCATCAAGTGTTGCTGGTAATTGTAGTTCATCACGTGTTGCTGGTATCTGTAGTTCATCACGTGTTGCTGGTATCTGTAGTTCATCACGTGTTGCTGGTATCTGTAGTTCATCACGTGTTGCTGGTATCTGTAGTTCATCACGTGTTGCTGATAATTGTAGTTCATCACGTGTTGCTGGTATCTGTAGTTCATCACGTGTTGCTGGTATCTGTAGTTCATCACGTGTTGCTGGTATCTGTAGTTCATCACGTGTTGCTGGTATTTGTAGTTCATCACGTGTTGCTGGTATCTGTAGTTCATCACGTGTTGCTGGTATCTGTAGTTCATCACGTGTTGCTGGTATCTGTAGTTCATCACGTGTTGCTGGTATCTGTAGTTCATCACGTGTTGCTGGTATCTGTAGTTCATCACGTGTTGCTGGTATCTGTAGTTCATCACGTGTTGCTGGTATCTGTAGTTCATCACGTGTTGCTGGTATCTGTAGTTCATCACGTGTTGCTGGTATCTGTAGTTCATCACGTGTTGCTGGTATCTGTAGTTCATCACGTGTTGCTGGTATCTGTAGTTCATCACGTGTTGCTGGTAATTGTAGTTCATCAAGTGTTGCTGGTAATTGTAGTTCATCAAGTGTTGCTGGTAATTGTAGTTCATCACGTGTTGCTGGTATCTGTAGTTCATCACGTGTTGCTGGTATCTGTAGTTCATCACGTGTTGCTGGTATCTGTAGTTCATCACGTGTTGCTGATAATTGTAGTTCATCACGTGTTGCTGGTATCTGTAGTTCATCACGTGTTGCTGGTATCTGTAGTTCATCACGTGTTGCTGGTATCTGTAGTTCATCACGTGTTGCTGGTATTTGTAGTTCATCACGTGTTGCTGGTATTTGTAGTTCATCACGTGTTGCTGGTATCTGTAGTTCATCACATGTTGCTGGTATCTGTAGTTCATCACATGTTGCTGGTATCTGTAGTTCATCACGTGTTGCTGGTATCTGTAGTTCATCACGTGTTGCTGGTATCTGTAGTTCATCACGTGTTGCTGGTATCTGTAGTTCATCACGTGTTGCTGGTATCTGTAGTTCATCACGTGTTGCTGGTATCTGTAGTTCATCACGTGTTGCTGGTATCTGTAGTTCATCACGTGTTGCTGGTATCTGTAGTTCATCACGTGTTGCTGGTATCTGTAGTTCATCACGTGTTGCTGGTATCTGTAGTTCATCACGTGTTGCTGGTATCTGTAGTTCATCACGTGTTGCTGGTATCTGTAGTTCATCACGTGTTGCTGGTATCTGTAGTTCATCACGTGTTGCTGGTAATTGTAGTTCATCACGTGTTGCTGGTATCTGTAGTTCATCACGTGTTGCTGGTATCTGTAGTTCATCACGTGTTGCTGGTATCTGTAGTTCATCACGTGTTGCTGGTATCTGTAGTTCATCACGTGTTGCTGGTATCTGTAGTTCATCACGTGTTGCTGGTATCTGTAGTTCATCAAGTGTTGCTGGTATCTGTAGTTCATCACGTGTTGCTGGTATCTGTAGTTCATCACGTGTTGCTGGTAATTGTAGTTCATCAAGTGTTGCTGGTAATTGTAGTTCATCAAGTGTTGCTGGTAATTGTAGTTCATCACGTGTTGCTGGTATCTGTAGTTCATCACGTGTTGCTGGTATCTGTAGTTCATCACGTGTTGCTGGTATCTGTAGTTCATCACGTGTTGCTGGTATCTGTAGTTCATCACGTGTTGCTGATAATTGTAGTTCATCACGTGTTGCTGGTATCTGTAGTTCATCACGTGTTGCTGGTATCTGTAGTTCATCACGTGTTGCTGGTATCTGTAGTTCATCACGTGTTGCTGGTATTTGTAGTTCATCACGTGTTGCTGGTATCTGTAGTTCATCACGTGTTGCTGGTATCTGTAGTTCATCACATGTTGCTGGTATCTGTAGTTCATCACGTGTTGCTGGTATCTGTAGTTCATCACGTGTTGCTGGTATCTGTAGTTCATCACGTGTTGCTGGTATCTGTAGTTCATCACGTGTTGCTGGTATCTGTAGTTCATCACGTGTTGCTGGTATCTGTAGTTCATCACGTGTTGCTGGTATCTGTAGTTCATCACGTGTTGCTGGTATCTGTAGTTCATCACGTGTTGCTGGTATCTGTAGTTCATCACGTGTTGCTGGTATCTGTAGTTCATCACGTGTTGCTGGTAATTGTAGTTCATCAAGTGTTGCTGGTAATTGTAGTTCATCAAGTGTTGCTGGTAATTGTAGTTCATCACGTGTTGCTGGTATCTGTAGTTCATCACGTGTTGCTGGTATCTGTAGTTCATCACGTGTTGCTGGTATCTGTAGTTCATCACGTGTTGCTGATAATTGTAGTTCATCACGTGTTGCTGGTATCTGTAGTTCATCACGTGTTGCTGGTATCTGTAGTTCATCACGTGTTGCTGGTATCTGTAGTTCATCACGTGTTGCTGGTATTTGTAGTTCATCACGTGTTGCTGGTATTTGTAGTTCATCACGTGTTGCTGGTATCTGTAGTTCATCACATGTTGCTGGTATCTGTAGTTCATCACATGTTGCTGGTATCTGTAGTTCATCACGTGTTGCTGGTATCTGTAGTTCATCACGTGTTGCTGGTATCTGTAGTTCATCACGTGTTGCTGGTATCTGTAGTTCATCACGTGTTGCTGGTATCTGTAGTTCATCACGTGTTGCTGGTATCTGTAGTTCATCACGTGTTGCTGGTATCTGTAGTTCATCACGTGTTGCTGGTATCTGTAGTTCATCACGTGTTGCTGGTATCTGTAGTTCATCACGTGTTGCTGGTATCTGTAGTTCATCACGTGTTGCTGGTATCTGTAGTTCATCACGTGTTGCTGGTATCTGTAGTTCATCACGTGTTGCTGGTATCTGTAGTTCATCACGTGTTGCTGGTAATTGTAGTTCATCACGTGTTGCTGGTATCTGTAGTTCATCACGTGTTGCTGGTATCTGTAGTTCATCACGTGTTGCTGGTATCTGTAGTTCATCACGTGTTGCTGGTATCTGTAGTTCATCACGTGTTGCTGATAATTGTAGTTCATCACGTGTTGCTGGTATCTGTAGTTCATCACGTGTTGCTGGTATCTGTAGTTCATCACGTGTTGCTGGTATCTGCAGTTCATCACGTGTTGCTGGTATTTGTAGTTCATCACGTGTTGCTGGTATCTGTAGTTCATCACGTGTTGCTGGTATCTGTAGTTCATCACGTGTTGCTGGTATCTGTAGTTCATCACGTGTTGCTGGTATCTGTAGTTCATCACGTGTTGCTGGTATCTGTAGTTCATCACGTGTTGCTGGTATCTGTAGTTCATCACGTGTTGCTGGTATCTGTAGTTCATCACGTGTTGCTGGTATCTGTAGTTCATCACGTGTTGCTGGTATCTGTAGTTCATCACGTGTTGCTGGTATCTGTAGTTCATCACGTGTTGCTGGTATCTGTAGTTCATCACGTGTTGCTGGTAATTGTAGTTCATCACGTGTTGCTGGTATCTGTAGTTCATCACGTGTTGCTGATATCTGTAGTTCATCACGTGTTGCTGGTATCTGTAGTTCATCAAGTGTTGCTGGTAATTGTAGTTCATCACGTGTTGCTGGTATCTGTAGTTCATCACGTGTTGCTGGTACTTGTAGTTCAGCAGATCAGCACTTGCCGATCGCTTCGCCTGCTGTGAAGTATCCCCGTAAACATGGAAACTTCTGCCGGGTGTTACAAAGTGTTCTTTCAGACAGGAATAACTTGTGTTTTTTCTGGAGAACGCCTCAAACTTCTCTGTTCCCTGAATGGAGCTTTCATGAAGCGTCTCCACCTTCGGAGAGAGTGATGTGTGAGGGACGTTCCCGGCACTGTGCGGGAAACTCCACTTCCATAGGTGAGCACAGTCTATTGCATTAGGGTGTGCACCCCAAAGCTCAAACACACACTGCTGATCACTCACGATGTTCATTCAGAAAGGGAAGGGGTAGGTCAATGACATATTTACCGGCCCCTTCCTCCACTCATCCTAAAACATCCTCGCAGCAACAGCTGGCAGGAGAGGAGCGAAGCTGGTAGCACTGCAGGGGGAATGAGGGAGCCAGGGAAGTAGGGCAAATCTGTGCTGTAAAGGGTGATTAGGGTGTGCCTGGGCACACCTGGCACACCCTGTGCGCACGCCTATGAATAGAACCAACATCATCCAGAGACAACTGACCCACTCCACCCACAACTAGAAACTGACCCGCTCCACCCACAGCTAGAAACTGACCAACTCCACCCACAGCTAGAAACTGACCCGCTCCACCCACAACTAGAAACTGACCCACTCCACCCACAACTAGAAACTGACCCGCTCCACCCACAGCTAGAAACTGACCCACTCCACCCACAGCTAGAAACTGACACGCTCCACCCACAGCTAGAAACTGACCAACTCCACCCACAGCTAGAAACTGACCAACTCCACCCACAGCTAGAAACTGACCCGCTCCACCCACAGCTAGAAACTGACCAACTCCACCCACAGCTAGAAACTGACCAACTCCACCCACAGCTAGAAACTGACCCACTCCACCCACAACTAGAAACAGACCAACTCCACCCACAGCTAGAAACAGACCAACTCCACCCACAGCTAGAAACTGACCCGCTCCACCCACAACTAGAAACTGACCCACTCCACCCACAACTAGAAACTGACCCGCTCCACCCACAGCTAGAAACTGACCAACTCCACCCACAGCTAGAAACTGACCAACTCCACCCACAGCTAGAAACTGACCCACTCCACCCACAACTAGAAACAGACCAACTCCACCCACAGCTAGAAACAGACCAACTCCACCCACAGCTAGAAACTGACCCGCTCCACCCACAACTAGAAACTGACCCACTCCACCCACAACTAGAAACTGACCCGCTCCACCCACAGCTAGAAACTGACCAACTCCACCCACAGCTAGAAACTGACCGCTCCACCCACAGCTAGAAACTGACCAACTCCACCCACAGCTAGAAACTGACCAACTCCACCCACAGCTAGAAACTGACCAACTCCACCCACAGCTAGAAACTGACCCACTCCACCCACAACTAGAAACAGACCCACTCCACCCACAGCTAGAAACAGACCAACTCCACCCACAGCTAGAAACTGACCCGCTCCACCCACAACTAGAAACTGACCAACTCCACCCACAGCTAGAAACTGACCAACTCCACCCACAGCTAGAAACTGACCAACTCCACCCACAGCTAGAAACTGACCAACTCCACCCACAGCTAGAAACTGACCCACTCCACCCACAACTAGAAACTGACCCACTCCACCCACAACTAGAAACTGACCCACTCCACCCACAGCTAGAAACTGACCCACTCCACCCACAGCTAGAAACTGACCCACTCCACCCACAGCTAGAAACAGACCAACTCCACCCACAGCTAGAAACTGACCCACTCCACCCACAGCTAGAAACAGACCAACTCCACCCACAGCTAGAAACTGACACGCTCCACCCACAACTAGAAACTGACCCACTCCACCCACAACTAGAAACAGACCAACTCCACCCACAGCTAGAAACAGACCAACTCCACCCACAGCTAGAAACTGACCCGCTCCACCCACAACTAGAAACTGACCCACTCCACCCACAACTAGAAACTGACCCGCTCCACCCACAGCTAGAAACTGACCAACTCCACCCACAGCTAGAAACTGACCGCTCCACCCACAGCTAGAAACTGACCAACTCCACCCACAGCTAGAAACTGACCAACTCCACCCACAGCTAGAAACTGACCAACTCCACCCACAGCTAGAAACTGACCCACTCCACCCACAACTAGAAACAGACCCACTCCACCCACAGCTAGAAACAGACCAACTCCACCCACAGCTAGAAACTGACCCGCTCCACCCACAGCTAGAAACTGACCAACTCCACCCACAGCTAGAAACTGACCAACTCCACCCACAGCTAGAAACTGACCAACTCCACCCACAGCTAGAAACTGACCCACTCCACCCACAACTAGAAACTGACCCACTCCACCCACAACTAGAAACTGACCCACTCCACCCACAGCTAGAAACTGACCCACTCCACCCACAGCTAGAAACTGACCCACTCCACCCACAGCTAGAAACAGACCAACTCCACCCACAGCTAGAAACTGACCCACTCCACCCACAGCTAGAAACAGACCAACTCCACCCACAGCTAGAAACTGACACGCTCCACCCACAACTAGAAACTGACCCACTCCACCCACAACTAGAAACTGACCTGCTCCACCCACAGCTAGAAACTGACCCACTCCACCCACAGCTAGAAACTGACCCACTCCACCCACAACTAGAAACTGACCCGCTGCACCCACAGCTAATATAAAAACTGACTGATTCCACCCATGACTAATACTTCCCAATGCTGAGTTCCCTGGACTATATACCTGCTGTGCCCATTATGAGGGGTTCCCACCATCCCTGTCCTGATTTCCCGGGTCTGTACACCTCCTTTTGTCCACTATGAGGACCCCTCATAATGGGCACTGCAGGTGTACAGACCCAGGAACTCAGCACAGGGATGGTGGGAACCCCTCATAATGGGCACTGCAGGCATATAGTCCAGGGAACTCAGCACAGGGTAGATCAGGAGTTTTAACTTTCCAGCTTCTACCAAACTCTTGAGTATCAGTTTTGGGTGGAGTGATCCTTTAACGTCATGCCTGTAGCTTTTTTCTGAAACTGGCCATAGGCAGGTCACACATTACAGCAGCTGACATTTCTTTAGGTCCCATTCAGACTTTGGCTTCCTTGTGCGTTTCATTAATCTATGTGCGTTTTCCTGTATTTTATCATAGAAGGAATATTTGCGCTATTAAACCCAAAATTTGAAAATGTAATGCATAGCCGCTTACCATAGTTTTCTTTTCTTAGGCTTTTTTCCCCTCGGTTTTCACCTGGAGATCTGGCCAGTAACACAGTTTTTTTTATTTTTCCCAAAAAACGCATTTGAAAAAATGCTGTGCAAATACTGTGCAAGATAAAAAGTTGCAATGACCGCCATTGTATTCTCTAGTGTCTCTGTTAAAAAAACATGTAGCGCCCCTCCCCAATATTAGGGGGCGCTATGTGGAAATTTAGGGGCAGTCTGAGCCAGTAGTTGGGCTCAGACCAATTATGTTTCAATTGTTGTTCTGCTCTGAGTGTGATACTGCCCATCAGTTTTGTTCTCCTTTGCCTGCAGGTGGCACTGTCACCGCCGGCACGGGCTGGACTACGGGGGTATCGCGGCGCCTTGGGTGTCCTCTCTCGGCAGCCGTGCAGTGGGCGTGGTCTACCCGCTGTGCATGCTGGGAGAGGGTACAAAAGGGGCAGACGCCATTTGGCGTGAGGCGATTCCAGGGGGACCCCAAGGCATTCAGGGGGACCTCTGGTCCAGTGAGTGTGGCCCGCATGGCACGAGGTTCGCTAGTGTGCTTAGGCCTTGGGCACCTTCTGCCCGAGGCCCTGTTGCTGTACTGTAGGCCCAGCTCCGCTGACGAGGGCCTACGCTTCGGAGAAGGATCCCAGGCTGCCCGTTTGTAGGGGGCCCATCTTTAGGAAAGGAGTTCCAGGGGAAGAACAGTCCCGGTGAAGACTAGCGACGGTACTGCTTTCTCGGGGAGAGGCCTGGAGACCTGCTTAGAGGGGGATCCATCATCTCTGACATCCGTGCTCCATCCCGGCTGCTGGGACTGCTCTCATAGGGACTATCCGGGTGAGCAATACCCACTCAGGCTTGAGTGGCGAGGAGTGTAGATACTGGATTTAAGTGTTGCGTGCCTGAACCTTCCCCTACGTCTTTTCTGCTCTTGCTTTCTTCAAAGTTAGCTCAAAGCGTAAAAAGAATAAAGCCTTGCTGATTAGATTTTACTCATGTGTGGACATTGGCCTTATTCCTGGAAGATATTGGTGTACCTAGACAACGGAGCTGAAGGATCCACTCGTGGGAGGTAATTGCTGCAAGACCCAAAGTAATGAAATCGGTGATTCCCATTTAATATCAAAATGTGAATCCTGAGTAGCGAGGTGTGCAGGGGCCATGCGCTACAAACATTTATAATGTTTGGGGGTTCTATGTAATTTTCTAGCAAAAAAATGATGATTTTTACATGTAGAAGAGGAAAGTCAGAATTGGCCTGGGTGGCAAGTGGTTAAGGCAGACAATTCAAATGCATGTTCAAAAGACGAGAACCTGGATCTCTCACCCATACAAAGAGAAGTCCTAAGCTCGACCAAATGGCTTAGATTTGGATGCGCGCCTCAAAAACGGGGAGCCCTCCCGAGAGGCAGCATTCACCCGAATTGAACAATCTATGTGTATGATTAATGAAACGCGTCAGGACGCCAATGTCTGAATGTGCCCTACAGAAATGTCAGTTGGCGGTGATCTCCGTTCCCAGACGCCCTGTTTTGGCCCACGTGAGAATTTAGTGACACCAATGTTATGATTTGTATATTGAGCTGTGAGATCAGCACACATTTATCGTGTGAATCATTTTCCTGCCTTAAGCAATGTCTTTGCTCGGGTCTTCTCGGGGTTTAGAGGTGAGCTGTGTGTTTCCACAACATGACTAGGAAGTGTGCCAGCCTTATCTGGCAGATGATTAAATATTACTTATCAACATAACTATGCAGGCTGAACATAAACCGTCATCTCGTCTGTTACTAATAGAGTCAATGTAGCAAATCGCCAACGTACCGAGTCCTAGATCTGTCTGAGGGGCAAGGGGGGGCTCAGTACAGCCACCAGCTAATGGGATTGTGAGAAAGCATGGCGCTGGAGCAGATCAACGCACAAGGTGCAGATTTCACTATCAATCCAGCAGTGAAATCTGCCGCAAGTGACATGTGACCTCACACCAACGCCAAGACCTGGCGTAAAAAAAAAACGGAGGTGCACCGGACCTGAAAATTTTGGTGCCGAAAATTTAGGATGCACTTTGCCGAGACGGAAAAGGACAGTTTAAAAAAATAAAATACAATATATATATATATATATATATATATATATATATATATAAATTATATTCGACTTTTAATTTAAAGCGGAGTTCCACCCAAAAATGGAACTTCCGCTTTTTGGAATCCCCCCCCTCAGTGTCACATTTGGCACCTTTTCAGGGGGGAGGAGGGAGCAGATACCTGTGTAATCCAGGTATTTGCTCCCACTTCCGGGCATAGATCGCTGCAGTATCCGCGGCGACCTACGCCATGTCCGGCCCCCTCCCCCGCTGTCTTCTGGGAGACACACAGGTCCCAGAAGACAGCAGGGACCAGTGAGATCGCGCACGCAGCGCCACTCGCGCATGCGCAGTTGGAAACCAGGAAGTGAAGCCGCGAGGCTTCGCTTCCTGATTCCCTTACCGAAGATGGCGGCGCCTCCACCTCGAGAGCCGAGGGACAGGTCGGCTTCGGGTGCCGACATCGCGGGCGCCCTGGACAGGCAAGTGTCCATATATTAAACATCAGCAGTTGCAGTGTTTGTAGCTTCTAACTTTTAAAAAAAAAAAAATTCAGCGGAACTCCGATTTAATATCATGAATTTAAATGAATATGAATTTATTGTTGGCCATTATCGGCACCTTTTTTAGAGCAAGAAAAGTTCAAGAAAAATACATCCCTTTAACCACTTAAGGACTGGAAGGATTTGCCCCCTTAATGACCAGGCTATACGGCACTGCGCCGCTTTAACTGACAATTGCCCAGTCACGCGATGTTGTACATAATTAAAATGTATGTCCTTTTTTTTTCCCCACAAGTAGAGCTTTCTTTTGGTGGTATTTGATCTCCTCTGCAGTTTTTTTATTTTTTAAATTTTTTGCGCTATAAACAAAAAAAGAACGTCAATTTTGAAAAAACAAAAAAACAATAACTTTTACTATAATGAATATCCAAAAAGAAAATTAAAAAAACGAATTTCTTCATCAGTTTAGGCCAATATGTATTCTTCTACATATTTTTGGTAAAAAAAAAAATCGCAATAAGCGTTTGATTTGTGCAAAAGTTATAGCATCTACAAAATAGGGGATAGATTTATGGCATTTTTATTATGAATTTTGTCTTTACTAGTAATGACAGTAATCTGCGTTTTTTTTTTTTTTTTTTTTGTGGGACTGCAACATTGCTGCGGACAGATCAGACACTTTTGACACTTTTTTGGAGACATTGACATTTATACAGCGATCAGTGCTAAAAATAGCCACTGATTACTGTATAAATGTCACTGTCAGGGAAGTGGTTAACACTAGGGGGTGATCAAGGTGTTAAGTGTTCCCTAGGGAGGTGTTTCTAACTGTGGGGGGAGAGGACTGACATGGAGAAGAGAAATCGCTGTTCCTGATCACTAGGAACAGCAGATCTCTCTCTACTTCCCTGACAGAACGGGGATCTGTCTGTTACATTGACAGATCCCCATTCTGGCTCTTTGAGGAGCGATTGCAGGTCGCCGGCGGACATCGCGACCGCCAGCCACGCGCATCGGCTCCGGCATCGCGCATGCCCCCTAGAGCTCTTAAAGCGGCCAACGTACACCTACGGCGATTCGCACATCTGTGCAAACCTGCGGCTGGTCGGCGAGCGGTTAAATTCTATGTACGTCTTCACACTGGTCTGTTGCGCTGTTAAAAATCTTGCTTGCTGCATTTTTAGTCTGTAAAAAAACAATAAAAAAAAACGCACCTCCCCGTCGAAATGCATTGAAAATGCAGCAAAACGCACCAATAACGCACCCGTGTTTTGTTTTTGATGCGTTTTTATGTGTTGCATGACCTATGAAAAGCACAGTAAAATTGTGGTAGTCGCGTCAAAATGCCGTGCGTTTTCGGCACAATTATCAGCACCTTTTTCTCTATCAGCACAACAATACCAAAAAACGCAATTTTAGGCCGATATGTTTCGGCCGCTGAAATTTCAGTGCATCTCTACTGTCACCCATTGTGCCAGCTTAAATAGTTTCAACTTCCTTTCCTTAAACATGTGACTGCATCAGGAACTGGAGGCTGATTGCCCCCCCCCCCCCCCCAATGCATGGCTTTATAGTTATAAAAGGGATTTAATAGGGTATATTCGTTTTTTGCATATTTCGATTATGGTCAGGACTAAAAAAAAAAAATACTATTTCCATTTTTTTTATTTTTTATTATTATAGTCAGGCAAATATGAAAATTGTGCATATGAATGGATCCCTAGTTTTCTTTACATGTGTTTCCTTGGTGCTTAAAGGGTTTGTAAATATTTTTTTATTTAAATAACAAACATGTTATACTTGCCTCCACTGTGCAGCTCGTTTTGCGCAGAGTGGCCCCGATCCTGGTCTTCTGGGGTCCCTCGGCGGCTGTCTCGGCTCCTACCCGCAATCACTCGCCACCTATATGCGAGCGAGCTTGCATGGTGGTGAGTGATTGAGGGCGCGCTCCAGTGATACAGCCAGCGGCTATTGCCGCTCACTGTATCACTCGGCCCCGGCGCGCCGCGTCATTGGATGTGATTGACAGCAGCGCCAGCCAATGGCTGCGCTGCTTTCAATCCATCCACTGTGGCCAATCAACGGCCAGGCTGAACGGCGAGGAGGATGTCGGGGCCGAGCGCGGGACTTTCGAGGGGTCAGGTAAGTAAAACGGGGGCTTGGGGGGGGGGGCTTGGGGGTGTTAGTGTCGGATGTTTTTTCACCTTAATGCATAGGATGCACTCATAAGAACTTTGAATCTGAAGCGAGATCATCTAAAGTTGACCAAACACAAATAGAACTTTGTTTAAACAAAACCTTCCAACTTTTTTTTTTTTAAGGGTAACTCCACTTTCATGGGGAGGGGGGGGGGGGGAGCAAATAAAGAAAAAATAATATAGCGTATACAGTTGCGACACAAGTCATATTGTAATTGAATGTTATTAAAAATGACCTTTCCTTTTCAATCTGCAGCCGCTATAATTTTCTGTAAACGCATTGCAATATGGCTGCCTGGAGGTGTTCTGTACACAGAGTGTGTACTGACCACTCCCCCCAGAAACATAATTTCCTGCTTGTGTGATTGGCTCACCACTTTTCCCTGAAGTCTGCACTAAGATACAAGTCAGATTTCAGGCATCCCCTGCAACAAAAATTTCATTTTTGATGAGATATTTGATACTCCCAATAGGAACACGTCTAAAGGGATGCAGGCACAAAAGAGACCTCACTGGAATCCCATTCAAGTAGCAGATTCGGAAGAAATATTAAGGGCTTTCACATATAATTATGTGAAAGCTAAAGGATTGCACGATCAAATGGTCTGATGAATGAGTTTTCATAAATTCTAAAAAGTTTGAGCAAAACTCTACTGATGTATGGCCAACCGAAGGCACTGCTTTCTCTGACTGCTAGTCTCACCAGATTTGCAGGGATATTTGGTGATGTGACTACTGTGCTGCTCATTGTTCTTGCTGGAGGGGAAGCTGTACCTGAAGACCTGCAGTGCAAGGATCTCCCTGCTTCTGCTTCATCCATTCTATGGATCTGTGCCTCCTTCAACTCTCTTTCTGTTCTTTTTCGTTTTCCCACCAGACATCAGACCACCAGTCATCACTACATTCATCCATTTGGAACACACATGCGGCACTTCACCCACTCATGCTTGTAGACAGCTGCGGAATATCCGGGGCACAAAGATATGCAGCCTGTTTAGCTGTACAGGTGAATGCGCTCATGTGCATGAAGTCCTAAAACAAACATTAATAGCTGAGTAAATATTGTGTCATTTTGTTTTCGATACGCACTCATTTTTTAATTAGTTTGCAAAATATTTCACATTTCCATTTTTTTTCTTACTAAAATCCAGCAGATGTTTCCATAATTTAACGTTGGAGGAGAGGCCTAAACAATGCCAAATGTAGAGGTTGGATATCTTGCATAGTTAAAAAAAATTATTACCTAAACTGGTGCAACACCGGAAGGCAAAACTCACTCCAATCCTGAAATGCTTATCAGGAAAAGTGCATTGCTTATTATAGCGAGGATTATGCATGATGCAAGCGTTTTGTTGTTGTTGCTGGTGGAAGCGGTGCATTGTGGGTGCTGTGAAGGGATGCTCTATACATCATCATGTGCTTTTAATGATGCAGATAAAAGTCTCTCCTGTAATGAGTCCGGAGGATAGAGGAGCGGTGTGTCAATGACATCATTAGCATTGCAGATTCACACCTGGATAATATCACCCCTCCCCCTTCACCTCTGGAGTCATAGATGAAAATTCTATTTCCCCTATAGATATCCTGGTATTCCTTGTATCTATATCCTCTACAGGTATCCTGGTATTCCTTGGATCTATATCCTCTACAGGTATCCCGGTATTCCTTTGGATCTATATCCTCTACAGGTATCCCGGTATTCCTTGTATCTATATCCTCTACAGGTATCCCGGTATTCCTTGTATCTAAATCCTCTACAGGTATCCCGGTATTCCTTGGATCTATATCCTCTACAGGTATTCCTTGTATCTAAATCCTCTACAGGTATCCCGGTATTCCTTGGATCTATATCCTCTACAGGTATCCCGGTACTCCTTGTATCTAAATCCTCTACAGGTATCCCGGTATTCCTTGGATCTATATCCTCTACAGGTATCCCGGTATTCCTTGTATCTAAATCCTCTACAGGTATCCCGGTATTCCTTGGATCTATATCCTCTACAGGTATCCCGGTATTCCTTGTATCTAAATCCTCTACAGGTATCCCGGTATTCCTTGGATCTATATCCTCTACAGGTATCCCGGTACTCCTTGTATCTAAATCCTCTACAGGTATCCCGGTATTCCTTGGATCTATATCCTCTACAGGTATACCGGTATTCCTTGTATCTAAATCCTCTACAGGTATCCCGGTATTCCTTGGATCTATATCCTCTACAGGTATCCCGGTATTCCTTGGATCTAAATCCTCTACAGGTATCCCGGTATTCCTTGGATCTATATCCTCTACAGGTATCCCGGTATTCCTTGGATCTATATCCTCTACAGGTATCTCGGTATTCTTTGGCTCTATATCCTCTACAGGTATCCCGGTATTCCTTGGCTCTATATCCTCTACAGGTATCCCGGTATTCCTTGGATCTATATCCTCTACAGGTATCCCGGTATTCCTTGTGTAGCGGGTATTTGAATTTAGGGGAAGCATCTGGGTGGTAAAGTAATCAAAGAAAGGAAAGTCTTCTGGATAGCAGCACTCCGGTTAAAAAGCCTTTATTCCAAAAACGGTTCAGGAAACCAAAACACACACCAGCTATGAGTAAGCACTACAATAGTGTGAAACGCGTTAGCCAGATGTGATCAGTTTACTGTGTTGCACAGTGTGTGTTTTGGTTTCCTGAACCTTTTTTGGAATAAAGGCTTTTTAACCGGAGTGCTGCTATCCAGAAGACTTTCCTTTCTTTGATTGCATTTGCCTTTGCTTGCACCCTTGGTTGCTGGGAGGAGGTAATTTCAAGGATTTCCACACCTGAGCGGCTCCCTTTCTCCCGTCTCTCAAATTTTCTGGGTTGTAAAGTAACCCAGATGCACTGATTGCTAGGGGATCTGAGGCCCTTTTATGGTTCTTGGAGGACTCTGGTGATGTGAGGTTCCCTGCGGCCTACAGGTGGCGGTGTTGCCGGGGGTGAACTCACACCGCAAGACTGTGCCTTTTTGTCCTCCCCTGGAGCTGGTACAGCGGGGCGGGGAACCCGCTGTGGCGCGAAGGGAGAGGAGATAAAAGGGGCAGACGCCCTTACCACGGGGTTCAGAGTGCAGAGTCGGAGGACGTGGCCGCACCCAGGCACCTTCAGCTTGGGTGCTGGCGTCCCGGTGTTCCGGGCCCAGGTGCCTTTGACCTAGTCAGAGCGGAGATGGAGTCCATCTCAGGCACCTTTTAGCCTGGGATGAGGTACTATGGCGGATGCCTGGTGCTCAGTACCTTCGACTGAGTTCCGTGAGGGTGGCGGAATCTGAGGGGGCCCTAACTCCTTGGGTGCCCGTGTCTAAGTTTGTGAGGTCTGGTGTGCGGAACTTCTCTGGAGAGTCCGGCGCAGCATCGCTGGTGACAGAGAGG
Source organism: Rana muscosa (assembly GCA_029206835.1). Lineage (NCBI taxonomy): Eukaryota > Metazoa > Chordata > Amphibia > Anura > Ranidae > Rana > Rana muscosa. The sequence goes on along the minus strand of CM055117.1, from coordinate 41,712,867 downwards.
CCTCCTGTTTCTCCCTTGGACAGATATCCTTCCCCTGACAGGGGCCGTGCTAACGAAGGTAATTCACGTTCTACTTCACATAGTCAGTGGCAGTGACTACCCGCCACTGGTGACACCACAGTGGTTGGCAAGAGAAGGGAAAAGGATTGTGCCTCAATCTATTCCCATTAAGACTAAGTTGTTGCAAAAGAATCCAACTTAACCATACTGTGTGTTTATTCACTGAGAAGAATAAAACTGAGTTGGACCTATTCAGTGTGTGGAACTCTGGTTACTAGGAGCAAAGGAGTCAGGGACGGAAGGAAGGATTTGACTCTAGGACACCTACACAAGGCCCGATCTTTCTGACCTTCACCTCTTCACTATGGAGGACATGGGCCGTGGTGTATCTCATCCCTCTCCCCAGCAATAACACCCCTAGACAAAGAAAGACAAGCCGAGAATGAGAAGGGGTGAGAGGGGTGAGGTCGCTACACTTGGATCTATATCCTCTACAGGTATCCCGGTATTCCTTGGATCTATATCCTCTACAGATATCCCAATATTCCTTGTATCTATATTAGGGCCGAAACAACTAATCGATTAATTGACAACTAATCGATTATGAAATCGATTACTAATTTCATAATCGATTAATCGGCCAGTAACATAATGGGGTTAAAAGAAACGAAAATTAGCCCTTTATAGTACAAAAAGAGCAGATAATCACTACTGTTAATATTCTATTAATACAGAAAATCTTTGTACATTCGCTGAATGAAAGAATGTTGTTTGAAATTTTCCAGAAAAACAATTGTGAGGTCAGGCACTGATGTTGGACGAGAAGGTCTGGCTCAGTCTCCGCTCTAATTCATCCCAAAGGTGTTTTATCGGGTTGAAGGCAGGCCACCCCAAACTCGCTCATCCACGTCTTTATGGATCTTGCTTTGTGCACTGGTCCAAATCATTTGGTGGAGGGGGGATTACGGTGGGGGGTTGTTTTTCAGGGGTTGGGCTTGGCCCCTTAGTTCCAGTGAAGGGAACACTTAAGGCGTCACCATACCAAGACATTTTGGACAATTTCATGCTTCCAACTTTGTGGGAACAGTTTGGGGATGGCCCCCTTCCTGTTCCATTACATTGGTCAGACAATGCACTGACACCTTTGCTGCCATAGTGCTATGTGCTGGGTGTTCAGTGTGCCCCTGCACCTTTTTAAAGAGGGATGGGCTCCCTCTGGTTTACCTGCCCTCTGCCTGTCCATGAAAATGCATGCGTTTCCACTGTGGAGACTCTTAGAAGTTCGAGTTAGGGACTACAGGTAACAGCGTGCCTTGACGTGGCCTGTAGCTTACGCATGTATTTGCAAATGTGTGCAGACTAAACCTCTGTTTTAATGCATAATGTTAGACAGGTCAACTTGGTTGGTCGGTAAGTTGGGCTTTTTTTGGTTTTATTTGATTCCCATAGACACCCTCCTAAACCTTGTGGAGAGCCTTCCTAGAAGAGTTGAAGCTGTTATAGCTGCAAAGGGTGGGCCAACCCAATATTGAACCCTACAGACTAAGACTGGGATGCCATTAAAGTTCATGTGCGTGAAAAGGCTGGGTTCACACTAAAGATCGCAGCGGCTCACAGCAAGAGTCTGGTGCGTCTCCATTCACCATTTAAGGTCTGATTTCAGCCCGAATATTTGGCTGAATTCCGACCTGAAACGGACCAAAAGATGCACAAGACTCCTGTGAAATTCGCTCTGGAGCCGCTGCGGAGATGGGTGCGCAATAGTGTGACCAATAGTGACAATAGTGTGACCCGAGCCTCAAGGCAGGTGTCCCAATACTTTTGGCAATATGGTGTATATTCAACTCTTTAAATCTTATAGTGTTCATTTCTGTGGAAAATACCAAAAGGGTTGATCGATACTTAAAGTCCAAACCAATTCAAGGCAAAAGAGCTCAATGAAGCCCCTTGATCGCATATTTCTGGAAGGATCAATGGGTATTGGGTATTTTCTGTCTTTGTTAAAAATGTTCTTAGCCTAAAAAATAACACCCTCCAGCCAGGAAATGAGGCGGAGCTCCGTCTGACTTGCTGCAGCTTCAAATGCACATTGTGAGAAGCTCACAGTGTGCAGTGAAATTAGAGTAAGCCATTTCAGTCCAGGAGAGGAATCTGCACAACTGTGCACGACTGCAAATGAGTTCCGCTTTCATTTTTCTGACAGTCGCTGTAACTACTTGCCAATCAGCTGCCGCAGTTGTAATGCGGCAGGTTGGCACGGCTGCGTGAATTGCCGTCATTGTGCGTCGGCCGCTTTGAGAAGCTATAGGGGGCGCAATGCCGGAGCCGATGCGCGTGTCCGCCGACCACCTGCAATAGTGCCTCATAGAGCCAGAACGGGGATCTGTCAATGTAAACAAACAGATCCCCATTCTGACAGGGGAGTAGAGAGAGATCTGCTGTTCCTAGTTATAAGGAACAGCGATCTCTCTCCTCCTCCAGTCAGCCCAGCCCCCCCACAGTTAGAAACACCTATTGTTAACCCCTTCCCTGCCAGTGACTTTTATACAGTAATCAGTGGCTATTTTTAGCTCTGATCCCTGTATAAATGTCATTGGTCCCAAAAAAGTGTCAAAAGTGTCTGATCTGTCCGCCGGAATGTCGCAGTCCTGCTAAAAATCATGGCCATTACTACCATATTTTACGGCGTATAAGACGACCTTTTATACTTAAAAATATCCCCCAAAAATCAGGGGTCATCTTATATGCCGGTATTATATACTGTATGCAGAGTCAGACTGCGGGCGTCCATTGTTCAAAAGCCACGCCTCCTCCTCGTCCTGTTCCGTGATAGGCGGAACACTCAGTTTCCCAGCAGAGCCTGTGTTCAGTGTTCCGCCTATCACGGACGTCCTCTCATCCTCGGCCTTGGACGATCTGCAAAGTGAGGCAATTGTCAGTTAAAGCGACGCAGTGCCGTATCGCAAAAAATGGCCTGGTCATTAAGGGGGCAAATCCTTCTGGTCCCTAAGTGGTTAAGGTGATTTTCCCAGCTCTCTGGTTTTCAGTTGTTTCCATTCATGTCTACAGTGCCTTGCAAAAGTATTCACCCCCCTTGGCATTTTTTGTGTTTTGTTGCCTCACAACCTGGAATTAACATGGATTGTTTGAGGATTTGCATCATTTAATTTACAGAACATGCCCACAACTTTGAAGATGTTTTTTTTTTTTTTATTGTGAAGCAAACAACAACATAGGACAAAATAACAGAAAAAGTCAATGTGCATAACTATTCACCCCCCTAAAGTCAATACTTTGTAGAGCCGCCTTTTGCGGCGATCACAGCTCCAAGTCACTTTGGATAAGTCTCTATGAGCTTCCCACATCTTACCACTGGGATTTTTGCCCATTCCTCCTGGCAAAACTGCTCCAGCTCCTTCAAGTTGGATGGTTTGCACTTGTGAACAGCAATCTTTAAGTCTGACCACAGATTTTCTATTGGATTGAGGTCTGTGCTTTGACTAGGCCATTCCAACACATTTACACTTTTCCCCTTAAACCACTCAAGTGTTGCTTTAGCAGTGTGTTTGGGGTCATTGTCCTGCTGGAAGGTGAACCTCCGTCCTAGCCTCAAATCACACACAGAGTGTTGCAGGTTTTGCTCAAGAATATCCCTGTATTTAGCACCATCCATCTTTCCCTCAACCCTGACCAGTTTCCCAGTCCCGACTGCTGAAAAACATCCCCACGGAATGATGCTGCCACCACCATGTTTCACGGTGGGGATGGTGCTCTTTGGGTGATGTGTTGGGTTTGCGCCAGACATAGCGTTTTCTTTGATGGCCAAAAAGTTGAATTTTAGTCTCATCAGACCAGAGCACCTTCCTCCATACATTTTGGGAGTCTCCCACATGCCTTTTCGCAAACTCAAAACGTGCCATTTTGTTTTTTGCTGAAAGTAATGGCTTTCTTCTGGCCACTCTGCCATAAAGCCCAACTCTATGGAGCGTACGGCTTATTGTCGTCCTATGTACAGATACTCCAGTCTCTGCTGTGGAACTCTGCAGCTCCTCCAGGGTTACCTTAGGTCTCTGTGCTGCCTCTCTGATTAATGGCCTTCTTGCCCGGTCCATGAGTTTTGGTGTGCGGCCGTCTCTTGGCAGGTTTGCTGTTGTGCCGTGTTCTTTCCATTTGGTTATGATAGATGTGATGGTGCTCCTAGGGATCATCAAAGATTTGGATATTTTTTTTATAACCTAACCCTGACTTGTACTTCTCAACAACATTGTCCCTTACTTGTCTGGAGAGTTCCTTGGTCTTCATGGCAGTGTTTGGTTAGTGGTGCCTCTTGCTTAGGTGTTGCAGCCTCTGGGGCCTTTCAAAAAGGTGTGTATATGTAATGACAGGTCATGTGACACTTAGATTGCACACAGGTGAACATCATTTCACTAATTATGTGACTTCTGAAGGTAATTGGTTGCACCGGAGCTTTTTATGGGCTTCATAATAAAGGGGGTGAATACATACGCACATGCCAATTACCAGTTTTTTATTTCTGAAAATAAGTTTTATGTATATATTTTTCTAATTTTATTTCACCAACTTAGACTATTGTGTTCTGATCCATCACATATATAATTCAGATTACAAAAACATTGAACTAAAGGCTGTAATGTAACAAAATAGATGAAAAGCCAAGGGGGGTGAATACTTTTGCATGGCACTGTATGGAATGGACATTTTTTCTGGAATCCATGTGAACATTTTTATCGTTGAACTGGCAGTAAGTTGCTCTAAGACGACATTTTACCTTTTTTATTCTCAATGACGCAGGTTTGGCGCTCTCGTCTTTTGGAATCACAAGGTTGAATGAATGTTGTCCTTGCCTGCCCCACTCACACTGAATTACAAACGGCTTCCTCTCTTATAGATGATTAATACGGAACTGTTGCGGTAATGGAGCGGCTCTGTTGACCTTGAGATGTTGAATGAAATAAGCTGTATAGGAGAGGAGATGGTGATATCACGCTGCGTCTGAGCACGGAAAACAATGGTTACATGTCGGGGTTGTCAGTTGGCTGAACAGAGGACCAGACACTTAAATATCCGGTGTAGAAGTGATGACCTTTGTGATAGTATGACAGGTCCTCTTTATGTATGAAAATGTAACATGAGCACTCAGGGGTTCAGCACCCTCAGAAGTGGGCACAACCTGACCTTAAGACTGGGAGTCAGCAGATAGACGACCAGTTAAGGGACATTTATATTTATATGTTGCATTATGGAATCCTATTCCAATTAATGGACTCTCAATGCAAAAAAAAAAGTGACTTTTTATTTATTTTTTTAACCACTTTAGCCCCGGACCATATTGCTGCTTAATGACCAGGCCACTTTTTGCGATTCGGCACTGCATCGCTTTAACTGATAATTGCGCGGTCGTGCGACGTGGCTCCCGAACAAAATTGACGTCCTTCTTTTCCCACAAATAGAGCTTTCTTTTGGTGGTATTTGATCACCTCTGCGGTTTTTATTTTTTGCGCTATAGACAAAAATAGAGCGACAATTTTGAAAAAAATTCAATATTTTTTACTTTTTGCTATAATAAATATCCCCCAAAAATATATAAAATATATATTTTTTTTCCTCAGTTTAGGCCAATACGTTTTCTTCTACATATTTTTGGTAAAAAAATCGCAATAAGGGTTCATTGATTGGTTTGAGCAAAAGTTATAGCTTCTACAAAATAGGGGATAGTTTTATGGCATTTTTATAAATAATTTGTTTTTTTTACTAGTTAGGCCCCTTTCACACTGAGGCGTTGAAAAAACGCTAAAAAATAATGACATTTTATACAGCGATTTTACCACGTTTTTACCGCAATCGCGGTAAAAATAGCGCTAACGCCTATGCGTTTTTACCGCGTTCGCGCTAAAATTAGCGCGAACGCGGTAAAAACGCATAGGCGTTAGCGTTATTTTTTAACATAACGCTTATGCCTATGCGTTTTTACCGCGTTTTTACCGCGAATCCCATTCATTTCAATGGGGATAGGCATTTTTACAGCGCTATTTTATGCGCCCTAAAGTTGCTCTAAAAAAGCTGTTTGCAGGATTTTTTTCAACGCCCAGCCAGCAAAACGCCTCAATGTGAAAGCCCTCAGGGCTTTCACATTGAGAATGCTGGGGCAGGATTATTTCAGGCGTTATTACAGCGCTATTTTTACCGCGAAAACGCGGTAAAAACGCCTCAGTGTGAAAGGGGCCTTATGGCGGCGATCAGCGATTTTTATTGTGACTACGACATTATGGCGGACACATCGGACACTTTTGACACTATTTTGGGACCATTGTCATTTTTACAGCGATCAGTGCTATAAAAATGCACGGATTACTGTAAAAATGGCAGTGAAGGGGTTAACCACTAGGTGGCGCTGCAGGGGTTAAGTGTGTCCTAGTGAGTGATTCTGACTGTGAGGGGGCGTGGCTACACGTGACACGTTACTGATGACCGTTCCCGATCACGGGGAACGGTCATCAGTGACAGTGTCACTAGGCAGAATAGGGGAATGCCTTGTTTACAAAAGCATTCCCCTGTTCTGCTCTTGCCAACCGCAATCGCGGGACTCCCGGGAACATCGAGTTCCAGGGACACGCGGGCGCACTCGCAAGGCACGCAGCGGGCAGATTTAAAGGGACGTACTGTATGCCAATGTGCCTGCCTGTGCCATTCTGCCGACGTACATCGGCAAGTGGTTAAGGACCAAGCCTATTTTTTACACTTGGTGTTTACAAGTTAAAAACATTTATTTTTTTCCTAGAAAACTACTTGGAACCGCCAAACATTTTTTATATATATATATATATAATATATAATTTTTTTTTCATACACCCTAGAGAATAAAATGGCGGTCGTTGATGTAATACCGTCTGAAAAACGCAATTTTTTTTATTTTTTGGGAAAAAAATACACTTTTTTATTTTTATTTTTTAATTAAAAAATAAGACAACAGTAAAGTTAGCCCAATTTTGATTTTTTTTTTATATTGTGAAAGATAATGTTACGCCGAGTAAATTGATACCCAACATGTCACGCTTCAAAATTGCGCCCGCTCGTGGAATGGTGACAAACTTTGACCCTTAAAAATCTCCATAGACAACATTTACGATTTCTACAGGTTTACCAGTTTTGAGTTACAGAGGAGGTCTAGGGCTAGAAGTATTGCTCTCACTAACGATCACGGCGATACCTCACATGTGTGGTTTGAACACCGTTTTTATATGCGGGTGCAATTTTTTTCTTATTTATTTTACTTTTTTATTTTTACACTGTCCTTTTAAAAAAAATTGGGTCACTTTTATTCCTATTACAAGGGATGTAAACATCCCTTGTAATAGAAAGCATGACAGGACCTCTTTAATGTGAGATCCGGGGTCAAAAAGACCTCAGAGCTCATATTTATACTTAAAGGAGTAGTAAAGTTACATGTTTTTTCACCTTAATGCATCCTATGCATTAAGGTGAAAAAACATTCGACAATACCGCCCCCGAGCCCCCGTTTTACTTACCTGGCCCCTCGAAAGTCCCACGCTCGTCCCCGTCATCCTCTTCGTTTTTCAGCCTGGCCGCCGATTGGCTACACAGGATGGATTGAAAGCAGCGCAGCCATTGGCTGGCGCTGCTGTCAATCACATCCAATGACGCGGGGGGCGGGGCCGAGTGATACAGTCGGCGGCTATGGCCGCCGCTGTATCACGGGAGCGCGCCCGCAATCACTCCACACCATGCGAGCTCACTCGCATTATGGTGTGGAGTCCTTGCGGGGAGGAGCCAAGACAGCCGCCGAGGGACCCCAGAAGACCAGGATCGGGGCCACTGTGTGCAAAACGAGCTGCACAGTGGAGGTAAGTATAACATGTTTGTTATTTTTGGGCAAAAAAAAGGGAAGCTTTAGTGCTCCTTTTAAAGCGGAGGTCCACCCAGAAAAAAAAATACATTAAAAATCCTAAAAAAAAAAAAGAAAAAAATTTAATATAATTTTTTTTTTTTAATACACACCCAAAATGCCTGTTGCTATGCGGAAGTCCCCTAATCTGCCTCTACTGTGCCTCTTCCTTGTCCTCGGATTGAGAACTTCCATTTCCTCTTCTTGTGAATGGGGCGCGCTGCCTTCTGAGAACTGTGTGTATCCCAGGAGGCAAGCCGCCCATTCACAAAGCGCCGTGCGAGATGCGCAGTAGGAAACGGGCAGTGAAGCTGTAAGGCTTCACAGCCTGTTTCCCTTAGTCAGGATGGAGGAGCCGGGACCTGCCAGCAGCGATTTGATCGCCGTGGCGGGACCGACATCGCGGGCGAGTAGGACAGGTAAGTGTCCTTATTAAAAGTCAGCAGCTACACTGTTAGTAGCTGCTGACTTTAAAAAAAATAAATAAAATACAAGCTGCACCTCCGCTTTAAATGCAATAAAAAAAATAACTAAATAAATAAATGCCTTTTAAAAAAAAAAAATTCCCCTTTAAAAACCATTGGGCGGAAGTGACGTTTGGCGTCGCTTCCATCATCCAATGTTATGGAGCCGAGTGGGGGGCCATCTTTCCTTCACTTGATTCCATGCTACTGAGGGGAGAGGATCGGATCGTCTCTGCCGCTACCGGAGCAGCGGAGACGACCGAAACGCGGCGGGTGGGGGGCACCTCTCCCACCACCGATAAAAGTGATCTTGCGGCGAACCTGCAGCAGAGACCACTTTTATCTGAAAGCGGACTGCCCGCCTTTGAGGAAAATAACGAGGTTATGGCAGCTATCAGGTATTTTTCAATACAAAACAAAACAAACAAAAAAACACACAGCAAACTTTTTTTACTGCAATAATCTGGAAGCTGTCGGCTGCAGTACTTCTTTTCCTACTAGGAGTCCTCAGACCCCTGGATTGAATGACAACTATTACATTCAAACCACTTCCTCTAAGCCCAGGCTGTCATGGACCTTCCCCCCAGTTCATGACTGGACAGTGAAAGGAGAAGTAGCATAATGATGAGCTTATTTGTCATTCTGCTCTCTCTTCCTATCAACAAGCTGCTTGTCAGTCATGAATGATTGGCTTCTTGTGCTGCTTCTTCCTCCCCCAGCAGTTCTGGTATGGACTGCACGAGGCTGTCATCAAGTCAAATTCAGGTACTTGCACTGCTTGCATTGAAAATATATTTAAAGTGATACTATAGGTTCGATTTAAAAAAATAATAATAACAAACATGTCATACTTACCTCCACTGTGCAGTTCGTTTTGCACAGAGTGGCCCCGATCCTCCTCTTTTGGGGTCCCACAGCGTCTCTCTCGGCTCCTCCCCGCATCAGATAAGCCCCTCTGGGAAGCTCTCTCCCAAGCTGGTCAGAGGGATGATAGTGATGAGATGGCACTTCTGGCAGCACTTTGGTTAGAGGAGAAGCAACTCTGAAGATATAAGAAAGGCGCCTCTAAGTGTAGTATGCAAAATTTTATAAAGTGCACAAAGAGTTAAAAGCACTTACAAGATCGTTTAGCGTTAAAAGACATGATAAAATCAGGAGTCCTCATCTGTGGCAGGTGTCCATCCTCGAAGCGGTGGTAGAGAGCAGTGTAGAGCCGTCCAGTAGACATGTGCGATTTGTTTCGTACGAATTGAAAATTCGTACGAATTTCCAAAAATTCGTGCATTCGGAAGCTTCTGAATTTTTCGAAATTTCGTTGACCAATTTTCGGATCTGAATTTCTTAGACAAAATACGAATGTTCATTAATATCGTTTTATTATTGTCATAATAATTACGATTATTCGTTATGATGAAGTTAAAAACCCAGGAAGTCAGCACAGCACAGGGATGGTGGGAGCCCTCATAATGAGCACAGCACAGGGATGATGGGAGCCCCTCATAATGAGCACAGCACAGGGATGGTGGGAGCTCCTCATAATGAGCACAGCACAGGGATGGTGGGAGCCCCTCATAATGAGCACAGCACAGGGATGGTGGGAGCCCCTCATAATGAGCACAGCACAGGGATGGTGGGAGCCCCTCATAATGAGCACAGCACAGGGATGGTGGGAGCCCCTCATAATGAGCACAGCACAGGGATGATGGGAGCTCCTCATAATGAGCACAGCACAGGGATGGTGGGAGCCCCTCATAATGAGCACAGCACAGGGATGGTGGGAGCCCCTCATAATGAGCACAGCACAGGGATGGTGGGAGCCCCTCATAATGAGCACAGCACAGGGATGGTGGGAGCCCCTCATAATGAGCACAGCACAGGGATGGTGGGAGCCCCTCATAATGAGCACAGCACAGGGATGGTGGGAGCCCCTCATAATGAGCACAGCACAGGGATGGTGGGAGCCCCTCATAATGAGCACAGCACAGGGATGGTGGGAGCCCCTCATAATGAGCACAGCACAGAATGATGGGAGCCCCTCATAATGAGCACAGCACAGAATGATGGGAGCCCCTCATAATGAGCACAGCACAGGGATGGTGGGAGCCCTCATAATGAGCACAGCACAGGGATGGTGGGAGCCCCTCATAATGAGCACAGCACAGGGATGGTGGGAGCCCTCATAATGAGCACAGCACAGGGATGGTGGGAGCCCCTCATAATGAGCACAGCACAGGGATAGTGGGAGCCCCTCATAATGAGCACAGCACAGGGATGATGGGAGCCCCTCATAATGAGCACAGCACAGGGATGGTGGGAGCCCCTCATAATGAGCACAGCACAGGGATGGTGGGAGCCCCTCATAATGAGCACAGCACAGGGATGGTGGGAGCCCCTCATAATGAGCACAGCACAGGGATGGTGGGAGCCCCTCATAATGAGCACAACACAGGGATGATGGGAGCCCCTCATAATGAGCACAGCACAGGGATGGTGGGAGCCCCTCATAATGAGCACAGCACAGGGATGGTGGGAGCCCCTCATAATGAGCACAGCACAGGGATGGTGGGAGCCCCTCATAATGAGCACAGCACAGGGATGATGGGAGCCCCTCATAATGAGCACAGCACAGGGATGGTGGGAGCCCCTCATAATGAGCACAGCAGGGGTACAGCCCCAGGAGGAAGTCATCACAGCACAGGGATGGTGGGAGACCCTGAATTTTCGTGACCCTCCCAGCCAGTGTCAGTTAGCACCAGATCTCTTACCACCCTATCACAGTCCCACTAGAAGTCGTATAGCTGCATAAATTCCAGTATATATACCATAGTTTGTCTTTTTTATTATTATTATTGGTATTTTTTTATTTATGTTTATTTTTTTTATCAAAAACAGGTAGAAAAATACATTTTGGCCTCAATTTATGAAAAATGTTGATTTTTTTTTTTTTTGATTTCTAATTTTATTTTATCTTTTTATTGGATATGTTTTATAACATAAAGTATCATGTTTTTTTTTTTCAACATTTTTGGTCTTTGTTTTGTTTATATAATGAAAATTTGGTATTGGCGATCAATTACCACCAAAAGAAAAAGCTCCCATTTGTGTGAAAAAATTATATAAATTTTAATTTGTGTATAGTGTTGCATGGCCGAGCAATTGCCAGTTAACGTAGCGCAGTGCTGAATAGAAAAAAAATGCCCTGGTCATGAAGGGGGTAAAACTTTCCAGAGGTCAAGTGGTTAATGACGTATTCATGATTACAGAGCTGCATTCATTCGTGTCTTCAGAAACTGCCTGGAGCCTAATGATAAAAGGTGGAGCTTTAAAAAAAAAAAAAGAGATCCGGTTTCTGTATATATATTGTGACAGGTCAGGAATGTATCCAGGCAGACTTGTAATGTTACTGAGAAGTCTACCTTGTGAGTTGGCCATTTACATTGCTTTTATCATAAATGCCATTAAAATACCATTGAGAGGTTCTAATGGCACAATTTATAGTAAGCCCCCCCCCCCCCCCCCCCCGTTTACAGAGAAGGCTAAATAAAGTGTGGTATGCGCCTTAGTGAGCCTTTTAGAGACGTGAGATCAACAAAATATCCACCGAACAAGACAAAAAACGCTTTGTTGTTCATGTTTAGATATTTGAAGAACATAAAAGTCAAAGGTGAATAATTCAAGGCAGCCTCACCAGCGCCCATCCAATGCAGCCTCACCAGCGCCCATCCAATTCAGCCTCACCAGCGCCCATCAATGAATGTTTGCTTGCTTCCATTTATTCAGGAGTTGGGAAACAGTTCTCCGCTACCACTGTGCCTCTGACACTATGTACAAACGAAGTGGCGGCTGCCTGCTGATGCTGAGACTTAGTTGCTTTTTGCAGAGAGAAGAAAGTAGGAATACCAGTGGCCAGGCGCCCCTAGGCAGCAGTGTGCCCTAGGTGGCTGCCTAGTTTGCCTAGTGGTAGCACCGGCCCTGATTCAAGGCTGCTTAGAACAATCGTCCAACAATTTGAATCCCCCAGTTAGGACAGCAGGAAATGTCATTGAAGCAGCATTTATTGACACCATCTATCAGGGTGCCACCTGTGCTGATGTGGACCCAGGTCTAGCTACACTGTACAGGATACCCAATGAGAGATGGTAGGCTTACCTAAAGAAGTGAAGGCTTGATAGTTGGTTTACGGTAGGCAAGAGCACCATGAAAATGGTTAGACCTGGATCTGCGGAGTAGGAACCACACTGGAGCCACCTGGAAAAAGGAGAGCCTGGAAATTGGACTAGGATAATTCTGGAGCAGATAAGACTGAGGAGCTGGATAAAGTGGTGTATGAAGTAGGAGGATGGTCTCAAGTTAGAGCAAGGTAACACACAGGATCCCACAGATTTTGGAGTTTAAAAGCCAGCCGGCATTCCCCAAAGTCCCTCTCATAGGGGTTTGGGCTTCACTGCCCGCTGACCCTAGCTTGCACCCCCTGGGTTCACCCTGTTCTAAATACCACAGATTATGAGTTGGAGGTCACCAGAGAAGGTCTAGAGGTCATGGCAGGACATGGATAACCAGGAACAAGCCAGAGGTCGGGTGGGCAGTAGAAATATATATAACCGGAAAGGAGCAGAGATCAGGATGGGCAGAGAACATGGACTACTAGGAACTAGCCAGAAGTCTGTACAAAGAAATCAAAGGAAAATGCAGGAGATAGCCAGGAAATAGCCAGAGGTCAGGACAGGCAGCAAAGATGGATAAACAGGAACTAGCCAGAAGTCGGTACAAAGAAATCAAAGGAAGATGCAGGAGATAGCCAGGAACTAGCCAGAGGTCAGGACAGGCAGCAAAGATGGATAAACAGGAACTAGCCAGAAGTCGGTACAAAGAAATCAAAGGAAGATGCAGGAGATAGCCAGGAACTAGCCAGAGGTCAGGACAGGCAGCAAAGATGGATAAACAGGACCTAGTCAGAAGTCTGTACAAAGAAATCAAAGGAAGATGAAGGAGACAGCCAGGAACTAGCCAGAGGTCAGGACAGGCAGCAAAGATGAATAAACAGGAACTAGCCAGAAGTCGGTACACAGGAATCAATGAAGGATACAGGCTGAATAGCAGGGGACCTGTACAGGGCTTGGCAGCTATCTTGCAAAAGCATTGCTCAGACAGCAAGCTGCACAAGTTTAAATGATTAAATGATGTAGTAAGGTTTATATAAATGATATAAAGGTAAAATATCAGAAAGAGATAAAAAAAAAAGTAGTATAGAAAAAATAAAGAAGCGCTATTAAAGCGGTTGTATACCCGCTGCTGCTTTTTTTTTTTTTATATACCTGAAAGGCAAAATGCATAATGAGCTAGTATGCACCGCATACTAGCTCATTATGAAATACTTACCTTAGAACGAGGCGTCGGTAACTTACCTGGTCCACGCCGAGGGAGATGTCATCTTGCCTTGGCGTGTCTTCCGGGTATCACCGCTCCAGCGCTGTGAGTGGCTGGAGCGGCGATGTCGTCACTCCTGCGCGCCGGCAACGTCTGGTGGCTGCCGGGCTTTAGCCGAGAATCCCCGCTGCGCATGCGCCGCTGCAGTCAGCGGCTCATTGCGGTGGGAATATCTCCAAAACCGTACAGGTTTAGGAGATATTCTTTTTACCTACAGGTAAGCCTTATTATAGGCTTACCTGTAGGTAAAAGTTAAAAAACAGGGTATACAACCGCTTTAAATGAAACAAAACGTAATGATATAAAACAAAAATAATATGTTATATAATAAAAAAAAAAAACTATAGGATAAAATAAAGTTGTAACCGCAGGTTAGAAGTTTAAGTTAAACAGTAGTATACATAAACTAAAAATAAATTACAAGATAAAACTATAAGATATAAAATCAATATATGTACGGTATACAGTATATCATTAACCACTTGCTTACTGGGCACTTAAACCCCCTTCCTGCCCAGGCCAATTTTCAGCTTTCAGCACTGTCACGTGTAGCGCTACCCCCAGTTAAGAGAGCCGCTGATATTGATTTGGGCCCTGTAGTGCACTGCTGTCAACCCCTGGTAATCGGCTCTAACCTCCCGTGGCACAGCTGGTGATAGAGGGATAGGACCGCGTGACCGCAACTGTTGGTGACGCAGTCCTATAACAAACATACACAGAATATACTTTAAAACTCCCTATTAAAGTAAGCGGAACTGACACCAAATGTACTTTACCCAGATATTTTACTGAGGCTAATGGGCAAGTAATAAACAACAGTATAACAAGTTGCAGATCCCTGCAATAAACAGTAATAAAGATAAACAGAGTAATCAGAATAATAAAGTATTGCTATGCAACTCTAGCGCTGCCCTTTTACAGCTACTTCCCCTCATGGGTAGACTAACACCCAGCAATGTCTACCTATGCAGTCAGGCCTGACTGATCTAAATGGAAGTTCAGTGAAACAATATTCGCTAGCAATCTTTTCGGTGGTGCACTTGAAGAACAACTTTGTAATCCCAACGAATAGTAAAGATAAAGGATCTGTCTTTAAACAGCTCTCACCACCCGGACAAGTCCAAATCCGTTTCCTCCATCGATTCGTCTGGGAACAGGAATCCACCGACATCCAAGTCTTCAATCCTTCTGGTGTACTGCAGCAAGGAGGATTAGATGTCTCTAAGGCTCTGCTAGGCTGGCAGAGGGCTCTTTGGAAAGGAGCACACGGCCCAGGCTTCAGGCCTTGTGCACACAGCAGTTCAGCACAGAGATCCTCTTGCTAGGAGAGGGGTGTCCAAAGAGCCCGACCAAAACTCCGCCTCCCCTTTATAAAGTCTGCCCCAGCAGTCTCTGTTCTGGAGCAATGCACCCTGGGTGCTGCAAGATGTACTGGGAGATGTAGTCTCTCTCTCTCCTCTGCTTTCACTTCCATAATGTCTCTTTACTTCCTCCCGACTCACCTCTCACCTGGAACTTCTTGTCTCTCTGCATTAAAGGGGAACACCCCGCTACACACTCCCCCCACTTGAACTCTTTGGTCCCCAAAGATAAACTTCAACAAATACTGTTTACCATTTTGGACAATGTCGAGCATGATGTTGGCATAGGGAATTCCCACCAAAACTTTGGGATGGAACTCTCTTGCCCACACGTCACACTACCATGAGTGGCCTGCCTAACTGTGCCAGAGAGTGAGCTGGGGTTGCCCTCCACCAAATGGACGGTGGAAGGATCAGGTTGTTCAACACTTCTCCTAGCCGTTACAACAGAGTCCTCTGAGCTCGTCCCCATTTGGGGGTAAGTTAGTTTCTTGGGAGGCCTGATGACTCTGCGAGCCCTCTGCTCTCTTGGTGCTTCTGACTCTGGCACCACAGGCTCTTCTTCAGGAGTAAGTTCAGGTAACATTGCTGGTTCTGGAACCTCTGATTCAGAAGTCGACTGACGTATGGAATCTCTAGAGTCCTCCTCTGCGCAAGTGTCAGGAACATCTTCCCAGTAATCAGCTGAGGGACTGAAGGGTATGAATTCAGTAGCCTCCGGATTCAGCGTTGCATCTGGGGTATCCCCTCCATTTGGGAGATCTATGGCGGACGTTCCCAGAGGCGAGGGAGGCCACAGCCAGTCCAGTTCTCCACCTTCTTCTGTACTCAATTGGGAGGCCTCCCCATCTTTGGCTCGAGAGGTCTGGGACCGAGTGTTCGGCCTAGGAATATCCAGGATAGAGGCCGGTTCAGGGGAGTCTCTCACGGGAGGTATTCTGACTGCCTCAGCAAGTGGGAGCAGGTGGTTCCGATGCCACGTCTTCAGTGGACCCACCTTTCCTTCTGGCTTTAGTTTGTAGACAGGCAAACCGGGCAACTTCCTACAGACAACATAGGGCTCAGATCTCCACCTGTCGGCAAGCTTGTGTTTTCCAGGGACCCCCAGATTGCGTAGCAGTACTCGGTCCCCGGGCTGCAGATCTTGCACTCGGACCTTCAGATCAAAATTTCTCTTGTTGCGGGCCCCCCTTTGATCCGAAGCCGCCTGGGCTTGTTCATAGGCCACCTGCAAGCTACGTCTAAGTCTGTCCACGTATCCCTTGTGGGATGTAGCTGAGGTATTGTCTATAGAAGTGCCAAAGGCCAGGTCCACAGGTAGCCTTGCTTCTCTCCCAAACATAAGTCGATAAGGGGAGTAGCCAGTGGCGTCACTTGTGGTACAGTTATAGGCATGTACTAGGGCTGATATGTGCTGACTCCAGTGTTGCTTCTTCTCTGTTTCTAAGGTTCCCAACATGTTGAGCAGGGTCCGGTTAAATCTCTCCGGCTGAGCATCTCCTTGTGGGTGGTAAGGCGTGGTTCTGGTCTTCTTTATTCCTAATGAATCCAAAAGTCTTCGGATCAACCGACTCTCAAAGTCCCTTCCTTGATCTGAGTGGAGTCTCTGTGGTAGTCCGTAATGGACAAAATACTTCTCCATAAGTATCTTGGCCACGGTGGATGCCTTCTGGTCTTTGGTTGGGAAAGCTTGAGCATAGCGGGTGAAATGGTCGGTTATTACCAGAACATTCCCCAATCCACTCAGGTCGGGTTTGAGGCAGAGAAAGTCAATGCATACCAGATCCATTGGGCCTTGACTCTGTAAGTGGCCCATTGGGGCAGCTTGATGGGGTAGGGTCTTTCTCTGAATGCATCGTGCACAGGAATGGCAATACTCCTCTACTTCTGCCCTCATGCAGGGCCAATAGAACCGATTTCTGACAAGCTGGAAGGTCCTTTCTGCCCCTAGGTGACCATGATGGTCATGCAGGGCAATTAGTACAGTCTCTCGGTGCTTCTCTGGAAGAAATAACTGCCACTTATCTTCTGAGTCATCAGAGGGGCCCCTTTGGTAGACCACTCCCTGATGTACCTGTAGCCTGTCCAATTCCTTCCTCAACAGGCGAGCCTCCTTTGAGGGGTGATGTAGGAATTTGTTTGGTCCTCGAAGCCCTGGAGAATCAGGATCCCATCTCCCCATGGGGTCTTCCAATTGGTCACACCTCAACTCCTTCTTGGACAGTCTCGGTAGGTTGTCTTCCTCCAGTTGAGTTACCCCACAATAGTGTTTGGGGACTCCTACCATGGTAACCCCTATTTCTTCTGCTCTGGAGCCTCCTCTGGCTTGGAATTCAGCCCCTTGACAAAGGGCCCGCACCCCGTCCGGTGCCACTTGGGTCCAATCTTCCCAGTCATTTGTCATGGCATGAGACCTCCGGGACAGGGCATCTGCATCCCTATTTCCGGCTCCTGGTCTGTACTTCAGACTGAAGTTGAATCCAGACAATGCGGCCAACCACCTGTGTCCGGTGGCATCTAGTTTCGCGGTGGTGAAGAGGTAGGTCAGGGGGTTGTTGTCTGTCTTCACAGTAAACTCTGCCCCATACAAGTAGTCTTTTAGCTTGTCTACTACCGCCCATTTGAGGGACAGGAATTCCAGCTTATGAGTGGGGTAATTCTTTTCTGAGGGGGTCAGGCTCCTGCTCACATAGGCCACTGGTCGCAGTTGTCCTTCATGTTCTTGGTAGAGTACACCACCTAGACCCTCATGGCTGGCATCCACATGTAATTCATAAGGTCTGGTAGGGTCGGCGTAGGCCAGGACTGGGGCAGTGGTTAAGCTCCTCTTCAGAGCATGAAAGGCCTCTTCACACCTTGGGTTCCACTGATCTTGAACTGACTCACCAGGCCTCCTGGGCCCTGAGTCATCCTCTTCCCCTTCTGCCTTTAGCAATTCATTCAACGGGCGGGCAATCCGAGCAAACCCCTCCACAAACCTCCTATAATAGGAGCAGAACCCCAGGAAGGATCTGAGCTCTGTTACTGTGGTGGGTCGTGGCCAGGAAGTGACTGCTTCCAACTTCTCAGGATCTGTGGCCACCCCTTCTTCAGACACTATGTGCCCCAGATAGTTCACAGAAGACTGGTAGAACCGACACTTCTCGGGGGAAAGCTTAAGTCCCTCTTCGCTGAGTCTTCTCAATACTTTCTCCAACCTGGCTTCATGTTCTTCCAAGGTTCTTCCAAAGACAATGACATCGTCCAAGTACACAATGACTTCTATAAGATTCATGTCTCCAACAGTCTTCTCCATAAGGCGTTGAAAGGTAGCAGGAGCTCCAGACAGACCCTGAGGCATCCTATTGAATTTGAAGAATCCCACCGGGGTTATGAAGGCTGTCTTCTCCCTGTCTTCTGGGTGCATAGGGATTTGATAGTACCCACTCTTGAGGTCCATCACACTGAACCATTTGGCTCCAGACAAACTTTGTAGGGCATCTTCTATCCTTGGCGTGGTGTATTGGTCAGGGATGGTTCTCCTGTTGAGAGTCCTGTAATCGATACAAAGCCTCAACGACCCATTCTTCTTTCTGACCACCACGATTGGGGAGGCATAGGGACTTCTAGACTCCCGGATCACACCAGTCTTCTTTAGTTCTACAAGTTGTTCCCTCAGATCCTCCAGATCTGCCAGGGGGACCCGCCTGACCCTTTCTCGGAAGGGCTTATCTTCTTGGAGGCGGATCCGATGGGTGGCACTTCTTGCACACCCCACATCGAATTCATCTTCGGAAAAGATCTTCTCCCACCTGGTCAGCTGGGCCTTGGCTCTTTCTTTCCAAGCCCTGGGTAGGTTCGGGTTTTCCACGGACAGTTTCTCCCAAACATCTCCTCCGTCACCCGTCCCCTTGACTTCGGACCAAGTGACCGGGGCAGCAGGGCTCACCTGACCAAGCAACACTCTGGCAGGGATCTCCATGGGTCCTCCCGTAGTGTTCCTAACACTCACCGGAACTCTGCCATGGGCCTTCTTCAGGGCCTTGAACGGAATCACTTCTGGTATCACTTCCAGGCCTGAGGACTCTTCCCTTGGGTCTGATTCCAGCATGACAAAGGGGCCAGGTTGTTCCCACGAAAGCTTCACAGTGGCCCTAAGACAGGTTACTTCTCCGGGCTGTAGCACTACTCCTTCTCTGCCAAGTCTCCACACCTTCCCTATCCCCTCTCCCGGGGTCTTCTGCTCTAAGACCAGTCGTTGGTAGGCCGTCTTTAGCATGGGATGCATTTTGGTGGCTGAATGGTTTCTCTCTTTCACTAGAGGGGTCAGGAGTCTCCTGACTAGATCCGTGTTTGTCCCAATGATCAGGGAAATCTTGCTGGCTCCAGGTGGCCGGGGACACACAACTGCCAGGGTGTCAAACACTTCAGCCTTCCCAGCCACGGATGGGTCGAAAGTCATCTTTATGGGCAGGTACCCATCATAAGGGAAACTCTGGGTTCCAAGTCCCCATATCTCCAGCTCTTCTATCTTCTGGATAGGCAGATGACTCAAGTGCCTATCATAGAAGTCCCGGTATAGTAAAGTCACCTGTGCTCCGGTGTCCAAAAGAGCTTTAGTATAGACTCCTTCCACTTGAATGGGCACAGTAGGAGACGGGCCCACCAGTTCCTTTGGGTATGGCTGGACTGGGGTCACCTCTTTTTTTTGGCTTTCGACCCTTGCCCTGCTCCTTTTGGACTTTAATTTTTCCTGAGCCTGGCATGCATTGACTTTCTCCCTCTCAATGGGGGCACAAACCCGCTGAGGGATGTTATTGTTCCTTTTAGGTGGATGTTCCTTCTTTGGGGTGCTGTACTTCCACTGAGGGGTCTTGCCCCCTCCCTCTGGGGTACATCTTGGTGGGGGTGTACTATACCTCCTCCTAGGAGTTTTGTCTCCTCCATTCTTGGCCTTTTTTTTTAGTTTGGAGCGCACTGAAGATGATGGGCACCCGGTTGACTCCTTCACCGGGGCCCTTTGGCGTTTCCCGCCGGCTTGCAATTATCTGTTCTCTTCTTCTTTGGGCTGGAGCATACGTTAGCAAAGTGGCCACTCCCTCCGCAGTTATAGCAAATCACCTCTTCTCGGTCCTGTAGGGAGGCCGGTGCTGAGGTGTTCGGGAACAACTCCTTTCTTGGGCTTGGTTTCTCTCGTCTTCTCTGATCTTTCTCCATCAAAGAGGTCAGCATCTCCAACACTTGGGCCATTTGCGATTTCAGAGTGTCAACCTCCGCATCTCTTTCTGGGCTCTTGACCGAATGGACCAACACTGGTACAGGTGTGACATTCGCCTTGGCCACCTGCTGATCTTCCTGCAGCGCCTCTTCGTCCCTAATAATTTTTATTAGATCAGAGTAGGTTAGTGACATTCCTCCTCCTGAGGTTTTCAGGTGCAGCCAGACCGGGTCTGAGCGCCGCGCTCCCCTCATGATCTGCTTCATGCGTGCTTCATCTGCATCTTTGGGCAGCATTCCCTTCTTCAGTACAATCTTGCATAACTGCCTGTTCAGCCTTCTAACATATTCTGACAGTTTCTCATTCGGCTGCTGGAGAGTGTGTTCAATTTGATAAATCATCTCTGACACCTTCTCCAGCTGACCAAACTCTTCCTGCAGCATGGCCAGGCAATCTTGAGCTGTACAGTTTTCATTTCCAAACCGGAAGCTCTTCACCGCTTCTGCCGCGGCACCTTTCAGACTTTCTAAGACTCGCTGTCTCTTCTGTGCCTCAGGCACCTCCCATGCTTCTACTGCCTGCAATGCCTGTTCCACCCAAGTGTCAAAATCTTCCTCCCCCGCAGGGACGGGGAGCTTCCCTGAGAAGGTGCTAAGCTTCCGGTAACCGGCCTCCACATGCACCGTACTGCTTTTCTGGCACTTAATTACAAGGTCTCCTAGAGCATTCAACAATTCAGGCCCTATAGCGGCCAGCGGTGATCCCGGGCTTAATAGTTCCTTAAGCTTTTCTGCTTTAGGGGATAGTGGTGGAGATAATTGTGGGAGTGATGGCTTTGGTGTCTGAAACCATTCTTCCTTCACTGGCAGCGTATGTATCAAGTGATAGATCTGATTATCTATGGCTTGTATACTCTGACTTTTAAAATGCTCTGGGATTTCGTTTTTCCATTCTACCAGTGCGTATGTAAACGAGATCACTGGATCTGGCCTAAAATCCATCACCCATGCTTTGTGGCTCGGAGACAGTAACAATACGAGCTGTTTTATCTCCTCTTCCTTCCATCTTTCCCCCGGGAGTACAATGACTACCGCCGCGGTTGGATCAACGCCAATCGCTGCGCACCACTGTGACATTGCCAGCGGGTCCATGCTGGTACTTCTGACCGGCTTGATTGCAGCGTGCAACGTACAAGGATCCCGGACTCGAGCCCCCACGTGTAGCGCTACCCCCAGTTAAGAGAGCCGCTGATATTGATTTGGGCCCTGTAGTGCACTGCTGTCAACCCCTGGCAATCGGCTCTAACCTCCCGTGGCACAGCTGGTGATAGAGGGATAGGACCGCGTGACCGCAACTGTTGGTGACGCAGTCCTATAACAAACATACACAGAATATACTTTAAAACTCCTATTAAAGTAAGCGGAACTGACACCAAATGTACTTTACCCAGATATTTTACTGAGGCTAATGGGCAAGTAATAAACAACAGTATAACAAGTTGCAGATCCCTGCAATAAACAGTAATAAAGATAAACAGAGTAATCAGAATAATAAAGTATTGCTATGCAACTCTAGCGCTGCCCTTTTACAGCTACTTCCCCTCATGGGTAGACTAACACCCAGCAATGTCTACCTATGCAGTTAGGCCTGACTGATCTAAATGGAAGTTCAGTGAAACAATATTCGCTAGCAATCTTTTCGGTGGTGCACTTGAAGAACAACTTTGTAATCCCAACGAATAGTAAAGATAAAGGATCTGTCTTTAAACAGCTCTCACCACCCGGACAAGTCCAAATCCGTTTCCTCCATCGATTCGTCTGGGAACAGGAATCCACCGACATCCAAGTCTTCAATCCTTCTGGTGTACTGCAGCAAGGAGGATTAGATGTCTCTAAGGCTCTGCTAGGCTGGCAGAGGGCTCTTTGGAAAGGAGCACACGGCCCGGGCTTCAGGCCTTGTGCACACAGCAGTTCAGCACAGACATCCTCTTGCTAGGAGAGGGGGTGTCCAAAGAGCGCGACCAAAACTCCGCCTCCCCTTTATAAAGTCTGCCCCAGCAGTCTCTGTTCTGGAGCAATGCACCCTGGGTGCTGCAAGATGTACTGGGAGATGTAGTCTCTCTCTCTCCTCTGCTTTCACTTCCATAATGTCTCTTTACTTCCTCCCGACTCACCTCTCACCTGGAACTTCTTGTCTCTCTGCATTAAAGGGGAACACCCCGCTACACACGCTTTGAATGACAATTGCGCGGTCGTGCGACGTGGCTCCCAAACAAAATTGGCGTCCTTTTTTTTCCCACAAATAGCTTTCTTTTGGTGGTATTTGATCATCTCTGTGGTTTTTATTTTTTGCGCTATAAACAAAAAAAGAGAGACAATTTTGAAAAAAAACACAATATTTTTTACTTTTTGCTATAATAAATAAATATTTTTTTCTCAGTTTAGATCGATACGTATTCTTCTACATATTTTTGGTCAAAAAAATCGCAATAAGCGTTTATTGATTGGTTTGCGCAAGTTATAGCGTCTACAAAATAGGGGATAGTCTTATAGCATTTTTATTAATAATTTTTTTTTTACTAGTAATGGCGGCGATCAGCGATTTTTTTTTTTTTTTTTTTTTTTTTTTTATTGTGACTGCGACATTATGACAGACACATCGGACACGTTTGACACCATTTTGGGACCATTGTCATTTTTTACAGCGATCAGTGCTATAAAAAATGCACTGGTTACTGTAAAAATGACACTGGCAGGGAAGGGGTTAACACTAGGGGGCGAGGAAGGGGTTAAATGTGTGCCCTGGGAGTGATTACTACTGTGGGGGAAGGGGAGTGACTGGGGGAGGTGACCGATCTGTGTCCCTATGTACAAGGGACACAGCATCGGTCTCCTCTCCCTGACAGGACGTGGATCTCTGTGTTTACACACAGAGATTCACGTCCTTGTCTGTGTACCGGCCGATCGCGGGTGCCTGGCGGACATCGCGGCCGCCAGGCACGCACATCGGCATGTCGGTGACGCGCCCCCCAGTGGCCGGAGGAGCCGAGGACGTCTATTGACAGCCTCCCGGATATCTAGAGCCACCTTGAGGCCATCATTCGTCTATGGCCCGGGCTCCATCTAGTTAATATAATACATATGTAGCACACGGACCCTTTTCTACTACCTTTGGCTCAATTGCAGGAAAAAGGCACACCGTACTATATGCCCGTACCCTCCTGGATGAGGCGGTTAAGCGGTGTTATGTATTTGGGTCCCACAGCTAGGTTCTTCCATCAGTTGGTTCTCATCTCCTAGGATATAGGGACAAGTCTCTGTTTTCCCCCAGTAATTCCAATGTCCACACCACTCTAAACTCCAACATTGAGTTTATTTTCTCAATGTTCAGCAGATAGGAAAGGGTGAATGAGAGACAGGACAGCAAGGTTTGGGAGGTCAGTCCAGGCACAAATGGATATCACGATCTCTACTCTATCCCAGAGTAGGTTTAGCTCACCTGGATAGTCTCCTGTAAGAGTGGATCCTAGCAGCCGGAATAATGCTTGAACGTTCACTTTAGGTTCTTTCCCTGGATATGATCGGGAGACCCTCTGCCACAGAATCTATCAGGTCCCGAACTTCTCAGCTTTATATAAGGACGGGTACCAGCAGCAGCACATTACTAGGCCCTTGGTGGATAGATGAATCCCTCCAGAAAGTTACCGGGCTCCTTCCTTCACTGTGAACTCTCACCGGTCCGTCAGAAAGGTCCTCCCCTGGCCTCCTCTTCTTAGAAGTGGGCTCCCTCGCGAGAGACACCCTGGGACCTTTCCTCCTCGAAGCGGGCTCCAGCTAAAGGTGCTGGGCCCAGTGTTGAAGCTGCAGCCCCAGGGCTAAAGGTGCCTGGGACTGATGCACACGTGGCCCCATGGCCTGGAGGGCCGGGCGCCACGCACCTGGACTCCGACTCTCCTCACGAACTCCTGAAAGCGACTGACCTCTCCCAGGCGGCGGCTGCCCCTTATGTATCCTCTCCCAGCATGCACAGCAGGCCAACCACGCCCACTGTACCGCTGCCGAGAGAGGACACCCCAAGGCACAGCACTAGTACTGATGGTTCAACCCTGACCCGTCATGGCAGTGCCACCTACAGGCCTCAGGGAACTGCACACAAGTATACCACCTGGAGAAATAAAGTAGCACAACCTATAAATGAGAACGGTCTGACCCAAACTACTGGCTCAGACCAGCCCCTAAATTTGGGTATATAGCACCCCTAAATGGGGTGGGCGCTACACATAAAATAAAATAAAAACTATAAGATAAAATAAAAGTGTAGCAGAAGTTTAGGGCAAAAAAGTAGTATAAACTAACTAATGATAAAATATAAAATGAAATAAAACCGTAAGATCATACATACACATATATATACTGCTGTGTGTGTGTGTGTGTGTGTGTGTATATATATATATATATATATATATATATATATATATATATATATATATATATAAAAATTTATTTATCTCTAAGATAAAATCAAAGTGTAAGAGGTTTAGGGTAAAAAAAAAAAAAATAGTATAGATGAAATAAATATGAATTGTAAAATAAAACTATAAGCTATAAAATCTATCTATCTATCTATCTATCTATCTATCTATCTATCTATCTATCTATCTATCTATCTATCTATCTATCTATCTATCTATCTATCTATCTATCTATCTATCTATCTATCTATCTATCTATCTATCTATCTATATCTGTGTGTAGCGGCCTCACTCCCTTTCTCATGCTCGGCTTGTCTGTCTTTGTCTAGGGGTTTCAGTGCTGGGGAGAAGGATGAGATACACCACGGCCCATGTCCTCCATAGTGAAGAGGTGAAGGCCAGAAGATTGGGTCTTGTGTAGGTGTCCTAGAGTCAAGTTCAGTACTTCGTCCCTGACTCCTTTGCTCCTAGTAACCAGAGTTCCACACAGTGAATAGGTCCAACTCGGTTTTATTCTTTTTGGTGTACAAACATACAGTTTCTTCTACTGAGTAGTGATGGGGAATAGATCAAGGTACAATCCTTACCCTTCTTCTGCTAACCACTGTGGTGTCACCAGTGGCGGGTAGTCACTGCCACTGACTATATTGAGTAGAATGTGAATAACCTTCGCTGGCACGGCCCCTGTCAGGGGAAGGAAATCCATCCAAGGGAGGTACCGGAGGCCTCTCTGTCACCAGCGATGCTGCGCTGGACTCTCCACAGAAGTTCCGCACACCAGCTCTCACGAACTCAGACACGGGCACCCAAGGCATTAGGGCCCCCTCGGATTCCTCCACCCTCGCGGAACTCAGTCGAAGGTACTGAGCCCCAGGCCTCCGCCATAGTACCTCACCCCAGGCTAAAGGTGCCTGAGATGGACTCCATCTCTCGCTCCGGCTAGGTCAAGGGCACCTAGGACTGGAACGCCAGCACCCAAGCTGAAGGTGCCTGGGTGCGGCCGAGTCCTCCGACTCCGGACTCTGAACCCCGTGGTAAGGGCGTCCGCCCCTTTTATCCCCTTTCCCTTCGCGCCACAGCGGGTTCCCTGCCCCGCTGTACCAGCTCCAGGGGAGGACAAAAAGGTACAGTCTTGCGGTGTGCGCTCAGCTCCGGGCCCAGGCAACAGCGCCACCTGTGGACCACAAGGAACCTCACACCACCAGAGTCCTCCAAGAACCAGAAAAAGGTCCCAGATTCCCTAGCAATTAGTGCATCTGGGCTACACTACCACCCAGATGCTTCCCCTAAATTCAAATACCCGCTATATATATATATATATATATATATATATATATGTATATATATATTTTTAACAATACTTTTTTTTTTATTCTTATATTATATTATATATAGGAATAAAAAAAAAGTATTGTTAAAATAAAGTTGAACTATAATTAAATGTGTGATATCTAAAAATATGACTTATGTTAATTCAGTATGTCAGTAATAAATAACAAATTCAATCAATATGGTAAAACAAAGATCCTAAGGGAATTACTGTAGTAGAGATTTCAGATTTCATTCAGCACCATAATAAAGATCGAATGCAATAAATATGGTAAAACAAATGCACCAGAGGAATTATAATAGCACACATTTCTTAGTTCATAGTTAACCCTTGAATTCATTCTTATATGGTAATATTAATAGCCACATTCATGCTAGATAACATGGATAAATCAATTCATGAGCTAAAATAATACTGTACTGTATAGATGTAATATATCATGGATAATGGTATAAAAAAATCACAGTACCGCATAGAGTAATATTATTTAAATTATATCAATACATTAAAATCCAATAGAGAAGACGAGGTTAATTGTACCATTAATAATGCATGGTAGTCCAAGATGATGTATATTCGGCATGATCACACTAGCAGCCGTGCTATACTTGCCTATGCGTCATAAATGACCCATTGCACTTTTCTTTTTTTTCACCTTCATTGAAATCTCACAAAAAAATAAATAGCATTTATTTTTATTACCTGCAGTGGTTTGCGATGTGGTGTACTGCGTCACACCACACTGCACTTAAATAAAAGAAGTGCATATCTCTCCTTCCTTTTTTTTTATTTTTTTAGAATTGTGTTTTTATTGAAGATTTTTAAAACGTAACCAAATAAATGTTCTAAATAAAAAGAGAAAAGAAAAACAGGGAAAAGGTAACATTTAATCAGGATATTTGAAAGACAGTTCTATACAGTACATACAGCTTTTGTGAAACCCTGTTGTTCTTTTTTTCCTTTCTGCATGCAACCAATATAAACCATTGAAAAGAGAGAGGTATATTGTCTAAGGGTAACAATGGGTATCCAAAACCAACGCTAGGAGGTTTAATTAAATTGGAGGTATATACTGTAAATACAATAAGCAACCCTGTAATGTAAAACATTTGGCACCATAAATGATAGACAGAAAAAAGAGAAGGCAATTACGAATAAGAATAACAAGGTGGGGTGAATCTGAAACAATTATCCAGGTAATTCTAAGGTTACATCATGCAATTCCAACATTTGATTCTAGGTCACACCAGATCAACAACTATACATCAGTCTCCAGCAAAAAAGACAAAATAAAGCCCCGTACACACGGTAGGATTTTTTGACAACAAACTTCAAAATGAGCAAGTTTTGAAAAAAATCCGACCGTGTGTACGCTCCATCGGACAAACTTTTTCTGTTTTCATCGGACTAAAGTTCACTCTGCAAACTGACAAACTTTTCGGCAACAAAAGTCCTACTGTGCAAAGTCCTATCGTGTGTACAGAAATCCATCGGACTTTAGTCCAAAGTACAAACACGCATGCCCAGAACCAATGTTAAAATCAACCAACAATAGCAGAAGTTGACCAAAGGGTGGCGGTAAAAAAAAAACACATGATTTTGTGAAAGTTTGCAGAAAAAGTCCTGCCGTGTGTTTCCTGGCCAACGCCCGTCAAACAAAAATCCACGGAAAAGTTTGTTTGAAGTCCGATCGTGTGTATGAGGCTTCAGAGTGTCAGGAAGGAGTATAGCGTAGTGAGAGTACGGTAGGCCAATGGGTGAGCGGTCCCATTGTTCATGTCATGTATTCAATGAAATATGTTGTGATATAGGGATGGTTGGTTCAGTGGTAGAAGCATTTTTAAGTGAGAATAATGCCAGTCTGAACTCCGTTTTAGGGTTTGCCAGCCTGCTTTTATTAAACAATAGTAAAGTCCATAAAACACGCCCAGCCACAGGTTTCAGTTTCACACAGCAAAACAGGTTCTCGAAAATACTAAGCCAAGGGTGTCAAACTCAATTTCATTGTGGGCCGCATCAGCATTATGATTGCCCTCAAAAGGGCTGGTTGTATCTGTAAGATTAGATGTCCAGCGCATCCCATCCCCTTACATTAGATGTCAAGAGCCCCCCCACCATCAGAAGTTGAGTCCCCCACTCTCCCTTACATCACAGTGCACCCCCCCCTTTCCCTATGCTGCTGCTGGGAAGAAGCTGGATGCATTGCTTGAAAGCAGAAAGTAAGGGTCTGGAGGAGTACCAGAGGAGGGCTGGAGCTCTCCTGCAGTTGCAGGAGAGATGCAAGGGCCACATGAAATGGCCTGGAGGGCCGGATTCGGCCCGCGGGCCTAGTGTTTGACACCTCTTCATCAGCACTGCTGTTCTTCAACGCTGTATCCTGGCCTAGGCCAACAAGGCCCAGGCCTAGGGCAGCACTTTGCAGGGGGGCAGCACAGAAAGAGTCCCCGCCGGCTTGTGCTACACTCTTAGTGTAACGCAAGCTGCTTTTAATTTTGACTGTCCTATCATCCTGGACCACAAACCTTCCTCACTGTGCTATATGTTTTCTGCTGTACCATTGGCATGGTTCTATCTTCTTAGTCCTCTCCATTAAATTATCAGAAATTTGTGCTTAAAGTAGAACTATAGGCAACACTTTTTTTTTTTTTCCCATTTTGGATAGAGTAAGGGAGGGTTATAGCGCGTCAGTTTATTTTTTACCATCCCTGTCCCATTGCAGAGATTTCCCTTCACTTTCTGCCCCATAGCCAAACAGGAAGTGAGAGGAAATCTATGCAAATTAAGAGAATCCATTGCCCTCCCCCCCCCCCAGGCCCTCAGAACTAGTGTACCCACTCTAATATTTCAGGGTGGGTCTTCAACAGAAATGGGTGTGGCCTTGACAGGAAGGGTGGGTCATATTTAAATTAGGGGGTGCATGAGTTTAGTCAGGCCTAGGGCAGCACAAAACCTAAATACACTACTACTGCTCTTATCACTGGTCCCTCAGACCTTCTCACCAACTCTCCTGACTCTCAGCCTTCAGTTACAGCTCCCTGCTGTACAGGTCCACTCCTGGCCGCTCTATAGGGGGCACCCCGGGCTCTCACTCTTCTAAGACCCCGGGCTCTCCCTCAGACCCCTGGACTTAGTTGCCCCGGCCTTCTCAGTCTCCCACACTTTCTCTTAGTCTCCCAGACTTGTGTAGCCACCCCAAGTCTCTCAGCTTGATAGACATAAAACCTCTCCATCATGGAATGCGGTCTCTTGATTAGAGCACCTCCTATCTCCAGACAGGATCACACACCTGTCTTCACACGGGAGTACATCTCCCTACTGACT
The DNA here is from genome assembly GCA_029206835.1 of Rana muscosa. Taxonomy (NCBI): domain Eukaryota; kingdom Metazoa; phylum Chordata; class Amphibia; order Anura; family Ranidae; genus Rana; species Rana muscosa. The sequence continues at coordinate 41,683,372 of CM055117.1, read as the reverse complement.
GGAGCCGACTGGCCACTTGCAGCAAAATTCCACGTCGCCCTGGACCTGTTCCAATAACAACTGCGAGCGGCCTGTTAACTGCGCATGCTCCAAGAACAGCTGATGGAACAGATGTTCAGTCTCGGAGATTTCCGTGATCTCCGCTTGCGCATGCGCAGTCCAACCCGGGCACTATCTGATGGGGGGACCCATACTGATAGAACACCGGTCCAGGCTCCGGCAAGATCGTGACAATAGAATCGGGATCCGCCCACATGCCTGGACCGGCACTCTGCTCCGCCTCTGAGAGAGCCTCTCAGAGGCTGAGCCGGCCGCTATCGCCCCCTCCACAGCCCAGTGCTCCAGTGAGTGGGCGGGGGGGGGGACAGAGCAGAGAGAGGTGACTGACAGTCACCATCTCTCTGCTTCGGGATCTGTGAGAACTGAGCAATCTGCGGTGTGAGATTACTCGGTTCTCAGTGTTTAGAGGCGCTGGAGGACAGATGCAGCATCCACCTAGGCAACTATGATTATTAAATAAAAGGAAACCTCATACTTCTCTTTTAAGGGCTCTTGAATTCCTCCACACCAAGCTCATCAAGCCATGTTTTTATGGATGGTGATCAGTAGGGTTGAGGTTAGGGCTCTCTTAAGGCTTCTTGAGTTCCTCCACACCAAACTCATCAAGCCATGTGTTTATGGTGTGTGTTGGGGGGTCTATTGATGCTGGGGGATCTATTGTTGCTGGAAGGGGGTCTTATGTTGCTGGGGGGTCAGTTGTTGCTGGGAGGGATCTACCGTTGAGGAAAGGGTCTATTGTTGCTGGTTGCTGGAAGATGTATTGTTGCTGGTGAGGATCTGTTGCGGGGGGTCTATTGTTGCTGAACGCAGAGGGTATATTTTACTGCTTTCCTTATCATTAACAAATTCTATACAAATGACCAGAGAGGGGCCAAGGCTGAGGCCATTTCACTGTTATTTTACTATCCCGACTGGTGGGAGTGTGGCATCCTTCGCCAGTTCTAATGTGAATGTTTTAATTTTAACACCATTGCAGTATTATTATTATTATTATTATTATTATTATACAGGATTTATATAGCACCAACAGTTTTTTTTTAGCATCACATCTGTACACAAGGTCTGTTTTGGGGATGGATCTCTGAATTCTAATTGGCTGGCATTACGCCGAGCTAGTAGTATCCCTTGTGTGATCGTGTACCTGAAGGGTAGCAGCGGTTGGCGGCTCCCCTGCCAGACCCGTCTTCCTGGCTGCACCAGGCTGTTGTTTGCTGGGATTTCGCTGGCTCCGGCCAAGCCTTTGCGGCTGCCCTGGACATCGGCCAGTTTTATATCTGACCTCATCTGCAGCGGCCACGGTCCAGCAAGCACTTCAATGAGAACGTAGATAATTCTGACACCGGGCTTGTGCTACAGATCTACTGGCACTGCTGTTTCTCTGACACCTTGTATATTTAAAACCACGCTGGCAGTTTTATTTTTCAATCAGTTACAGTTCTTGCTTCAAGGAAAAGTCCATCTTGAACCCAGTTTTCTGTAAACCCAGACGTCCCGGAACACATTGCTCCAAGATCGTGGTTTACCATCTGCTGACCACGGAGAAGCCTGCAGGTAGAGACCTGCCACTTCACTAGCTGAGTGCTTTTTCCCAGGTTGGTAAAGCTTAGAACACACGTTTAGAAAATCAGATGAAAGTATAGGTACGGAGACCAGCCATTGCAGTAATTTTAATGAGGAGGTCCACCCAATTTTGTCTTTTTTTTTTTTTTTTTTTTTTTTTAAAGCCAGCAGCTATAAATACTGCAGCTGCTGACTTTTAAAAAATGGGCACTTACCTGTCCAGCACGCCCGCGATGTCGGCAGACGAGGCTGAGCAATCGCTCGGTCCTCGGATGCTGCCGCCGTCATGCTCAGTGAGGGAATCAGGAAGTGAAGCCTTGCGGCTTCACTGCCCGGTTCCCTACTGCGCGAATGCGCGAGTAGCGCAGCGCGCCGTCACTGGTACCCGCTCTCTCCTGGGAACAGTGTGTTTCCCAGGAGACAGTGGGGGGTGACGGGAAGTGGCGTGACTCCCACGGGAGTCTATGCCCAGAAGTGGGTGCAAATACCTGTCTTAGACAGGTATCTGCACCCCCCTCCCCTCTGAAAGGTGCCAAATGTGTCACCGGAGGGTAGGAGGGTTCCGAAAGCGGAAGTTCCATTTTTGGGTGGAACTCCGCTTTAATAACCACTTGCAAACGTTATAGCATCTACAAACTATGGGATATATTTTATTTAGTTTTTTATTTATTTTACTAGTAATGGCAGCGATCAGCAATTATTAGCAGGACTGTGACATTGCTGAAGTTGGTCGGAATGGGAAGTATGGTAAGAAATGCAGCCTCATCTGATACCCCCTAGAAATAACTAGCATTTAGCACTTGCAACGCATTGGGGACCCCACTGTGAGGGTATTTATTTTTGCATTCCCAGAGTTCAGCTTTAGAGGCAGTCAGTATTTGTGGCTGCGAACTCCAGACTGAACGCGGTTTGCTATCCGGCTCCTTTATCATTAGTAACAAAAGTAAACTTATTTAGCAGCATTTGTTCTTGATAAGTATGAATGAGATTATTTACTTTCCCTATCAGACTGCAGAAGCCTATTATATTTTAAAGTATACAGAGCGGCGGGTGCTGATATGTATTTCAGTAAGTAACCGAATTCCTGTCTACTCGCAACGATAGATATTTGAGAGGTTATTATCCTACAATACCACCATCCTATTCCACGTCTCCTCCGTCACTCTTTCCTGAAAGTAAAATAATGGTGAATTAGTAAAATCTATGATGTGGATTAGACGTGCACTGGTTTTGTTTCATTTCTTTTTTTTGTTTTTTAGGTCATTCGTTATGATCGAAATTCGTAAATTAGAAAATTCGTAAATTTGTAAATTCGTAAATTTGTAAATTTGTAAATTTGTAAATTCGTAAATTTGTAAATTAGAAAATTTGTAAATTAGAAAATTTGTAAATTTGTAAATTAGAAAATTCGTAAATTAGAAAATTCGTAAATTAGAAAATTCGTAAATTTTTAAGTTTGTAAATTTGCAAATTTCGAAAATTCGTAAATTCAAAATTTAGAAAATTTGAAAATAAGAATAAAAATCCAAAAATGCTAAATAATAACTACCGTATATACTCGAGTATAAACCGAGTTTTTCAGCACATTTTTTTTTGTGCTGAAAATGCCGCCCTCGGCTTATACTCGAGTCACCTTTTTGCGCCTGATTTCCCGGACTTTGAGGACCCGGTACCGGCCGGCTGTAGGTCCCCTGGATTCCAAACATGGCACACGTGTAGCCCTACTCTTTCTCTATAAGTGTGCAAAGTTTGTTGTCTATCAGACCTACGGCTGGGGAGCACCAATTTTTCAAATCTGGGCACCCCTTTCATAGACTCCCATGTTAAACTGTAATTTCTTTGGTAATTTAGGGACCCGGTACCGGCCGGTCTTAGGTCCCCTGGACCCGAAACTTGGCACACATGTAGCCATATTTCTCTTCTACAAGTGTGCAAAGTTTGTTGTCTAGAGGACCTACGGCTGGGGAGCACCGATTTTTCAAACCCGGGCACCTCTTCTATAGACTCCCATGTTAAACGTCAGTCTAGTCATGGGCACAGTGAGGCATGCTGATGGACACCTTAGGCTTATACTCGAGTCAATACGTTTTCCCAGTTTTTTGTGGTAAAATTAGGTGCCTCGGCTTATATTCGGGTCGGCTTATACTCGAGTATATACGGTAACTAAGTAATTAAATTATAGGTATTGGGATATCCTTTCAAATTTGGCTGTTAGGGAATGTTACGAATTTATCAGAAGTTACAATTGTCAGTTAAAGTGACGCAGTGCCAGATTGCAAAAAGTGGCCTGGTTATGAAAGGGGGGGGGTAAATCTTCCGGAGGTCAAGTGGTTAAAGTAGAATTATAGACAAAACGTTTTTTTCTCATTTTGGATAAGGGGCGGTTATAACCCATGTTAGGTTTATTTTCACCATCTGGTGTCCCATTGGGGATATTTCCCTTCACTTCCTGCCCCATAGCCAAACAGGAAGTGAGAAAAAATCCCTGCAAATTAAGGGAATTGGGGACCCCCAGATCACCAGAACTAGTGTCCCCATTGGAAGATTTCCTTTCTATTACTTTTCTGGGGTCAACCCAAAACCTGGGATTTTCTTTTGTTTTCACTTTCAATGAAAGGGGACACAGACAGCAATAAAAAACTGACGGGTTCTAACCCCTCTCCACTCTACCCGAAACAAAAAAAAAAAAAGTTTTGTCTTTAGTTACACTTTAAACTCTGGAAGGAATACAGGTCACCATCAGCATAGAGATCACGTGGGACATTTAGCAGTTGTGCAGTTCAGCCAGGAACTGAGGAGTCCTCAATTTATCCAGTTCTACAGTTTTCGGGGGATTCCCGTTCATTGTTCTCAATAAAATAAACCCCTAGACTGTTTTTTGGAGCCAGTGGAAGAATGCAGGAAATGCGGTGTGCCTGGCTGTGTGTGATCTGAGGGGTAAATAGGACCAAAATTTCCAGCGGCTCTTTAGGGGGGGTTATTATCTCCTCCCTATGTAACAGAAATGTGGAAAAGAGAAGGTGTTTGCAGTCCAGATCAGGAGAACAGCCTAGGGTGGCAACACGGCTCTTTCATAGATACAGTGCAATGAGTGAGCGCTGAGCGTTGTCACCCCAGAACAGGAAGTGTGTGTTTTTTTTGTTTTTCTTTTAACTCCTTCACGCCGACTGTACTTGGCATTTTTGAATGCTTTTATGTGCAAAGGAGGGATTTGGGGTCTCTTAGACCCCCGATCCCTTCATAAAGAGTACCTGTCACCACCTATTACTGTCACAATTGATGTTTACATTCCTTGTGACAGCAATAAAAGTGATCAGAATTTTTTTTGTTAAAGGGACAGTGTAAATTATTTATTTATTTTTTAAAGCGCATCATCCCTCCGTGCTCGTGCGCAGAAGCAAACGCATACGTAAGTCGCATCCGCAAATGTAACTGGGTTCAAACCACACATGTGAAGTATCCCCGCGATCTTTAGAGTGAGGACAATAATTCTAGCACTAGACCTCCCCTGTAACTCTAAATTGGTAACCTGTTCAAATTTTTAAAGCGTCGCCTAATAGAGATTTTTAAGTACCGTCATTTGTCGCCATTCCACGAGTGTGCGCAATTTAGAGCATGACATGTTAGGTATCTATTTACTCGGCGTAACATCGTCTTTCACATTATATAAAAAAGTTGGACTAACTTTACACTGTTTTATTTTTTTATTTTTTTTATTAATGAAAGTGTATTTCTTCCCTAAAAAAATTTATTTGAAAGACCGCTGCGCAAATATAGTGTGACAAAATATGGCAGCGTTCACTATTTTATTCTCTAGGGTCTCTGCTAAAAAAAATATATATATATATAGTTTGGGGGTTCTGAGTACATTTCTAGCAAAAAAATAGGATTTTTATAACAGCTTACCTGTAAAATCCTTTTCTTGGAGTACATCACGGGACACAGAGCGACATAGTCATTACTAATGGGTTATATAGTTACCGTCAGGTGCTGGCACTGGCAACTTCCAAAACCGGAAGTACCCTCCCCTATATAAGCCCCTCCCATCCGGGAGCACCTCAGTTTTGTAGCAAAGCAATAAGTGTCCCCAAAGAGGGGCGGGAGCTCTGTGTCCCGTGATGTACTCCAAGAAAAGGATTTTACAGGTAAGCTGTTATAAAAATCCTATTTTCTTTCTCGTACATCACGGGACACAGAGCGACATAGTCATTACTAATGGGATGTCCTAAAGCAATGCCAAATGAGGGGGGGGATACACCATATATAAGCTGAGCGCTATCAGACATGAGGATCTTTTGCGGCCTGCAACACACTGCGCCCAAAGGCGACATCCTCCTGACTTCTAACGTCCACCTGGTAGAACCTAGTAAACGTGTGTACTGAAGACCATGTTGCGGCCTTACAGATTTGAGCCAGGGAGGCCTGGTGATGCACTGCCCATGAAGTTCCAACTGCTCTCGTGGAGTGCGCCCTAACTTTGAACGGAGGCGGTCTACTTCTCAAGCTATAGGCTTGTATTATGACCTGTCGAATCCACTTGGCTAAAGTAGATTTTGACGCTGCCTGACCCTTTCTGGGGCCTTCCGGCAGAATAAACAAAGTATCCGTTCTGCGAATCTGAGCAGTGGCTTTTAGATAAGCTTTAACTGCTCTTACTACATCCAAAGAATGCAATAACTTTTCCTCTACCGAAGTAGGCTTGGGGAAAAAAGAAGGAAGAACCACATCTTGGTTCAAATGAAAACTCGATACCACCTTAGGAAGAAAGGCTGGATGAGGACGTAACACTACTCTGTCCTTATGGATAACCAGATATGGCTCCTTACAGGACATAGCTGCTAATTCTGATACTCTTTTAGCCGAACAAATGGCTACTAGAAAAATCAATTTCCTGGTGAGAAGCACTAAGGAAATATGCTGTAATGGTTCAAATGGTTGTTTCTGTAGAACCGACAGAACCAAGTTTAGATCCCATGGACATATGGGAATATTAACCGGAGGACTAATACGCATCACTCCTTGTATAAAGGCTTTGACTAGTGAATGCGAAGCCAAGGGCCTTTGAAAAAATATTGACAAGGCCGAAATCTGACCCTTGATAGTACTCAAGGCAAGCTTCCTATCTACAGCCCATTGTAGGAAGTCCAGAATCCTACCTATTACGTATTTACGTGGATGCCATTTCTTGGCTTCACACCAGGCGATGTACGCCTTCCAGATTCTATAGTAGATCTGCCTGGATACCGGCTTCCTGGCATTGATCATGGTAGATACCACAGCATTAGAGAGCCCTCTCTTTTTTAGAATGTGGGCTTCAATAGCCAGGCCGTCAAACCTAGGGCTGGTAAGGAAGGGTGGTATATCGGTCCCTGCGAAAGCAGGTCCGGACGATGTGGGAGGGTCCAAGGACTCCCCACAGACATTTTTACAATCTCCGCGTACCATGCTCTTCGGGGCCACGCTGGAGCCACCAGAATCACTGGTTTCTTTTCTACCCTGATTCTGCGGAGTAATCGAGGTAACAATTGTGGCGGTGGGAATGAATATATCAGCTTGAACTGATCCCAAGGGAACACTAGGGCATCCGAGCCGCACGCTAGGGGATCCCTTGCCCAAGAGACAAACCTGTCCACTTTTGTGTTGAATCTGGATGCTAGCAGATCTACATCCGGTGTTCCCCACCGCTGACATATTGTCCGGAAAACCTCGGGATGAAGGGACCATTCCCCTGGGCATAATTGTTGGCGACTTAGAAAGTCCGCCTTCCAATTCTCCACCCCTGGAATGAATACCGCAGATATGGCTGGGACATATCTTTCTGCCCATCTCAGGATGTAATTTACTTCCCTTTGGGCTGCACGACACCTGGTGCCCCCCTGACGATTGATATATGCCACTGTTGTGGCATTGTCTGACTGAACTCTGACAGGGGACCCTTGGAGTTTGGATGTCCATGCTACTAGGGCATACCGGGCTGCTCGTATCTCTAAGAGATTGATGGGCAGGGCCTTTTCCGCATCCGACCATCTGCCCTGGAGAGACCATTGCTCCAGTACTGCTCCCCAGCCTATAAGGCTGGCATCTGTAGTGACCACCTTCCAGGAAATCGGACTGAAGGATTTCCCTCTTTCCAGATTCTGGGGAACCAACCACCAGCGGAGGCTCCTGCGAACGGAAGGGGACAAGGACATTGGTAAGTCCAGAGCCTGAACTTTTTTGTTCCAGGCTGACAGTATGGCCCTTTGCAACTTCCTTGAATGGAATTGACCGTAGGGTACTGCTTCGAATGATGCCACCATTTTTCCCAGCAGCCTCATGCACAGGCGTATGGATGGCTGTCTTTTTGAACCCACTAAGTGGATCAAATCTCTCAAAGACGACCCCTTTTCTTGAGGCAAGAAAATCTTTCTCTGGTCTGAATCCAGCCTTAGCCCCAAGTATTCCAGACTTTTGACTGGTTTTAGGGCTGACTTGTCTTGGTTGATAATCCAACCGTGATATTCCAGATACTTGATTGTCTCGTGAACAACCACTTCTAGTTTTTCCACTGAGTGGTCTATCAGCAACAAGTCGTCTAGATATGCCATTATCGTTACACCTCGTGTTCTTAGATTGGCCAATAATGGGGCCAGAATTTTTGTGAACACTCTTGGTGCTGTGGCCAGACCGAAGGGTAAGGCTCTGAACTGAAAATGGCGCCCTTGAACCGCAAAGCGTAGAAATTTTTGGTGGGCTGGAAAGATGGGGATGTGCAAATAAGCATCTTTGATGTCGATCGAGGCTAACCATTCCTCCCCTTGTAGGGCAGTGGCTACCGATCGGATCGACTCCATCCGGAAAGTCCTGATATGTAGGAATTTGTTTAGCCCTTTTAGATTTAATATGGGCCTCACGTCCCCGTTTGGCTTCGGAACTGTAAAGAGGTTTGAGTAAAACCCGAACCCCCATTCTTCCAGGGGAACCTCTATAATTACTGCTTGAAGCAATAATTGTTCCAGTGCCAACAGGAGGGATCCTCTCTTCTGGGGATCCCTTGGCACGTTTGACCTTATAAAGCGGGAAGGAGGGGAGTTTTTTAACTCCAATTTGTATCCCAGATTTACTGCGGAGAGCACCCATCTGTCTCGGATCGTGTCCCGCCAGGTTTCTGTGAACAACTGAAGTCTTCCCCCCACCCGATTGGGTGGGGGCAACCCTTCATGCATTTGACTTTGGGGGAGGTTTTGTACCTCTCCTGCTCCAGGGCTTCTTGTTACCCTGCAACTGTCCCTGATTTTTACCTCCGGGATTTGACCGGGGAGGCCGTCGGAACTGTTTCACAGCTGATGTCCTAGGGACTGGAGAAGCCGGCCTCTTAAAGGAGGGACCTCTAACTCTATTTTTAACCGGCAAAAGTGTACTTTTACCGCTGGAAATTCTCTGGATATACTTGTCCAGGTCTTCCCCGAATAAGCGCTCCCCATGAAATGGGAAGCTGACCAGCAATTTTTTACAGGGAGCTTCAGCAGACCAGTTTTTGAGCCATAGAAGCCTGCGCATATGTACTACAGACAGCGTAAGGCGGGAGGCCTGATGGATTGAATCCTTTATAGCGTCCACCGCAAAGCATAAGGCTCTAGGTAGATCAGCTAGGGCAAGAGCCTGCTGATCCGGCAAGTCTCTTAAGACCTGTTTCAACTGATCCTTCACTGCTTGGCAGACCCCTATAGCTGCCACTGCTGGTTGTGTCACCAATCCTGCTGTAGAAAAAGCAGATTTCAATAATGACTCCAATTTTTTATCTATTGGGTCCTTGAACATTTGGACATTTTCCACCGGACATGTCAGTGATTTATTCACACAAGAGATGGCTGCGTCCACTGTAGGGACCTTCCATTTTCTGATGAACCTATCCTCCATGGGATAGACCACCGGAAATCTCTTGGGGGGAGTAAATATTTTGTCAGGATGCTCCCAATCCTGGTAAATGAGCCCCTCCAGTAAAGGATGGATCGGAAAGGAACAAACAGTCTGGGGAGCTTTTAGCGACCCCAACGAGGAGACAGAAGTGGAGGATGGCTCCGCAAGTGGCATTTTAAATGCTGATCGGACCATATTAGTCAGGGACTGAACCCATAACCTCTCAGCATGTGATGCTGAGAACGGCTCTTCCACTGTTGATTCCTCTACAACCGAATCAACCTCATCCTGATCCCCCTCAGGTAGGTCGACCTCTGTATGGGACTGTTGCTCTGTTAACAGGCACTCTGAGGGAGGAGACGGAGATCGAGCGCTTTTCTCCTGTGACAGGGAAGCAGCGATTAATGCTGACAATCTCTCTTCCAGTCCTCCCAGAGCTGAGGAAAAAACCTCCTCTGTTACATACACAGGAGCAGGTGAACTGAGGACAGCCACAGTACCAGGTACTCCTGGGGGTGCCCTACGGTCACTAACCTCTGATTCTTCAGGGGAGACTGGTGCAGCCAAAGCATGCCCAAGATCCTCAGAGCCCGATGGAGACCCCCTATTCCTCCTGGAATTTCTAGTCCCGGAGTTTTTAGACGGCATATTCCTAAGCCACAAAGCTGAGGTATTCCAGCCGAAATACACCAGTTACTGATAATAGTCTAGCATAAATGCTGCTATAATAAACAGTTGGTGTCTACTAATGTGCCTTTCTAGGGGATGCCTGTATCAACCGCTTGCTGTATGCCTTTAAATGTTGCCAGCTCTGTCTCTGTACTTCATAGCCAGCTTACTACAATATTGTGGCTTTTTAAAACCTGCTGGGACGCCCGCACATGCGCAGAAGCGCTGCGGCGCGCACAGAGCGTCATCCCCCAGGCTCCGCCCCCTTTCCCGGCTCACCTCTATATATAGAGGCGCGTGCACGCGCACGCGTGCGGCCACGTGCGCCCTCGGCGCTAATTTCAAACATGGAAACCAGGGACAGGAGCCAGGGCCCCTCTTTGCCGCAGGCCGGGGGATGGACGAGCACTGCAACATGGCAGAGGAAGCAGTTTCCTATAGGAGAACTCACCAACTGCCTGGACTTTGCTCTCTGAGAAGAAACTAGTCCACATGACAAGAAAACATTCCACAGCGGCCTCTAGTGGACAAACACAGGTACCGCAGTCTAATATACTAAATATATATAAAAAAACTTTTTTTTTTTTTCTTGACCACCATTAAAAATTATTACATTTTTTTAGTAGTTACAGGCATGCACAGAATCTTGCGGGAATACCATTAGGTAACAGACAGAAAGACAAATTAGGCTTGGGGGTCCCCCAATAGAACCAAGTTCCTGGGGGCCCCCACTTACCTGTTCCTCGCCGCAGGACTTTGTTTGGTCCACAAAAGCCCAAACTTCACCTATCACGGCAGGCATTGTAATCAAACCTTCAGGGACCGGGTTCCCAAGGATTCCACTCCCCTGGACCTGTATAGCACCCTGCACAGAAAACATCTTGGTCGTGGGTATGACCAGAGCTCTGGATCCCAGGGTCCAGCTCTCCTAAGAGAAGCATTACAGGCAGAACCTTGCTCTTCTTTGCAAGGCCCGGGTACCGACCGTTTAGCTATGAAGCTTTTTTGGTCGGATCCGGAATAGCTTACTGAGGCCCAAAAGAACCTGTACGCAAGCTCAGTGAAAAACACATGTTTCTTCTTGGCCAACACCTTAGACACTGGCAAAAAAACTGAGGTGCTCCCGGATGGGAGGGGCTTATATAGGGGAGGGTACTTCCGGTTTTGGAAGTTGCCAGTGCCAGCACCTGACGGTAACTATATAACCCATTAGTAATGACTATGTCGCTCTGTGTCCCGTGATGTACGAGAAAGAAATACGGATTTTAACTTGTAAGCAGCAAGTGTCAGAAAAGGGCTTAGACATGAAGGGGTTAATATCTAGAACAATAAAGCTTGTGAAAAAAAAACAGAAGGAGAAAAGAATCAAGACTAGAAAGGCAACAATACAGTAAAGGGGAGGAGAGGGAAAAAAAGGAACGGGAGTGGGTGGAGAGAAGAATGTAGGGGTTGGATAAACCTGGTGCAGAGCTTAGAAGTGTGCAAGCAGAATGCTTTAAATAAAGACCAGCAGTTTATTCCTCAGCAAGGAGGAGACAATAGTCTGGAGTGTGCAGAGGATCTTCCGTCCTCACTGTACCATAAAGAGGAACAATTCCGAAAACGGAAGGGGAAGTTCCATTCGAATTGCGCCACCCTCGTGTTAGTAAAAGTTTGTTGAGAGACGATTCGCGCTTTTCAGCCTCGTGCTTTTCAGTCCGTTACAGCGTGACGAATGTGCTATCTCCATTACGAACGCTAGTTTTACCAGAACGAGCGCTTCCGTCTCATAACTTGCTTCTGAGCATGAGCGTTTTTTTCACGTCGTTAAAGCCTACACACGGCCGTTTTTCACGACGAGAAAAACGACGAGAAAAAATAGAGCATGTTCCAAATTTTTAATGCCCATTTTTCACGTTGCGTAAAATGCTCTGGAGCCCACACACGATAGTTTTTAATGACCAAATAAAAAAATGGCATTTTCTCGTCATGAAAAATGGTCATTTGTACGCGGCACAAGGCAGGGGTTTCCAAAGGGCCAGTTTATTGTCCTTCAGACTTTAATGCCCTGTACACACGATCGGATTTCCAATGGAATAAAATTCTATCGGAATTCCGATGAAGCTGACTTTCATCAGTCTTGCCTACACACCATCAGACAAAATTCCAACCGTCCAAAACGCGGTGACATAAAACACTCCAACGAGCAGAGAAAAATTAAGTTCAATGCTTCTGAGCATGCATGGGTTTTTTCTCCGTTGGAGTTCCACACAGATGATCGCAATTTCCTATCTTTTTTTTTTTTTCCATCGGAAAAATTTAAAACATGTTCTATTTTTTAACACCGATGGAAAAGAGTCCGATGGGGCCCATACACAATCGTTTTTTCCGATGAAAAAAGTCCATCGGAAAAAACGATTGTGTGTACAGGGCATAAGAGGACCGGATTGTGGCCAGCGGGGGTAGAAAATGTCCCAGGATCAGCGAGAATAAATATGGCCTCAGGGTTGGTGGTAAATAGAAATTGAGGAGTAGTGCTCCTATTAGTAGGAGGAATAGTAGTACCCCATGATTGGTATTGGTGGAAGAAATGGTGCCCCATTGTTTGTGTCAGCGGAAGAAATAGTGCCTCTTTTATAAGTGGGAGGAATAGTCCCCCAAGGGCCGGATAAAGGCTGACAAATGGCCAAACTTGGCCCTCGGGTCCGCAGTTTGGAGACCCCTGGTCTAAGGCTAGGTTCACATCTATGCAGGTTGCAGTTGATGTGTTTTTGAACACACGTTTTTGATGCATTTATTTTTTTATTTTTTTGGGCTAATGGGGAAGTATGACAGTTCTGTTCATGAAGTGCGACTTTGATCTGGTCAGGAATAAGGGTTAAGGTTAGCTGTAAATTTTAGGGTTAGCGGACATCTTTAAAGTTAGCGGTAATTGTTAGGGTTAGTGGTAATTGTTAGAACGCTAACCCTAACTCCAACCCTAACATTTTAACTCTAACCCTAGCCCTTAAAGTGGTTGTAAACCCACTTACACAACATGCACCTACAGGTAAGCCTAGATTAAGGCTTACCTGTAGGTGCATGAAATATCTCCTTAACCTACACGGTTAAGGAGATATTTGCATTTAAACCCGGCGCCGCTGACGTTACGCGCATGCGCACTAGCAGGCCGGCTTAGTAGCCGGATTTCTTAATGGAGTTAGCCGGCCTGAGCGCGCATGCATGTGACGTCATTGCCGCTCCTGGGCCAATAACAGCGCCGGAGCGGCGATACACGGAAGGCAGAGGGGAGCAAGATGGCATCGGCGACAGAGGTGTCCGAGCACCGCTGCGGGGGCTTCGATCTCAGGTAAGTGATTCATAATGAGCTAGTATGCTATGCATACTAGCTCATTATGTCTTTGTTTTGCAGGTTGTTTAAAAAAAAAAAAAAAAAAAAAAACGGGGTTTACAACCACTTTAACTGTAACCCTAACATTTAACCCTAGCCCTTAACCCTAACATGCGACCTTTGACACATAAGGTTCCTGCACTACTTTGATGCGACTTTGATGCTACTTGAGTGCCAGAGAGTGTAAAGTCGCATCAGGCGCACTTCATGAACAGAACTAGCCAACAAAAACCCACGCAAAAGGTAATTAAAAAAGTGTCCAAAAACGCAACCTTTCTATTACGTGCAAAACACAATCTGCTGCAGGAAAAAAAGTCCCTGACCCTTTCCAAAAAACGCACTGGCTCAAAAAGCACAGATGTGAACTAGACCCATAGGAAACCATGTTAAATGGACTGTAGTGCTTAATCTTAATAACTGCAGCAAACCCAAAGCCCAAAGTGAATGGATTGGTCAGCTTCCAGTACAAGGGAGTACATGTGTTAATGAAATGAATGAGTAAGGAGCTCCCGTAGTGCCTTTTTAGAGACTGGTGTCAAGTGGAGAAGAAAAGCCTCAGGGCTGTCACAGAGGTTTATGTCCATTTCATTTAAAAATAATTGATTTTCCCTTGGCTCAGGACCTTTGTTGGCCTGGAAAATTCCAAAAGACAGGCGGCAAAGTGCCAGGATGTCAATTACGGTACATCTGCAGCAAAGGAGGTAGCAGTTAGGAAACCTTTTGTGATGGCTCGATGAGACCCTGTAACATCATGTGAACAGTTTGAGTCAAGATGTCTGGATTTTGCTGGAAATAGAGGTTCTGTGTTGTTTAAAAAGAGTTTATGTTCCTTTTGATTATATCGTTACCATTTTGTAAATGGGGTGGAAAGTAGTGTTCAGGAGGGCCGTTGAGTAGAGAGTAGTTCATGTCGTATAGGACTGGTAATTGAACATAGGGTTTGAAATAAAATATTGGGACAATAGAAGGATTGATCTCAGAAGTTCTGGATAAGGAAGTGGTGGAGTTGCACAGCACTCCCTAACGAGAGGAAGGGTCAGGCATATTCTGTATATCCTGAATGGACTCAGTGGCCGCCCGTCAATAGGGGACGCAGGGGCGCCGCCCCCCCCCCCCCCAAAGCTACTTCTTTAACCACTTCGCACCCAAGGACGTCCATGGACGTCCTTGAGTTTGAGCCGGGATATCTGAATGATGCCTGCAGCTACAGGCATCATTCAGGTATCGTTTTTTAGAGCCTGCGATTCTCTGTACCGTAAGAACGATCATAGCGGCTGTTCCGCCGCTTGATCGTTCTTACAGGCGGCGAGAGGGGACGACCCCCCCTCCCGCCGCCCTCCGGTGCTTCTACCGACTCACCTGAGCGATCGGTGAGTCGGTGACAGGATCCGCCGGCCCCGGCTTCTTACCATAGAGATTTCCGGCGGACCAGATGGTCTATGATCGTTCGGAGGCCGGGCGCGATGTTATGACGTCACGCCCGGCCTCTGCATTCAAAAAAACTGCGCCGCTTCAGCTAGGAAGCGGTGATCGTTTTTTTTTTTTTTTTTATTTCAGGCTTCTCAGCCTAGAGGTGAGATGTGGGGTCTTATTGACCCCATATCTCACTGTAAAGAGGACCTGTCATGCTTATTCCTATTACAAGGGATGTTTACATTCCTTGTAATAGGAATAAAAGTGATCTTCTTTTTTTATTTTTTTATTTTTTTTAAGTGTCAAATTAAAAAGGTTAAAGTAAAATTAACAATAAATAAAAAATAAAAAAAATGTAAAGCGCCCCTGTCCCCGGTAGCTCGTACGCAGAAGCGAACGCATACGTAAGTCCCGCCCACATATAAAAACGGTGTTCAAAACACACATGTGAGGTATCGCAGCGAACGTTAGAGCGAGAGCAATAATTCTAGCCCTAGACCTCCTCTGTAACTCAAAACATGTGACCAGTAAAAAAATTTAAAGCGTCGCCCATGAGGAGGTTTAAGTACCGAAGTTTGGCGCCATTCCACGAGCGTGTGCAATTTTGAAGGGTGACATGTTAGGTATCTATTTACTCGGCGTAACTTCATCTTTCACATTATGCAAAAAAATTGGGCTAACTTTAATGTTTTAATATTTTTTAATTCATGAAACCGTTTTTTTTCCAAAAAAATGCGTTTGAAAATTATTGCGCAAATACTGTGCGAGATAAAAAGTTGCAATGACCGCCATTGTATTCTCTAGGGTCTTTGCTAAAAAAACATATATATTGTTTGGGGGTTATATGTAATTTTCAAGCAAAAAAATTTGGCTTTTTACATGTAGGAGCGAAGTGTCAGAATTGGCCCGGGTGCGAAGTGGTTAAAAAAAATATAAAAAAAATATATATATATATATATATATATAAATATATAAATATATGTAGCAGGTATACACTTTTCTTCCTGTGTTTTAGAACTGGCAGAGACACCAGTGATGTGCAGTTCCCTGCAGCCCCACGGGTGGCGCTGTCGCCTTGGGCTGGGGTTGAACCATTGCTGTGTGCTGCGCTCCCTTTTTATCCTCCCTTGGCAGCGGTATGGTGGGGCGGGGAACCCGCCGTGCTTGCTGGGAGAGGGTATAAAGGGGCCAGCCATCTTTGTCACGGGGTCGAGTCCCAGGCACCTTCAGCCTGTGGGCGGTGGTTCGCGTCGGTCCCCTAGGCGGCCTAGGCCTAGAGGACGTTCGGAGGTCGTGTTCCATCCCAGACACCTTTAGCCTGGGGTGAGGTACTCGGATGGAGGTCTGGAGCTCAGTGGCCACCACTGAGTTCCGCGAGGGAAGGAGATCCTAGGGAACCCCGGGAGTGGGTACTCGAATCCGGGGAGCGTAATGGACCGGTGGGAGACACTTGCTTGAAGACCCGGTGCAGCATATTGCCGGTGACAGGTGAGCCTTCCATCGGAGACTGCCTGGAAGGAGATTCATGAGAGTTCATTGTGTCTGGGTCTACTCGCATCCACACCTCCTTGTCTGTTCTGTTCTCTAAGGAGTCCAACTGATGGTGTTCACTTTTGCATTGAGAAGAATAAAGGAGTGTTGGACTTTAATGGTGTGGGGCTCATTTTCTGGCAGACATTGTTCAAGGTAACTCTCTTTGGAGGCTACAGGTGCAGAACACCGACCCGAAGGTAACATAAGAACTTTGCTTCCACCACACAAACATCTGCGGTGAAGGCTTGGCGTGGTGACCCCGCACTCTCTCCTCTAAGGTACCCCTAGACAGACGAGCTGATAAAGAGAGGAGAGAGAGGAGGCCGCTACATATATATATATATATATATATATTTTTTTTTTTAAAGTGTCCCTTTTAAGTGGGTATGTTAAGGGCGCCGGACACGGGGTGCTATTGGAGGCATGACCCGTGTGTAAACACGTGATTGGGGCTAAGAAGCTCTATTGGCATAGTTTAGAGTGTGTTTGGGGCCCAAATGCTGTAGCCACGAAAACTCCACATCTAGGCTTTAACATTAGGTTTCCAGTGCTTGTAATTGATTGGGTCCATAGGGTGGGGCTTTAATCAGACTTGCAGTGTCATTGGCTCACAGGCTGCCTGTCTCCTTCAGTAAGTGAGGGAGAAATCATGAGCAGAAGAGAACTGGTCAGGGCAGCCAGGGAGCTGAGGCAGCTCCATTCATTCCTGTGACACAGACTCGGCATCCAGCAATGCACACAGAGGGATCACACAGAAATCTTCAGGTACATTTCTACATGCCAGGACTGTAGGGGGGAGGGAGCAGAAGGGGCGATTATCACTGTGTCCTGACTCCTGAGAGACTGTAAAGCAGCATTTTAATTTCCAACTTTACTTCACCTCTTTCCATGTAATGCAAGTCAGTAAACCTTCCCTTTTCTCCCCTGCCTGTTCATCTGCTATAGAGAAACAAAAGGCATTGTTCTTAAATTAACATTATTCACATGTAAATCGCGCGGGCATTGTTATGCAAATTATATTGGCCGCCGCAATTCAGATGGGGGGGGGGGCACAGTAGGTGTACAGACCCAGGAACCCAGCACAGGGATGATGGGAACGCCTCATAATGGGCACAGCAGGTGTACAGACCCAGGAACTCAGCACAGGGGATGATGGGAACCCCTCATAACGGGCACAGCAGGTGTACAGACCCGGGAACTCAGCACAGGGATGGTGGGAACCCTCATAATGGGCGCAGCAGGTGTACAGACCCAGGAACTTGTTACAGGGATGGTGGAAACCCCTCATAATGGGCACAGTAGGTGTACAGATCCGGGAACTCAGCACAGAGATGGTGGGAACCCTCATAATGGGCACAGTAAGTGTACAGGCCCAGGAACTCAGTACAGGGATGGTGGGAACCCTCATAATGGGCACAGCAGGTGTACAGACCAGGGAACTTGGCACAGGGATGGTGGGAACCCTCATAATGGGCACAGCAGGTGTACAGACCCAGGAACTCGTTACAGGGATGGTGGAAACCCCTCATAATAGGCACAGTAGGTGTACAGGGATGGTGGGAGGAACCCTCATAATGGGCACAGCGGGTGTACAGACCTGGGAACTCAGTACAGGGATGGTGGGAACTCCTCATAATGGGCACCTCAGGTGTACAGACCCAGGAACTCTGCACAGGGATTGTGGGAACCCCGCATAATGGGCAAAGTAGGTGTACAGACCCAGGAACTCAGTACAGGGATGGTGGGAACCCCTCCTAATGGGCACCGTAGGTGTACAGACCCGGGAACTCAGTACAGCCTGTCCTTATACATTTACTTGAGATCACTTAGACCCTGTGGGTCTCTATAGTGGGAGGTAGCGCCAATACCCCATTCTTTTTATATTATATTCTATTCTCCCTAGGGAGTTTTTAGGGGGGCTGCAACCTCTGGTGTTTTCCTGAGCGCGGATTCCCTACTTCTTTAATAATAGTCTAATGTCCATAAAATTTCATAATCTACCCAATAGACCTCATGCACACAGGGTGTTTGCTTTGCTCCTCTAAACATCAGAACATCAGGAGAAAGGCCCACTGCAGGCGCGTCATGCGTTTTATTGTAAATGTATCCTATTGGCCAAAACATTTATTTGTTCTGGCCATTTAAATGCATTACCTCTCAAATGCGTCTAAATGCGTCTAGCGTTTCAGTGTGTTTAGCTTTTTTCTTCGCTTCACCTCCTCTCCTAAACGTGCTTTTCATGTTTTGTTTTTTTTCAGACTGTAATTGCTCTGCTTCTAATATGTCTGTAAACGCCTGTGTGCACATGGACACTTAATCTAACATACAGGTGCTTTTACAGGCTGAGAAAAAAAATGTCAAATGCCAGTATTTTTTAAGCTTTAATCGGAACCCTTTGTAATCTCATGTAGCCATATTCCTAAGCGATCATCACAAGTCTCTGTGCTTGATATACCATCAGTCCGATTCATGCTTCAGAGTAAGTTTAAGGCCCCGTTCAGGCTTGATTCACACTGTTGTGCAGAGAGGCTCTCAGCAGGGGTCCGATGCGGCCCTGTTCTCCATTTCAGGGATGAATCGGGCCCGAGTTTTTGCCTGTATTTGGACCTAAAACAAAGCATATTTCCAGGTTGTAAGTTGGCAAATGTCATTGCAGATCCCTACTTGTTATTGCTTGTATTGAAACTTACATAACACAGTTGGTGTTCTGTACATTGACCGTGTACAAAACACCACCCTACATGTACACCATGATTAAACATTTGCCAGTTTTATGAGTCATAGCGGGCAGCAGATGAAACTACATAGGTAATTGTAATTGTTAAAATACAAAATGTAGTGTAGTACATTTTTTTCTTATCAAAAGCGAAATTACCTTTTAAATGCAACCTCTGTTGTCTAACGTTTAATGTTGTAGAGAGGCTATGCAATGGGTTAATAAAGTCAGAACTTAAAATGCAAGTTTAAACCATTTCCTAGTATGTGATCTCCAGATATCGTCTGGGTTTTAAAACAAATTGAAGCTTCGTTGGTGTATAATGTGCAGCCTGGTATATGATGTGCAGAGCCCTGTGTATAATGTGCAGCCTGGTATATGATGTGTAGGGATGAGCTCTGGCGTGTTTGCATACTCCACGTGCAGAGCCCTCCAGGAAGTCGGCACGGCGCTGCGCTAATCACAGGCAGGAAGACATTTCCCGATCTCTGCAGCCGAGCATCAGGACAATGTTTCACTGCCTGTGATTAGCGCAGCGCCGTGCCGACTTCCTGGCCGGCATGATGTGCAGAGCCCTGTGTATAATGTGCAGCCTGGTATATGATGTGCAGAGCCCTGTGTATAATGTGCAGCTTGGTATATTATGTGCAGAGCCCTGTTTATAATATACAGCCTGGTATATGATGTGCAGAGCCCTGTGTATAATGTGCAGCCTGGTATATGATGTGCAGAGCCTGGTGTATAATGCTGACACTATGAGTGGAATACAGGGGACGGAGTGGGTGGATTCTATAAGGGGTGTGGCTTATGAGAAGTGGGAGGGGCCAACCGTGGAGGGACGGGGTTATGCGCCCCCCCCATCCTAAAACTTTACCAGCCGCCACTGCACCTGTGTCTCTAAAAAGTTTAATTCGCCCCTTATTGGACTGAAGCATTGGATGGAAGGCTCCATCCTGCAAACCTAGTGGAAAGACGGGGTTGATAATGACCATAAAGGAGTTGGGAGGTTCTTTGTAGATCAGGGGTCTCCAAACTTATTAAACAAAAGGACCAGTTTACTGTACTTTATTGGATTGTGGTCAGTAGAAGTGGATAATGCCTCAGGCTTGGTGGTCCCCCGTGGTTAGGACAGTTATTCTGAACCAGGGTTCCTCCAGGGGTGGCTATTGGTTCCTTCGATCTGATGGTGCCTGCATACTTCCAGAACCAACGTCCCTAGGCAGAGCCAGCTGCAAGAGTGTAAATTTGGGCCTGTAAGGGGGGCATTCTTCTGACTTACCACCGCTAATATAGGGGGCTTTTTCCTGATGGACTAATCTTACTAGGGGTTCCTCTGGGGTAAAAAGGTTGAGAAAGACTGGGTTAGGTAGAGGAGGAATAGTGCCCCCATCATTGGTGTCAGTGGGAGGAATAGTGCCCCCATCATTGGTGTCAGTGGGAGGAATAGTGCCCCCATCATTGGTGTCAGTGGGAGGAATAGTGCCCCATCTTTGGTGTTGGTGAAAGGAATGATGTCCGATCAATGGTGTCAGAGGAAGAATTTATACTCCATTATTTGGTGTCAGTGGGAGGAATAATGCCCAATTGTTGGTGTCAGAGGGAGGAATAGAGCCTCATATCAGTGGGAGGAATAGTGTCCCAAGGGCAGGAAAAAGGTAAGCAAAGGTCTGCAGTTTGGAGAACACTGGTGTAGATTAAGAGCCATCCTCAGAGATCAGGTTAAACACTAATAAAATTCTGATCAACATTTTCAATTTTATGAACATTCGTATGACTTTCCAATGGTTGGTGGTGTAAAATCGATGTTAATTTTTGATGGTGGTGATGAGAAAACTTGAAGAGACTGGATGGAATATTTTATCTAAAACCCCAAAAATTTATAAATGTCAATATGGTTTTAAAAATCTTACTGTAATGAAACCTGTCTAAGATCTCTTTCACACTGGGGTGATTTTCAGGCGCTTTAGCACTGGAAATAGCCTCTACTAAGCGCCTGAAAACCGCCTCCCATTTATTCAAGTGTGACTGTTTACACTCGGGCGGTGCGCTTGCGGGGCGTTCTGAAAAGTCCTGCAAACAGCATCTTTGGGGCGGGTTGGGAGCACTGTATTTAGCGCTAAAACGAGCGGCGCTAAAACGAGCGGCACTTAACCGCGAACGTGGCCACGGCCCCAGTGTGAAGGGGTCTAATACATTTGGGATTCCATTCAAAGAGCAGATATGGGTATGGACAAGACTTTAGGAGTGTTGGAACAAGATCAGTTTACTCAATGATGCCGAGAAAGAATGTTCCCAAGAACAATTTTTCGATAAATGTTTGAAGGAAAATCTAACCGTGTATGGCCAGCATAAGATTACTTTCATGTCTTAAAGGACCGGTGTTAAAACATGGGTTTTTTTAAATGGAGAAGTGGGACAATTGAATAATTGATCTCTGACGTTCTGTATACGGAAGTGGTGGAGCTACATAGCACTCCTTAATGGGAGGGGAGGTTTAGTCGTATTCTGTATATCCTGAATGGATTTCCTTCCACCTGTGTCTCCAAAATGTTTAATTTGTCCCTTAATTAAAGCATTGGCTAGAATACTCCATCCTGCATACCTTGTGGGAAGGCAGGGTTGCCAGTGATGGGCACCATAAAAATATCAAAAGGATTTGAGTAGATTCAAGAGCCTACTTGAGAGACCAATTGAGGAATGTTTCTTTTTGAGGGATGAGCTTTGACTCTGTGTGCTAAGTATAGGTATGGGGAGTATGGGACTTTTAAGGTGCAACAACTACACAATGTTCTATTTAAAATATGATTTTATTACAAAGACATTTTCATAGAAAGATATATTTTCTCATATGTACATTAAATACATGAGCCATCGAATAAACATATTTAAAATTTCCAACATGCATATAGACAGATTAACTCAACATGTTTCGCCAGTTTTTGGCTTCTTCAGGAGTAGTGTCATGCAATTGCTGAGAATAAAAAAGAAAAATAAATACAACATAATTTGTTCAATCTATTATCAAAGTTAAAGACACAAAAAACACAAAAAATATATAGTTGTATTTAGAGATGACTGAAAACCAAATCCACCCAGAAGGATATTTCCAATCTCAGTTCAGTTTTACCCCATATTATATATATATGCTTTACCTGTAAATTTGTTGGTATGATCATAAAGAAAGGGTAAAAGACGGATAACCAGTAAGTTGAGCCACGTAGGGAGACCTCAAAAGGAAAGATTATTGGTGTATCATAGAAGGGAGAATATACTGGCACGAGTAGCCACCCGAAGCACACCAACAAAAGAACAGAGGATCATCTGGGGGAAACTATGAAAAGGAGTATTGGTCAGAACTTATAATATCTTTTATATTGACTTACTTCGTCTTATATCTTATATTTCCCATCCATATTTACCTTTCTATATATCAAACTGATTTCAAAACAAGCAACCGAAGAGATGGATGAGGGGGAGAAAAAGGAGTGGTAGAGAAGAAAAAGGGAAATTATCCCAATCTCTCCAAATCACCCCTTGTCGCCCCACTTCTATCCGCTCTATGGAGACACAAAGAAAGGGAGAAGAAAAAATTATTAATTATAAGGATGTTAAATAACCTTATTTTATTATGTTTTAATTTTTATTTTTTATTTCTATATATAGTCAAAAATTGCCATATATTTATGACTATTGATTACCTATTGTTTTCCCACATCTGGGTTAGATCCACCTTAAGATATTTTTACCGGTATAAGCAACCAGTTCCTAAGAAAATTAAAAAATATATATGTATGTATAAAGATTGCTACTTTGAATTAACAGCCTATTAGACCAAAAAGATAGGATAAGAACAATAATTCAGTATCAAGTCATTAATTACCTTAGCCTAGTAACGCAAGACGTCTTTTCCCCAGGGTGTTGGTCATGTTACTGAATTAAACCAGACTGTGCTCTGGACTATATATCTCCCCTCCTCCTTCCCATTGGACGCCTATTTCGCGCCAAATCAATGGGAGGAGCGGGCGCGTCATTTCCTGCATCCACCCCCTTTGCTATGCTGACCCGGATGTGACGATCGTGCTGGAGAATGCCGCACCGATGTTTGCAGGCCACTGCAAACCAGTCTAGTGGACGAGCCCCCGACAGGCAGGAAGCGCCGCAAACCTGATACAGGAAGCGGAAGTAGCCTAAAGTATAGAAAAAAGGCCAACTTCCCTTTAACTACAGCACTGTCGACACATGTTGATGTTAAGTAAGGGGCCAGGATATCATCGCGGGTTTTGTCAGATGGCGCTCCCCTTGTTCCCAGTTTGAGGACAAAGGAAAGCGCCCTGGGCGCCCATATGATCACCTAATCTGCCCCCTTCTATGGAGGTGAATATTTTTGGCTCAATTGTGTTCCGTTTTATATAAACATATATCCAATATATTTTACTGGGATTGAAACATTTCCCTCTGAATAGATAGGGATATATATTCAGCCATCTACATTTTACACTATAGGCAACAAAAATCGTTAGACACAATATAATAGATAAACAACATTCGAGTTGTTTAGAACAAAGTTTACATAACCAGCATTACTATTGAGATCCTATAGAAAGGGTTTGAAGCTGATGGACTCATTTAACCCCGGGTACATAGTTGCTCTTAAACTGTGTATCCATCTGGTTTCCCGTTGTAGGAGATTTTTATCCACATCACCACCTCTTTCGTTTATAGATATATATTCTAGGGCAAAAAATTTGATCTTAAGTAGATCGAAGGAGTGAAAAAGGCCACTGTGTCGGCTAATAGGAGTCTCCATTTTTTTCTTCTTAATAAGAGACACATGGTCTCTTATTCTATGAAAAAATGGCCTTTTCGTTTTTCCAACATAAAAGGCCTTACAATCACAGATCATCAAATAAATGACGCCAATTGACTGGCAGTTACAGAAAAAATTGGGTCTGTAGGTGATTCCATTAGGCAAAACTAATTCAGTTACATCTAAGATGAACCTACAATACTCACAGTGACCACATGGTGCAGAACCCTTTCTACTTTCAATCCTTTTAGTTTCAAAGTGACTATGTACTAGTTGGTCTTTTAAAGATCTGGATTTCCTGTATGTAATTTGAGGGAACGGCTTAACATATTTTGAAATAGTCTGGTCAGTTGCTAGCAGTGGCCAGAATTTTTCAATGATCCTTCTTACTTTATAGTGTTCACCTGAGAACAGATCGAGCACCCTCATCGTCTGCACTTTCTAAACGTGCCCAACGGGAGAGTAACCGTCAGGGTTTACGTTCACAATCTAAACATATTTCTCCTCTCACTAACTCCACAGTTGATGGTCACTCTAATATGTTTCCATCAAGTTCCTCGAATAGTTTCAATGCACCTAAGTTAAATCAACTAACAAATACCCCGTCGGGGGACTTCCAAACCCCCTTAACAGGGGATCTTCGCACTGCACCAATCTTTTCACCCTCCCAAATAGTAGATATCAAAAAGACACCAGTTCTCTCACAAGCACTCAAAATAGTTCCCAAAGTAATTTCCAAGTAATTAATTTATCTTCATATTCACTTACACCGAACCAAATGGAGGTCTTGGGCCTCGGTCTGACTTTTTGTCCAGATCAGGAAGCTGACGCCTTTGAAATTATAAAGGACGTCAATCTCTTTGCGAGAAAACTTACCTTTAAAATTATGTTTGACAAGGACCAAAGATGCTCTCCCATGGTATCCATGGGGGATGATCTCTGGCAGAATAAAACAATTAGAGAAATTCAGGCAATTAATGATTTAATGGAATTATGGGAAGAGGGTAACCCATTAGACGAGCCCCTTGAGGAACCCCAATTGGGCCCCGTGGATGAGATTTCCACGGAAAGAATTTTCCCCCCACCAAACTTATATAAGCCAAAATCCAGAACCTTCCCCACCCTTCAGGGCAATCCCAACATCTGGGCTTTCACCCAACAAGTGACAAAGGAAATACAAAGTACCAACTGGAAAAAGTTAAAAAGAAATACCAATCTTAAACCATCACAACAAAAAGCCTTGACAGAATTAAAAAAGAATGAACAATTAGTGATAAAATCCTCGGATAAAGGAGGAAACATAGTGATAATGGATGTAAAAAACTACAAGCAGATGGTTATGAACCTTCTTTTAAATAAAAGGTGGTATCGCTCCATTCCTTTTGCACAGGTGAAATATGCAGAGACCAAATATCGCATACTTATAAATCGAGCATTCTGTGATAATTTGATAGATAAAAAAACGTGTGAATTTCTGATTATTGAAAAGCCGAGACTTCCCACGTTTTATGCACTACCAAAGGTGCACAAAGATCTAAAAAAACCCCCTGGCCGTCCTATTGTGTCAGGGATTGGGTGTCTCACAGAACCAGCTAGCCAGTTGGTAGATGATTACTTGAGGCCTCATGTAGGTTCCTTAAGTTCTTATATTCAAGATACTGCTGACCTACTCAGATCATTGGATGGCCTGTGTGTGCCATTGGGATCATGGCTAGTAGCTATAGACATTGAGGCCCTCTATAACTCTATTCCCCATGTCAAGGGTGTCCAAGTGATAGAGGGCTTCCTTTTAGAGAGAGGACCAGGAGCCAAGCCCTATAACAATTTCATTAGGGAACTGTTATTCTTTATACTTACCAACAATATTTTTATATTCGACCGTTCCCACTACCTCCAGGTGCAGGGTGTGGCGATGGGGACCAAGTGTGCCCCATCGTACGCTAACCTGTACCTGGGGGGGTGGGAACGGGAGATTTTTTCGTCTCAATCAATGGAAATGTTTTTTGATAAGGTCTTGATTTGGCGACGCTTTATCGATGACATTTTTATGGTGTGGACTGGCTCTTTAGAAGAATTAACCTCCTTTATGTCTATATTGGCTGTAAACTCTTTCAATCTGAAGTTTACAATGATGTGTGATCAAAATTTGATAAACTTTCTTGACATTACGATTTATCTGAATCCTGATAATACTTTGGGATCCTCCCTATATAGAAAGCCTTCATCAGGCAATACCATCTTACATGCCAAAAGCTCTCATCCTAGAACTCTGGTACAAAACATACCGTATGGTCAATATCTACGAATTCGAAGAAATTGTAGCAAGGAAGCAGACTTTGAGAAGGAGGCATCAGCCCTCCAATCTCGGCTGATTGCTAGGGGATATAGCAGGTCAACCCTTAAAAAAGCCTATAAACGAGCAAAAAACAAAAATAGGAAAGATCTAATACATCCTAAACAATCTCAAACCAAAGACCAAACGGTACGCCTAATTACCAGGTTCTCAGGTGAACACTATAAAGTAAGAAGGATCATTGAAAAATTCTGGCCACTGCTAGCAACTGACCAGACTATTTCAAAATATGTTAAGCCGTTCCCTCAAATTACATACAGGAAATCCAGATCTTTAAAAGACCAACTAGTACATAGTCACTTTGAAACTAAAAGGATTGAAAGTAGAAAGGGTTCTGCACCATGTGGTCACTGTGAGTATTGTAGGTTCATCTTAGATGTAACTGAATTAGTTTTGCCTAATGGAATCACCTACAGACCCAATTTTTTCTGTAACTGCCAGTCAATTGGCGTCATTTATTTGATGATCTGTGATTGTAAGGCCTTTTATGTTGGAAAAACGAAAAGGCCATTTTTTCATAGAATAAGAGACCATGTGTCTCTTATTAAGAAGAAAAAAAATGGAGACTCCTATTAGCCGACACAGTGGCCTTTTTCACTCCTTCGATCTACTTAAGATCAAATTTTTTGCCCTAGAATATATATCTATAAACGAAAGAGGTGGTGATGTGGATAAAAATCTCCTACAACGGGAAACCAGATGGATACACAGTTTAAGAGCAACTATGTACCCGGGGTTAAATGAGTCCATCAGCTTCAAACCCTTTCTATAGGATCTCAATAGTAATGCTGGTTATGTAAACTTTGTTCTAAACAACTCGAATGTTGTTTATCTATTATATTGTGTCTAACGATTTTTGTTGCCTATAGTGTAAAATGTAGATGGCTGAATATATATCCCTATCTATTCAGAGGGAAATGTTTCAATCCCAGTAAAATATATTGGATATATGTTTATATAAAACGGAACACAATTGAGCCAAAAATATTCACCTCCATAGAAGGGGGCAGATTAGGTGATCATATGGGCGCCCAGGGCGCTTTCCTTTGTCCTCAAACTGGGAACAAGGGGAGCGCCATCTGACAAAACCCGCGATGATATCCTGGCCCCTTACTTAACATCAACATGTGTCGACAGTGCTGTAGTTAAAGGGAAGTTGGCCTTTTTTCTATACTTTAGGCTACTTCCGCTTCCTGTATCAGGTTTGCGGCGCTTCCTGCCTGTCGGGGGCTCGTCCACTAGACTGGTTTGCAGTGGCCTGCAAACATCGGTGCGGCATTCTCCAGCACGATCGTCACATCCGGGTCAGCATAGCAAAGGGGGTGGATGCAGGAAATGACGCGCCCGCTCCTCCCATTGATTTGGCGCGAAATAGGCGTCCAATGGGAAGGAGGAGGGGAGATATATAGTCCAGAGCACAGTCTGGTTTAATTCAGTAACATGACCAACACCCTGGGGAAAAGACGTCTTGCGTTACTAGGCTAAGGTAATTAATGACTTGATACTGAATTATTGTTCTTATCCTATCTTTTTGGTCTAATAGGCTGTTAATTCAAAGTAGCAATCTTTATACATACATATATATTTTTTAATTTTCTTAGGAACTGGTTGCTTATACCGGTAAAAATATCTTAAGGTGGATCTAACCCAGATGTGGGAAAACAATAGGTAATCAATAGTCATAAATATATGGCAATTTTTGACTATATATAGAAATAAAAAATAAAAATTAAAACATAATAAAATAAGGTTATTTAACATCCTTATAATTAATAATTTTTTCTTCTCCCTTTCTTTGTGTCTCCATAGAGCGGATAGAAGTGGGGCGACAAGGGGTGATTTGGAGAGATTGGGATAATTTCCCTTTTTCTTCTCTACCACTCCTTTTTCTCCCCCTCATCCATCTCTTCGGTTGCTTGTTTTGAAATCAGTTTGATATATATAGAAAGGTAAATATGGATGGGAAATATAAGATATAAGACGAAGTAAGTCAATATAAAAGATATTATAAGTTCTGACCAATACTCCTTTTCATAGTTTCCCCCAGATGATCCTCTGTTCTTTTGTTGGTGTGCTTCGGGTGGCTACTCGTGCCAGTATATTCTCCCTTCTATGATACACCAATAATCTTTCCTTTTGAGGTCTCCCTACGTGGCTCAACTTACTGGTTATCCG
Organism: Rana muscosa; assembly: GCA_029206835.1. Lineage (NCBI taxonomy): Eukaryota > Metazoa > Chordata > Amphibia > Anura > Ranidae > Rana > Rana muscosa. Next base: position 41,654,817 of record CM055117.1, on the reverse strand, counting down.
TCTTTTACCCTTTCTTTATGATCATACCAACAAATTTACAGGTAAAGCATATATATATAATATGGGGTAAAACTGAACTGAGATTGGAAATATCCTTCTGGGTGGATTTGGTTTTCAGTCATCTCTAAATACAACTATATATTTTTTGTGTTTTTTGTGTCTTTAACTTTGATAATAGATTGAACAAATTATGTTGTATTTATTTTTCTTTTTTATTCTCAGCAATTGCATGACACTACTCCTGAAGAAGCCAAAAACTGGCGAAACATGTTGAGTTAATCTGTCTATATGCATGTTGGAAATTTTAAATATGTTTATTCGATGGCTCATGTATTTAATGTACATATGAGAAAATATATCTTTCTATGAAAATGTCTTTGTAATAAAATCATATTTTAAATAGAACATTGTGTAGTTGTTGCACCTTAAAAGTCCCATACTCCCCATACCTATACTTAGTTTACAAATTAAGGGATGTGGTGCCTATGAGATACAGGTGATAGGTATTATCTTCAAATTTGACTCTGTGTGGTATAGATTAATCTAACCAAAGTAGGTTCTGGGATGGGATATTTGTACTGGATTGCTCCAGAGGAACCCATCTTTTTATGGAGGAGTGCCTACCTCATTCAAGTATTTTCGTCATATGGTTTGCCCTGTGCTACATGAAAGGGTCTGGGAAACTCATACCCCTGCAGGACTTCGCTTTCATCAAGTGGGAGGAACTTATTCTGTGAGATGTGTGGGCCCAAAGAAACCTGCAGAATACCGTAAATTGCAAACCTTTTTTTTAAGAAATCAGTTGGTATCCCAACAGGCAAGGTCTGTAAAGGATAAAGAAATGTTGGCAGAACATTCATCTTATCACACTTTCATGGATTTATGAGGAATGCCTAAAATGTTCTAGTTTTAAAAAGGATTTTGATATTTGAGGTTAATTCTGGTATTTGACTAAAAGAAAAGAAGTACATGAACAAGAGATATGCAGATTGCTGTCCTCTATTTTATAATTCTGGTTAAGTGGATGTTTCAAATCAGGACTCCTAAACGGTATACTGTACTTGCATGCTCTGCGTAGCTTAGTATATGCCCACAAAGTTATAGTGAAGGTTACTTTAAAGTGAACTTGTGACCAGTCTATGCACAGTTAAGTATTACTATATTCTGATTAAGCATTAAAATTACTTTACAACTGTAACGCACTCACCCCCTTCACCTGCCACTGGCTCCCCGCAGGCAGAGAGGGCACACCACGCCACAAGCCCGTACCCTCCTGTATAAAGAGATTGAGCGGTGTTATTGGCGGGTCTCCACAGCCAGAAACCAGAATCCTCCAGAGAATGGTTCTCACCTCTATAATTGACAGAGATAAGTCCTTGTTCCCCCCAGTGACTTGATTGTCCACACCAGTTGCAATGCAACTCCAACGTAGAGTTTATTTTCTCGTAAATAACAGTCTCTGATAAGTAAAGGTTGGAGTAAGGAGACAGAACAGCATAAAGTGTGGGAGAGGTCCCGGCACAAACGTAATCACTTCACTGCTCGGCTTCTCAAGCAGACTCAGCCCAGATAGATAGTCTCCTTAGGTAGGGACTAGCAGCCAAATGGTACTCTAACTTAACCGCACAGTCTCTGCCACAGACCTGGTGAACTTGGTCTCTGCCACAGACCTGGTGAACTTGGTGTTTCAAAGCTTGACCTCTTTGTAAGGAGAAGACATCCCTCCAGAGAGTTACCGGGCCCCTTCCTTCACCGTGACTTCTCACCGGTCCCTCGGAACAGTTCCTCCCCAGGCCTCCTCGTCTAAGATACGGGTCCGCTCCGCAAGGCGGCACCCTGGGATTCCTCGATCCTTGATGGGCCCCAGCCGAAGGTGCTGGGCCCAAGGCCTTTGCTGCAGTCCCAGGACTAAAGGTGCCTGGGACTGATTCACCGACCTCCGCCCCAGGGCCAAAGGTGCCCAGGGTGGACAGGAACACACCCCCTGGGGTAGGACCCCCGGCCACAACAGACCGCGCAGAACTACGAACAGGCAGCATCTGCCCCTTTTATATCCTCCCCCAGCATGCACAGCAGGCCTGTCACACCCACTGTACGGCTGCTGAGAGGGGACACACAAGGCACAGCACTGTATCAGCGGTTCAACCCTGGCCTACCATGGCAACGCCACCTGCAGGCCACAGGGAACTATACACCGATACTCTCCCTGCGGACAAAAATGGTTGATAGAATCCTGACAATTGGGGTGTTTGAGCATAACTACCACCCAAACACTTCCCCTAAATTTAGGACCCCGCTACACAACAATTTCTAATTCACCTGTGTAGCTCTAGTCATTGTGGGGAAATTACTCTTCAAATTTATTAAAGAACCACTGAAATCACAGCTCCTTTACCGATTGCATTCTATGGCAGCAGAATGTTGACTTTATAATGTAAACCAACACCGGGTGCTATAAGCTGCTAGAAAATTACCGAAACCTGATCTCTATTGTGGTCTTTGAATTACTGTGGTCTGTGAATTACTTCACAGTGCATGCAGCTAGAGAGGTCACTTGTTTTAAAAAATCTTTAAAACTGCCATTCCCTGTTGCCTTCTCTGCCTTAATGACTAAGCACTAACATTTGCGTGAAACGCGTCTACCTCTTTGTCCCCTGCTCCATCTGTCAACCACTTGTCATATGAAGCTTCAATAAAAGGATTTTTGGAAGTGCAGCCGTCCGGAATTATTTCTTCACCTATGGCAGCAGAGTGTTGGCTTTCCAATGTAAACAAACACCAGATGTAGTGGTGCACCGAAAATGTAAATTCTGATACCGGAAATTCAGGATGCACTTGGCTGAATCTGAAATTGCAGTTTTTTTTAAAATACAGTGCATCCGGAAAGTATTCACAGCGCTTCACTTTTTCTACATTTTGTTATGTTACAGCCTTATTCCAAAATGGATTTTGGCTTCATTCGTTTTCTCAAAATTCGATAAACAATACCCCATAATGACAACGTGAAAGAAGTTTGGTTGAAATCTTTGAAAATTTAATAAAAATGGAAAAGGAAAAAAATCCCATGTACATGTAGCGGGTAGGTACCTTTTAAGTACGCTGATTCGGGTGGAGACATCAGTGATGTTCAGTTCCCTGCGGCCCAGCAGGTGGTCCGGGGTTGAACCATCACTGATGTGCCGTACCCTTTTTGGTCTCTCGCGGCTGTTGTGCGGCGGGGCGGGGAACCCGCTGGCTGGGAGAGGCTATAAAAGGGGCGGACATCTTCGCCACGAGGTTCGGAGTCCCAGGCACCTTTAGCCTGAGGGCTGCTGTCCAGCGGTCAGTGTCCAGGCGGCCTAGGCCTGGACACGTGGAGTTCGGGAGTCACCCCAGACACCCTCAGTCTGCGGTGGGGTGCATCATTTAGGCCTGGGGCCCAGCTTCTTCCACTGGGACCCGCCCAGGAGGAATCGTCCTAAGACACCCACAGAATCGGGTGTCTGAATCCAGGCGTAAGGGACCGCGCAGGTGACCTTCCCGTAGATCTGGTGCAGCAGATTGCCGGGACAGGGCCTCCGGAGACCGTCGGGATGGATGTCCTCGCCAAACAAGGGCCATATTCATACTGAAGGTGGTCCATGTACTAAGGTCTGTGGCAGAGACCACTACTCTGGTCAGTGGCAAAGACCGTTACTCAGGCCTGTGGCAGGGGCCCCAACTAGTTCACCCAGTAGGTGGCAGCTACCAACTTCACGGTCTGTGGCAGAGACCGTGCGCCAGGCCTATCCGCACGAGAAAGGGATAGGAGAGTTCACTGTGCCTGGGCCTACTCGTATCCACACCCCTGTCTGTCTGTTATGGAAGTTCAACTGATTATGTTCATTCTGGTATTAAAAAAATAAAGGAGTGTTGAACTTTTCAATGGTGTGGGACTCTATTACTGGCAGATACACCTCCACGGAAGAATCGGAGGCTCCATATGCAGAATGCAGACCCGAAGGTAATCTAAAGAGACTTTGCTAAAACCTCATATACATTTAAGGTGAAAGCTGGGCGTAGTGTCCTGCACTCTCTCCTCCAGAGTACCCCTAGACAACAGCCAAGAACAACAGATACAAGAGAGGGAGAGAGTGAGGCCGCTACATACATAAGTATTCACACCCTTTGCCATGACGCTTAAAATTGAGCTCAAGTGCATCCTGTTTCCACTGATCATCCTTGAGATGTTTCTACAACTTGATTGGAGTCCACCTGTGGTAAATTCAGTTGATTGGACATGATTTGGAAAGGCACACACCTGTCTATATAAGGTCCCACAGTTACCAGTGCATTTCAGAGCACAAACCAAGCCATAAAGTCCAAGGAATTGTCTGTAGACATCAGAGACAGGATTGTATGAAGGCACAGATCTGGGGAAGGGTACAGAAACATTTCTGCAGCATTGAAGGACCCAATGAGGACAGTGACCTCCATCTGTAAATGGAAAAAGTTTGGAACCACAAGGACTCTTCCTAGAGCGGGCCACCCGGCCAAACTGAGCGATCGGGGAAGAAGGGCCTTAGTCACGCCGGTGACGGAGAACCTGATGGTCACTCTGACAGAGCTCCAGCATTTCTCTGTGGAGAGAGGAGAACCTTCCAGAAGAACAACCATCTCTGCAGCACTCCACGTATCAGGCCTGTATGGTAGAGTAGCCAGACGGAAGCCACTCCTCAGTAAAAGGCATATCACAGCCAGCCTGGAGTTTGCACCCGAAGGACTCTCAGACCATGAGAAACAAAATTCTTTGGTCTGATGAAACAAAGATTGAACTCTTTGGCCTGAATGGCAAGCATCATGTCTGGAGGAAACCAGGCACCGCTCATCACCTGGCCAATACCATCCCTACAGTGAAGCATGGTGGTGGCAGCATCATGCTGTGGGGATGTTTTTCAGTGATAGGAACTGGGAGACTAGTCAGGATCGAGGAAAAGGTAAATGTAGCAATGTACAGAGACATCCTTGATGAAAACCTGCTACAGAATGCTCTGGACCTCAGACTGGGGCGTAGGTTCATCTTCCAACAGGACAACAACCCTTAGCACACAGCCAAGACGACAAAAGAGTGTCTACGGGACAACTCTGTGAATGTCCTTGCGTGGCCCAGACTTGAACCCGATTTGAACATCTCTGGAGAGATCTGAAAATGGCTGTGCACAGACGCTCCCCATCCAACCTGATAGGACTTGAGAGGTTCTGAAAAGAAGAATGGGAGAAACGGCCCAAAAATAGGTGTGCCAAGCTTGTAGCATCATACTCAAAAAGACTTGAGGCTGTAATTGGTGCCAAAGGCGCTTCAACAAAGTATTGAGCAAAGGCTGTGATACTTATGTACATAGGATTTTTTTAGTTTTTTATGTTTGAATAAATTTGAAAAGATTGTGAACAAACTTCTTTCACGTTGTCATTATGGGGAATTATTTGTAGAATTTTGAAGAAAATAATGAATTTAATCAGTTTTGAAATAAGGCTGTAACAAAATGTGGAAAAAATTAAGCGATGTGAATACTTTCCGGATGCACTGTATATATATATAAATGTATTGTATTCAACTTTTTAATTAACCACTTGACGTCCGCCATATAGCAAAATGACGGCGGCAAAGTGGTTGCGATATCCTGACTGGACGGCATATGACGTCGACAGGATATCAAGCCGCTGCGCGCCCCCAGGGGCGCGCATCGCGGCGATCAGTGTTGCGGTGTGTCAGTCTGACACACCGCAACTCCGATCTAGGTAAAGAGTCTCAGACGGAGAATCTTTACCACGTGATCAGCCGTGTCCAATCACAGCTGATCACGATGCAACCAGGAAGAGCCGTTGATCGGCTTTTCCTCATTCGCGTCTGACAGACGCGAGTAGAGGAGAGCCGATCGGCTGCTCTCATGACCGGGGGTCTGTGCTGATAGTTTATCAGCACAGCCCCCCCCTCGGATCCCGCCCAGGACCACCAGGATGGCCACCCCACTGGACCACCAGGTATGCCCCCCCCTAGACCACCAGGGAATGCCAATCTGTGCCCAGGCAGCTGCCAATTAGTGCCCACCCACAATGCCTACCACTGCCAGTGCCACCATGGATGCCTACCAGTGCCATCTACCAGTGCCACATATCCGTGCCTATCAGTGCCACCCATAAGTACCCATCAGTGCAGCCTTTCAGTGCTGCATATCAGTGCCACCCATCAGTGCCGCCTATCATTGCCCATCGTCAGTGCCACCTAATTGGCGCCACCTCATCGGTGTCGCCTTATCAGTGCCCGTCAGTGCGGCCCTATCAGTGCCCATCAGTGAAGGAGAAAACGTACTTATTTACAACATTTTATAACCGAAACAAACAAATAAATAAAATAGTTTTTTTCAAAATTTTCTGTCTTTTTTCATTTGTTTAGCAAAAAAAAAAATGCAGAGATGATCAAATACCACCAAAAGAAAGCTCTATTTGTGGGAACAAAATGATAAAAAAATAATTGGGTACAGTGTAGCATGACCGCGCAATTGTCATTTAAACAGCGACAGCGCTGAAAGCTGAAAATTGGCTTGGGCAGGAAGGTGTTTAAGTGCCCTGTATGGAAGTGGTTAACATCATGAATTTTAAATGAATATTAATTTATTGGCACCTTTCACACTGAGCAGTTTTTGAAAGGCTTTTGCGTTAAAAAAAAAAACGAAAGCTCACACAAAAGCTCAAGAAAGATAGATATATTCCTTTAAATTCTATGTATGTCTTCACACTGGTCTGTTGTGGTGTTAAAAATCCTGCTTGCTGCATTTTTGGTGCATTGGTCAGTTTAAAAAAAATGCACCTCCCTATTGAAATGCATTGAAAACACACCCGTGATGCATTTTTGATGATGTGTATTTGCAGTAAAATCGCACCTGTTTTCGGCGGCCATTATCAGCACTTTTTTTTTTCCATCGGCAAAACGCCAAAAACCCTCATTTCAGACGATCATTTTCAGGGGCCAAAATTTCGGTGCACCACTAACCAGATGCTATAAGTTGCTAGAAGAGACTGAAACTTGATCTCTATTGTGGTCTTTGAAGATGAATCACTTCACAGTATATGCAGCTAGAGAGGTCAGTGATGACTTGTTTTAAATGTCTTTAACCACTTGCTTACTGGGCACCTAAACCCCCTTCCTGCCCAGGCCAATTTTCTTTTGATGGTATTTGATCATCTCTGCGGTTTCTTATTTTTTTGCGCTATAAACAAAAAAGAGAGACAATTTTGAAAAAAACACAATATTTTTAACTTTTTGCTATAATAAATATCCCAATTTAAAAAAAAAAAACAACAATTTTTTTTCTCAGTTTAGGCCGATACGTATTCTTCTACATATTTTTGGTAAAGAAAATCGCAATAAGCGTATAGTGATTGGTTTGCGCAAAAGTTATAGCGCCTACAAAATTGGAGATAGATTTATGACTTTTTTTTTTACTAGTAATGGCGGTTATCTGCGATTTTTGTTAGGACTGCGATATTACGGCGGACATATCGGACACTTGACACTATTTTGGGACCATTCACATTTATACAGCGAATAGTGCTATAAATAGCCACTGATTACTGTATAAATGTGACTGTCAGGGAAGGGGTTAACACTAGGGGACAATCAAGGGGTTAAATGTGTTCCCTGGGAGTGATTCTTACTGTGGGGGGAGGGGAGTGACTGGGGGAGGGGACCGATCTGTGTCGCTATGTACAAGGGACACAGCATCGGTCTCCTCTCCCTGACAGGACGTGGATCTCTGTGTTTACACACAGAGATCCACGTCCCTGGCTCTGTAGTTGCCGATCGTGGGTGCCTGGCGGACATCGCGGCCACCAGGTACGCGCATCTACATCCGCGTGACACGGCGGGCACGGATTCTCCCTGATGTGCGCCCGTGGCGGCGCGCAAGCAGGAAGTAAACAGGAGGACGTCCAGGGACGCCATCCCGGCAATTCAGGTCCGCGCTGCGGCCGTCTTTTGGCTATAGCGCGGATCTGAAGTGGTTAAAACTGCCTTTCCCTGTTGCCTTCTATAGCAGCAGAGTGTTGACTTTCTAATGTAAACAAACCCCAGGTGCTATAGATTCAATTGTATGTGTGTGCAATTCGTTTCATTCCGAATTCGTTTTTTACTGAATTTTGACAATTCGGAAATATCCAAATTAACGAAAACCCGTTTAACGAATTTTCTAAATTTGAAATTTGAAAAATCTGAAATAATAACTAACTAATAATAACTTTTACTATTACTAACTATTAAATTATAGGTATTGGAATTTCTTTTCAAATTTGGCTGTTAGTGAACGTAAGGAATACAAATTTATCCAAAGTTACCAATTATCCGAAATAAAGAATGCCGTATCTAAACGAATGGAACGTAACAAATAATAATAAATAACAATAATAATAAAACTTTTTTATTATTATTATTTATTATTAAGTTGTTCCGTTCCATTCGTTTGGATGCGGCATTCGTTATTTCGGATAATTCGTAACTTTGGATAAATTCGTATTCGTAACGTTCACTAACAGACAAATTTGAAAGGAAATTCCAATAGCTATAATTTAATACATGGTTATTATTAGTTAGCTAGTAATTCTTTAAAATTTTCGGATTTTCTTTCTTATTTTCAAATTTACAAATGTTCGAATTTACGAATTGCGATCATGACGAATGACACGAAAAAAAAACCCAAATGAAACAAAAACAAACAAACTTTCCGGCAGTGCACAGGTCTACTGTAGGTTGTTAGAAATCAACTAACATCCCTAGTGTGATCTTTGAAGAATTCCTTCACAGTACATGCAGCTAGAGAGGTCAGTAATGTCTTGTTTTAAATATTTTTAAAGCTGCCTTCTATGGCAGCAGAGTGTTGACTTTTTAATGTAAACAATCACCAGGTGCTATAAGCTGCTAGAAACTAAAATGCAATTTCTTTTGTGATGGTTGAGAATGAATTACTTCACAGTACATGCAGCTAGGGCTGCAACTAACGATTATTTTCATAATCAATTAGTTGGCCCATTATTGTTTTGATTAATCGGTTAATAACCTTAAAAAAAAAAAAAAAAAAAAAAGGTAATTTTCCTGCGATTTGCATTTTTTATTTATTTTTGGCCAATTTGTTGTTGGGCAGAATAAAAAGCACAAATTGCCGCAAAAAAAACACATTATTACATGGTTTTCTGCACCTTCTCCATTGAACTATATTGAACCAAAAAAACAAAATAGCACCGCTTTGCGTTAAAAAAAGTCCTTGCCCTTTCCAAATACGCAGCAGCTGAAAAAAAATCATGGATGTGAACGTGTCCCATAGGAAACCATGTAAATGAACTGTAGTGTGTTTCTGCAAAAAGCACCTAAAAACACAGAGGTTGTCACCCAGGCCTGAGATGTTTAGTAACATAATGGGGTTAAAAAAAAAACTAAAATTAGTACAAAAAAGAGCAAATAATCGCTACTGTAAGGGGTTCATTTTTTTTACTGTGGAACAGTGAAAGTAAAATTTACAGTAGCGATTTGCTCTTTATGTACTATAAGGGGCTAATTTGAGTTTCTTTAACCCCATTATGTTACTGGCCGATTAATCGATTATTAAAATAGTAATCGATTAATTTCATAATCGATTAGTTGTCGATTAATCGATTAGTTGTTTCGGCCCTACATGCAGCTAGAGAGGTCAGTGAGGGCATGTTTTAAATATCTTTTAAAACTGCTAGTTAAAAAATGTACATATAAGTTAAACGGGTGCACTTTAACCACTTAAGACCCGGACCAATATGCAGCATAAGGACCAGACCCCTTTTTGCGATTCGGCACTGCATCGCTTTAACTGACAATTGCGCGGTCGTGCGACGTGGTTCCCAAACAAAATTTACGTCCTTTTTTTCCCAGAAATAGAGCTTTCTTTTGGTGGTATTTGATCACCTCTGCGGTTTTTATTTTTTGCGCTATAAACAAAAATAGAGCGGCAACTTTTAAAAAAATTCAATATTTTTTACTTTTTGCTATAATATCCCCAAAAAATTATATATATAAAAAAAATTTTTTCCTCAGTTTAGGCCAATACGTATTCTTCTACATATTTTTGGTAAAAAAAAAATCGCAATAAGCGTTTATTAATTGGTTTGCGCAAAAGTTATAGCGTTTACAAAATAGTGGGTAGTTTTATGGCATTTTTTTTATAAAAAAAATGTTTCTACTAGTAATGGCGGCGATCAGTGATTTTTTTTTTCATGACTGCGACATTATGGCGGACACATCGGACACTTTTGACACTATTTTGGGACCATTGTCATTTATACAGTGACCAGTGCTATAAAAATGCACTGATTACTGTAAAAATGACACTGGCAGTGAAGGGGTTAACCAGGAGGGGTTAAGTGTGCCCTGATTTGTGTTTCTTACTGTGGGGGAGGCGTGGCTTAGCGTGTGACGTCACTGATTTGTCATTCCCTATTACAGGGAACAGACGATCAGTGACAGGCTCACTAGGAAGCACGGGGAGAGGTTTGTTTACACTTACCTCTCCCCGTTCTTCTTCCTCTCTGTTACCCGATCGTGGGACACCAGCGGCGATCGGGTCCGCTGTTCCCGCGGGGACGGTCACGGAGAAGAGGACCGGGTCACGCACGTGCTGGCGGCGCGCTGGCGACCCACGGCTGGGCTCTTAAAGGGGACGTACCTGTACGCCCATGTGCCCAGCCGTGCCATTCTGCCGACGTACATCGGCGCGCGGCGGTCCTCAAGCGGTTAATCCTAGATCTACGCATTATTTATGTGTTTTTGTATCTCGGATTTTTATGCCCGAGCACCGCGGAGAGGTTGACAGTGTGTCTTGTCCTGTCTGTCGCATTGTGTATTTCTGTCTTGCGGAATAAACGTGCGGAGACGTTTTCTTCACAAATAACCTTCTGCCATGTCAGAACCTTAAATAAACATCGCAGAACTAGAGACACTGAGGGAGACCAGAGCCTGGCCGGCGTACAGATCTCCCTGCAGCAACGCTCAAAGGGAAGCCGGCTGCTCAGACTTTCACTGTTCAGGTGTGAAAACCATAACATTGGCCGAACGTTGTTGCTGCTTTCAGCCTTCTCATGAATTACTTAAAGCAGAATTTCAGTCTTTTTTTTTTATCTTTCCATCTAATAAATCTTCTGCCCTTGTTGTTGTTTTTTAAAGCGGAGTTCCACCCAAATTTGGAACTTCCGCTAAATCCACTCCTCGCCCCCTTACATGCCACATTTGGCATGTCATTTTTTTTGGGGGGGGGATGGGGGCTTCAGTAGGAGTGGGACTTCCTGTCCCACTTCCTCCTTCCGCCCTGGGGCCGCCTAGGCGATACGTCATATCGCCTTTTGGCGGCCCCTCCCTGTAGACGATCACCTGGGACGTGACAGGTCCCAGGCGATCGCCTGTCCACTCAGAGAGCACAGCGCCGTGAGTGCCCGGCCATGAAGCCGAAAGTTGTCACGGCCGGGTGCCCACACTATGAATGGAGGCGCCGGCGGAGAAGGGGGGGGAGAGGAGCATCGCGACGCTGGACAGTGGAACAGGTAAGTGTATGTTTATTAAAAGCCAGCAGTTACACTTTTTGTAGCTGATGACTTTTAATAAACATAAAAAAAGGCTGGAACTCCCCTTTTAACTTTGGATAGTAAAAAATTGTTTTCTGCCAGTAAATACCTTATACAGCCCACTTCCTGTTTTCTTGTCTGGTCATTAGCCTAGGCTTATGACATCATGCACAGCTCTCTCTCACACTCTCATGAGAGCTTGTCAGAAAGGGAGGGGGGGATGAGTCATATGAGGGCCAATGAGAGCTGCAGAGCTGGAGGTGTGGCTCTGTGTGTCTGTAAATCCAGGAAGTGAACGGGCAGCAGCTTCAGCTGCCCACAGTTAAAATGGCTGCAGCCAGACTCAGTGGAGGGTGAATTATGCAGCATATTTGGCAAGTACAGAATCACAGTACATATAAAATAATATGTAAAGTGGTTGGAGGGAAGCTCTCTAAGGGTACATTTGAACGACCCCTAAAGGCTTGTTCAAAGTTTCAGCTAGGAGAGGTAAAAATAGGCAGTTAACGAAACTTGAAAAACAACTGCACCAGGTGAAAATAAAAGGAGGAAAAAAAAGCCTAGAAATAGAAAAACGTATGCAGACACCACATCTAGGAAAACACTCACCGGCCACTGTATTAGGTCCACCTTGCTTGTACCGGTTTAGACCCCCCTTTTGCCTTCAAAACTGCCTTCATTCTTGGTGGCATAGATTCAACAAGGTGTTGGAAACGTTCCTCAGAGATTTTGGTCCATAGTGACATGATAGCATCACACAGTTGCTGCAGATTTGTTGGCTGCACATCTCCAGTTCCACCACATCCCAAATGTGCTCTATTGGATGAGATGTGGTGAGTGTGGAGGCCATTGGAGTCCAGTGACCTCATTGTCCAGTGGTGAGATGATTGGAGGTTTGTGACATGGGGCATTATCCTGCTGGAAGGAGCCATCAGAAGATGGGGACACTGGAGTCATAAAGGGATGGACATGGTCAGCAACAATACTCAGGTAGGTCGTGATGTTTAAACTCAATTTGGTACTAAGGGGCCCAAAGTGTGCCAAGAAAACATCCCCCACACATTACACCCCCACCCCCAGCCTGAACCGGTGATACGAGGCAGGATGGATTCATGATTTCATGTTTTACGCCAAATTCTGACCCCACCATCTGAATGTCGCAGCTGAAATCAAGACTCATCAGACCAGGCAACGTTTTTCCAATCTTCTATTGTACAATTTTGGTGATCCTGTGCAAATTGTAGCCTCAGTGTCCTGTTCTTAGCTGACAGGAGTGGCACCCGGTGTGGTCTTCTGCTGCTGTAGCCCATCTGCTTCAAGGTTCAAGGTGTTGTGTGATGGTATTCTGCATACCTTGGATGTAACGAGAGGTTATTTGAGTTACTGTTGCCTTTGTATCATCTGGAACCAGTCTGCCCATTCTCCTCTGACCTCTGACATCAACGAGGCATTGTCCTCCACACAATTCCCGCTCACTGGATATTTTCTCTTTTTTATACCATTCTCTGTAAACCCGATGGTTGTGTGTGAAAATCCCAATAGATCAGCAGTTGTTGCAATACTCAGACCAGCCCGTCTGGCACCAATAACCATGCCACGTTCAAAGTCACTTAAATCCCCATTCTTCGGCATTCTGATGCTCGGTTTGAACTTCAGCAAGTCGTCTTCACCACGTCTAGATGTCTAAATGCATTGTGACGCTGCCATGTGATTGGCTGATTAGCAGTTTGTATAACCAAGCAATGGAACAGGTGTACCTAATTAAGTGGCCGGTGAGTGGATGTAAGCGGCAATATACAGTATTACATTTTGGCTTTTGAGTTTAATATGACTTTTTTCCCCTTTGATTTTTGCTCCTTGTTCGTCATACAGAAATTAGAGAAAATGGAAATTGTTTTTGGTTGTGTGTAGAATTTATAGAAGCGGATAAATATTTAAATTGCCAAGCAAATTGTACATTCTAAAGCCTGGCAGTCCCCACACATCCCTTTCACATCTGCCTCCTACTATGTGTAATAAATCATGATAACTATTCATACATAAGACACAATGATATATAATTCAGCTGCTGAGAGTGAATTCTGACGTCTCCTCTTCTGTTTTAGGATGTCGGGCCCTGCAAGTCACTGTACAGGACACCCAGCGATACTCCATGTTATTCTCCACTGTGATCCTCAAGTGTGACTACAGCACTTCTGCTGCCATCCAGGATGTGTCCGTCTCCTGGGTCTTCAAGTCCTTCTGCAAAGATCCCATCTTCGACTTCTATTCTGCCTGTATGTACTCACCTAGAAGACATATATGTATTATTATGAAATGTACTCCTGCAAATCCACTGAAAACTCTCAAGCCTCGTACACACGACCGAGTTTCTCGGCAAGAACCAGCAAGAAACTTGCTGGCAGAGATTTCTTGCCGAGAAATTCATTCGTGTGTATGGTTTCTCGTCAAGAAAAGCGACAAGAATCTCGACGAGAAAATAGAGAACCTGCTCTCTATTTTCTCGTCGAGATTCTCGTCAGCCTGTTTCTCGACGAGAAAATTGTGTGTGTGTACACTTACCTGTCCTCCGGGAAGCCCGCGCATGCTCGAAATGACTTAGACGCATGCGCGGTAGCTTCCTAGGCATAGGTAGGGTGAACAAAGATGGCGGCGACGGCATCGAATGTGACGAGCGCATGCTCGTCGTATTCGATGACGTCACCGCGTTCGCTCCATTCAAAGAACCGCGTGTTCTTTGAAAGGAGCGTGTGTACACTCGGCCGGGACAAGTTTCTTGTCCAAGAATCTCGTCAAAAAAAACGACATGTTTTTTTCGACGAGAATCTTGGCCGTGTGTACGAGGCTTTACTTCTGTACTCCCTCTCCCGCAATACATCTCCAACATTTCCCCGAACCACCTCTCCCTCTCCCGCAATACATCTCCAACATTTCCCCGAACCACCTCTCCCTCTCCCGCAATACTTCTCCAACATTTCCCTGAACCACCTCTCCCTCTCCCTCAATACTTCTCCAACATTTCCCCGAACCACCTCTCCCTCTCCCGCAATACTTCTCCAACATTTCCCCGAACCACCTCTCCCGCAATACTTCTCCAACATTTCCCCGAACCACCTCTCCCTCTCCCGCAATACATCTCCAACATTTCCCTGAACCACCTCTCCCTCTCCCGCAATACATCTCCAACATTTCCCCGAACCACCTCTCCCTCTCCCGCAATACTTCTCCAACATTTCCCCGAACCACCTCTCCCTCTCCCGCAATACATCTCCAACATTTCCCTGAACCACCTCTCCCTCTCCCGCAATACATCTCCAACATTTCCCCGAACCACCTCTCCCTCTCCCGCAATACATCTCCAACATTTCCCCGAACCACCTCTCCCTCTCCCGCAATACTTCTCCAACATTTCCCTGAACCACCTCTCCCTCTCCCTCAATACTTCTCCAACATTTCCCCGAACCACCTCTCCCTCTCCCGCAATACTTCTCCAACATTTCCCCGAACCACCTCTCCCGCAATACTTCTCCAACATTTCCCCGAACCACCTCTCCCTCTCCCGCAATACTTCTCCAACATTTCCCCGAACCACCTCTCCCTCTCCCGCAATACTTCTCCAACATTTCCCTGAACCACCTCTCCCTCTCCCTCAATACTTCTCCAACATTTCCCTGAACCACCTCTCCCTCTCCCGCAATACTTCTCCAACATTTCCCCGAACCAACTCTCCCGCAATACTTCTCCAACATTTCCCCGAACCACCTCTCCCTCTCCCGCAATACTTCTCCAACATTTCCCCGAACCACCTCTCCCTCTCCCGCAATACTTCTCCAACATTTCCCCGAACCACCTCTCCCTCTCCCGCAATACTTCTCCAACATTTCCCTGAACCACCTCTCCCTCTCCCTCAATACTTCTCCAACATTTCCCTGAACCACCTCTCCCTCTCCCGCAATACATCTCCAACATTTCCCCGAACCACCTCTCCCACAATACATCTCCAACATTTCCCCGAACCACCTCTCCCTCTCCCGCAATACATCTCCAACATTTCCCTGAACCACCTCTCCCTCTCCCGCAATACTTCTCCAACATTTCCCCGAACCACCTCTCACTCTCCCACAATACATCTCCAACATTTCCCCGAACCACCTCTCCCTCTCCCGCAATACATCTCCAACATTTCCCCGAACCACCTCTCCCTCTCCCGCAATATTTCTCCAACATTTCCCCGAACCACCTCTCCCTCTCCCGCAATACTTCTCCAACATTTCCCTGAACCACCTCTCCCTCTCCCTCAATACTTCTCCAACATTTCCCCGAACCACCTCTCCCTCTCCCGCAATACTTCTCCAACATTTCCCCGAACCACCTCTCCCTCTCCCGCAATACTTCTCCAACATTTCCCTGAACCACCTCTCACTCTCCCGCAATACTTCTCCAACATTTCCCCGAACCACCTCTCCCTCTCCCGCAATACTTCTCCAACATTTCCCTGAACCACCTCTCCCTCTCCCGCAATACTTCTCCAACATTTTCCCGAACCACCTCTCCCTCTCCCGCAATACTTCTCCAACATTTCCCCGAACCACCTCTCCCTCTCCCGCAATACTTCTCCAACATTTCCCTGAACCACCTCTCCCTCTCCCGCAATACATCTCCAACATTTCGCCGAACCACCTCTCCCTCTCCTGCAATACATCTCCAACATTTCCCTGAACCACCTCTCCCTCTCCCGCAATACATCTCCAACATTTCCCTGAACCACCTCTCCCTCTCCCGCAATACATCTCCAACATTTCCCCGAACCACCTCTCCCTCTCCCGCAATACATCTCCAACATTTCCCCGAACCACCTCTCCCTCTCCCGCAATACTTCTCCAACATTTCCCTGAACCACCTCTCCCTCTCCCGCAATACTTCTCCAACATTTCCCTGAACCACCTCTCCCTCTCCCGCAATACATCTCCAACATTTCCCCGAACCACCTCTCCCTCTCCCGCAATACATCTCCAACATTTCCCTGAACCACCTCTCCCTCTCCCGCAATACCTCTCCAACATTTCCCGTACCACCTCTCCCTCTCCCGCAATACTTCTCCAACATTTCCCTGAACCACCTCTCCCTCTCCCGCAATACTTCTCCAACATTTCCCCGAACCACCTCTCCCTCTCCCGCAATACTTCTCCAACATTTCCCCGAACCACCTCTCCCTCTCCCGCAATACTTCTTCAACATTTCCCTGAACCACCTCTCCCTCTCCCGCAATACCTCTCCAACATTTCCCGTACCACCTCTCCCTCTCCCGCAATACTTCTCCAACATTTCCCCGAACCACCTCTCCCTCTCCCGCAATACTTCTCCAACATTTCCCCGAACCACCTCTCCCTCTCCCGCAATACTTCTTCAACATTTCCCTGAACCACCTCTCCCTCTCCCGCAATACATCTCCAACATTTCCCTGAACCACCTCTCCCTCTCCCGCAATACCTCTCCAACATTTCCCGTACCACCTCTCCCGCAATACCTCTCCAACATTTCCCCGAACCACCTCTCCCGCAATACATCCCCAACATTTCCCTGAACCACCTCTCCCGCAATGCATCTCCAACATTTCCCCGAACCACCTCTCCCTCTCCCGCAATACCTCTCCAACATTTCCCGTACCACCTCTCCCGCAATACCTCTCCAACATTTCCCCGAACCACCTCTCCCGCAATACCTCTCCAACATTTCCCTGAACCACCTCTCCCGCAATACATCTCCAACATTTCCCCGAACCACCTCTCCCTCTCCCGCAATACCTCTCCAACATTTCCCGTACCACCTCTCCCGCAATACCTCTCCAACATTTCCCCGAACCACCTCTCCCGCAATACCTCTCCAACATTTCCCTGAACCACCTCTCCCGCAATACATCTCCAACATTTCCCCGAACCACCTCTCCCTCTCCCGCAATACCTCTCCAACATTTCCTGTACCACCTCTCCCGCAATACCTCTCCAACATTTGCCCGAACCACCTCTCCCTCTCCCGCAATACCTCTCCAACATTTGCCCGAACCACCTCTCCCTCTCCCACAATACCTCTCCAACAATTCCCGTACCACCTCTCCCTCTCCTTCAATACCTCTCCAATAATTCCCGTACCACCTCTCCCGCAATACCTCTCTAACATTTCCCCCTCCCGCAATACTTCTCCAACATTTCCTCGCACCACCTCTCCCTCTACCGCAGTAACTCTCCAACCTTTCCCCCCACTACCACTCCCGCAATACCTCTCCAACGTGTCCCCGCACCACCTCTCCCGCAATACCGCAGTAACTCTCCAACATTTCCCTGCACCACCTCTCCCTCTACCGTAATACCTCTCCAACATTTCCCGGCACCACCTCTCATTCTCCCGCAATACCTCTCCAACATTTAACGTCAACAAATCTCATTCTCCCGCAATACCTCTCCAACGTGTCCCCGCATCACCTCTTCCGCAATACCTCTCCAACATGTCCCTGCACCACCTCTCCCGCAATACCTCTCCAACATTTCCCCGCACCACCTTTCCCTCTCCCACAATACCTCTCCAACATTTCCTCGCACCACCTCTCCCTCTACCGAAATAACTCTCCAACATTTCCCCGCACCACTTTTCCCTCTCCCGCAATACTTCTCCCTCTCCCGCAATACCTCTCCAACATTTCCCCGCACCACCTTTCCCTCTCCCACAATACCTCTCCAACATTTCCTCGCACCACCTCTCCCTCTACCGAAATAACTCTCCAACATTTCCCCGCACCACTTTTCCCTCTCCCGCAATACTTCTCCCTCTCCCACAATACCTCTCCAACATTTCCCTACACCACCTCTCCCGCAATACCTCTCCAACATTTCCCCGCACCACCTCTCCCTCTCAGGCAACACTTCTCCAACATTTCCCCGAACCAGCTCTCCCTCTCCCGCAATACCTCTCCAACATTTCCCTGGACCACTTCTCCCTCTCCCGCAATACCTCTCCAACATTTCCCCACACCACCTCTCCCTCTCCCTCAATACCTCGCCAACATTTCCCCGCATTACCTCTCCAACATTTCCCCACACCACCTCTCCCTCTCCCGCAATACCTCTCCAATATTTCCCCGCACCACCTCTCCCTCTCGCTCAATACCTCGCCAACATTTCCCTGCACCACCTCTCTGCAGGTATTGTGGGAGAGGTGGTGTGGGTGGAGAGGTGGTGCGCAATACCTCTCCAACATTTCCCCGCACCACCTCTCCCTCTCCTGCAATACCTCTCCAATATTTCCCCGCACCACCTCTCCCCCTCCCTCAATACCTAGCCAACATTTCCCCGCACCACCTCTCCCTCTCCCGCAATACCTCTCCAACATTTCCCCACACCACCTCTCCCTCTCCTGCAATACCTCTCCAATATTTCCCCGCACCACCTCTCCCTCAATACCTCACCAACATTTCCCCGCACCACCTCTCCCTCTCCCGCAATACCTCTCCAACATTTCCCTGCACCGCCTCTCCCTCTTCTGTAGCCTCACTCCTGCAATACCTCTTCAACATTTTCCCGCACCACCTCTCCCTCTCCCGCAGTACCTCTCCAACATTTCCCCGTACCACCTCTCCCTCTCCCGTAATACCTCTCCATCATTTCCCCGCACCACCTCTCCCTCTCCCGCAATACCTCTCCCTCATTTCCCCGCACCACCTCTCCCTCATTTCCCCGCACCACCTCTCCCTCATTTCCCCGCACCACCTCTCCCTCTCCCGCAATACCTCTCCAACATTTCCCCGCACCACCTCTCCCTCTCCCGCAATACCTCTCCAACATTTCCCCGCACCACCTCTCCCTCTCCTGCATTACCTCTCCATCATTTCCCTGCACCACCTCTCCCTCTTCTGTAGCCCCACTCTTACAATACCTCTCCAACATTTCCCCGCACCACCTCTCCCTCTCCCGCAATACTTCTCCCAACATTTCTCCACACCACCTCTCATTCTTTTGCACCTCCTCTCCGCAATATCTCTCCAACATTTCCCCTCTTTTCCTTCCTCTCTATGATTCTGTCATCTTGGAGCACACCCCTCCCTCCAGCTTTTCTCACTGTCACTAGCCATCGTATGAATTGGAGCAGTCAACCTCTCTGCTCTGAATAGCTCTTGTAGACTTGTTTTCCTATTCACAACACTAACCCATATGCTATGCCTTTTTATTTTTTTTTATTTTTTTTATGATCAGTCAGGTCTAAGGTTTGTTTTTTTTTGTTTGTTTTTTTTACATATTGTCAAAAGTATTGGGACTTCTGCCTTTTACACGCACATGAACTTTAATGACATCCCAGTCTTAGTCCGTAGGGTTCAATATTGAGTTGGCCCACCTTTGCAGCTATAAAAGCTACAACTCTTCTGGGAAGACTGTCCACAAGGTTTAGGAGTGTGTCTATGGGAATGTTTCATCATTCTTCCAGAAGCACATTTGTGAGGTCAGGCACTGATGTTGGACGAGAAGGCCTGGCTTGCAGTCTCAGCTCTAATTTATCCCAAAAGTGTTCTATTGGGTTGAGGTCAGGACTCTGTGCAGGCCAGTCAAATTCCACCACCCCAAACTCGCTCATCCATGTCTTTATGGACCTTGCTTTGTGCACTGGTGCGCAGTCATGTTGGAACAGGAAGGGGCCATCCCCAAACTGTTCCCACAAAGTTGGGAGCATGAAATTTGTCCAAAATGTCTTGGCATGCTGACGCCTTAAGAGTTCCCTTCACTGGTACTAAGGGGCCAAGCCCAACCCCTGAAAAACAACCCCCACACCATAATCCCCCCTCCACCAAATGATTTGGACCAGTGCACAAAGCAAGGTCCATAAAGATATGCATGAGTGAGTTTGGGGTGGAGGAACTTGACTGCCCTGCACAGAGTCCTGACCTCAACACGATTAAAACACCTTTGGGATGAATTAGAGCAGAGACTGCGAGCCAGACCTTCTCATCCAACATCAGTGCCTGACCTTACAAATGTGCTTCTGGAAGAATGCTGAAACATTCCCATGGACACCCTCCTAAACCTTGTGGACAGCCTTCCAGAAGAGTTGAAGCTGTTATAGCAGCAAAGGATGGGCCAACTCAATATTGAACCCTACAGACTAAGACTGGGATGCCATTAAAGTGCATGTGTGTGTAAAGGCAGGCGTCCCAATACTTTTGGTAATATAGATGGTCTTTTTACAACCAGACTAACTATGTAAACATAACGGCTTATTTAAACTGGGTCACAACTCTTTATAAATAAAAAGCAAAGTTGGAATGGTAGCGGAGAAGCATGCTACTTTATATTGTAGACCTCATGGGTTTGTTTGCGCTGACATTTTAAAATAACACATTTATCTCAAGTCAAAGTCATCTGCACAAGACAGACGTCAGAATGAATCACTGAGCAAGTAGAATCTTTTGACACAAAATAAAAAAAATAAAACATTTCCGAGCTACAAAGATCATAAACAGATCACTGATTTTGTAATTACTTCCTATGATCCCCTTGCTCTGTTTTACAGCGTACCAGGCTGGTGTCTCCCTGGGGCAAGACCCGACCATTGACTGTAACGACAACCAGAGGGAAGTGCGCATCGTTATCCAGAAGCGCGGCCAGAACGAGGCTGTGCTGGGCATGGACTACCGCCAGCGCAAGATCACCATACAGAATAGTAAGTGCTGAAAGTGAATCCATTACTATCCCGTTCTCTGCACTCTTATGTCACTCTATTTGCCTGCCGAGACCCCTGGTGCTTCTGGGTGTTTGGAAGTATGTGACCACCCCTCCTTTCTCCCATGATGCACTGCTTTCGCCAGCCTCTGGTCTCATAATGTAAAAATAAACTCCCTGACTGAGCCGAAACCTCATTCATTTTTATCTCTCGTGTGCCCCTCCCAGACACTGCAGCTCACATTGGGAGGTTTCAGCAACAGAGGTTGTGCTGCCAATCCGGGAAAGCGGTGGGCAGGACTGGGTGTGGCCAGGTGCTGATTGACAAGCTACTGTAGGCTTATGAATTTACAGGGATAATACTGATAGCCACACCCCCTGCAATGTCTTCTCATATCATTGTAGTGAAGCAAGCCCCACCTACAAGAGAGTGGCAACTCTGCTCTGAATTCAGGAGCAGTGAAGCATTGTGGTCACTCCATGACAAGAAAAGGCTGCATTAGGTGGACTTTACTGGCAGGATGAACAGGACTTTTCAGGGGGACTCAAAGAAAACTGTTGGTGCCAATGCATGTATAATGAAGTGCTGCCACACGTTTTGTTTGAGAGGGGCCTAGTTCTGCTTTAATTTTTAATTTTTTGTTTTTTGCTCACCCAATCATACTTGCACCTAAATCCACAGCTTCGCTCAAGACTCGCTCCTCCTGTATATAAATAATGGCCACTGTAGTCCGTCTCCACTCCACTCCAAAGTGACTGCATATAGTGTCTCCACCTGGGAACCAATCTTCCTTGATGTGTTTCACCACTTCTGGCTTGTGATGTCTCCACTTGGGAAGCAAGCTTTCTTGACACGTTTCACTGCTTCAGGCTTTTGATGTTTCCACCTGGGAACCAACCTTCCTCTACATGTTTCACCTCTCCTTCCTTGTGATGTCTTCACTTGGGAACCAACCTTCCTTGATGTGTTTCACCACTTCTGGCTTGTGATGTCTCCACCTGAGAACAAACCTTCCTTGACTTGTTTCACCACTTCTGGCTTGTGATGTTTCTACCTGAGAGCAAATCTTTCTTGATGCGTTTCACTTCACCTGGCTTGTGATGTCTCCACCTGGGAACCAACCTTCCTCTACGTGTTTTACCGCTCCTTCCTTGTGATGTCTTCACTTGGGAACCAACCTTCCTTGACGCATTTCACCTCTTCTGGCTTGTGATGTCTTCACTTGGGAACCAACCTTCCCTGATTTGTTTCACCTCTCCTGGCTTGTGATATCTCCACCTGGAAACCAACCTTCCTTGATGCGTTTCACTACTCCTGGCTTGTGATGTCTCCACCTGGGAACAAACCTTCCTTGACTTGTTTCACCACTCATGGCTTGTGATGTTTCTACCTGAGAGCAAATCTTTCTTGATGCGTTTCACTACACCTGGCTTGTGATGTCTCTGCTTGGAAACCAACCTTCCTTGAAGTGTTTTATCACTTCTGGCTTGTGATGTCTCCACCTGGGAACCAACCCTCCTTAATGCATTTCACTACTTCTGGCTTGTGAAGTCTCCACCTGGGAACCAACCTTCTTGGACATGTTTCACCATTTCTGGCTTGTGATGTCTCCACCTTGGAACCAACCTTCCTCTAGGTGTTTTACCTCTATTGGCTTGTGATGTCTCCACCTGGGAACCAACCCTCCTTAATGCATTTCATTACTTCTGGCTTGTGAAGTCTCCGCCTGGGAACCAGCCTTCCTTGATGTGTTTCACCACTGCTGGCTTGTGATGTCTCCACCTGAGAACCAACCTTCTTGGTGCATTTCACCACTTGTTGCTTGTGATGTCTCTACCTGGGGGCCAACCTTCCTTGATGCGTTTCACCACTTCTGGCTTGGGATGTCTCCACTTGGGAACCAGTCTTCCTTGACGCATTTAATCACTTCTGGCTTGTGAAGTCTCCACCTGGGAACCAGCCTTCCTTGATGTGTTTCACCACTGCTGGCTTGTGATGTCTCCACCTGAGAACCAACCTTTCTTGGTGCATTTCACCACTTGTTGCTTGTGATGTCTCTACCTGGGGGCCAACCTTCCTTGATGCGTTTCACCACTTCTGGCTTGGGATGTCTCCACTTGGGAACCAGTCTTCCTTGACGCATTTAATCACTTCTGGCTTGTGAAGTCTCCACCTGGGAACCAGCCTTCCTTGATGTGTTTCACCACTGCTGGCTTGTGATGTCTCCACCTGGGAACCAACCTTCCTTGATGCGTTTCACTACTCCAGGCTTGTGAGCAGGCTAGATGTGGTAAAACGTGTCAAGGAAGGTTGGTTCCTTAGTGGAGACATTGTTGTATGCAGTCACTTTTTTGACGACTAATAAATATGCCAAGAGTGGGGTGCATCTGATACATTTTTTTCATACTTACGCCCAGTGAGTTTTCCAATGTCAAGGGGAGGACCAGGGAGGGCTTGCTGGTGCAACAGTTGTGCTAACACCTGCCCAACACCCCCTAAGGTTGGCTCCATACACAGTCATTAAAAGACTAGTATATTCCTAAATTTCCACACCCCACCACCACCCTTTCTCCGCCATTCTTTCTGAATGACACCCCAATGCATTTTGTTGACTTATCTGCACTGCAGCACAGCATGCGACAACGCACTGAAATCACTGCGGTGTGCTACCAGAAATGATGCATGCACTACTTTTTGGTGCTGTTAACAGCCCATTTAGTTTGATGCACGACATAATGCACACCAACGTACCGCAGTACTGTAAATCTGCCCTTAGTTGCAGCAAGCCCCAATCAAAGCGATGGGAGGCTGACAGCGCCCGCAGTTCACATGTTATCGGCCATGCAATAATTGCCTGCAGACAATCGGCCCTGGATGCAGACAGGCCCCCTTTTGCAAGTGTGAATGGGGCTTTAAGCAGAACAGCTAATCAAATTCCCTGTTATTGGAATGGGGTGCATGCACAGATCTGTATAAAAAAAAAAAACCACAATAATCAAAAATATGGAACGGCAAAGTAAAAGTCACATAAACACATTAATACAATACTGTCTCTAATAATAAAAATAACTTGAATATGTATGTACTATAAATAGACTTTGGAAGGTGAGGGACTACCCCCCAGCATTTCCTCCCAGCAAGGTGGGCTGTAGTGTAGAGTGTGAGTATTCTCAGAAGCAGCAGGATGTACAGTGTCTGTGTAGTACGAAGCCTTCTTTTTATCCTCGGTGGGAATTGATGAGACATGCTCGTAGGCCGCTGTCACATCGCGACGCACGTCGCACTTTCACATCTTAGCAGCCGGATGCAATTTAAGTGGATTTCGTTGCTCGATGCATCTCAGGCTGGTTAACTGGGAGCCCAATGTGTCCGCGCCTCGCCGATCGGATAAAAGAGGATTTGTCACGCCGGGGAGCCCCTGACACTTTGCACTTAGTTGTCTCTCCAGCCGTTTTTCAAATGCAGGCTGTTCAGTCTTATCTGCGGCCACAGGTACAGATCCTGAGCACGTTGAGCCCATAGATGGCATGTTGTTCAGAATAAACGAAGAAACACAGTTGCGTTCATACTGCTTTTATGTGTACCTCTGCAATCAATTGCTACAGCTGGAGAATTTTGAAAATCAGGGAATGGCGTTGGTCATAGGATTCCTCTTTGAAATGAATTTATTGTCTTTTGACAACAGTTGTGCTTTACTGCTCCTTTCCACAATACAAGTCAACGAGTATCCCAACCCATTAAAAACAATGCACTCCCTACGTGGCCGATATTGTATCTCAGCAGCTGTGAAGCAGGGAGGTTGATCAAGGCTCCGTTGAATACAGGGCTCCCTCTAGTGCAGTGGTTCTCAACCTTTCTATTGCCGTGACCCCTTGATAAAATTTCCCAAGCTGTGGGGACCCCTAACAGTAAAATTATTTTCATAGCGTGGGTTGTTGGCACCTAAGGCAAGACAAGTAATTTGCATCCCTAACGCACGGATATTTAGCGCTCCCTGAGTCCCTTCCACTCGTACAGTATTAAACCCCTTATGGTACATTTTAGGATGTACCACTATCTCTTTTTTCTCCTTTCTTTCCCTTTCATCTCTCTCTATCATAATTTCTTGGGTTTTTTTCCCCATCCCTCTCTCTAGCCGTCTTTCTTGTTCTTTCTCTTATTCTTTCTCTCCCTTTTTCTTTGTTCCTCTCCCTCTTTTAATCTCCCTTCAATGTATTCTCTATTTTTATTCCTTCTCTTACTCCTTGGTGGGGGGAATGGGATGACTGGCAGTGCTGGCGGGGAGTTGGGATCAGTGGCAATGCTGGGGGGAATTCTGATCAGCCAACTTAGGTGCTCTTGATGAAGGTCATCTGCTGATCTGAGAACTGTAGTGGGGACTTTTAATGGCAACTCTAATCACAGGTAGTGTTACTCACTGTGTCTCCAGCTTCACTCTGTCTCCAGCTCTGTGGTGTCTCGCAGCAGTGACACCTATGCCGAAATCAGGAGATAGTGGCTCCTCCAGCCCCTCCCACTTCACATTCCTCACCAGTCAGCTGACCTCTAGTCTCTGCCCCCCACCCAATGCCGTGAACTGAATGGGTGGCTGCAAAGAGGCTGAGTGGGCGGAACAGCCCAGCTAGGTGGCAACAGGCTCCAGGGACAGCTCTGCTGGGTGGCCATTAAAAGGTTGGGAGAGCAGTGCGGGCTTCAGGAACAACTCAGGAACGACTTGGTGACCCCTGGCAAATCGTCATTCGACCCCCGAGGGGGTCCCGACCCCCAGGTTGAGAACCACTGCTCTAGTGGTTAATCTACAAATCTCTATATTTAACAGTTTTTCAAATGCAGGCTGTTCAGTCTTATCTGCGGCCACAGGCACGGATCCTGAGTATGTTGAGCCCATAGAAGGCACGTTGTTCAGAATAAATGAAGAAGTACAAATGTGATCATACTTCATTTATGTGTACCTCTACAATCAACTGCTACCCTGCAGCAGCTGGAGAATATTGAGAAGCAGGGAGTGGCGTTGGGCATGAGATCCCTCTTTTAAATTAATTTATAGGCTTTTCACCAACCGTTGTGCTTTACTGCTCCTTCTCACAATATAAGTCTATGGGGTAGATTTACTAAAACTGGAGCATTCAGAATCTGGTGCAGCTGTGCATGGTAGCCAATCGGCTTCTAACTTCAGCTTGTTCCATTAAGCTTTTGCAATAAAACCTGAAAGCTGATTGGTTTCTATGCAGAGTTGCATCAGATTTTTCACTTTCCAGTTTTAGTACATAACCCTCTATGAGTAGGCCAACCCATTAAAAACAATGCACCCCTTGTGTAGCCAATAATGTATCTCAGCAGCTGTGAAGCAGGGAGATTAATCAAGGCTGAGTCAAATGCAGAGCTCCCTCTAGTGGTTAATCTACAAATCTCTCTATTCAATACCACTTTTCAAATGCAGGCTGTTCAGTCTTATCATTCATACTACATTTATGTGTACCTCCTGCAATCAACTGCTACCCTGCAGCAGCTGGAGAATATTGAGAAGCAGGGAGTGGTGTTGGGCATGAGATCCCTCCTTTTAAATTAATTTAATTTATAGGCTTTTCACAACCGTTGTGCTTTACTGCTCCTTCTCACAATACAAGTCTATGGGGTAGATTTACTAAAACTGGAGCATTCAGAATCTGGTGCAGCTGTGCATGGTAGCCAATCAGCTTCTAACTTCAGCTTGTTCCATTAAGGTTTTGCAATAAAACCTGGAAGCTGATTGGTTACACCAGATTTTTCCCCTCTCCAGTTTTAGTACATAACCCCCTATGAGTAGGCCAACCCATTAAAAAAAAATGCACTCCCTTTGTGGCAGCTGTGAAGCAGGGAGGTTGATCGAGGCAAAAACAGAGCTCCCTCTAGTGGTTAATCTACAAATCTTTTTATTCAATACAGTAGGGAAAATATGGAATGCAAATATTTAAATATAAAAATCACATAACAAAATGACTTCAAAGTAAACACTGAATTCATGTCCTAAACTATGTGCTAACAAAACACACCATAATTCCCTTTAATGCAGTTATAGGCCTCATGCCCACGGACGTTTTAAAAAATGGGCTGTAAAGCTAGTACAGACGCCAGGAAAAAAGCGGCTTTTTTAACGAAATTTTTTCCGCGTTTTGCATTGAATTCAATGCACGTTTCCCCGTGCTAGCTTTCAGCCTCATTTTTCTTTCTCTATTCAAAATCAATGGTTCCCTATGGGAGCCCATTGATTTAAATAGAGGTTGCACCAGAAGTCGGATCAAGATGATCCGACTTGCGGGGCGACTCGTGTGCAGAGAATCTTGAAGGGGAACCCTGCGAAAATTAAAAAAAAAATTGCGTGAGGTTCCCCCCAGGACGATACCAGACCCTTTGGTCTGGTATGGCTCTTGAGGGGAACCCCCACACCAAAAAAAAAATGTTGTGGGGGTTCCCCCAGGATCCATACCAGACCCTTATCCGAGCACGCAGCCCGGCAGGTCAGAAAAGGGGGGCAAGCGAGCGCCCCCCCTCCTAGACCATACCAAGCCACATGCCCTCAACATGGGGGGGTTGGTGCTTTGGGGCAGGGGGGCACTGCGCCCCCACCCCAAAGCACCTTGTCCCCATGTTAATGAGGACAGGGGCCCTCTTCCCCACAACCCTGGCCGTTGGTTGTCGAGGTCTGCGGGAGAGGGGCTTATCGGAATCTGGGAGCCCCCTTTAATAAGGGGGCCTCAAGATCCCAGCCCCCCACCCTATGTAAATGAGTATGGGGTACATCGTACCCCTACCCATTCACCGGGGGGGAAAAGTGTCAATAAAAAAACACATTAGACAGGTTTTTAAAGTAATTTATTAGGCAGCTCCGGGGGTCTTCTTCCGACTTCGGGGGTCTCTTCCAACTTCGGGGGTCTCTTCCGACTTCTCCTCTCTGCGGTTCTTCTCCCGCTCTCCGGTTCTTCTGCCGGGTTCCTCCGCTATCTTCTGCCGCTCTTTTGGTAGCGTTGGCCCGGTCTTCTCCGCCATCTTCTTAGCTCTTCTCTTCTTCGATGTTAACACGATACTCTCCCCCGCTGTAATGCCGTGTGCGCGGTTCGCAATGACTTATATAGGTGTAGCGGGGTCCTCAAATTGATGGGATATACCTGAGGAATAGTGTGACCCAGGTGTATAATTGTGTTAGGGTTCAGACCCCTTTTTGTTTCGTGGAGGATTGGAGGATGTAGTATTCTCCTTTGCCTGTGGGTGGCGGGGTACCCACAGGCTTCAGGTAGAATCATCTCCTGCAGTGCTCCCTGTTTTGTCCCTTCCCGGAGATGGTATGGCTGGGGCGGGGAACCCGCCGGGCCGTTGATGGGAGGAGATAAAAGGGGGAGACGCCCTTACCACGAGGTCTTGCGGAGAAGGAGGTCCTCGGAGGAGGAGGGTTGCGGTCCGCACCCAGGCCCCTTAGGCCTGGGTGCTGGAGATCCAGGAGTCTGGTCCAGGTGCCCATGGCCTGGTCCGGAGTCATGTTGGCGTCCATCCCAGGCACCTTTAGCCTGGGGTGAGGTACTATCGAGGAGGCCTGGGGCCCAGTACCTTCGACTGGGTCCCGCTAGGGTGGACTGTCCGAGGGTCCCTGAGCGGAGGGACTCGTATCTGAGGTGAGGAGGCCAGAGAGGTTACCCACTGGAGACCCGGAGCAGCACCAACCCGGTGACAGTGGGCCTCTGGGAACTCTCTTGGAAGGACACATCCCCCTGATAGGGGCCACAGCGTATCGAAGAGGGCTCCATTGCTGTTCATAGGGGTTGCTGGAAGAGACCCCATCTTTCCTGTTCTGTAACAGCCGGATTGGCTTAGGCGCCGCTGGTCATAGTACAATGGCATAGAACTTAAACTTTAGGAAGTGCCTCGATCTGCTCGCCCCACCGTTGGCAAGGTTATAGGTCCCAACCAGTTTGCTGCAAAAGAACTGTTTATTGTGCTTTGCTTATTGGAGTGTCAAATAAACAAGTGTTGGACCTTTCTCCGGTGTGTGAACTCCAGTTACTGGAAGCAAAGGGGAGGCTGGTGAGCTTGCAATTACAGACTCAGTGCATTCACAGAACACACCGGCCCGAGGAAACATCAGTAAGTGGCCTTCACCTCCCTACTACAATGGGGAGGACATGGGCCGTGGCGCATCTCACTCTCACAACCCAGGAACCCCTAGACATGAGTTGGTGTGTAACCGGCAAAGATGGAGAGAGAGAGTGAGGCCGCTACATAGGCATGGGGCGTGGTCACCGAGTCACGTAACCCGGTGACCCCGCCCCCTTATGGCGTCACAGTCCCATCATGCCCCGGGACTGTTTCCAGCTCTGCCACAGTTGCGGGGGGGGGGGGTCCCTCGTAGTCCGAGGTCCATGGCTCTCCTTTTTGGGGGATCTCTCTCTCCCCCTCTTGCCCCCCCACCATTTCCCTATGCGCGCTCCCGTGAAGAGGACGCGCTTTTGAAGCCGGTAGGCAGGGGGGGGGATGTGGTTGCCGCTGGCGCGCGCGTGCACGCCAGCTCATGGTGCAGGCGCAGGGTGGGCCCTTCAAAAAAGCCCCAGACGTCAGAGCTCTGTAAGGCCAGAGGGACACAGCAGCTTGGGGAACGTAAGCACCTCCTGTGTGTTTGATACAGACATACCTAAGACGCCTACTCGGCATCAAGCTGTGCACATTAGCAGGCATTGTTTTTTTGCTAGACTAAGTTCATATAACACGTTCATAAACGCATGCTTGCTTGCAAGATGCCCGTTCCATAACACACGTGCTATATGTATGCGTGTATACAGCGCATACTTTTTATGTTTTGCCTAAAACATATTTGGATGAATTCATGCCTTCCTTTTTTTCAGAATCTTGTTCTGCGGAAGGAAAAGTTATTAGTTTTCTCTCAATATAGAGGAGAGCAGTTAAAAATCTATCTGAAAGTTTCAGATATAGGAAACTGACGTTTTGTTGTGCTGCCAGAAGACCCTAGACATAGGCAGGCAGCGTTCAAACCAGCTATTAAAATGGTTACACTCTCTCGTTAGAGTGAGAGCAGTCGAGGCCTATCTGAAGCGGCTGCTCAGATACGGAAAACTGATGTTGTTGCGCTATCAGGAGGCCCCGGGAAAGGGCAGGCAGCATCTAAATCAACTGTTTCTATGTGGATTCATCAGGTTATGATTCAGGCTTGTGGTTTAAAGAGAGGGTTTTCCCCTGTTTCTTTTAGAGTTCACCCTACCAGCATAGTAAGCGCTTCGTGCGCGGTTCATTACCAAGCCTTTATGACTAAGATTTGCAAGGCCGCAACTTGGTCGTCGGTGCATACGTTCACTAATTTCTATCAGGTGAATGTAAGACGGCAAGAGGATGCCGCTTTTTGGTTCAGTATGCTGCAGGCAGCAGTATAGGTCCTCACGTCTGATGGCGGTCTGCGTTATTTGTGTCTCCCTCCCCTCGGTAGGCATTGCTTTGGGACGTCCCACTTAGTAATTACTAGGCTCTGTGTCCCGTGATGTACGATAAAGAAAATAGGATTTTTATTACGGCTTACCTGTAAAATCCTTTTCTTGGAGTACATCACGGGACACAGAGCTCCCGCCCCTCTTGTTTGGGTCCAGCACCTGAAGGTGGAATATAACCCACTTAGTAATTACTAAGCTCTGTGTCCTCCAAGAATGTACTCCAAGAAAAGGATTTTACAGGTACCTGTAAAATCCTTTTCTTGGAGTACATCACGGGACACAGAGCCTAGTAATTACTAAGTGGGTTATATTCCACCTTCAGGTGCTGGACACTGGTGTAATCAATTAGACAGGATGTTTCCTCCCTATATAACCCCTCCCATACTGGGAGCACCTCAGTTTTTGTAGCAAAGCAATAAGTGTCCCAATATACCCAAACAAGGGGGGCGGGAGCTCTGTGTCCCGTGATGTACTCCAAGAAAAGGATTTTACAGGTAATCTGTTATAAAAAAAATCCTATTTTTTGTGTAAAATTACTATTTTACAAATATACATTATTACAGGAAACATTCATGTCCCTCTGAATAAATTCTAGATTTTCTAACAAGAAAGCCTAGCACCATCTGCTCTATTTCTTGTTAAAAAAAAAAAATCCAAGTTTTATATACAGTATTTTTTGTGCAAAGTCATTATTTTACAAATATACTTTTATTACAGGACACATTCATGACCCCCTGGAATAAAATGCTAGGTTTTCTAGCAAGAAAGCTCAGCAGCAACTGCTCTCAATTGTTCGTTTATTGATTTTATTTTTTTTTGCAAGTTTTATATACAGTATTTTTTTTGTGTAAAATTAAAATTTTTACAAATATAGATTTATTGCAGGGCACATTCCCGACCCTTTGAATAAAAAGATAAGCTTTCTAATAAGAAAGCCCAACACCAGCTGCTCTTATTCTTTCATTTTCTATTTTTTTTTAAGTTTTTTTATATATATAGTATTTTTGTAGTTTAAAAACAGTATTTTACAACGTAAAATTTATTACAGGATACATTGATGACCTACTGAATAAAATTTTATGGTTTCTTTCATTTATTGATTTTTATGGAAGTTTTTTTATACATTTATTTTTTGTGTAAGATGACTATTTTACAAATATACATTTATTACAGAATGGATTTATGCCCCTCTGAATAAAATGTTAGGTTTTCTAATAAAAAAAAGCCCAGCACCAACTGCTCTTATTCTTTCATTTATTGATTTTGTGCAAGTATAAATACCGTTTTTTTTTTTTTTGTAATCCCCACTACTGTATGTTACTAATCTACATTTATTACAGGGCACATTCATTACCCTTTGAATAAAATTCTAGGCTTTCCAATAGGAAAGCCCACCACCAGCTTCTCTCTATATTTTATTTATTGATCTTTCCAAGTTTAGATACAGTTTTTTTTTTTTTGTGTAAGATCACTATTTTACAAAAAATAAATTTCTTACAGGATGCATTCATGAACCTCTGATTAAAATTATATGCTTTCTAATAAGAAAGCCCAGCACCAGCTGCTCTCATTCATTCTTTCATTCATTGATTATTATTTTATTTGCAAGTTTTATATACATAATTTTTTTTGTGTAAAATCCCTATTTTTACAAGTATACATTTATTACGGGATGCATTTATGACCCTCTGAATAAAATGTAAGGTTTTCTAATGCCTTGTTTCCACTGAGCGGATCGGTTCGGTACGGTACGCTATGCTATTTTGGGTGTTTCCATTATGAAAGCGTGCCATAAAACCGAACCGTACCGCACCATTCTGGGTCCTGCTTTAGATGTGGGGCCATAGAAAATGGAATGGTTCGGATAGGGCGGAGCTACAATACATTCCACTGATTGGCGGACACGTTAGGCATTTTTTCTAAACCCTGAATGGCCCCTGACGGTCCGACTTGCAGTGGAAATGCTCACCAGAATAGACCGGACCATTCCAACCGTTCCAAACTGTACCGACCCGAACCGTTCCGCTCAGTGGAAACAAGGCATAAGAAAGCCCAGAACCAACTGCTCTCATTCCTCCATTTATTGATTTTCTGCAAGTTTATACAGTTTTAATTTATTAAAATTTTTGTGATCCCACTACTGTATGTTACCAATATACATTTATTACAGGGCGCATTCATGACCCTTTGAATAAAATGCTAGGCTTTCTAATAAGAAAGCCCAACACCAGCTGCTTTCATATTGGTGACTTTTTAAGATTGCAGGATCTCTGTTAAGGGGAAAGGGAGGAAAGGGGGATTTGTCCATTTATTTTAAGCACAATTGATGCAGAGAGAGCGTTCGCAAAGCACAGAGTGCCATCTGCTGGCTGCAAGTTGTACACATTCGTATGCAGTATTTTCTAATTACCTGGCAGCCTCCATATTTCTTTCAGAACAGGTTCCCTTCAATGCATAATAGGTATTGCATTTTTATAACAACCATCAGCATCAGACAGCCCTGACGGTAACCCAATAATTCATGATCAGAATGGCGGAACTCCTCTCCCTGGGGGTGCAGCATTTCTGGAGACCTGAAAAAAATAATAATTGTGAGCTTTTTCAGGATCAGCAGACTGAAAATAACATCTCTTGACCTTTCCAGCGTTACAGAGCGCTACTCTCCGACTCCTGGTGACCTTTCCTTTCTTCCTCTCTTCTCCTATTTATTACAGAGACTTCAATCCCTGCTCAGCTGCTGAAGTACCTCTTGTGAAGCAGCCAGTAATGTCATTGTCATTAGAGGATGTGTGACATCTGTCACAGGAGAGCCAAGCAAAAAAAATTCAGTATGTTCTAATGGCAGAGCACTTTAGGTCACCAGCCACCAGAGGAATATGTAGACTGCCAGTTGCTGATCCTTCTTTATGAAAATGCTGGTTGCCTGGCTGTCATGCTGATGTGTTGGCTTCAGTACTTTGAGTCACTAATGCAGAACCAGCAAAGAAATTGGTGATTCTGACACTCATGTGCTGTTCTAGACGTGTGACCTCAGACACAGCCAGGCATCAGGAATTTTCAGAAGTGGGCCAGCAGTTGGCTGTTCCTGACCTCTCAAAAACCCTTCAACTGCTGCTGGGTGCCGCTATCTTGGATGAGATGTCAGCAGCCCCATGAGATTTAGAGCTGCCACTCAAGCGACACTCTATAGTATTCCCATTCACTTTTCTCCTGGCTGCTACAAAAAAAGTTTATGTGGGGAGTTGAAGGGATGGGCAGAGTAGCTGGGCCAGCACAGGCAGTAATTATACATTCCCAAAAGGGGAGAGTGCTATGATATGGCAAGACGGGGGAAGTGGGGCTTTACTAGAGAATTGACTCTTCTTGAAAAAGTAAAATTTGCTAAAAAGTTCAAAGGCACATGGCAAGTGAATACATTTTTTATATAAAGCTGTACTCCAAACAGCACATATATTTCAAGCCAGCAGATGGCAGCCTCTCCACAGCTAGGCTGAGTATGTCCTGCAAGCAGCCTGTTGTCCTGAATCGGTAGTCTACTAGACACTGTACAGACTCTCAGGGCAGAAGCCAGGCACCTGGAGGGCATGATGACATCACAGGGGGCATGACAACACGTTTCAGGGTGGTACTACTCCTTTGTCAAGCCCAGGGCTTGACAAGAGGCTGCTCAGGACAAGAGGCTGCTTGCAGGACACGCTTGGCCGGGCTGTGGAGAGGCTGCCAACTGTTGACTTGGAATATATGTGCTGTTTGGATTACATCTTTCAGTCTTTTTTTGTGCTTTCATGTGGTCCCACAAAGAAAGAGAGAGACAGAAGCACCACCACCAAGTCCTACAAAGAAAGAGAAAGACAGAAGCACCACTAACTAAGTGTAGTAAATTTATCAAAAGTGAATTTGAAAAAAAGGCAAATATGGCCTCAGTAAGATGCACTCCAAACAGCACATATATTCCAAGCCAGTAGATAGCACCTTCTCCACAGCAGGCCAAGTGTTTTCTGAATCAGCAACCAACTCAACACTGTACAGACTCTCTGGGTGAAAGCCGGGCATCCAGGGGGAGTAATAACGTCACAGGGGGCATGGCAACGTGTTTCGGGGGGGGGGGGGGCTACGCATTTGTCAAGCCCTGAGCATGACAAGAGGCTGCTTGCAGGACATTCTCAGCCTAGCTGTGGAGAGGCTGCCATCTGCTGGCTTAGAATATATGTGCTGTTTGGAGTACATCTTTCAGTCTCTCTTTGTTTGTGCTCACATGGTCCCATATGGCTTCTCCAGACAGGACCATATGAAAGCACAAAGAAAGAGAGAGACAGAAGCACCACCAACTAAGTGTAGTAAATGTATTAAAAGTAAGTTTAAAAAAAAAAAAGAGGCAAATATGCCCTTAAAAAGATGTATTTCAAATAGCACATATATTCCAAGCCAGCAGATGGCAGCCTCTCCACAGCCAGGCCAAGTGTGTCCTGTAAGCAGCCTCTTGTCCAGAATCGGCAACCAATTTGACACTGTACAAGCTCTCAGGGCTGAGGCTGGGCATCCGTAGGGAGTGATGATGTCACAGGGGGCATGGCAACCTGTTTCAGGGTGGCGCTACCCCTTTGTCAAATCCCATACTTGACAAGAGGCTGCTTGCAGGACACAATTGGCCTGGCTGTGGAGAGGCTGCCATCTGCTGGCTTGGAGTATACTATGTGCTGTTTGGCGTACACCTTTGTGAGTGCCTTTGTACCTTTTTTTTATTTTTTGTTTGTTTTTAAATTCACTTTTAATACGTTTACTACTATTAGTCAGCAGTGCTTCTGTGTCTCTCATATGGTCCCATTAAGGAGGATAGCCCAATCCTGCTCCAGCAGAGAATTTGCTGATGGTGTTAATCTTTAGGCTCCTGGCAGAGCTGTTAAGGATGTTTTAAAGCATAATTTTTTTGCACAATGTCTGATACTTCGAGGGCTCCCGAACACTCTTGTGCAACTGAGAGTCTGGGTGGGCGCCTTGCAGGTTGCACCCACTAGTTCTTTTATTAGAAGCATTCGGAATACTGGAATGTCCTGTGCTTTTATTGCCAATTTTTATGTTGGTGACAGGCCCTCTTTATTTTGTCGCAACTAATATGCAAATGGGATGATCTCCTTAACTGAGATTGATTGGTGTTGGTGCGCATTTAGAATTATTGGGAGTCTGTGGGAGGTCTTCTGTGTCTGTGCTCCTCCCCCTCTCATTGCAACAGGCAAGACAGATGGAACTTTATTTATTTTTTTCACAGAAATAGATACAATTTCCTGAAACATTGAGCCTCTATGTGGCTTATTTAAACACAACAGTTTTTATTCTTGATGACTCTGATGGCAATTTTTAAATCTTAACGACCGATAATAAAAAGATTGATCTCTTGCCTTACCAAACAGAAGGCCGGTGACAATCCCCATTTGTTGTTTCTATGTAACGTGAATGGGGATGTGCGCTAAGCGGACTCCAGCAAATTGAATACATTTTACATGTTGTTATTAAAGTGCCATACAAAGTCAGACTGAATAATACAAGAAAATCCGACATAGCAATGCTGCCACCTAATGGGTATTTAGTAATATTACAGGGTTTTATTTTTTCACTTTTTTTTAAGACATGTAGCGGAATACATTTTGGCCAAAATGTATGAAAAAATATTATTTTATTGGATATGTTTTTTTACAGAAAGTTTAAAATATTGTGGTTTTTTTTTTCTTTTTTTTTTTTTTTTCTTTTTTTCAGTGTTTTTTGGTTTATATAGTGTAATTAAAAAAAAAAAACACGCAATAATAATCAAATACCATCAAAAGAAATCTCTATTTGTGTAAAAAAAATATAAATTTATTTTGGGTATAGTGTTGCATGACCGTGCAATTGCATAGGGCTGATTAGCAAAAAATGGTCTGGTCATAAATGGGGTAAAGCCTTCCCGAGGTCAAGTGGTTAGGTGCAATGTTTGCAAGCTATCTAGGGGAGCTAGTCATAATCCAGCTAAAGCCACTGGTTGGCCTAATTAAATTATATGTTCCTCATTGTTAGGGTCTGTACCATGCACTCACTTTCACCAAGGTTCATACCAGCACTCCCCTTCACCAAGATCCAAACCAGCACTCGCCTTCACCAGGGTACCTGGACTTACCTTTGCCTTTCCTAAATTACCTATTTATTAATCCTTATATCAAGGTTACCAAGGTCCTCTCCATTCATCCTTCAGCTAGAGTCAGCATGGTCCGTACCTACACTTATATTCACCAGGGTCCGCACCTTGCACTCACCTTCACCAGGGCCTGCACCTTGCACTCCCCTTCACCAGGGCCTGCACCTTGCACTCACCTTCACCAGGGTCCGCACCTTGCACTCACCTTCACCAGGGTCTGCACCTTGCACTCACCTTCACCAGGGTCTGCACCTTGCACTCACCTTCACCAGGGTCCGCACCTTGCACTCACCTTCACCAGGGTCCGCACCTTGCACTCATCTTCACCAGGGTCCGCACCTTGCACTCATCTTCACCAGGGTCTGCACCTTGCACCACCAGGGTCCACACCTTGCACTCATCTTCACCAGGGTCTGCACCTTGCACTCATCTTCACCAGGGTCTGCACCTTGCACTCATCTTCACCAGGGTCCGCACCTTGCACTCACCTTCACCAGGGTCCGCACCTTGCACTCACCTTCACCAGGGTCCGCACCTTGCACTCACCTTCACCAGGGTCCGCACCTTGCACTCCTCTTCACCAGGGTCCGCACCTTGCACTCACCTTCACCAGGGTCCGCACCTTGCACTCACCTTCACCAGGGTCCGCACCTTGCACTCACCTTCACCAGGGTCCGCACCTTGCACTCACCTTCACCAGGGTCTGCACCTTGCACTCACCTTCACCAGGGTCTGCACCTTGCACTCACCTTCACCAGGGTCCGCACCTTGCACTCACCTTCACCAGGGTCTGCACCTTGCACTCACCTTCACCAGGGTCTGCACCTTGAACTCATCTTCACCAGGGTCCGCACCTTGCACTCATCTTCACCAGGGTCTGCACCTTGCACTCACCTTCACCAGGGTCTGCACCTTGCACTCACCTTCACCAGGGTCCGCACCTTGCACTCACCTTCACCAGGGTCTGCACCTTGCACTCACCTTCACCAGGGTCTGCACCTTGCACTCACCTTCACCAGGGTCTGCACCTTGCACTCACCTTCACCAGGGTCTGCACCTTGCACTCACCTTCACCAGGGTCTGCACCTTGCACTCACCTTCACCAGGGTCTGCACCTTGCACTCACCTTCACCAGGGTCTGCACCTTGCACTCACCTTCACCAGGGTCTGCACCTTGCACTCACCTTCACCAGGGTCTGCACCTTGCACTCACCTTCACCAGGGTCTGCACCTTGCACTCACCTTCACCAGGGTCTGCACCTTGCACTCACCTTCACCAGGGTCCGCACCTTGCACTCATCTTCACCAGGGTCCGCACCTTGCACTCATCTTCACCAGGGTCTGCACCTTGCACTCACCTTCACCAGGGTCTGCACCTTGCACTCATCTTCACCAGGGTCTGCACCTTGTACTCACCTTCACCAGGGTCTGCACCTTGCACTCACCTTCACCAGGGTCCGCACCTTGAACTCATCTTCACCAGGGTCCGCACCTTGCACTCATCTTCACCAGGGTCCGCACCTTGCACTCATCTTCACCAGGGTCCGCACCTTGCACTCACCTTCACCAGGGTCTGCACCTTGCACTCACCTTCACCAGGGTCCGCACCTTGCACTCATCTTCACCAGGGTCTGCACCTTGCACTCACCTTCACCAGGGTCTGCACCTTGCACTCACCTTCACCAGGGTCTGCACCTTGCACTCATCTTCACCAGGGTCTGCACCTTGCACTCACCTTCACCAGGGTCCGCACCTTGAACTCATCTTCACCAGGGTCCGCACCTTGCACTCATCTTCACCAGGGTCCGCACCTTGAACTCATCTTCACCAGGGTCTGCACCTTGTACTCACCTTCACCAGGGTCCGCACCTTGCACTCACCTTCACCAGGGTCCGCACCTTGAATATTTGGACCTCAAAATAAATGAAGCATCCGAATTCACTATAGATGCCCAATGTGTTTCTACTTTTCTTTTTCAGGGGCAATTAAACCTTGACGTCAAAAACAGAATACATGAAATCATACATCAAAGATAACACAGTTGAGTGGTATTAATACGGTATAAATACAGAAAAAATATATATTGATATTGATTGGCTTTTTTTCTGCATTTATACCGATCAGTTGTGTTATCTTTGTATGATTTCATGTATTCAAAACGCTTCGGGAATTTAAAGTGAATTTGGACACTTTGTTTATATTGAGGCCCAAATCACTGAGATATGAGTATGATAGTATCGATTATACATGTCCATCCTGTGGTTTACATATGCCTAAACCACTAGTAATCAGTTTTAAAGTCGGCATTAAACCTGAAACCAAAAATGTAATATATTGCAGCCTACCAATCATTACATGTGGTGGCTGCATTTGTTTTGTTTTTGTTTTTTTAGCTTTTTCCCCTCTGTTTTCTCCAGGTGATCTGGCCGGTAACACACCTTCTTTATTAGAGTGCCTCCCATCTGGATAAAAGAGCACATGGGCCTCTTTTGGACACCAGCATTGTTACTCTGGGGGGAGGGGAGTGTTAGATTTACTAGCAGATTTAAATACACTAAACAGTTAAAGGCAAACTCAAGCTAACACCTTATAAGCAGGTATAGCAAAAAAAAAAAATCCTTTTGGGATAAAGGTTTACGTAAAAAAATAAAAGCTGATTATTGTAAGCACCCCTGCCAGTGGTGGTTTGTCTCATCCCTGTAACTACAAGCAAGCTTTTTTCTTTCTCGTACATCACGGGACACAGAGCGACATAGTCATTACTATGTGGGTTATATAGTTTACCTTCAGGTGCTGGCACTGGCAACTTCCAAACCGGAAGTACCCTCCCCTATATAAGCCCCTCCCATCCGGGAGCACCTCAGTTTTTTGCCAGTGTCTAAGGTGTTGGCCAAGAAGTAACATGTTTTTTTCACTGAGCTTGCGTACAGGTTCTTTTGGGCCTCAGTAAGCTATTCCGGATCCGACCAAAAAAGCTTCATAGCTAAACGGTCGGTACCCGGGCCTTGCAGAGAAGAGCAAGGTTTTGCCTGTAATGCTTCTCTTAGGAGGGCTGGACCCTGGGATCCAGAGCTCTGGTCATACCCACGACCAAGATGTTTTCTGTGCAGGGTGCTATACAGGTCCAGGGGAGTGGAATCCTTGGGAACCCGGTCCCTGAAGGTTTAATTACAATGCCTGCCGTGAGAGGTGAAGTTTGGGCTTCTGTGGACCAAACAGAGTCCTGCGGCGGGGAAAAGGTAAGTGGGGGCCCCTCAGGAACTTGGTTCTATTGAGGGGACCCCCAAGCCTAATATGTCTTTCTGCCTGTTACCTAACGGTATTCCCGCTAAATATCTGTGCATGCCTGTAACTACTAAAAAATGTAATAATTTTAATAGTGGTCAAGAAAAAAAATATATATATATATAGACTGCGGTACCTGTGTTAATCCACTAGAGGCCGCTGTGAAACGTTTCTTGTCATGTGGACTTTTTTCTTTTCATCAGAGCAAGTCCAGGCAGATGGTGAGTTCTCTTGTGGGAAACTGCTTCCTCTGCCATGTTGCAATGTTCATCCATCCCCCGGCCTGCGGCAAACATGGCCCTGTCTCCTGTCCCTAGTATCACTTTTCAAAAAAGAGCGCCGAAGGCGCACGTGCCCACGCGCGTGCACGCGCCTCTCTTTCTTTATCGTACACCACGGGACACAGAGCTAGTCATTACATAATGGGTTAAGGGTCACCAGCGGTGATTGGACACTGGCACAACCAATGGAAGACAGTTCCCCTCCATATAACCCCTCCCATCAGGGAAGTACCTCAGTTTTTTCGCCAGTGTCGAAAGGTGTTGGACGCGTTAGGAGGTGCTAAAGGAAAGCTCTACCAAAGAGACCCTCTGGGGGTAAAAGAGCTATGCTTTCGGATCCATCCAAGACGCCTACAAATGAGCTGAATCTGGATGGGATCCGGGCCTCATCCATGAGGCGTCGCCTGTAATGTCTCTCTTCGGAGGATTGGGCTCTAAGATCCAGCACTTTCGCTATTTCGCTATAAAGTCCTGGTAAGAGTCTTGTACAAGGCCCAGGGGAGAGGTATCCTTTAAATAGGAACCCATATCCCTGAAGGTTGGCACACATAGCCCACCGTGAAGGGTGAAGTTTGGTATCTGTCTGAAAACTTTCAGCAGAAAAACCTGCGGCGTGGATAAGGTGAGATTAGAAGGTCCATAACTAGGTTGGGACCTTTTTCAAAAAGTGGATGTCTTCTTTTTTTCCACCACTGGGGGGAGTAAAGAGCTGAATATACTCACCTCACTCTGTTCAGTGTCGGCTTCGGCGAAGTACACTGCTCGTCACCTCCGCTGCTGAGCTTGCTTGAGCACCCCGCTCCTCCTTCCGGTGGCCGATACAGACACCTGCAGATGCAGGTAAGTGGGGACAGGGGCTGATGAGAGTCCTCTCTCACTATGGCCACCACCATAGCGCTAAAGGCCGCGCGCGCGCGCGCGCGCGGGAGCGCGCTTTATCGGAGGGGGGGGGCCGAGGCGTGCGCGGGCACGTGGCGCGCGCAGGCACAGAAACGGCGCCAAATTTAAAAGACTGTCAGTGTAAAAAGCACTGCAGCAGCAAGCAAGCTCGTTAGTTCTCTTGTTCCTGGCAGAGAAACACAGCAGCTATACAGGGACGTAAGACTCCATGTGGTTGGATTGGGTACTTCCTAGAAGACATCCATGTTATGCATAGTTATGTGTTAAAAGTTGCATACTTAATGTATTTGCTAAACTGAACACGGTAGTATATGCATTTAGGTACCTTGTATTTTGTCTAAACAGTAAGCCTTCCAGGGGAAGTAATGCGGACAAAAAGAGATAAAAGAGCACCGCCGCCTGAGACAGGGGGCTCTAGCTGTGCTGACTCGGTACCTTCCTCTCCTGTGTTGCCAAAAGCACCTGTACAGGATGAGCCATTACCTCTGTCAGGTATGGCGGCTTCCCCAGTGAAGCCTGGGCCTGTATATGTCACTGAGGACACTTTATCAGCTGCCCTAAATAATCTGGAGGAAAAAATTGCTACTTTAATCGCTAAATCCTCTAAAAAGGACAATAAGCGAAGCAGATCTCCTCCAGTATTGGACCTCCCTTCAGAAGTACCTGAGGAGGAGGAGGAGGATGAGGAGGAGGCTACATCAGCAGAGGATGAGGAGTCAGACGGATCAGGGATATCGGATGAGCCTTTTTCGGTATCCCAGATTTTAAAGTCACAGGTGCAATGCTATGCAGGAGCCGTGCGAGCTGCATTTAGGTTACCCTCTTTGGAGGTAACAGAATCACCTGTCTCCTCCCTAGGATCATTAAAATCCCTGCAAGGTGCATGCTCCTTCCCGGTTCATCCGTTACTAGAGGATCTATTGTACGCAGACTGGCAACATCCAGATAAGCGTTTTTCACCTCCAAAAAAGTTTAACATTCTTTATCCTATGGAGGAAATTTTTTTAAAGAAATGGAGCCTGCCTACGGTAGATGCGGCTATTTCTTGTGTAAATAAAAACCTGACATGTCCAGTGGATAATGTACAAGTGTTTAAAGATCCTTCTGAGAAGAAGTTGGAATCCTTACTGAAATCCTCCTTCCTTTTGGCCGGCTCAATTACCCAACCTGCAGTAGCAGCAGTCGGTATGTGTCAGGTCGTCAGCCAACAGGTAAAGCAGGGGCTGAAGGAGCTGCCTTCAGAGCAGGCTAAAAATTGGGAGAATTTGCCTAAAGCCTTATGCTTCACAGTGGATGCCATGAGAGATTCTATCATACAGGCATCACGCCTTACACTCCAGCTGGTACAGATGCGCAGAGTACTTTGGCTTAAGCATTGGTCAGCGGAAGCCCCATGCAAAAAGTTGTTGGCAAGTTTCCCGTACCATGGCGAATGCCTTTTTGGGGAAGATTTAGAAAGATATATCCAAAAGATATCAAGTGGTAAAACGACACTTTTACCTGAGAGAAAGAAAAACAAGAGACCTTGTTTTAAACACACTCTCTCCCCAGCTCCCGGGAAATCCTACTCCAGCCAGTGGCGACGGCCTTTTCAGCCGCCCAAAAAAGCCAAAGAACAGGCTCAGAAGAACAAGAAGCCGTGGGGTTCAAGAGCTAATAAGCAAGCCCCCAAAACCTCTCATTGAAGGGGCGCCCCCGCTCGGCCGAGTGGGGGGAAGGCTTCGTCAGTTCTCAGCGACTTGGCGGACAGAAACCCAGGACAAATGGGTGGTATCCACAATATCCTCAGGGTACAGACTGGAATTTCGAGAGATCCCATCTTCTCAATTCCGAAGTTCAAGACTCTCCAAGGATCCACAAAAAAGAGGATCCTTCTTCAAAGGTTTGAATCACTTAATAGCTCAAGGTGTGGTTACAGAGGTACCCCAAAAGGAGCAAGGTTCAGGTTTTTACTCAAACCTCTTTGTGATTCCAAAACCGAACGGAGAAGTCAGACCCATCCTGGATCTAAAAAATCTAAACCAGTTTCTGAACGTTCGCCATTTTCGAATGGAAACGATTCGATCCGTGGTCGCTACTTTAAAAGGCGGAGAATTCATTGCGTCCATAGATATCAAAGACGCATATCTACACATACCAATCCTCCCCGCTCACCAAAGATTCCTAAGGTTTGCGGTAGAAGATCGCCACTTTCAATTTGTGGCCCTGCCATTTGGTGTAGCCACCGCGCCCAGAGTATTCACAAAGGTGCTAGCTCCTCTGTTAGCAAACCTAAGAACACGGGGCATTGCGGTAACAGGCTATCTAGACGATCTACTATTAATAGATCAGTCAAAGGAGGGATTGGATCACGCTGTAGACACTACAGTAGGATACCTGGAGCATTTAGGATAGATTATAAACTTACAAAAATCCTCTCTCCAGGCCCAAAGAAGGATAGTGTACCTGGGCATGATCATAGATACAGCCCAAAACAGGGTATACCTGCCAGAGCCAAAGATACAGTCTCTGAAAGACCTGATCCACAAGGTCAAAGCAAACAAGAGGCCGTCTATTCGCCTTTGCATGAGACTATTGGGAAAGATGGTAGCCTCCTTCGAGGCGGTCCCTTACGCCCAGTTTCATTAGAGACTACTTCAAGGCAATATTTTAGCCTCCTGGAACAGGAAGAGCCAAGCTCTGGATATACCCATGCGCCTGTCCTCACAAGTACGCCACAGCTTCAATTGGTGGCTAGAAGCCAGGAATTTACGGAAGGGAAAGTCCTTCCTCCCAGTGGCCTGGAAGGTGGTATCTACGGATG
This sequence comes from Rana muscosa, assembly GCA_029206835.1. Classification (NCBI taxonomy): domain Eukaryota; kingdom Metazoa; phylum Chordata; class Amphibia; order Anura; family Ranidae; genus Rana; species Rana muscosa. The sequence goes on along the minus strand of CM055117.1, from coordinate 41,610,621 downwards.
CCAGCCTATCGGGCTGGGGTGCAGTATTCGAGGAGGCTTCTACCCAGGGAACCTGGGCCAAGACTCAGGGGATCCTGCCCATCAATGTGCTAGAGATCCGGGCGGTATATCTAGCCCTCAAAACCTGGACATACAGGTTACAGGGCTACCCAGTTCGGGTTCAATCCGACAATGCTACGGCAGTAGCTTACATCAATCACCAAGGAGGCACCCACAGTCGGGCAGCCCAAAGAGAGGTGAACCGGATCTTGGCATGGGCAGAAGAGCATGTACCTTGCATCTCTGCAATCTTCATTCCAGGGATAGAAAACTGGCAAGCAGACTACCTGAGTCGTCAGCAGCTGCTACCAGGAGAGTGGTCTCTTCACCCAGAGATCTTTCAGGCCATATGTCTGAGATGGGGAAACCCAGATGTAGACCTGCTAGCTTCCAGGTTCAACAAGAAATTGGACAACTTTGTGTCCAGAACGAGAGATCCTCTAGCCTACGGGACAGACGCTCTAATAATACAGACGCTCTAATAACTCCATGGAATCAGTTCTCACTGATCTATGCATTCCCTCCGATCCCTCTCCTACAAAGACTGCTTCGCAGGATCAAGGAGGAGGGAATACCAGTAATCCTAGTGGCCCCAAACTGGCCCAGGAGGCCTTGGTATGCCGAGATCGTAAAAATGGCGATAGGAAGGCCCTGGAAGCTTCCACTTCGACACGACCTGTTGTCACAGGGTCCAGTATTCCACCCTTCCTTACAAAGGCTAAATTTGACGGCCTGGCTGCTGAGACCCACATTTTGAAAAAGAGAGGGGTCTCTGGCCTGGTTCTTTCTACGCTCATTAATGCTAGAAAGCCAGCCTCCAGACTCATCTATCATAGAGTCTGGAAAGCATACGTTTCCTGGTGTGAATCCAGAAGTTGGAATCCTCTGAAATATGAAATAAGTAGGATTCTTGCTTTTTGCCAGTTAGGAGTGGATATGAAATTAGCCCTTAGCACCATCAAAGGGCAAATATCGGCTCTATCAGTCTTCTTTCAGAGACCATTGGCATCTCACTCCCTAGTTCGGACATTCATTCAGGGGGTACTGAGGATAAATCCTCCAGTCAGGTCTCCCTTGTGTCCATGGGATTTGAATTTGGTATTGTCAGTGTTGCAAAAGCAACCTTTTGAACCTATTCGCCATATTCCTTTAATTATATTAAGTAGGAAATTGGCCTTTCTGATTGCTATAGCTTCTGCTAGGAGAGTATCAGAGCTAGCAGCTCTTTCTTGTAAAGAGCCTTATCTAATTTGTCACAAGGACAAGATCGTACTACGACCCCATCCGGCTTTTCTGCCTAAGGTGGTGTCGGCTTTTCACTTGAATCAAGACATTGTTCTGCCTTCCTTTTTTCCAAACCCGCGGACGGCGGGGGAAAAATTATTACACTCTCTAGATCTAGTGAGAGCGGTAAGGGTGTATCTGCAAGCAACCGCTCAGATACGTAAAACAGATGTTTTGTTTATTTTACCAGATGGTCCCAAGAAGGGCCAAGCGGTATCAAAATCCACCATTTCCAGGTGGATTAGACAAGTAATTGTTCAAGCTTATGGTTTAAAGAACAGGACTCCTCCTTTTCCTGTTAAGGCGCACTCTACCAGGGCGATAAGTGCTTCATGGGCAGTGCACCACCAGGCTTCGATGGCTCAGATCTGTAAGGCTGCAACTTGGTCCTCAGTCCATACATTTTCCAAATTCTATCAAATAGATGTGAAAGGACATGAGGATTCCGCCTTCGGGCGAAGTGTGCTGCAGGCAGCAGTATAGGGCTTCTGGTCCGCAAGCGGTCGGTTTGATCTGTGTCTCCCCCCCTTCATATGAGCATTGCTCTGGGACGTCCCATTATGTAATGACTAGCTCTGTGTCCCGTGGTGTACGATAAAGAAAATAGGATTTTTATAACAGCTTACCTGTAAAATCCTTTTCTTGGAGTACACCACGGGACACAGAGGTCCCACCCTTCTTATGGGAACCTTACTGCTTTGCTACAAAACTGAGGTACTTCCCTGATGGGAGGGGTTATATGGAGGGGAACTGTCTTCCATTGGTTGTGCCAGTGTCCAATCACCGCTGGTGACCCTTAACCCATTATGTAATGACTAGCTCTGTGTCCCGTGGTGTACTCCAAGAAAAGGATTTTACAGGTAAGCTGTTATAAAAATCCTATTATATAGAGGTGAGTGGAAAAGGGGGCGGAGCTTGGTGGATGACGCTCTGTGCGCGCCGCAGCGCTTCTGCGCATGTGCGGGCGTCCCAGCATGTTAAAAGGCACAATTATGTGTTGTGAGCTGGCTATGGTGCAGAAACAGAGCTGGCAACATTTAAAGAAAGGCATACAGCAAGCGGTTGATGCAGGCATCCCCATAGAAAGGCACATTAGTAGACACCAACTGTTTATATAGCAGCATTTGTGCTAGACTATTGTCAGTAAGTGGTTTATTTCGGCTGGAATACCTCAGCTTTGGGCTTAGGAATATGCCGTCTAAAAACTCCGGGACTAAGAATCCCAGGAAGCATAGGGGGTCTCCATCGGGCTCTGAGGATCTTGGGCATGCTTTGGCTGCACCAGTCTCCCCTGAAAAATCAGAGGTTAGTGACCGTAGAGCACCCTCAGGAGTACCTGGTACTGTGGCTGTCCTCAGTTCACCTGCTCCTGTGTATGTAACAGAGGAGGTTTTTTCCTCAGCTCTGGGAGGACTGGAAGAGAGATTGTCAGCATTGATCGCTGCTTCCCTGTCAGAGGGAAAGCGCGCCCGATCTCAGTCTCCTCCCTCAGAGTACCTGTTAGCGGAGCAACAGTCCCATACAGGGATCGACCTACCTGAAGGGGATCAGGACGAGGTTGATTCTGTTGTAGAGGAATCAACAGTGGAAGAACCATTCTCAGCATCACATGCTGAAAGATTATGGGTTCAGTCCCTGACTAACATGGTCCGATCAGCATTTAAAATGCCTCTTGCGGAGCCATCATCCACTTCTGTCTCCTCGTTGGGGTCGCTAAAAGCCCCCCAGACTGTTTGTTCCTTTCCAATCCATCCTTTACTGGAAGGGCTCATTTACCAGGATTGGGAACATCCTGATAAAATATTTACTCCTCCCAAGAGATTTCAGCTGGTCTATCCCATGGAGGATAAGTTCATCAAAAAATGGAAGGTCCCTACAGTGGACGCAGCCATCTCTTGTGTGAATAAATCACTGACATGTCCAGTAGATAATGTCCAAATGTTCAAGGACCCAATAGATAAAAAATTGGAGTCCTTATTAAAATCTGCTTTTGCTACAGCAGGCTTGGTGACACAACCAGCAGTGGCAGCTATTGGGGTCTGCCAAGCAGTGAAGGATCAGTTGAAACAGGTCTTAAGGGACTTGCCAGATCAGCAGGCTCTTGCCCTAGCTGTTCTACCTAGAGCCTTATGCTTTGCGGTTGACGCTATGAAGGATTCAATCCATCAGGCCTCCCGCCTTACGCTGTCTGTAGTACATATGCACAGGCTTCTATGGCTCAAAAACTGGTCTGCTGAAGCTCCCTGTAAAAAATTGCTGGTCAGCTTCCCATTTCACGGTGAACGCTTATTCGGGGAAGACCTGGACAAATATATCCAGAAAATTTCCAGCGGTAAAAGTACACTCTTACCGGTTAAAAACAGAGTTAGAGGTCCCTCTTTTAAGAGGCCTGCTTCTCCAGTCCCTAGGACATCGGCTGTGAAACAGTTCCGACGGCCTCCTCGGTCAAATCCCGGGGGTAAAAATCAGGGACAATTGCAGGGTAACAAGAAACCCTGGGTCAGGAGAGGTACAAAACCTCCCCCAAAGTCAAATGCATGAAGGGTTGCCCCCACTCAATCGGGTGGGGGGAAGACTTCAGTTGTTCACAGAGACCTGGCGGGACACGATCAGAGACAGATGGGTGCTCTCCGCAGTAAGTCTGGGATACAAATTGGAGTTAAAAGACTCCCCTCCTTCCCATTTTATGAGGTCAAACGTGCCAAGGGATCCCCAGAAGAGAGGATCCCTCCTGTTGGCACTAGAACAATTATTGCTCCAAGCAGTAATTATAGAGGTTCCCCTGGAAGAATGGGGGTTCGGGTTTTACTCAAACCTCTTTACAGTCCCGAAGCCAAACGGGGACGTGAGGCCCATATTAAATCTAAAAGTGCTAAACAAATTCCTACATATCAGGACTTTCCGGATGGAGTCGATCCGATCGGTGGCCACTGCCCTACAAGGGGAGGAATGGTTAGCCTCGATCGACATCAAAGATGCTTATTTGCACATTCCCATCTTTCCAGTCCACCAAAAATTTCTACGCTTTGCAGTAGAAGGGCGCCATTTTCAGTTCAGAGCCTTACCCTTCGGTCTGGCCACAGCACCACGAGTGTTTACAAAAATTCTGGCCCCATTATTGGCCAATCTAAGAACACGAGGTGTAACGATAATGGCATATCTAGACGACTTGTTGCTGATAGACCACTCAGTGGAAAAACTAGAAGTGGTTGTTCACGAGACAATCGAGTATCTGGAATATCACGGTTGGATTATCAACCGAGACAAGTCAGCCCTAAAACCAGTCAAAAGTCTGGAATACTTGGGGCTAAGGCTGGATTCAGACCAGAGAAAATTTTTCTTGCCTCAAGAAAAGGTGTCGTCTTTGAGAGATTTGATCCACTTAGTGGGTACAAAAAGACAGCCATCCATACGCCTGTGCATGAGGCTGCTGGGAAAAATGGTGGCATCATTCGAAGCAGTACCCTACGGTCAATTCCATTCAAGGAATTTGCAAAGGGCCATACTGTCAGCCTGGAACAAAAAAGTTCAGGCCCTAGACTTACCAATGTCCTTGTCCCCTTCTGTTCGCAAAAGCCTCCGTTGGTGGTTGGTTCCCCAGAATCTGGAAAAAGGGAAATCCTTCAGTCCGATTTCTTGGAAGGTGGTCACTACAGATGCCAGCCTTATAGGCTGGGGAGCAGTACTGGAGCAATGGTCTCTCCAGGGCAGATGGTCGGATGCAGAAAAGGCCCTGCCCATCAATCTCTTAGAGATACGAGCAGCCCGGTATGCCCTAGTAGCATGGACATTCAAACTCCAAGGGTCCCCTGTCAGAATTCAATCGGACAATGCCACGGCAGTGGCATATATCAATCATCATGGTGGCACCATGAGTCGTGCAGCCCAGAGGGAAGTAAATTGCATCCTGAAATGGGCAGAAAGATATGTCCCAGCCATATCCGCGGTATTCATTCCAGGAGTGGAGAATTGGAAGGCGGACTTTCTAAGTCGCCAACAATTATGCCCAGGGGAATGGTCCCTTCACCCCGAGGTTTTCCGGACAATATGTCAGCGGTGGGGAACACCGGATGTAGATCTGCTAGCATCCAGATTCAACGCAAAGGTGGACAGGTTTGTCTCTCGGGACAAGGGATCCCCTAGCTTGCGGCTCGGATGCCCTAGTGTTCCCTTGGGATCAGTTCAAGCTGATATATGCATTCCCACCGCCACAATTGTTACCTCGATTACTCCGCAGAATCAGGGTAGAAAAGAAACCAGTGATTCTGGTGGCTCCAGCGTGGCCCCGAAGAGCATGGTACGCGGAGATTGTAAAAATGTCTGTGGGGAGTCCTTGGACCCTCCCACATCGTCCGGACCTGCTTTCGCAAGGACCGATATACCACCCTTCCTTACCAGCCCTAGGTTTGACGGCCTGGCTATTGAAGCCCACATTCTAAAAAAGAGAGGTCTCTCTAATCCTGTGGTATCTACCATGATCAATGCCAGGAAGCCGGTATCCAGGCAGATCTACTATAGAATCTGGAAGGCGTACATCGCGTGGTGTGAGGCCAAGAAATGGCATCCACGTAAGTACGTAATAGGTAGGATTCTGGACTTCCTACAGTGGGCTGTAGATAGGAAGCTTGCCTTGAGTACTATCAAGGGTCAGATTTCGGCCTTGTCAATATTTTTTCAGAGGCCCTTGGCTTCGCATTCACTAGTCAAAGCCTTTATACAAGGAGTGATGCGTATTAGCCCTCCGGTTAATATTCCCATATGTCCATGGGACTTAAACCTGGTTCTGTCGGTTCTACAGAAACAACCATTTGAACCATTACAGCATATTTCCCTGGTTCTTCTCACCAGGAAATTGATTTTTCTAGTAGCCATTTGTTCGGCTAAAAGAGTGTCGGAATTAGCAGCTATGTCCTGTAAGGAGCCATATCTGGTTATCCATAAGGACAGAGTAGTGTTACGTCCTCATCCAGCCTTTCTTCCTAAGGTGGTATCGAGGTTTCATTTGAACCAAGATGTGGTTCTTCCTTCTTTTTTCCCCAAACCTAGTTCAGTAGAGGAAAAATTATTACATTCTTTGGATGTAGTAAGAGCAGTTAAAGCTTATCTAAAAGCCACTGCTCAGATTCGCAGAACGGATACTTTGTTTATTCTGCCGGAAGGCCCCAGAAAGGGTCAGGCAGCGTCAAAATCTACGTTAGCCAAGTGGATTCGACAGGTCATTATGCAAGCCTATGGCTTGAGAAGGAGACCGCCTCCGTTCAAAGTTAGGGCGCACTCCACGAGAGCAGTTGGAACTTCATGGGCAGTGCATCACCAGGCCTCCCTGGCTGGTCTGTAAGGCCGCAACATGGTCTTCAGTACACACGTTTACTAGGTTCTACCAGGTGGACGTTAGAAGTCAGGAGGATGTCGCCTTTGGGCGCAGTGTGTTGCAGGCCGCAAAAGATCCTCATGCCTGATGGCGCTCAGCTTATGTATGGTGTATCCCCCCCCTCATTTGGCATTGCTTTAGGACATCCCACATAGTAATGACTATGCCGCTCTGTGTCCCGTGATGTACGAGAAAGAAAATAGGATTTTTATAACAGCTGTGAGGGGGTTAACTCGGTAGCGGGTGTGTGTGACCCCCTGGATGGGCTCCCCACACAAAAACAGGCCCAGCAGACGGAGGTTGTGGTTTTCAAGATCAAAAGGTGCGGTTTATTTCTCTATTTACAGTGACAAAAACACAGCAAAGCAAAAAGAAACATAAACAAAATAAATCCTGGTCAGCTTGACCTCTGACTAAACATGCAGGTTTCCCTAACTAACAACTGGGATCAGCCTGGTGCTGTCCTAGTCCCTAAGTCCCTGGTTTAGTAAATGTCCAAACAAATAGCCACACAGGCTTTGTCTCACCGCACAGGGGTTCACTCTCCCTAGACAGTCCACACAGGTCTGGTTCCAGGCATGAGCAAACACCTAATGAAGCTGGGAGTTTTTATAGAGGCCTTAAACGAGCTGACAAGCTTCAGCTGGTCTCATCAACTCCCTGCCTGCACGACGCCCAGCACTCTCCCTAGAGGTATGAATCATCCATGAGCCCACTAGCCTCAGCTGGGCTTCATCAACTCTCTCCCTAGTTGTATAAGTCGGCATAAAGCCTGAATCTGGGAGAAATATACCTACCCCCCTGGATGCAACCAGGTGACTTTACCTTCCTGCTGTCACACAGCTTACCTGTAAAATCCTTTTCTTGGAGTACATCACGGGACACAGAGCTCCCACCCCTCTTTTGGGGACACTTATTGCTTTGCTACAAAACTGAGGTACTCCCGGATGGGAGGGGCTTATATAGGGGAGGGTACTTCCGGTTTGGAAGTTGCCAGTGCCAGCACCTGAAGGTAAACTATATAACCCACATAGTAATGACTATGCCGCTCTGTGTCCCGTGATGTACTCCAAGAAAAGGATTTTACAGGTAAGCTGTTATAAAAATCCTATTTTTTTTTTTGTAAAACAGACTTACTGGCTGGATTATCAGGTGAAAATAAAAGAAGGAAAGCTTAAAAATAAAACGAATGCAGGCACCACATTCAAGAATTGGTAAGCTGCAATATAATGAATGTTTGCTTTTGGGTTTAATACTGCTGTAGTGGCAAAGGTCCACTTTATTTGAATGCAGGGGACCCAATAATTGTTCTTGCATGGGGAGCCCTTTTGCTGATGACCTCCACCACTGGCAAGGTAGGTGCACGAAGGACAGGCCCTGTTCCAGAATGATCCACGAGGCCCTACATCTGTAGATCATCAACACCAAAATACAGTGCTCATAGTTCTTAGTGCTACTGTGTGCTGGTGGTGGGGTTCCCATTTCTTCCTATACCAGCAGTGGGGTTCCCATTTCTTCCTATTCCAGCAGTGGGGTTCCCATTTCTTCCTGTACTGGCAGTGGGGTTCCTATTTCTTCCTATGCCGGTGGTGGGGTTCCCATTTCTTCCTATACCTGTGGTGGGGTTCCCATTTCTTCCTATGCTGGCAGCGGGGTTCCCATTACTTCCTATACCAGCAGCGGGGTTCCCATTTCTAAATTCTTCCTATGCCAGCAGTGGGGTTCCCATTTCTTCCTATGCCTGCAGCGGGGTTCCCATTTCTTCCTATGCCAGCAGTGGAGTTCCCATTTCTTCCTATGTTGGCGGTGTGGTTCCCATTTCTTCCTATGCCAGCATTGGGGTTCCCATTTCTTCCTATTCTTCCTATGCCGGCAGCAGGGTTCCCATTTCTTCCTTTGTTGGCGGCGGGGTTCCCATTTCTTCCTATGCCAGCAGTGGGGTTCCCATTTCTTCCTGTACTGGCAGTGGGGTTCCTATTTCTTCCTATGCCGGTGGTGGGGTTCCCATTTCTTCCTGTAACGGCAGTGGGGTTCCTATTTCTTCCTATGCCTGTGGTGGGGTTCCCATTTCTTCCTATGCTGGCAGCGGGGTTCCCATTACTTCCTATACCGGCAGCGGGGTTCCCATTTCTAAATTCTTCCTATGCCAGCAGTGGGGTTCCCATTTCTTCCTATGCCGGCAGCGGGGTTCCCATTTCTTCCTATGCCAGCAGTGGAGTTCCCATTTCTTCCTATGTTGGCGGTGTGGTTCCCATTTCTTCCTATGCCAGCATTGGGGTTCCCATTTCTTCCTATTCTTCCTATGCCGGCAGCAGGGTTCCCATTTCTTCCTATGTTGGCGGCGGGGTTCCCATTTCTTCCTATGCCAGCAGTGGGGTTCCCATTTCTTCCTGTGCCAGCAGTGGGGTTACCATTTCTTCCTGTACTGGCAGTGGGGTTCCTATTTCTTCCTATGCCGGTGGTGGGGTTCCCATTTCTTCCTGTAACGGCAGTGGGGTTCCTATTTCTTCCTATGCCTGTGTTGGGGTTCCCATTTCTTCCTATACCTGTGGTGGGGTTCCCATTTCTTCCTATGCTGGCTGCGGGGTTCCCATTACTTCCTATACCGGCAGCGGGGTTCCCATTTCTAAATTCTTCCTATGCCAGCAGTGGGGTTCCCATTTCTTCCTATGCCGGCAGCGGGGTTCCCATTTCTTCCTATGCCAGCAGTGGAGTTCCCATTTCTTCCTATGTTGGCGGTGTGGTTCCCATTTCTTCCTATGCCAGCATTGGGGTTCCCATTTCTTCCTATTCTTCCTATGCCGGCAGCAGGGTTCCCATTTCTTCCTATGTTGGCGGCGTTGTTCCCATTTCTTCCTATGCCAGCAGTGGGGTTCCCATTTCTTCCTGTGCCAGCAGTGGGGTTCCCATTTCTTCCTGTGCCAGCAGTGGGGTTCCCATTTCTTCCTGTACTGGCAGTGGGGTTCCTATTTCTTCCTATGCCGGTGGTGTGGTTCCCATTTCTTCCTATGCTGGCAGCAGGGTTCCCATTACTTCCTATACCGGCAGCTGGGTTCCCATTTCTTTCTATACCGGCAGCGGGGTTCCCATTTCTTTCTATACCGGCAGCGGGGTTCCCATTTCTTCCTCTACCGGCAGCGGGGTTCCCATTTCTTCCTCTACCGGCAGCGGGGTTCCCATTTCTTCCTTTACCGGCAGCGGGGTTCCCATTTCTTCCTTTACCGGCAGCGGGGTTCCCATTTCTTCCTTTACCGGCAGCGGGGTTCCCATTTCTTCCTTTACCGGCAGCGGGGTTCCCATTTCTTCCTTTACCGGCAGCGGGGTTCCCATTTCTTCCTTTACCGGCAGCGGGGTTCCCATTTCTTCCTCTACCGGCAGCAGGGTTCCCATTTCTTCCTATGCCAGCAGCGGGGTTCCCATTTCTTCCTATGCCAGCAGTGGGGTTCCCATTTCTTCCTTTACCGGCAGTGGGGTTCCCATTTCTCCCTATGCGGGGCAGTGGGGCTCCCATTTCTCCCTATGCAGGGCAGATGTATAATAACAAGCTAAGCTTGGCTCTTGTTCTACTCGAGGAAACGCCACCTTTTAAAATCTCTTGTGTGACCCCACCCACATGGTGACACTCGCTAACGAGGAATTGTTTTCAGCTCAATTACAACATAAGTGTTCGGCATCCATTAGCCCTGTGGGTAGTTGAACTTGCTTGGCTAGAGATAGGCAATTAAGCTGTGGATCCCTCGTGATAATCCAGGTCAATAAGCAATTGACAGATTAACATCGGTGAATTTCTATCTCCATGAAACCGCAGCAGCTGGAAAGATTAACCGCCGGCAGTAACTGGATTGGATGATGAGAGCAGGCTGGGTGGTTTTACACGTCATCTAAATGTATTGGTGAATTGGCAATGGACTATGAAGCGGGGTTTCTGAAGCCTCTTACCGGGAAGATTTGTATTTTCACTGCCAGAATCTGGTCATTTATACAGTCCGGGGGGGAAACTGTCTCCTCCTTTAAACTTCGATTTACAGCTTGTGTGTCTTTTATTGTTATAGGATCATGTATGGTATGTGCCAAATCCCCTGCGCATGCGCCGCCGTGCTCTCTGCCAGTTCTCTGGCACTGTGCCGAACTGGAAGATTATTCTCTCTTTTTCATTTCCCAAAAGTCAATTTCAAACATACATTTGAATATTGGTTGTAAAGCACAGACAGTTTGATAATCTAGGCCAGGGGTCTCCAAACTGCGGCCCGGGGGCCAGATGCAGCCCTTTGTTTGCCTTTATCCGGCTCTTTGGGCACTGTTACTCTCACGATAATAACAATGGGGCACTACTCCTCCCACTGACACTGATGGGGCACTATTTCTCCCTATAACATCAATGATGGGGCATTATTTCTCCACCTGACACTAATGCTAGAGCACCATTCCTTCCACTGACACCAATAATGGGGCACTATCCCTCCCACTGACACCAATAATGGGGCACTATTCCTCCCACTGACACCAATGATGGGGCACTATTCCTCCCACTGACACCAATAATGGGGCACTATTCCTCCCACTGACACCAATGATGGGGCACAATTCCTCCCACTGACACCAATGATGGGGCACAATTCCTTCCACTGACACAAACGATGGGGCACTATTCCTCCCACTGACACCAATGATGGGGCACTGTTGAAATAACTATGGCTAAAGCTAAGATTGGGACTTTTAGATGAGGCAGTAACTAATTGTGCCTCCATCCCCGGTATTTTGAGAAAGGAAAACTAAAGGGTGGGACTTTGAATGAAGCATACTGTAAACTTAAAAGAGCCAATCACTGTGAACATAGTTTATTGCTGCAAGAGAGGCATACATACACATGTAAAATAGTAACATTTTATAATAATAGGTCACGATATAAGAGGCTAGACAGTGCATGGTAATACATAAGTGTCTCCACATATATACATAATGACAGACCTTAGGCATGTAGACCAAAATTGCATAGGTAACATATAAATAAAATAACTATGTTGGATAGGTTCGGGATGATAAAATAATGGGATTAGAATTGTGACGTGGCATCATCAGATCGAAGCTCTACGCGTTTCGTGGTTTAAACCACTCGTCAGGAGCAGATGCATAGTAAAGGGGTATCTATAGTAAGATAAAAAATGCCACAATGATATAATAGTATAGAGAAGGTATAGACTTATAAAACAACAGAAGAAAAAGGGGGAACAAACAAGGTCCTAAGCACTCTCACCTATCTGTATTGTAAGAGTATAATTGTAGAATGATATCGAAGATAGCGGGCAATTGTATAGAAAAGGGTATCGCGTAACTAGATAAACAAGTGAAGGTAACCATGGGAAATGTGCAAAGAAAACCGAAGGAGTTTTGTAGGTAACAAGGTACTACTTAGCCTTTACCTTGTTACCTACAACACTCCTTCGGTTTTCTTTGCACATTTCCCATGGTTACCTTCACTTGTTTATCTAGTTACGTGATACCCTCACCCTCATTACCTTTATCTCTTTCCAGTTTACCAACTGGTCTATTAGTATATGATTTTATTAATTTTTTAATTTCACAGATACCACCGGGAACACATTTACTAATTGAACGACACTACCCATTATCTCTACCTCAGTTGACAACTGGCCATATGTTTTTTACCCCTATAACTGGCTGCTGGTGCCACTGCCGTGCTATGGGCGCTCCCGGGGAGGATGTTTTCTATACAATTGCCCGCTACCTTCGATATCATTCTACAATTATACTCTTACAATACAGATAGGTGAGAGTGCTTGGGACCTTGTTTGTTCCCCCTTTTTCTTCTGTTGTTTTATAAGTCTATACCTTCTCTATACTATTATATCATTGTGGCATTTTTTATCTTACTATAGATACCCCTTTACTATGCATCTGCTCCTGACGAGTGGTTTAAACCACGAAACGCGTAGAGCTTCGATCTGATGATGCCACGTCACAATTCTAATCCCATTATTTTATCATCCCGAACCTATCCAACATAGTTATTTTATTTATATGTTACCTATGCAATTTTGGTCTACATGCCTAAGGTCTGTCATTATGTATATATGTGGAGACACTTATGTATTACCATGCACTAGGGATGAGCTTCGTGTTCGAGTCGAACATACGTTCGACTCGAACATTGGCTGTTCGATCGTTCGACGAAGATCGAACGATTTGGGCCGTTCGCGCCAAATTCGAGTGACGCGAACGGCCCACAATGCACTACGCCATCGCAGTGTCATCCAGGCGCTGTGATTGGCCAAGCATGCACTGTGACCCCGCATGCTTGGCCAATCACAGCGCCGGCAGCGAGGAGAGCAATGATTGGCCACAGGCAGGATGCCTGTGGCCAATTATTGCTGAGGGTGTTTAGTACACGCCCCACACTATAAAAGGCCGCCAGCACGGCGGCCTAGTGTAGTGTGTTCCGGAGCAGGGATAGAGTAGCATAGGCAGGGACAGTGACTGTTATTTCTTTCTTGCTTAACCTGGATTCCTTTAGTTTAGGGAAAGAGAAGGATAGGTAGGGAGAGTGTCAGTGTGTTTTGTGCTTCTGCTATAGTGTGCTTAAAAAAAACATTTATTCTAGGGACAGAAAACTCTAGGTAGGGACAGTGTCAGTTTCTTTCACTCTGCAAGTCCTTGTTTCCAGGGACCTGTAAGGACAGTGAGTTAATTGTCCTTGTGCTATATTGTGCTTAAAAAAAACATTTATTCTAGGGACAGAAAACTCTAGGTAGGGACAGTGTCAGTTTCTTTCACTCTGCAAGTCCTTGTTTCCAGGGACCTGTAAGGACAGTGAGTTAATTGTCCTTGTGCTATATTGTGATTAAAAAAAACATTTATTCTAGGGACAGAAAACTCTAGGTAGGGACAGTGTCAGTTTCTTTCACTCTGCAAGTCCTTGTTTCCCGGGACCTGTAAGGACAGTGAGTTAATTTTCCTTGTGCTATATTGTGATTAAAAAAAACATTTTTTCTAGGGACAGAAAACTGTAGGTAGGGAGAGTGTTTTTTTTCTTTCACTCTGCAAGTCCTTGTTTCCAGGGACCTGTAAGGACAGTGAGTTAATTGTCCTTGTGCTATATTGTGCTTAAAAAAAACATTTATTCTAGGGACAGAAAACTCTAGGTAGGGACAGTGTCAGTTTCTTTCACTCTGCAAGTCCTTGTTTCCAGGGACCTGTAAGGACAGTGAGTTAATTGTCCTTGTGCTATATTGTGATTAAAAAAAACATTTATTCTAGGGACAGAAAACTCTAGGTAGGGACAGTGTCAGTTTCTTTCACTCTGCAAGTCCTTGTTTCCAGGGACCTGTAAGGACAGTGAGTTAATTTTCCTTGTGCTATATTGTGATTAAAAAAAACATTTTTTCTAGGGACAGAAAACTGTAGGTAGGGAGAGTGTTTTTTTTCTTTCACTCTGCAAGTCCTTGTTTCCAGGGACCTGTAAGGACAGTGAGTTAATTGTCCTTGTGCTATATTGTGCTTAAAAAAAACATTTATTCTAGGGACAGAAAACTCTAGGTAGGGACAGTGTCAGTTTCTTTCACTCTGCAAGTCCTTGTTTCCAGGGACCTGTAAGGACAGTGAGTTAATTTTCCTTGTGCTATATTGTGATTAAAAAAAACATTTATTCTAGGGACAGAAAACTCTAGGTAGGGACAGTGTCAGTTTCTTTCACTCTGCAAGTCCTTGTTTCCAGGGACCTGTAAGGACAGTGAGTTAATTTTCCTTGTGCTATATTGTGATTAAAAAAAACATTTTTTCTAGGGACAGAAAACTGTAGGTAGGGAGAGTGTTTTTTTTCTTTCACTCTGCAAGTCCTTGTTTCCAGGGACCTGTAAGGACAGTGAGTTAATTTTCCTTGTGCTATATTGTGATTAAAAAAAACATTTTTTCTAGGGACAGAAAACTCTAGGTAGGGAGAGTGTTTTTTTTCTTTCACTCTGCAAGTCCTTGTTTCCAGGGACCTGTAAGGACAGTGAGTTAATTGTCCTTGTGCTATATTGTGCTTAAAAAAAACATTTTTTCTAGGGACAGAAAACTCTAGGTAGGGAGAGTGTTTTTTTTTTTCACTCTGCAAGTCCTTGTTTCCAGGGACCTGTAAGGACAGTGAGTTAATTGTCCTTGTGCTATATTGTGCTTAAAAAAAACATTTATTCTAGGGACAGAAAACTCTAGGTAGGGACAGTGTCAGTTTCTTTCACTCTGCAAGTCCTTGTTTCCAGGGACCTGTAAGGACAGTGAGTTAATTTTCCTTGTGCTATATTGTGATTAAAAAAAACATTTATTCTAGGGACAGAAAACTCTAGGTAGGGACAGTGTCAGTTTCTTTCACTCTGCAAGTCCTTGTTTCCAGGGACCTGTAAGGACAGTGAGTTAATTTTCCTTGTGCTATATTGTGATTAAAAAAAACATTTTTTCTAGGGACAGAAAACTGTAGGTAGGGAGAGTGTTTTTTTTCTTTCACTCTGCAAGTCCTTGTTTCCAGGGACCTGTAAGGACAGTGAGTTAATTGTCCTTGTGCTATATTGTGCTTAAAAAAAACATTTATTCTAGGGACAGAAAACTCTAGGTAGGGACAGTGTCAGTTTCTTTCACTCTGCAAGTCCTTGTTTCCAGGGACCTGTAAGGACAGTGAGTTAATTTTCCTTGTGCTATATTGTGATTAAAAAAAACATTTATTCTAGGGACAGAAAACTCTAGGTAGGGACAGTGTCAGTTTCTTTCACTCTGCAAGTCCTTGTTTCCAGGGACCTGTAAGGACAGTGAGTTAATTTTCCTTGTGCTATATTGTGATTAAAAAAAACATTTTTTCTAGGGACAGAAAACTGTAGGTAGGGAGAGTGTTTTTTTTCTTTCACTCTGCAAGTCCTTGTTTCCAGGGACCTGTAAGGACAGTGAGTTAATTTTACTTGTGCTATATTGTGCTTAAAAAAAACATTTTTTCTAGGGACAGAAAACTGTAGGTAGGGAGAGTGTTTTTTTTCTTTCACTCTGCAAGTCCTTGTTTCCAGGGACCTGTAAGGACAGTGAGTTAATTGTCCTTGTGCTATATTGTGCTTAAAAAAAACATTTATTCTAGGGACAGAAAACTCTAGGTAGGGACAGTGTCAGTTTCTTTCACTCTGCAAGTCCTTGTTTCCAGGGACCTGTAAGGACAGTGAGTTAATTTTCCTTGTGCTATATTGTGATTAAAAAAAACATTTATTCTAGGGACAGAAAACTCTAGGTAGGGACAGTGTCAGTTTCTTTCACTCTGCAAGTCCTTGTTTCCAGGGACCTGTAAGGACAGTGAGTTAATTTTCCTTGTGCTATATTGTGATTAAAAAAAACATTTTTTCTAGGGACAGAAAACTGTAGGTAGGGAGAGTGTTTTTTTTCTTTCACTCTGCAAGTCCTTGTTTCCAGGGACCTGTAAGGACAGTGAGTTAATTTTACTTGTGCTATATTGTGCTTAAAAAAAACATTTTTTCTAGGGACAGAAAACTGTAGGTAGGGAGAGTGTTTTTTTTCTTTCACTCTGCAAGTCCTTGTTTCCAGGGACCTGTAAGGACAGTGAGTTAATTGTCCTTGTGCTATATTGTGCTTAAAAAAAACATTTATTCTAGGGACAGAAAACTCTAGGTAGGGACAGTGTCAGTTTCTTTCACTCTGCAAGTCCTTGTTTCCAGGGACCTGTAAGGACAGTGAGTTAATTTTCCTTGTGCTATATTGTGATTAAAAAAAACATTTATTCTAGGGACAGAAAACTCTAGGTAGGGACAGTGTCAGTTTCTTTCACTCTGCAAGTCCTTGTTTCCAGGGACCTGTAAGGACAGTGAGTTAATTTTCCTTGTGCTATATTGTGATTAAAAAAAACATTTTTTCTAGGGACAGAAAACTGTAGGTAGGGAGAGTGTTTTTTTTCTTTCACTCTGCAAGTCCTTGTTTCCAGGGACCTGTAAGGACAGTGAGTTAATTTTACTTGTGCTATATTGTGCTTAAAAAAAACATTTTTTCTAGGGACAGAAAACTGTAGGTAGGGAGAGTGTTTTTTTTCTTTCACTCTGCAAGTCCTTGTTTCCAGGGACCTGTAAGGACAGTGAGTTAATTGTCCTTGTGCTATATTGTGCTTAAAAAAAACATTTATTCTAGGGACAGAAAACTCTAGGTAGGGACAGTGTCAGTTTCTTTCACTCTGCAAGTCCTTGTTTCCAGGGACCTGTAAGGACAGTGAGTTAATTTTCCTTGTGCTATATTGTGATTAAAAAAAACATTTATTCTAGGGACAGAAAACTCTAGGTAGGGACAGTGTCAGTTTCTTTCACTCTGCAAGTCCTTGTTTCCAGGGACCTGTAAGGACAGTGAGTTAATTTTCCTTGTGCTATATTGTGATTAAAAAAAACATTTTTTCTAGGGACAGAAAACTCTAGGTAGGGAGAGTGTTTTTTTTCTTTCACTCTGCAAGTCCTTGTTTCCAGGGACCTGTAAGGACAGTGAGTTAATTTTACTTGTGCTATATTGTGCTTAAAAAAAACATTTTTTCTAGGGACAGAAAACTGTAGGTAGGGAGAGTGTTTTTTTTCTTTCACTCTGCAAGTCCTTGTTTCCAGGGACCTGTAAGGACAGTGAGTTAATTGTCCTTGTGCTATATTGTGCTTAAAAAAACATTTATTCTAGGGACAGAAAACTCTAGGTAGGGACAGTGTCAGTTTCTTTCACTCTGCAAGTCCTTGTTTCCAGGGACCTGTAAGGACAGTGAGTTAATTTTCCTTGTGCTATATTGTGATTAAAAAAAACATTTTTTCTAGGGACAGAAAACTGTAGGTAGGGAGAGTGTTTTTTTTCTTTCACTCTGCAAGTCCTTGTTTCCAGGGACCTGTAAGGACAGTGAGTTAATTTTCCTTGTGCTATATTGTGATTAAAAAAAACATTTTTTCTAGGGACAGAAAACTGTAGGTAGGGAGAGTGTTTTTTTTCTTTCACTCTGCAAGTCCTTGTTTCCAGGGACCTGTAAGGACAGTGAGTTAATTGTCCTTGTGCTATATTGTGCTTAAAAAAAACATTTTTTCTAGGGACAGAAAACTGTAGGTAGGGAGAGTGTTTTTTTTTTTTCACTCTGCAAGTCCTTGTTTCCAGGGACCTGTAAGGACAGTGAGTTAATTGTCCTTGTGCTATATTGTGCTTAAAAAAAACATTTATTCTAGGGACAGAAAACTCTAGGTAGGGACAGTGTCAGTTTCTTTCACTCTGCAAGTCCTTGTTTCCAGGGACCTGGAGAGACATTGAGTGAATTGTCCTTGTGCTATATTGTGATTAAAAAAAACATTTATTCTAGGGACAGAAAACTCTAGGTAGGGACAGTGTCAGTTTCTTTCACTGTGAAAGTCCTTGTTTCAAGGGACAGAGAAGGACACCTGAAGGTAGCCCTTATTGCTTTTTTCCCATCTCCCTGCAGGCCATCTATTAGAATGTCTGGAAGGCAAACAAGGAGAGGCAGACAGTCAGGAGGCAATAAAAGAGGGCAAGCAGGCTCTGTGTCTGGGGGCAACAGTGCTGGTCGTGGACGCGGTGCATTGTCATCAGCACATGGCCATGGGACACGCTTGTCCTTCTTTTCGGCAGCTGGACATGTTGAGCCACATCATGCCGAAGACTTGGTAGAGTGGATGACCAAGCCCTCCTCCTCCTCCTCATCCTCTCTCACCCAGGCTCAGGGTACTGGAAAAGCAGCTGCCAAAGCGTCGTCTTCCCTGGTATCAATGTCAGACAAATCATCAGTCACTCCTTCCCTAGACCCACCATGTCCTCCTCCTGAGGAGTCCCCCGAACTGTTTCAGCACAGTGTTGGGTACATGCTCCAGGAGGATGCCCAGCGTTTCGAAGGGTCTGATGATGAAACCCAGCTAGAGGAAGGCAGTAGCGTGAGAGCAGACAGAGGGGATGCTCAAGAAGGACACCAATCTGGCAGTCATGTTCCAGCAGCTGCAGCATACTGCCAGATTGGCTCCAGTGATGAGGAGGGAGGGGATGATGAGGTCAATGACTCCACGTGGGTGCCTAATAGGAGAGAGGAGGAGGAGGAGGATGAGGAGGAGGCACATCTCCAACGAGGCAGGATGCCCTTTGGTGGCCAGCGTAAGGGCAGTACACCGACGGAATCACACCGCAGAGCTCCGCCTGTGCAGGGCGCTGCCTCTGCCCGTCATTCAAAAAGTTCTTTGGTGTGGGCCTTTTTTGAGGCTAGTGCATCAGATCGCACAGCTGCTGTTTGCAACATATGTCTCAAGCGTATATCGCGTGGCCAAAACATCAGCCGCTTGGGTACCACATGCCTGACCAGACATATGTTGACCTGCCATGCAGCTCGTTGGCAAGCCTACCTCAAAGACCCACACCAAAGAACAAAGCGGACCTCTCCTTGCACCGCATCAGCTGGGATCTCCAACCCCACTATAACTTCAGTCCTCTCTGAAACATGCACTGAGAGGAATGAAGGTGTAGAATTAGGTGTGTCACAGCCAAGTACTTGCGCCCACTCTGCTAGCAGTACACCGACGTCCGATTCTAGCAGGCAAATTTCCCTGCCCCAGCTGCTGGACCGTCGAAAGAAGTTCACTCCCAGCCATCCACATGCCCAGCGGTTGAATGCTAGCTTGGCTAAATTGCTAGCGCTTCAACTGCTGCCTTTTCAGTTGGTAGACTCGGCCCCCTTCCGTGAGTTTGTGCAATGTGCGGTTCCTCAGTGGCAGGTTCCCAAACGCCACTTTTTCTCACGGAAGGCTATTCCGGCTCTCTACCGGCATGTGGAAGGCAATGTCTTGGCCTCGCTGGACAGGGCGGTCAGCGGTAAGGTGCATATTACCGCTGACTCATGGTCCAGCAGGCATGGACAGGGACGTTACCTTTCTTTCACGGCCCATTGGGTCACTCTTTTGGCAGCTGGGAAGGATTCAGGACAAGGTGCAGTAGTGTTGGAGGTTGTCCCACCGCCACGCCTCCAAAATGCTACTACTGGTTGTGACACACCTCTCTCCTCCACCCCCTCCTCTTCTTCTTCCTCCATGGCCTCTTCCTGTGGTTTGTCCTATGAACCAGCGGTGCTCCGTAGCCGTTCACGGGGCTACGCAAGTACGCAGGCAAAAAGATGCCATGCCGTGCTTGCGCTGGTGTGTTTGGGGGACAGAAGCCACACTGGGGCAGAGGTCCTGTCTGCTCTGCAGGGCCAGGCCGAGAGGTGGTTGACGCCACGCCAGCTTAAGCCAGGAATGGTGGTTTGCGACAATGGCACCAACCTCCTCTCCGCCCTCCGACAGGGACAACTGACCCATGTGCCCTGTGTGGCTCACGTCCTTAACCTGGTGGTGCAGCGCTTCTTGGGCAGGTACCCGGGCTTACAGGATGTCCTGAGGCAGGCCAGGAAAGTCTGTGTGCATTTCCGCAGATCTTATAATGCCAGTGCTCGCCTGGCTGAGCTGCAAAAGGAGTTGAACCTGCCCAAGAACCGCCTTATATGTGACATGCCCACCAGGTGGAACTCAACGTTGGCCATGCTGCAGCGGCTGCACACGCAGCAGAGGGCCATCAATGAGTACCTGTGCGACTACGGCACCAGGACAGGGTCAGGGGAGCTTGGTTTTTTTTCTCCACGCCAGTGGGGCATGATCAGGGATGCATGCACTGTCCTGGCACCATTTGAGGAGGCCACGAGGATGGTGAGCAGTGACAGTGCATGCATCAGTGACACTGTACCTCTTGTCCACCTGTTGGAGCACACGCTGCGTGGAATAATGGACAGGGCACTTGAGGCAGAACAGAGGCAGGAAGAGGAGGACTTCCTTGCCTCTCAAGGCCCCCTTTACCCAGACAGTGTTCCTTCTGTCCCACCCATCGCACAGGAAGAGGAGGAGGAGGAGGAGGAGGAGGATTGTGTCAGCATGGAGGTGGAGGCTGGCACTCAGCATCATCAGCAGCAGTCTTTTAGGGATGATTTACAGTCCCAAGAAACCAGTGGACTTGTACGTGGCTGGGAGGAGGTGGCTGCGGATCATGTCGTCCTTAGTGACCCAGAGGACTCCGGAGCGAATGCCTCAGCAAACCTACGCTGCATGGCCTCCCTGATCCTGCAAAGTCTGCGGAAGGATCCTCGTATTCTTCGGATCAAGGAGAGGGACCATTACTGGCTGGCCACTCTCCTTGATCCACGGTACAAGGGTAAGGTTGCGGACCTTATGTTACCGTCGCAGAGGGAGCAGAGGATGAGACAACTCCGGGAGGCCTTGCAGAAAGGTCTGTGCAACGCGTTCCCAGAGACTGGGAGGTTGCAAACTCCTGGTCCTGGACAACGAGTTGCTGAGGCTTCGGCCAGTCAAAGAAGGAGCGGTGGGGAAGGTGGCCGTCTGACCGATGCGTTCAGACAATTCTTTAGTCCGCAGCCCCAAAGTATGATCGGTTCCAGCAACCATCGCCAGCGTCTGATAAACATGGTGCAGGAATATCTAGGGGCAAGGTCAGACTTGGACACCTTCCCCACCGAAAATCCTCTGGCTTACTGGGTCTTGAGGATGGATCACTGGCCAGAGCTTGCACAGTATGCAATTGAGCTACTGGCCTGTCCTGCATCCAGCGTTCTTTCGGAACGCACATTCAGTGCTGCTGGAGGATTTGTCACGGATCACAGGGTGCGCCTGTCCACCGACTCGGTTGATCGACTGACTTTCATCAAGATGAACCAGTCTTGGATCACCACCAGCTACCACACACCTGATGCTGATATAACAGACTAATTGATTTTAAAATGTCACATCCCTTCAAGACTGATGCTGATGCTGAGTGCCTGTGCTGTTATGTTGACTGGCTATCCTCCTCCTCCGAGTCCTCAATGATACGATTGATGATGATAGCTTGGAAGATCATTTTTGTTTATGGGTGCCGCCACCAGTGCCTAACGCCCAATTTTTCAGCCCCTGTTTAACAGGGGCGTGTAATTACAATTTTTGAAGCAATACTTTGCAACAGGGCTCATTGCTGTGCTCCAAGTACAGTATCTGTGAGGAGTTGCAGTGTTGTGCCACCAGTGCCTAAGGCCCAATTTTTCAGCCCCTGTTTAACAGGGGCGTGTCATTACAATTTTTGAAGCAATACTTTGCAACAGGGCTCATTGCTGTGCTCCAAGTACAGTATCTGTGAAGGGTTGCAGTGTTGTGCCACCAGTGCCTAAGGCCCAATTTTTCAGCCCCTGTTCAACAGGGGCATGTAATTACAATTCTTGATCTAATAATTCACAGCAGGGCCCATTGCTGCACCCACCAAGAGTAACTGTCAGGGCTTACAGTGTTGTGGCACCAGCACCACCATCAAAGGCCCAATTTTTACTACCACTGTTCAACAATTATATGTAATTAAAATTCCTGATATAATAGTTGACAGCAGGGCGTTCCAGCACCAACCAAGAGTAACTGTGAGTGCTTACAGTGTTGTGCCAACACCAACAACTAAGGGGCCTATTTCTGCAGAGTATATACGGCAGGTCCCTACTTTCAAACATCCAACTTACAAACGACTCCTACTTGCAAACGCAAGAAGACAACAGGAAGTGAGAGGAAATCTACCACTAGGAAGGAAAATTCTCTCCTGTAAGAATAAATATGGGAGAAAGGTGTCTCCTCTGTACTGATGCTTTATCAGCAATCCTTGTTTCAAGAAAAACACCACATTTCAAAAACAGTTGTCATTAGGACGGAAAGTGAGGTGAAATGTTCTGAACAGGGGCACAGACAGCAAAACAAATGTTACAGGGGTGATAACCCTTACCTATGTTTTCCAAAAAGTTTAAAAATAGATTTTTGGTCTGGAGCTACACTTCAACAATGTACCTGTTCAAAATTACAAACAGATTCTACATAAGAACAAACCTACAGTCCCTGTCTTGTATGCACCGCCTGTATACGGCTGTTCAGAGTATATAGGGCCTTTTTTATTTTATGTGCGGGGTTCCCCTTAATATCCATACAAGACCCAAAGGGGCTGGTAATGGGCTGGGGTAGGGGGGGGGTCATGGGGTAGCTATGCCATTTTTCTTAAAGATTTTCATCCATATTACCGGGACCAGACATTACATTAAAGCCGCAAGCAGTTTTAAATGGCTTTTTTTTCCTTTAGAAGTGTCATTTTGTGCAGGGACAGTTCTAAACACGGGAAACACGTGGCACTTCACAGGCATACTTTAGACACCCCCCAGGTACGATATTTAAAGGAATATTTGACTTTTTTTTTTCACTTTATGCATCATTAAAATGACTGCTCCCGGAAAACGACCGTTTTTAAAACTTATTTTTGCATTGATACATGTCCCCTGGTGCAGAACCCGGGTTCCCAAACCCTTTTTAGGACAATAACATGCATAATAGTTTTTATAATTAGCACTTTAGAATTCGAACGTTCGCATCCATTGTATTTAATAGGGTTCTAATGTTCGTTCGAACTTTCGGTCCGTTCGCGGGTTCTGGTGCGAACCGAACCCGGGGGTGTTCGGCTCATCACTACCATGCACTGTCTAGCCTCTTATATCGTGACCTATTATTATAAAATGTTACTATTTTACATGTGTATGTATGCCTCTCTTGCAGCAATAAACTATGTTCACAGTGATTGGCTCTTTTAAGTTTACAGTATGCTTCATTCAAAGTCCCACCCTTTAGTTTTCCTTTCTCAAAATGATGGGGCACTATTTCTCCATCTAATACTAAAGATGGGGCATTGTTTACTCCCACTGGCCACACTCCGGCCCCTATAGAGTCTGAAGAATCGTAAACTGGCGCTTTGTTTCGAAAGTTTGGAGCCCCCTGATCTGGACCTATCTCTGGAACCCCTGACACAGCTCCTTAACCAGATTTTCTCCTCCTTTCTTTGTCTCCAGAAGCCGACCTGGTGATCAGCGAGGTGATGTGGTGGGATCACGGAGTTTATTATTGCTCAGTGGAGGCCCAGGGGGACACGGCCGGGGACCGCGATAAGGAGGTGAAGCTGATTGTTCTACGTAAGTGAAGTTCCAGCTGCAATGGGTCTTTGTCCTCTCCCTCTCCCGCACCAGGAGGAAGGCCAGTATGGGAAATGTCCTTGTTCCTTGATGTAACGTTGTATCTCTTCATCCCCCACAGATTGGCTGACCGTGATGTTCATCGTAATGGGAGGACTTCTTCTTATCCTCTTCCTCTGCATATGCTGGTGTCAGTGCTGCCCCCATTGCTGCTGCTGCTACGTCCGCTGTCCCTGCTGCCCTACCAAGTGCTGCTGTCCAGAGGAAGGTACGTCCTTTTTTTAAAGTGGACCTCTCAGAATTTATTCCTGACACATTACAATATACAGCAACTGTATCATGAAAAAAAAAAAAAGGTCCTTTAAGTTCCAGTTCAAGGAGTTAGGTTGAGATGATGCCATCAGTCTGCTGCAGGCAGGAGGAGGCAATTCCTTAGTCTCCTCTCCGACAGTGATTAGATTGCAAGTCACAACGTGAGAGGCTGCAGCAGGGGAGGATCTGTGTCTTACCCTGGATGATGCCTGAACAAGGATGGTGAACTCATTAAGGAGAGTACTGTGATACTAGGAAGTGTTAGACTGACACATTATTCAGCATGTGAAAAAAAAGACAAAACAGGGAGAGAAAGCGCCACTGTCTGAGTGTAGCCTATAGACATGTGCACTGCCGAAAAATTTGTTGTTTTCGTTTTTTTGCTTTTTTCGGGAAATTCGAAAAATTCTTTTTTTTTCGTTTTTTTTTTTTTTTTGGCTATTTTTGGGAAATTCAGGAAATTCGAAAAATTTGTTTTTTTCGTTTTCGTTTTTTTCGTTTTTTTCTTTTTTCGGAAATTTGGTAATTCGTAATTCCGAATTTTCGAATTTCCGAATTTGCAAAGAAAAGTATAAAACGAAAAAAAATGAATTTTTCGAATTTCCGAAAAAAGCAAAAAAACGAAAAAAAAAGAATTTCCGATATTCGGAATTCGGAAATTCAACTTTCCAAGTCTCCCATTTTCGAATTTTAGATTATCGAATTTTGCAATTTCGAGATTTCCAATTTTCTAAATTCGGAATTTCGAAAATCCGAAAAGTCGTAAATTGAAAAATTAGAAAATTGAAAAATTCGGAAATTCAAAATTTCGAAAATCCAAAAATTCTGAAATTGAAAAATTCGGAAATTTCGGAATTAACGAATTTCTCTAAATTTCGTGAAAAACGAATTCGAAACTAAACGAATTGCACATGTCTAGTAGCCTATATGGCATTCCAGGGGTTAAAAGAATATGTGGGTGGATGATAGCTAATTGTCAGCACCACTTCCTTTACTAGACAGGTTTGCGAAAAGATTGAGGGGACTTTTAAGGTGCTTAGAGTACACAGTGAATGACTGCATATATAAAAATTAACAATTTATTGAATCCCAATATTAAAACTCCATGTTAAAAACAAGTGAATTCATGAAAAGATCCATTATCCTTTACACAACGGTACAAAAGGTAAGTGCTTCCAACATGTTTCGCTCCGCCCTGGCTTCTTCAGGGGAAAATGACCGCCGATTAATCCAAAACTGTATTACAAAAACAAAATATAACTAACCAATCTAGCAAAAGTGTACAACCTATTTTCATCAATGTATTTTACATAATCAACATTCACAGTGTTGGCTCACTCGTGCTTACCCTCGGGAATGGTCAACAATATATTAACAGAGCAATCGTGTCTCCATTTGATGTAAAGTGCCGAGTCACTTGTATAAGTAAAATATATTGATGAAAATATGTTGTACACACTTGCTAGATTGGTTGGTTAGTTTATTTTGTGTTTGTGATACAGTTTTTGGATTATCGGCAGTCATTTGCCACTGAAGATGCTAGAGCGGGCGAAATATGTTGGGAGCACTTACCTTTTGTACCACTGTATAATGGAAGATAATGGATCTTTGTCATTAATTCACTTGTTTTTAACATGAAATTGTAATATTGTGATTCAATTAATTGTTCATTTTTATATACACTATATTGTATAAAAAGTATTGGGACGCCTGCCTTTACACGCACATGAACTTTAATGGCATCCCAGTCTTAGTCCGTAGGATTCAATATTGAGTTGGCCCCGCCCTTTGCAGCTATAACAGCTTCAACTCTTCTGGGAAGGCCGTCCACAAGGTTTAGGAGGGTGTCTATGGGAATGTTTGACCGTTCTTCCAGAAGGGCATTTGTGAGGTCAGGCACTGATGTTGGACGAGAAGGCCTGGCTCCCAGTCTCCGCTCTAATTTATTATACAAGTAAAAATGCGCAAAAATACCAGAGACTCAAATATCCAAACAATATGGTAGTAACTAAGTGTACATAGTGATAGGCACAGCTAGTAGACTCAGGTGAAAAGTTAGTTAAAAGTCCAAGTACTGGAGGTGAAGGGTATATCAGGGGTTAAAGTTACACTCCCAGGGCTGACGTCAAAGGGGAACAGAGACCATGTTCCAGTTCTGCAGGAAAAACACAAGGAGAGAGGCGCCTCTGGGTGTAGCAATATTAAAACAATTTATTTAGGCAGTGAACAAAAGCCACTCACATTTTGTTGTTAAAAAACAAGCATGTAGAACTTTCCAATCAGGGGAAAGGAGGGATCATCAGATGTGTCAGTCCACTTCTCTTCCTGCTGGGGCGCTAGGGTGCTCTGGATTCACTCGCACTGCTGACAGATGTATAGAAGAGGCTAGCTGCGAGGGAGGAGGAAATCCAAAGAGAGGCTTGGAGCGCGATGGTGTAGCAGGCGAGGGGTGCTGACGTCACTGGAATGCGACGCGTTTCGTGAGGTACAGGCTGCGAGTGACGTGGCAGCCGCACTCCTTTATCAACCCCTCGCCTGCTACACCATCGCGCTCCAAGCCTCGCTTTGGATTTCCTCCTCCATCGCAGCTAGCCTCTTCTATACATCTGTCAGCAGTGCGAGCGAATCCAGAGCACCCTAGTGCCCCAGCAGGAAGAGAAGTGGACTGACACATCTGATGATCCCTCCTTTCCCCTGATTGGGAAGTTCTACATGCTTGTTTTTTACCAAGAAAATGTGAGTGCCTTTTGTCCGCTCTAATTTATCCCAAAGGTGTTCTATCGGGTTGAGGTCAGGACTCTGTGCAGGCCAGTCAAGTTCCTCCACCCCAAACTTGCTCATCCATGTCTTTATGGACCTTGCTTTGTGCACTGGTGCGCAGTCATGCTGGAACAGGAAGGGGCCATCACCAAACTGTTCCCACAAAGTTGGGAGCATGAAATTGTCCAAAATGTCTTGGTATTCTGACACCTTAAGAGTTCCCTTCACTGGAACTAAGGGGCTAAGCCCAACCCCTGAAAAACAACTCCACACCATAATCCCCCCTCCACCAAATGTCTTGGACCAGTGCACAAAGCAAGGTCCATAAAGACATGGATGAGTGAGTTTGGGGTGGAGGAAGTTGACTGGCATGCACCTCAACACGATAGAACACCTTCGGGATGAATTAGAACGGAGACTGTGAGCCAGGCCTTCTCGTCCCACATCAGTGCCTGACCTCACATATGCGCTTCTGGAAGAATGATCAAACATTCTCATAGACACACTCCTAAACCTTGTGGACAGCCTTCCCAGAAGAGTAGAAGCTGTTATAGCTGCAAAGGGTGGGCCAACTTAATATTGAATCCTACGGATTAGGACTGGGATGCCATTAAAGGTTATGTGCGTGTAAAGGCAGGCGTACCAATACTTTTGACAATATGGCTAAAAAATGGATAGTAATGCACATGTAATACAATAGACACATACAGTACTTAAAAATAACCAGCAGATGGTGTAGTTCTAGGTCCCAATAGGCACAGGAGCTAGTGGATGGATGAGGCAGCGGACAGGAACCAGGAGAAGCCAGCTGAATACGCAAGGATGCAACCTGCACCGTGATGATGTCACATGTAAAGGGGGTTGTGCCAACATGTTTCGTGGCGACCAGTGACGTGAGAAATGGGACTCCACTCAGAAACGCGTTGCTGCACCCTCTTTATCCGTGACATCATCCAGGCTGCATGCAATATGTTCTAGGTTTGAATGGTCTAAGGTTTGTAATGGGTTTGCATAAAGCAAGTTCTCTTTGCTGGCCTGCAGTGGGTGCTAAGGAATTATTTTACAGTTCTGTTTTAAATTGACAATCTGCTTGCCATCTTCTCCAAAAAAATCATTCCCATCGCTGGAGAATGAAGAAAACGGAATCTGATTCCTGTAATAAGAACGGGTACTACTGTCTGCACACTGATGAGACCCCCTGGGAGACATTTAAATGGCCTTTTCTGTATGTCGCTCTGCATTTCTCTCCCACAGCTATCGCCCGCCATCGGTACATGAAGCAGATACAAAGCCACGTCCCATGGATGATGGAGAAACCTTTCTACGCCGGAGCCGACCGCCACTCTCAACACTCCTCTTATCAGCTCAACCCCTTACTTCAGAGAGGTGAGGACAGAAATTTAGACTGGATGTCTGTGTATGCTGGAAAGGCAGCCGCTGTCTGTGTACCAAACCAAACACACACCTCCATAATGCTGCGTGTACTGCCTGCAACCCCGTAATATTCTCCACATGCCTGTCCTGCATATACAGCATAATGTAAGACCCTCCCCACTCCTCTCCTGTACATACTGCCCACTGTCATACCCTTCACACTCCTCTCCTGTACATACTGCCCACTGTCATACCCTTCACACTCCTCTCCTGCACATACTTCCCACTGTCATACCCTCCTCACTCCTCTCCTGTACATACTGCCCACTGTCATACCCTCCACACTCCTCTCCTGTACATACTGCCCACTGTCATACCCTCCCCACTCCTCTCCTGTACATACTGCCCACTGTCATACCCTCCCCACTCCTCTCCTGTACATACTGCCCACTGTCATACCCTCCCCACTCCTCTCCTGTACATACTGCCCACTGTCATACCCTCCCCACTCCTCTCCTGTACATACTGCCCACTGTCATACCCTCCCCACTCCTCTCCTGTACATACTGCCCACTGTCATACCCTCCCCACTCCTCTCCTGTACATACTGCCCACTGTCATACCCTCCCCACTCCTCTCCTGTACATACTGCCCACTGTCATACCCTCCCCACTCCTCTCCTGTACATACTGCCCACTGTCATACCCTCCGCACTCCTCTCCTGTACATACTGCCCACTGTCATACCCTCCGCACTCCTCTCCTGTACATACTGCCCACTGTCATACCCTCCGCACTCCTTTCCTGTACATACTGCCCACTGTCATACCCTCACCACTCCTCTCCTGTACATACTGCCCACTGTCATACCCTCACCACTCCTCTCCTGTACATACTGCCCACTGTCATACCCTCCCCACTCCTCTCCTGTACATACTGCCCACTGTCATACCCTCCCCACTCCTCTCCTGTACATACTGCCCACTGTCATACCCTCCCCACTCCTCTCCTGTACATACTGCCCACTGTCATACCCTCCCCACTCCTCTCCTGTACATACTGCCCACTGTCATACCCTCCCCACTCCTCTCCTGTACATACTGCCCACTGTCATACCCTCCCCACTCCTCTCCTGTACATACTGCCCACTGTCATACCCTCCCCACTCCTCTCCTGTACATACTGCCCACTGTCATACCCTCCCCACTCCTCTCCTGTACATACTGCCCACTGTCATACCCTCCCCACTCCTCTCCTGTACATACTGCCCACTGTCATACCCTCCCCACTCCTCTCCTGTACATACTGCCCACTGTCATACCCTCCCCACTCCTCTCCTGTACATACTGCCCACTGTCATACCCTCCCCACTCCTCTCCTGTACATACTGCCCACTGTCATACCCTCCTCACTCCTCTCCTGTACATACTGCCCACTGTCATACCCTCCTCACTCCTCTCCTGTACATACTGCCCACTGTCATACCCTTCACACTCCTCTCCTGTACATACTGCCCGCTGTCATTCCCTCCCCACTCCTCTCCTGTACATACTGTCCACTGTAATAGCCTCCTCATTCCTCTCCTGTACATACTGCCCACTGTCATACCCTTCACACTCCTCTCCTGTACATACTGCCCACTGTCATACCCTTCACACTCCTCTCCTGTACATACTGCCCGCTGTAATTCCCTCCCCACTCCTCTCCTGTACATACTGCCCACTGTCATACCCTCCGCACTCCTCTCCTGTACATACTGCCCACTGTCATACCCTCCGCACTCCTCTCCTGTACATACTGCCCACTGTCATACCCTCCGCACTCCTCTCCTGTACATACTGCCCACTGTCATACCCTCCCCACTCCTCTCCTGTACATACTGCCCACTGTCATACCCTCCACACTCCTCTCCTGTACATACTGTCCACTGTAATAGCCTCCTCACTCCTCTCCTGTACATACTGCCCACTGTCATACCCTCCACACCCCTCTTCTCTACGTACTGCCCCCTATCGTACCATCCACACCCTTCTCCTGTACATACTGCCCACTGTCAGATCTTCCACACTCCTCTCCTGTACATACTGCCCACTGTCATACCCTCCACACTCCTCTCCTGTACATACTGCCCACTTTCATACCATCCACACTCCTCTCCTGTACATACTGCGCACTGTCATACCCTCCTCACTCCTCTCCTGTACATACTGCCCACTGTCATACCCTTCGCACTCCTCTCCTGTACATACTGCCTACTGTCATACCCTTCGCACTCCTCTCCTGTACATACTGCCCACTGTCATACCCTCCCCACTCCTCTCCTGTACATACTGCCCACTGTCATACCCTTCGCACTCCTCTCCTGTACATATTGCCCACTGTCATACCCTCCCCACTCCTCTCCTGTACATACTGCCACGTCCCCTGGATGATGGAGAAACCTTTCTACGCCGGAGCCGACCGCCACTTTCAACACTCCTCTTATCAGCTCAACCCCTTACTTCAGAGAGGTGAGGACAGAAATTTAGACTGGATGTCTGTGTATGCTGGAAAGGCAGCCGCTGTCTGTGTACTAAACCAAGCACACACCTCCATAATGCTGCGTGTACTGCCTGCAACCCCGTAATATTCTCCACATGCCTGTCCTGCATATACAGCATAATGTAAGACCCTCCCCACTCCTCTCCTGTACATACTGCCCACTGTCATACCCTCCCCACTCCTCTCCTGTACATACTGCCCACTGTCATACCCTCCCCACTCCTCTCCTGTACATACTGCCCACTGTCATACCCTCCCCACTCCTCTCCTGTACATACTGCCCACTGTCATACCCTCCGCACTCCTCTCCTGTACATACTGCCCACTGTCATACCCTCCGCACTCCTCTCCTGTACATACTGCCCACTGTCATACCCTCCCCACTCCTCTCCTGTACATACTGCCCACTGTCATACCCTCCCCACTCCTCTCCTGTACATACTGCCCACTGTCATACCCTCCCCACTTCTCTCCTGTACATACTGCCCACTGTCATACCCTCCGCACTCCTCTCCTGTACATACTGCCCACTGTCATACCCTCCGCACTCCTCTCCGGTACATACTGCCCACTGTCATGCCCTCCCCACTCCTCCCCTGTACATACTGCCCACTGTCATACCCTCCCCACTTCTCTCCTGTACATACTGCCCACTGTCGTACCCTCCACACTCCCTTCCTGTACATACTGCCCACTGTCGTACCCTCCACACTCCCTTCCTGTACATACTGCCCACTGTCATACCCTCCGCACTCCTCTCATGTACATACTGCCCACTGTCATACCCTCCGCACTCCTTTCATGTACATACTGCCCACTGTCATACCCTCCGCACTCCTTTCATGTACATACTGCCCACTGTCGTACCCTCCACACTCCCTTCCTGTACATACTGCCCACTGTCGTACCCTCCACACTCCTCTCCTGTACATACTGCCCACTGTCACACCCTCCACA
The DNA here is from genome assembly GCA_029206835.1 of Rana muscosa. Lineage (NCBI taxonomy): Eukaryota > Metazoa > Chordata > Amphibia > Anura > Ranidae > Rana > Rana muscosa. Next base: position 41,578,934 of record CM055117.1, on the reverse strand, counting down.
CTCCCTTCCTGTACATACTGCCCACTGTCGTACCCTCCACACTCCCTTCCTGTACATACTGCCCACTGTCGTACCCTCCACACTCCCTTCCTGTACATACTGCCCACTGTCATACCCTCCCCACTCCTCTCCTGTACATACTGCCCCCTATCGTACCCTCCACACCACTCTCCTGTACATACTGCCCACTGTCATACCCTCCTCACTCCTCTCCTGTACATACTGCCCACTGTCATACCCTCCGCACTCCTCTCCTGTACATACTGCCCACTGTCATACCCTCCGCACTCCTCTCCTGTACATACTGCCCACTGTCATACCCTACACACTCCTCTTTCCAAAGGAAAATGATTTTAATTTAAATGTTTTCATTCCTCTGCAGATCTCTCACTTCAGGGGAGCATACCAATGGCCAGACAGCCAAACTTCCCACCCCCCAATAACAAAGTTCTTGACTTTTTGGAGAACGAGCTCAGGAACTTTAATACAGCACAGCCTTTGACCTCGGGCCCTCACTACAGCGGGGCCAGCCACCACCCCAGCATGTTATCTTCCTTGAGCGAAGTTGAGGTCCGTGAAGTAGATCGCAGGGTTATTCAGCTTCCTCCCATCGTTGAACATATTGTCAGCTCTCATCGGAGCAATAACTCCAGCCAACATCGCAGACACAACTCGTGGGATGCCCTAGAGAGCGATCGAGACAGGAGGAGGAACGGACCCCAGGAAGATCCCTACCTTCCCGAGAGAGATAGAAGCGACCGGTCCCACAGCTATAGGAGAGGGCAGCCAAATGACAGCCGTGGAAGGAGAGACCCCTCCCCTCCTCGCAGATTAGACCGCTCTAATCACAGCGACGAGTCAGCTTATGATGACCAACGTGGGCATTTCAACCAAAGCTCCGATCACAGAAGGTCTCCAGACAGGTCAAGGAGAAGGGGCAGTCCGGACCGCTCCTCTAGACGGAGGAGGAGCCACTCACCCCCCCACCGACGCAACTCCTGGAGCTCAGACGATGAAAGTCAATACACCCGCGGCAGGAGAGAACGGCGCCCGCAGCCCTATGACTGGCCGGAGGAGAAACCTCCCAGCTACAAATCTATCGACAGCAGCACAGGGAAGAGCAAAAACCAGCGAGGGAGGCAGTCGGTGAGTTCTCCGAAATTGTAAAATTGGCCAGGAATTTGTTGAATTATATAGCCCCCTAAGGGTAGGTATATAGGAGGACAAGGAGGAGGATACTGAATATAAGGATAAGTATATGGAAGGACAAGGATGAGGATAAGAATAAGTATACACGAGGACAAGGATGAGGATAAGTATATGAAAGAATGAGGATGAGAATACAGAAGGACGAGGATGAGGATAAGTATACAGTAGGACAAGGATAAGTATATATGGGAGGACAAGGATGAGAATAAGTATAATGGAGGACAAGGATAAGTATAATGGAGGACAAGGATGAGAATAAGTATAATGGAGGACAAGGATGAGGCTAAGTATAATGGAGGACAAGGATGAGGCTAAGTATAATGGAGGACAAGGATGAGGATAAGTACAATGGAGGATGAGGATGATGATAAGTATAATGGAAGACAAGGATGAGGATAAGTATAATGGAGGACGAGGATAAGTATAATAAAGGACAAGGATGAGTATAATGGAAGACAAGGATGATGATAAGTATAATGGAAGACAAGGATGATGATAAGTATAATGGAAGACAAGGACGAGGATAAGTATAATGGAGGACGAGGATAAGTATAATGGAGGACGAGGATAAGTATAATGGAGGACGAGGATAAGTATAATGGAGGACGAGGATGAGTATAATGGAGGACGAGGATGAGTATAATGGAGGACGAGGATGAGTATAATGGAGGACGAGGATGAGTATAATGGAGGACGAGGATGAGTATAATGGAGGACGAGGATGAGTATAATGGAGGACGAGGATGAGTATAATGGAGGACAAGGATGAGGATAAGTATAGTGGAGGACAAGGATGAGGATAAGTATAGTGGAGGACAAGGATGAGGATAAGTATAATGGAGGACAAGGATGAGGATAAGTATAGTGGAGGACAAGGATGAGGATAAGTATAATGGAGGACAAGGATGAGGATAAGTATAATGGAGGACAAGGATGAGGATAAGTATAATGGAGGACAAGGATGAGGATAAGTATAATGGAGGACAAGGATGAGGATAAGTATAGTGGAGGACAAAGATGAGGATAAATATAGTGGAGGACAAGGATGAGGATAAGTATAATGGAGGACAAGGATGAGGATAAGTATAATGGAGGACAAGGATGAGGATAAGTATAGTGGAGGACAAGGATGAGGATAAGTATAGTGGAGGACAAGGATGAGGATAAGTATAGTGGAGGACAAGGATGAGGATAAGTATAGTGGAGGACAAGGATGAGGATAAGTATAGTGGAGGACAAGGATGAGGATAAGTATAGTGGAGGACAAGGATGAGGATAAGTATAGTGGAGGACAAGGATGAGGATAAGTATAGTGGAGGACAAGGATGAGGATAAGTATAGTGGAGGACAAGGATGAGGATAAGTATAGTGGAGGACAAGGATGAGGATAAGTATAGTGGAGGACAAGGATGAGGATAAGTATAGTGGAGGACAAGGATGAGGATAAGTATAGTGGAGGACAAGGATGAGGATAAGTATAGTGGAGGACAAGGATGAGGATAAGTATAGTGGAGGACAAGGATGAGGATAAGTATAGTGGAGGACAAGGATGAGGATAAGTATAGTGGAGGACAAGGATGAGGATAAGTATAGTGGAGGACAAGGATGAGGATAAGTATAGTGGAGGACAAGGATGAGGATAAGTATAGTGGAGGACAAGGATGAGGATAAGTATAGTGGAGGACAAGGATGAGGATAAGTATAGTGGAGGACAAGGATGAGGATAAGTATAGTGGAGGACAAGGATGAGGATAAGTATAGTGGAGGACAAGGATGAGGATAAGTATAGTGGAGGACAAGGATGAGGATAAGTATAGTGGAGGACAAGGATGAGGATAAGTATAGTGGAGGACAAGGATGAGGATAAGTATAGTGGAGGACAAGGATGAGGATAAGTATAGTGGAGGACAAGGATGAGGATAAGTATAGTGGAGGACAAGGATGAGGATAAGTATAGTGGAGGACAAGGATGAGGATAAGTATAGTGGAGGACAAGGATGAGGATAAGTATAGTGGAGGACAAGGATGAGGATAAGTATAGTGGAGGACAAGGATGAGGATAAGTATAGTGGAGGACAAGGATGAGGATAAGTATAGTGGAGGACAAGGATGAGGATAAGTATAGTGGAGGACAAGGATGAGGATAAGTATAGTGGAGGACAAGGATGAGGATAAGTATAGTGGAGGACAAGGATGAGGATAAGTATAATGGAGGACAAAGGATGAGGATTAGTATAATGGAGGACAAAGGATGAGGATTAGTATAATGGAGGACAAAGGATGAGGATTAGTATAATGGAGGACAAAGGATGAGGATTAGTATAATGGAGGACAAAGGATGAGGATTAGTATAATGGGAGGACAAGGATGAGGATAAGTATAATGGAGGACAAGGATGAGGATTAGTATAATGGGAGGACAAGGATGAAGATTAGTATATGGGAGGACAGGGATGAAGATTAGTATATGGGAGGACAAGGATGAGGATTAGTATATGGGAGGATGATGATCGGTATATGAGACCTACTAACGTAATTAAGGCAGGCCATACATAATTCTTTTTTTTTGACTAGTTGAACTAAAAAAAAATAACCGATTTCCCCATCCACACTATTGTATTCTGCCTGCAGGGAGCCTTCCCCTCCAGCAGAATGCAATAATCAGTGTTGCCGGTCATAGCCGGTGACACTGATTGTTCAGAAAAAAACTGACCAGCTGGTTGTACACAAGTCATTGTGTACAACCAGCTATCCCATACATGGATCAAATTTAGTCCAGTCCCTGCTGAACCGGCCAAGTTTAGATCCTTGTATGGCCGGCTTAGGACAATCTCTGGGCTCCACACCAAAAAATGTTTCCCTTGTGGCCCCCCGTTGCCATTTTTTTTTTGCAGTTACATTAAACTGCAGGGTCTTCTCCTTTTTCTGGGTGGTGGGCTGATACAGAGAGTAGAATTAGTGTGATTATCTCAGCCCCCCCCCCCCCCACACACACACCCCCTGCAGAGCCTTGACACCCATCACACACGTTCAATGCTTCATCATCTGGGTTATGTGACCCTGAGAGTCATTAAACCCAGAAGACTTAAGCCCCTCTGTACACACGGGCGGGCATCCCATCGAAAAACAAACGTCAGTTTTCTGGACGGGATTCCTGGCAAGCTCGTCACATTCGCTGCCGTCGCCGGCCATCTTGCTACACCCTACACTACCCTTGTATGCTACCGCGCATGCGTCAAAGTCTCATCGAGCATGCGCAGGTTTACCTGGGAACAGGTAAGCATACAGACGACCGGGTTTCTCTGCAGGAAACGCTCTGCCGAGAATCCCGACGAGAAAAATAGAGAGCAGGTTCTCTATTTTTCTCGTCGAGATTCCCGGCAGTTTTCCCGACGAGAAACCATACACACCAACAGTTTTCTCGGCAAAAAGCTCTCCCAGCAGTTTTCTTGCCGAGAAAACCAGTCGTGTGTATGAGGCTTAAAGTGGATGTAAAGCCACTCTCATCCTTTCTAAACTACTGCCATAGTGCTGATCTATAAGGATATAGATGCCTCCTGCATGTATCCTTATCTGTCAAATGTCTCCCCTCTGTCTGTTATAAGACCTGAAAAACTGCAGATTCTGTGGGTGGATCTGTTGTCTGGAGCTCGGTGGGTGGAGTCGTGATGTCAGTAGACTCCCCGCCCACCTCTACACTCCCCTTGTCAACATGCATTTCTTTCTCGTACATCACGGGACACAGAGCGGCATAGTCATTACTATGTGGGTTATATAGATACCTTCAGGTGCTGGCACTGGCAACTTCCAAAACCGGAAGTACCCTCCCCTATATAAGCCCCTCCCATCCGGGAGTACCCCAGTTTTTTGCCAGTGTCTAAGGTGTTGGCCAAGAAGTAACATGTGTTTTTCACTGAGCTTGCGTACAGGTTCTTTTGGGCCTCAGTAAGCTATTCCGGATCCGACCAAAAAAGCTTCATAGCTAAACGGTCGGTACCCGGGCCTTGCAAGAGAAGAGCAAGGTTTTGCCTGTAATGCCTCTTAGGAGGGCTGGCCCCTGGGATCCAGAGCTCTGGTCATACCCACGACCAAGATGTTTTCTGTGCAGGGTGCTATACAGGTCCAGGGGAGTGGAATCCTTGGGAACCCGGTCCCTGAAGGTCTAGTACAATGCCTGCCGTGATAGGTGAAGTTTGGGCTTCTGTGGACCAAACAGAGTCCTGCGGCGAGGAAAAGGTAAGTGGGGGCCCTCAGGAACTTGGTTCTATTGGGGGACCCCCAAGCCTATTTTGTCTTTCTGCCTGTTACCTAAGGTATTCCCGCTAATATTCTGTGCATGCCTGTTACTACTGAGAAAATGTAAAAATTTTAATAGTAGGCAAGAAAGGAAAAAAAAAAAAAAAAATGTAAGACCGCGGTACCTGTGTTAAACACTAGAGGCCGCTATGGTTCTTTTTCTTGTAATGTGGATTTTTTTCTTCCGAAGTCAAATCCAGGCAGTTGGTAAGTTCTCTTTGGGAAGCTGTCTCCTCTGCCCTGTTGCTGCGCTCATCCATCCCCGGGCCCTGCGGCAGGGACGCTGGCTCCCATCTAGCTCCTTATTTTTTCAAAAAAGGCGCCGAAGGCGCACGTGCCCGCGCGCGGGCGCGTGCACGCGCCTCTCTATATAGAGGCGATCTGGAAAAAGGGGCGGAGCGGGTGGATGACGCTCGGTGTGCGCCGCGGCGCTACTGCGCATGTGCGGGCGTCCAGCATGTTTAAAGGCAATCACAGCTGGCTATTGAAGTGCACAGACAGAGCTAGCAACAGTAAAAAGGCACACAGAGGCGGTTGATGCAGGCATCCCCTAGAAAGGCACTTTAGTAGACACCAACTGTTATATAGCAGCTATTGTGCTAGACTATTCTCAGTAAAAGTGGTGTATTACGGCTGGAATACCTCAGCTTTGGGCTTAGGAATATGCCGTCCAGAAGCTCCGGAACAAAATCTTCCAGGAAGCGAAAGGGGTCTCCATCGGGCTCTGAGGATCTTGGGCATGCTTCTGCTGCACCAGTCTCCCCTGAAAATTCAGAGGTTAGTGACCGTAGAGACCCCGCAGGAGTACCTGGTACTGTGGCTGACCTCAGTTCACCTGCTCCTGTGTATGTAACAGAGGAGGTTTTTTCCTCAGCTCTGGGAGGATTAGAAGAGAGATTGTCAACATTAATCGCTGCCTCCCTGTCACAGGGAAAGCACGCCCGATCTCCGTCTCCTCCTTCAAAGTACCTGTTAGCGGAGCAACAGTCCCATACAGGGATCGACCTGCCTGAAGGGGATCAGGATGAGGTTGATTCTGTTATAGAGGAATCAACAGTGGGGGAACCTTTCTCAGCATCTCAAGCTGAAAGATTATGGGTTCAGTCTCTGACTAACATGGTCCGATCAGCATTTAAAATGCACCTTGCGGAACCATCAACCACTACTGTCTCCTCGCTGGGGTCGCTAAAAGCTCCCCAGACTGTCTGTTCCTTTCCACTTCACCCTTTATTGGAAGGGCTCATGTACCAGGATTGGGAACATCCTGATAAAATATTTACTCCCCCCAAGAGATTTCCGGTGGTCTATCCCATGGAGGATAAGTTCATCAAAAAATGGAGGGTCCCTACAGTGGACGCAGCCATCTCTTGTGTGAATAAATCACTGACATGTCCAGTGGATAATGTCCAAATGTTCAAGGACCCAATAGATAAAAAATTGGAGTCCTTATTAAAATCTGCTTTTTCTACAGCAGGCTTGGTGACACAACCAGCAGTGGCAGCTATTGGGGTCTGCCAAGCAGTGAAGGATCAGTTGAAACAGGTCTTAAGGGACTTGCCAGATCAGCAGGCCCTTGCCCTAGCTGATCTACCTAGAGCCTTATGCTTTGCGGTTGACGCCATAAAGGATTCAATCCATCAGGCCTCCCGCCTTACGCTGTCTGTAGTACATATGCGCAGGCTTCTATGGCTCAAAAACTGGTCTGCTGAAGCTCCCTGTAAAAAATTGCTGGTTAGCTTCCCATTTCATGGTGAACGCTTATTCGGGGAAGACCTGGACAAATATATCCAGAAAATTTCCAACGGTAAAAGTACACTCTTGCCGGTTAAAAACAGAGTTAGAGGTCCCTCTTTTAAGAGGCCTGCTTCTCCAGTCCCTGGGGCATTGGCTGTGAAACAGTTCCGACGGCCTCCTCGGTCAAATCCCGGGGGTAAAAATCAGGGACAATCGCAGGGTAATAAGAAACCCTGGGTCAGGAGAGGTACAAAACCTCCCCCAAAGTCAAATGCATGAAGGGTTGCCCCCACTCAATCGGGTGGGGGGAAGACTCCAGTTGTTCGCAGAGACCTGGCGGGACACGATCAGAGACAGATGGGTGCTCTCCGCAGTAAGTCTGGGATACAGATTGGAGTTAAAAGACTCTCCTCCTTCCCATTTTATGAGGTCAAACGTGCCAAGGGATCCCCGGAAGAGAGAGTCCCTCCTGTTGGCACTAGAACAACTATTGCTCCAAGGAGTAATTATGGAGGTTCCCCTGGAAGAATGGGGGTTCGAGTTTTACTCAAACCTCTTTACAGTCCCGAAGCCAAACGGGGACGTGAGGCCCATATTAAATCTAAAAGGGCTAAACAAATTCCTGCATATCAGGACTTTCCGGATGGAGTCGATCCGATCGGTGGCCACTGCCCTACAAGGGGAGGAATGGTTAGCCTCGATCGACATCAAAGATGCTTATTTGCACATTCCCATCTTTCCAGTCCACCAAAAATTTCTACGCTTTGCAGTAGAAGGGCGCCATTTTCAGTTCAGAGCCTTACCCTTCGGTCTGGCCACAGCACCACGAGTGTTCACAAAAATTCTGGCCCCATTATTGGCCAATCTAAGAACGCAAGGTGTAACGATAATGGCATATCTAGACGACTTGTTGCTGATAGACCACTCAGTGAAAAAACTAGAAGTGGTCGTTCACAAGACAATCAAGTATCTGGAATCTCACGGTTGGATTATCAACCGAGACAAGTCAGCCCTAAAACCAGTCAAAAGTCTGGAATACTTGGGGCTAAGGCTAGATTCAGGCCAGAGGAAAATATTCTTGCCTCGAAAAAAGGTGTTGTCTTTGAGAGATTTGATCCACTTAGTGGGTACAAAAAGACAGCCGTCCATACGCCTGTGCATGAGGCTGCTGGGAAAAATGGTGGCATCATTCGAAGCAGTACCCTACGGTCAATTCCATTCAAGGAATTTGCAATGGGCCATACTGTCAGCCTGGAACAAGAAAGTTCAGGCCCTAGACTTACCAATGTCCTTGTCCCCTTCCGTTCGCAAGAGCCTCCGTTGGTGGTTGGTTCCCCAGAATCTGGAAAAAGGGAAATCCTTCAGTCCGATTTCTTGGAAGGTGGTCACTACAGATGCCAGCCTTATAGGCTGGGGAGCAGTACTGGAGCAATGGTCTCTCCAGGGCAGATGGTCGGATGCGGAAAAGGCCCTGCCCATCAATCTCTTAGAGATACGAGCAGCCCGGTATGCCCTAGTAGCATGGACATCCAAACTCCAAGGGTCCCCTGTCAGAATTCAATCAGACAATGCCACGGCAGTGGCATATATCAATCATCAGGGTGGCACCAGGAGTCGTGCAGCCCAGAGGGAAGTAAATTGCATCCTGAAATGGGCAGAAAGATATGTTCCAGCCATATCCGCGGTATTCATTCCAGGAGTGGAGAATTGGAAGGCGGACTTTCTAAGTCGCCAACAATTATGCCCAGGGGAATGGTCCCTTCACCCCGAGGTTTTTCGGACAATATGTCAGCGGTGGGGAACACCGGATGTAGATCTGCTAGCATCCAGATTCAACGCAAAGGTGGACAGGTTTGTCTCTTGGACAAGGGATCCCCTAGCTTGCGGCTCGGATGCCCTAGTGTTCCCTTGGGATCAGTTCAAGCTGATATATGCATTCCCACCGCCACAATTGTTACCTCGATTACTCCGCAGAATCAGGGTAGAAAAGAAACCAGTGATTCTGGTGGCTCCAGCGTGGCCCCGAAGAGCGTGGTACGCGGAGATTGTAAAAATGTCTGTGGGGAGTCCTTGGACCCTCCCACATCGTCCGGACCTGCTTTCGCAAGGACCGATATACCACCCTTCCTTACCAGCCCTAGGTTTGACGGCCTAGCTATTGAAGCCCACATTCTAAAAAAGAGAGGTCTCTCTAATCCTGTGGTATCTACCATGATCAATGCCAGGAAGCCGGTATCCAGGCAGATCTACTATAGAATCTGGAAGGCGTACATCGCCTGGTGTGAGGCCAAGAAATGGCATCCACGTAAGTACGTAATAGGTAGGATTCTGGACTTCCTACAATGGGCTGTAGATAGGAAACTTGCCTTGAGTACTATCAAGGGTCAGATTTCGGCCTTGTCAATATTTTTTCAGAGGCCCTTGGCTTCGCATTCACTAGTCAAAGCCTTTATACAAGGAGTGATGCGTATTAGCCCTCCGGTTAATATTCCCATATGTCCATGGGACTTAAACCTGGTTCTGTCGGTTCTACAGAAACAACCATTTGAACCATTACAGCACATTTCCTTGGTGCTTCTCACCAGGAAATTGATTTTTCTAGTAGCCATTTGTTCGGCTAAAAGAGTGTCGGAATTAGCCGCTATGTCCTGTAAAGAGCCATATCTGGTTATCCATAAGGACAGAGTAGTGTTACGTCCTCATCCAGCCTTTCTTCCTAAGGTGGTATCGAGGTTTCATTTGAACCAGGATGTGGTTCTTCCTTTTTTCCCCAAACCTAGTTCAGTAGAGGAAAAATTATTACATTCTTTGGATGTAGTAAGAGCAGTTAAAGCTCATCTAAAAGCCACTGCTCAGATTCGTAGAACGGATACTTTGTTTATTCTGCCGGAAGGCCCCAGAAAGGGTCAGGCAGCGTCAAAATCTACTTTAGCCAAGTGGATTCGACAGGTCATAATACAAGCCTATGGCTTGAGAAGGAGACCGCCTCCGTTCAAAGTTAGGGCGCACTCCACGAGAGCAGTTGGAACTTCATGGGCAGTGCATCACCAGGCCTCCCTGGCTCAAATCTGTAAGGCCGCAACATGGTCTTCAGTACACACGTTTACTAGGTTCTACCAGGTGGACGTTAGAAGTCAGGAGGATGTCGCCTTTGGGTGCAGTGTGTTGCAGGCCGCAAAAGATCCTCATGTCTGATAGCGCTCAGCTTATGTATGGTGTATCCCCCCCCTCATTGGGCATTGCTTTGGGACGTCCCACATAGTAATGACTATGCTGCTCTGTGTCCCGTGATGTACGAGAAAGAAAATAGGATTTTTATAACAGCTTACCTGTAAAATCCTTTTCTTGGAGTACATCACGGGACACAGAGCTCCCACCCCTCTTTTGGGGACACTTATTGCTTTGCTACAAAACTGAGGTACTCCCGGATGGGAGGGGCTTATATAGGGGAGGGTACTTCCGGTTTTGGAAGTTGCCAGTGCCAGCACCTGAAGGTATCTATATAACCCACATAGTAATGACTATGCCGCTCTGTGTCCCGTGATGTACTCCAAGAAAAGGATTTTACAGGTAAGCTGTTATAAAAATCCTATTTTTCTCCTGTGTATTCCTTCTGCTATGATCACTAACATCCAGTCAAAATCCAGAAAAGTAACCACATGACTTCAGAAAAGGAGTGGGGGTGGGAATTAAAAAATAATGCCTGTCTAAAGCTAGTGCACGAGATATGTAAATAACCTGTCACTCAAAACAAGGGGGCGGAACGGACAAAGGTTTTTCTCTGTTTGTCCGTTTTATCTCACTGAACAAAAGAAGATTGCTCAGAGCTGGATTAACTCTTTGTGGCAAGACCTGGCACAAATGATAGGAAATCTTATACTCTACATTGTGACAGCAAAAAAAAATTTAAAAATTCGGGTTTACATTAGATGTGCATTACATGTGCACTGCCGAAAAAAATCATTTTTTTCTTTTTTCGGAAATTCGGGAAATTCGTTTTTTTCTTTTTTCGGAAATTGGGAAATTCGAAAAATTTGTTGTTTTCGTTTTTTTGCTTAATTCGGAATTCGGAAATTCCGAATTTTCGAATTCCGAATTTTCGAATTTCCAAAGAAATTAATAAAACGAAAACGAAAAAAAAAATGTTTTTTTCGAATTTCCGAAAAAAATAAAAAAACGAATTTCCGATTTTCGGAAATTCTAAAAATTCAGAATTCGGAAATTCAACTTTATAAATTTCCCATTTTCGAATTTTAGATTTTTGAATTTTGCAATTTCGATTTTTCGAATCTCGAATTTTCGAAATTTCGAATTTTTGAAAATTCGAAAATTCAAAATTCAGAAATTCCGAATTTCGGAAATGTGGAATTCGGAATTTCGAAAATCCGAATTTCCGAAATTCGTAAATTCGAAATTTTTGAAATCCGAAAATTCGTAAATTGAAAAATCCGGAAACTCGTAAATTGAAAAATTTTGAAATTTCGGAATTAACGAATTTCTCTAAATTTGTGAAAAACAAATTAGAAACTAAACGAATTGCACATGTCTAGTTTACATCCACTTTAAGACTAATTTATGTGGGCTCTTGGCTGCCCCCAGGTGGTTGGTGTAATAGTTGCTCAGGTGAGCAGCACCATGGCCACTGCTATCCTAAATAGAGGCTAAAGTGGTACCATCCTGGGAGGATGGGGGTTTAGTTCCACTTTAAGTTTACTTCAGTGTTAGAAGTGCTGCAACCCATTTGGTAAGTGATCTCCCAGCAATGTATAAAGTACGGTTCTAGATTAACCAAACCTATGTCTTCCAGGACCAGGCCAGTTCCAGAAGCGGACGGAGCATGATGATTTAGTGGACGATGTGGTGACAAGGAAAGGACTGAGATGTGGTTTTACTAAAACCAGAGAAAAGTAAATAAAACCTGAGTTGTCCCTGAGTACAGCACACCCATCCGGAACTCACAATCTCTATGGACTTATTCAGGGAAGAGCTTTGTGCCAGGTGCCGTCACCTGTAGCAGCCAATCAGGATCAATCCTGATCATGGCAGACCTGATTGGTTACAATTTGGGCATCTTCACTGACAAAGCCTGAACGTTTTGTTTGAATTGTTGGATTATTAAAATGTATTTTATGTTTCTTTATATTTGAATGGAGTAGGGGAAAGGTCCCGTTTGTTTTTTATTTCTGTCTCCTTGCTGGATGTTTCTCCCTTTTCTACTTGTTCTGGAGTCCATTGCCACCAGGACAGAAAGTCAGGGAGAATTTGGAGTTGTCACCAGAACAGGAAGTGAGTAAAAATCCTCCAATGGGGACGTCTGTTCCTGGGACACCTCTCTACATGTGACCATACACTATACAATGTTGACTGAGCAACCTCCTGTAGATCGACCATCAACTATTTTGTATGAGGGCCTGCTTGATACAAATATACATTGGGTTATATAGAGTTGTCCCTATATTAGATAGCTTTGGTAAAGCTAAATGAGGATGTATAATGTATGGAGAATTTAAGGGCTCTGTAACTATCAGATTTAGGGTGACATTAAAATTATGTACAGTAAAACCTTGGATTGCGAGTAACGCAGTTTACGAGCGTTTCGCAATACGAGTTTTTTTTTTTTTTTTAAATCCTGACTTGATTTGCGAGCGTTGTCTCGCAAGACGAGCAGGATTTAAGCCTCTGGGGTGTGCAGTACCGCATGTGGCCAGAGGTGCGAGGGCACCGGTGACGCCCGGAGACACTTGGTTCCCGAGTGTCTCTGGCGCCCCCCCCACCTCTGACCACATGCAGTACTGCATACACTAGCAGTGACACTGGAACAAATTATCTGAGTTTCCATTGATTCCTATGGGGAAACTCGCTTTGATATACGAGTGCTTTGGTTTACAAGCATTCTTCTGGAACAAAATATGCTCGTAATCCAAGGTACTACTGTATTTTTTATTTTTTTTGGGTTAAAAATAACAAACATGTTATTATTACCTCCTCTGTTGCAGTTTTGCACAGAGCCGCCTGGATCCTCTTCTTCTCGGGTCCCTCGTCGGTGCTCCTGGCTCCTGCCGAGTGCCCCCTACAGCAAGCAGCTTGCTATGGGGGCACCTGAGCCGAGCCTCTGCTCTGTGTGTCCTTTCCGAGCCAAGCCGCCCCCTGTTTCTCCTCATTGGCTCACGGACCTTGATTGACAGCAGCGGGAGCCAATGTCGCCCAACTGCTGTCTCAGCCAATGAGGGAGAGAGAGTCTCGGACAGTCAAGACTCTTGTGCAACATCGCAGGATCTAGATCAGGGGTCTCAAACAGGCGGCCCCTCCAACTGTTGTGAAACTACAAGTCCCATCGTGCCTCTGCCTGAGGGAGTCATGCTTGTAACTGTCAAGCCTTGCAATGCCTCATGGGACTTGTAGTTTTGCAACAGCTGGAGGGCCGCAAGTTTGAGACCCCTGATCTAGAGGGGGCTCCGGTAAGTATTGGGGGGCTGCTGCACACAGAATTTTTTTTTTTATCTTAATGGATAGTATCCATTAAGATAAAGAAAAAAAACTTCCGACTTTAGAGCCGCTTTAAGGCGCATCACACCAGCTTGTTGAAGAGGACCCCCACCTTCTTATCCCTCCCTAAATCCCCCTTTCCCGGCCACTTAAAAAAAAATTACATACTTGAAATCCGGCGGTCTCCTGGCCAGCCAAGTGACCACACATGCTGCCCTGCGTCAGGTTGAGTGATACCAAGAGGTCTATACTGTATATAGAAAAAAATACACATGACGAATGTCCCAAGCCTTCTCCCAGCTGTCACGAACTCTGACCGTATTTCGTTTAATATGTTGATTTCCTATGATTACCCACTCCATCTAGTGGCCGTAATGTGGTATTTTTTCCTGAAATCGCTGACAACGTAGGAGCTCAATTGAGACACAGTTGTCACCCCGTACCAGGAAGTGTCTGAACAAAGCAGGAATACTCTGGTTTATCTTCAGACCGAATAAAGCTTTTGTCTTTTTATTAAAGATTTACGTGGAGAGAAACACAACTAGGAGTTTACTACAATGTTTTTAAGGTCTGGTGACAACCTTTGGGCTAAAAAATAAATAAATAATAATAATAAAAAAAAGATTTAGACCCCTTTCACACTGGGGCAGTTTTCAGGCGTTTTAGCGCTAGAAAAGCGCCTCCCATTCATTGCAATGAGTGCTTTCACATTGGGGCGGTGCGCTTGTAGGACGTCATTGCAATTAGAAAAAGTCCTGCAAGCAGCATCTTCGGGGCGGCTTGGGAGGGCTATGAATAGCGCTCCCAAAACGCCACTGCCCGTCGAAAATTAATGCGCAGCGCTTCCAAAATACGCCCCGCTAGCGCCCAAAAAGCGCTGCTAAAGCACCGCAAAAACGGCCGGCGCTTTATTGCTGTTTTAGCAGCACTTCAGTGTGAAAAGGGTCTAAAAAAAACCGAAAACGTTGAAAATAAGTTGCAGTTGATATGAGATTTTAGGCCCCTTTTCACACTGTGGTGTTTTCCAGGCGTTTTAGTGCTAGAAATAGCCTCTAAATAACGCCTGAAAACCGCCTCCCATTCATTTCAGTGTGACTTTTCACACCCGGCGCGGTGCTCTTGCGGGACGTTCCGAAAAGTCCTGCAGGCAGCATCTTTGGGGGGGTTTGATAGCGTTGTATACAGCGCTCCCAAAACGCCTCTGCCCATTGAAATGAATGGGCAGCGCCTTACAGCGGGATTCCACCCGCCATTTTTATTTTTAAAAATCAGCAGCTACAAAGACTGTAGCTGCTGACTTTTAATAAGGACACTTACCTGTCCTACTCGCCTGCGATGTCAGCCCCCCCCCCCCCCCCCCGAGGCCGATCCCTCGGCGCTGGCAGCTCCCAGGCGTCGCCATCCTCAGTAAGGGAAACAGGCAGTGAAGCCTTGCGGCTTCACTGCCCGTTTCCTACTGCGCATGCATTTTATGAATGGGCCGGCTGCTCTCTGGGATACACACAGTTCACAGAAGGCAGAGCGCCCCATTCACCAGAAGACATTGCGAGTAGGACGGAGGAAGGAGACCTGCCGCGGACGATGAAGAGGAAGATTAGGGACTTCTGCATAGCAACCGCTATTTCTGGTAAGTAAAACATTTTTATTTTTCAATTTATTTGTTTCAATAATTTTTTCAATTTTCGGGAATTTTTTTTTTTTAGGGTGGAACTCCACTTTAAATGCGCTTCGGAAGCATTGCAACACAGGCTCTTTTAACCCCTTCTTTTGGGGTTAAAAGCGTCCCGCTAGTAGCCGAAACGCACCGCTTAAAGAGCGCTAAAGTGCAGCTAAAATGAGCGGTGCGGCCGCGGCTCCGGTGTGAAAGGGGTCTTAGTGGCTGGATTTAGATCATTTTTGATCACGTGCCTTTTTTCCAGCATTCCTCTAGATGGCGCTGTGCTCCTTACAAATTCTCAGGTTTTTAGATACAAGTAACAATTCTGTGTTTTTATGCAGTTGGTTTATTTTTTTACTATTATTTTTTAATTTTTTTCCTTTTTTAATACCATTGATGTTTTGTTAATGCTTTTGTCTGAATTTTACACAGGAACTGTAAATACTGATTTGGATACATGTTTCTTTGTACAGTCTATATGTAAATAAATCAAGAGAATTACCATGTGTTATTCAGTCTTTTTAACCACTTCAGCCCCGGACCAAAAGGACCAGGCCTCTTTTTGTGATTCGGCACTGCGTCGCTTTAACTGACAATTGCGCGGTCGTGCGACGTGGCTCCCAAACAAAATTGACGTCCTTTTTTCCCCACAAATAGAGATTTCTTTTGGTGGTATTTGATCACCTCTGTGTTTTTTATTTTTTGCGCTATAAACAAAAATAGAGCGACAATTTTGAAAAAAATTCAATATTTTTTACTTTTTGCTATAATAAATATCCCCCAAAAACATATAAAAAAAAATTTTTTCCCTCAGTTTAGGCCGATACGTATTCTTCTACATATTTTTGGTAAAAATCGCAATCGGCGTTTGGTTTGCGCAAAAGTTGTAGCGTTTACAAAATAGGGGATAGTTTTTTTTATCATTTTTTTTTTTTTTTTTTTACTAGTAGGCGGCGATCAGTGATTTTTTTCGTGACTGCGACATTATGGCGGACACATCGGACACTTTTGACACATTTTTGGGACCATTGTCATTTTCACAGCAATCCAAAAGCACTGGTTCACAGCTATAAAAATGCACTGGTTACTGTGAAAATGACACTGGCAGTGAAGGGGTTAACCACTAGGTGGCGCTGTAGGGGTTAAGTGTACCCTAAGAAGTGATTCTTACTGTAGGGGGGCGTGGCTACACGTTACACGTCACCGATCGTCTGTTCCAATAACAGACGAACACTCACATACCACGGAGAAGAACGGGGAAAGGTTTGTTTACACTCACCTCTCCCTGTTCTTCAGCTCTGTGACCCGATCACGGGACACCGGCGGCGATCGGGTCCGTGGGTCCCGCGGGCAGGGTCACGGAGCTCAGGACCGGGTCGCCAGCGCGCCTGCCGGCGGCGTGTGCGACCCACGGCTGGGCTCTTAAAGGGCAATGTACCTGTACGTTGATGTGCCCAGCCGTGCCATTCTGCCGACGTATATCGGCGTGAGGCGGTCCTTAAGTGGTTAAAGTGGAGGTCCACCCTAAAAAAAATAATTTTTTTTTTTTTACTTACCACAAATTGCGGTTGCTATGCGGATCTTCCTAATCTGCCTCTTCCTATACCGCTGCTGGTCGTCATCCTGGCGTTGTGTTCTGGGGAATGGGGCGCGCTGCCTTCTGGAAACTGTGTATATCCAGAGAGCAGCCGCCCATTCATACAGCGCCGCGAGACTCGCGCATGCGCAGTAGGAAACGGGCAGTGAAGCCGCAAGGCTCCACTGCCTGTTTTCCCTTAGTGAGGATGGCGGCGCCGGGACCCGGCACGATCGAGGGATCGCCCTCGGGGGGCCGAAATGGCGGCTGCCTAGGACAGGTAAGTGTCCTTATTAAAAGTCAGCAGCTACAGTGTTTGTAGCTGCTGACTTTAAAAAAAAAACGGGTGGAACCCTGCTTTAAATAGCCAATAATTCCCAATTTTTTGGAGCCATATTTGGAGTTTGGTGGAGAGACAACCTGATCTTTATATCTAAAAAAAATATGCTACAGGTAAAAACTTCCTGCCAACACCAAAGAAAAAGGGTCTCTCCGCACACAATTCAATTCTAAAATCACAGAGGAAATCTATGAATTAAATAATATCTACAAAGACTATGATAGATATGTACTCAATGTAATGCAAAAAATATATTAACCACTTGACCTCTAGAAGATTTACCCCCCCCCCCCCATTTCATGACCAGGCCAATTGAGATATGGCACTGTGTTACAATTGCGCTGTTGTGCAACGCTGAACCCAAATTCAATTTATGTAATTTTTTTCCCCACAAATAGTGGGACAGCGATATTGCGGCTGACATTCTGACACATTGTGGGAACCAGTGACACTAATACAGTGATCAGTGCTAAAAAAAAATATGCACTGTCACTGTACTAATGACCCCTGGCTGGGAAATATCCTGACATGGGACATCTGGCTGAGTTGCACATCGGGGGTAATCAAAGGGTTAACCAGTCGTTTGGTGTACTATGTGAGGTGCTTTTACTAAGGGAAGTGGTGGATTTTATTCTCTGCTTTGTGGGGAAAGAAAATCCATTAATTCCACGCTGACCAGGACAGAGCTCTGCATTGTTTACATAGGTAGCGCTCCTTCCTGTGTGTCTTACGAACGATCGGCGGGTGTCGGCGGTCATCCATTGGCCGGCACCCGCCGATTGGCATCTGCTCTGTTTAATCACAGCATGGCCGGGTCACAGCGGCACAGGTGCGCCCCCCTACCCAAAAGTGCCAGATCACGTACCTAGTATGTGATCTGGCCAGGTGCGGATCCAGAGTCTTTTCTCGGGAGGGGCACTGCCAAAAAATATGTTTTTTTTGTGGGAAATTTATTGGGGAAATGGCTGGTGTCGGCGCTTCAATCATCCCGGCACCATGGTTGTTATGGTGTCAGGATGACTGAAGCGCATTATTTCTATTATTACATTGTAATATAAAATTAAATAGTTCAATGCAGAATCAGTGGGAGTCCCCAGTGTGTCACTTGCCACCGTTGCCTGCAATTAGTGGGAGCCCTGAGCGTGTCACTTGCCACACGTTGTGGATTGTCACTTGCCACTCACCTGCCACACCTTGCTGATTGTCACTTGCCTGCCACCAGATGCAGATTGTCATTTGCCACATCACCTGACACAATTTGCGGATTGTCACTAACTTGCCTGCTAAGGTGTAGTTTTGGTTGTCTCTTGCTGTGTCCCAGACTCCCAGAGTCAGGCAGCAGAGAGATAATGTAATCTCTCTGCTGCCTGCACAGTGAGGGCGGAAGTCACTGCAGGAATGCAGGGCAGGCACGGGCGGTGAGAGATAAGCCTGCTCTCTCACTCTCACCTGCGCTGCCAACACACTGAGCAGCACGGTCTGCCCACGTACCGCGCCGCCCGCCCACAAACCGCGCCGCAAGCGGAGCTGCCTGCTTTCTTACCCGTCTGTGGAGCCGCACGCTATCGCACCTGCCCGCAGAGCGGCCTGACGTGACTCACTGACGGCACTTGTTGCTAGACGCCAAGCGGCCCAGGCGTTAGCAACGAGTGCAGGGAAGAGGCTCCACCCACCTCCTCCTCCGCTCCTGGTATCGTGTCAGTGCGCCGCGTAACTACATTAGACGAGTCTCTCTCTCGGCGCCGCTGATCAGCTGATGTGAGAAACTGAGAGAGACTCAAAGAGGCAGCGGCAGCCGCAGAACAAGTACTGTATATACTCGAGTATAAGCCGACCCGAATATAAGCCGAGGCACCTAATTTTACCCCAAAAAACTGGGAAAACGTATTGACTCGAGTATAAGCCTAGGGTGTCCATCTGCATGCCTCACTGTGCCCACGCCTCACTGTGCCCATGCCTCACTGTGCCCATGACTAGACTGATGTTTAACATAGAAGTCTATGGAAGGAGTGCCCGGATTTGAAAAATCGGTTCTCCCCCGGCCGTAGGTCTCCCAGACACCAAACTTTGCACACTTGTAGAGGAGACATGGGGCTACAGGTGTGCCAAGTTTGAGGTCCAGAAGACCTATGGCCAGCCGGTACCCGGGAGATCAGGCGCAAAAAAAAAACAACAGAGCAAGCAAGTGAGTGTGACAGATGGTCTCGGGGGGGGGGGGCAATTGCCCTGTTGCCCCCCCCCTGGATCTGGCGCAGCAGAGCCGCCTTGCCACCGTGTATCTTAGGCCCCTCTCACACTTGTACGACCTGAAAGTCGCACCACTTGAAAGCAATGCCTGTGTAATTTTGAGGTCTATGGACCTGAAGTTGCATCAAAGTTAGACCAAAGTAGTGCAGGAACTACCTTGAAGTCGCACGGATATGAACGGCACTCATTGGAAATCATGGGGTAGGACTTGTCGTGCGACTTTGCAGTCCCAAGTCGCAGGACAAGTCGCACAGGTGTGAAAGGGGCCTAAGTGATACGGCCCGCAAGCAGTTAACAATAACATATACACCCCCCGGGGGTTGATTCACTACAACTGGAGCAGTATTAAGGCCTCTTTCACAGTTGTGCGACTTGGGAATGCAGAGTCGCATGACAAGTCGTACCCCATGATTTCTAGCGAGTACCATTCATATAATTTTTATTATTATACAGGGTTTATATAGCGCCAACAGTTTACGCAGCACTTTATAATATAAAAGGGAGACAATACAGTTATAATACAATAAAATACAAGAGGATTAAGAGGGCCCTGCTCAGAAGAGCTTACAATCTAATAATCTGTGCGACTTCATGGTAGTCCTTGCACTACTTTGGTCCGACTTTGAGGCGGCTTGAGGTTCATAAGACCTCAAGATTACACAGGCATTTCTACAAGTTGCGTCGAAGTTGCGCGACTTTCAGCTCGTACAAGTGTGAAAGGGGCCTAAAGTCGCATCAAAATCGTGGTAAAATCGCGCAAATTTTATGTCGTACAAATGTGAAAGGGGCCTAGACCAAAAATGTAATCTATTGAAGCTTAGGCCCCTTTCACACTTGTACGACATGAAAGGCGTACAATTTTACCGCGATTTTGATGCGACTTTAGGCCCCTTTCACACTGTCTTTACTTGAAAGTCACATGATTTTGTGTAATCTTGAGGTCTATGGACCTCAACTCATATCAAAGTCAGACCCAAGTAGTACAGGGACTACTTTGAAGTTGGTGGGACTTGAAGTCGCACAGATATAGATATGAATGGTTGTCATTGGGAATCATAGGGTACAACTTGTCATGCAACTCTGATATCCAAAGTCGCAGGAAGAGTCGCACAAGTGTGAAAGGGGCCTTAAGCAATGCCTGTGTAATCTTGAGGTCTATGGACCTCAAATCGCAGCAAAGACTCAGTGGCATCCATAAGGGCGCAGGAGCGCCGCCCCCCTCTCCTGCACCGCTTTATCATCAATAAATAGATTCATGCATTGCATGAATCTATCTATTGTCGCCGCTGTCACCCCCCTATTCAGGTGTCCGGCCCCTTGTCGGGCGCCGGGCATCTGAATTACAGCGGCGGGGGTGTTTTTGGAAGTGCCTGATTAGAGCCCTGGGCTTTAATAGCCTTCCAAATTGGTAAGGAGCGGGCGCACTGCTGTGTGTTCGCTGCTTACGTAGTACTGTGTTAGGGAAACTATTTATTCGTTTGGCTGAGAGGCGGGTCAGTGTTAGGCAATCAGGTGCACCAGGTCTGGTTACCTGACCAATCAGGCATCCAATCATAGCAGAAGACGGGAGAAGACATGGAGGACTCAGAGGGAGCGTGGAGGACAGCGCCGTTATGACCCGAGACAGGTAAGTGCCGGGCAGGGGGGGGGCACACTGGCGGCATCTGATGGGGCACACTGGCGGCATCTGATGGGGCACACTGGCGGCATCTGATGAGCACAGTAGCGGCAATTGGGCACACTGGCAGCATCTGATGGGGCACTGTATAGCGGCAATTGATGGGCACACTGGCTGAAATTGATCGGACAGTGGCTACGTTTGATGGCACAGTGGCTGGCTACATTTGATGGCACAGTGGCTGGCTGCGTTTGATGGCACAGTGGCTGGCTGCGTTTGATGGGCACAGTGGCTGCGTTTGATGGGCACAGTGGCTGCGTTTGATGGCACAGTGGCTGTGTTTGATGGGCACAGTGGCTGCGTTTGATGGGCACAGTGGTTGCGTTTGATGGGCACAATGGCTGCAATTGATGTTTTTTTTTTTTTCAGTTTGTTTGCGCCCCCCCAAAAAATTTTGAGCACCAGCCGACACTGGTCGGACCAAAGTAGTACAGGGACTACTTTGACGTCATTGCAACTTGAAGTCACACAGATATGAATGGTACTCATTTCTAAGGCTCTGTTTCCACTACTGCGAGTTGTTGTGCGACTTGACACATCTGCAGTCGCATGACAAGTAAAAATCCAAGTATTTCAATGGTCCCCGTTCTAATTGGTGCAATTTAAGTTGCAGCGACTCCAAAAAAGTTTTTTTTGCACTACTTGGTTCCGACTTCGGTGTGACTTGTTCTCGCATGGTTCTCACCGGTCGCATGACGTCGCATCAAAAATCGCATTGCAAAGTCGCACTGTAAATCGCGCGACTTTGGGGTCGCAATAGTGGAAGCCTAGCCTAAATCATGGGGTGCGACTTTGCAAGTCCCAAGTTGCAGGACAAGTCGCACAAGTGTGAAAGGGGACTTACCAATCATTAGATGTGGTGGCTGCATTCGTTTTCTTTTCTTTGTAAGTTCAGGTCAACCTGGGCCCGCCCCCAGCTTGTGATTGCACAGTGAAAAGAGAAGCAGCACAGTGATGAG
The DNA here is from genome assembly GCA_029206835.1 of Rana muscosa. Classification (NCBI taxonomy): domain Eukaryota; kingdom Metazoa; phylum Chordata; class Amphibia; order Anura; family Ranidae; genus Rana; species Rana muscosa. Next base: position 41,556,753 of record CM055117.1, on the reverse strand, counting down.
CTCCTCTCTCTTCCACTTTCTCTCCTCCTGCCAGCACATGAACTGATTGGCTCCTTGTGCTGCTTATCTCTTTCCTGTTCTGAGCTCTGCTGTACAACAACTATAAGAGGCTGATACCAAGCACTTAACGTTGCTTGCATTTAAGAAAAAAAAAAATGTAATGATGTATTAATGATTCCAGAGCTGCAGTCATTTCTGCCTGGGATAATAAATGAAGGATTTCGGATCAGAGAGAGATGGCGGCGCTCTGATCTCTCGCAGTACAGAGAGCCGACACTTCCTCCCCGCTGGCCATTACTGAGTGAGATTTAGAGAAGGTCCATGTACAAAAACAGGATGTAACCGCGTCCGCAACACAAGAAAAGCGACCCTCGCTGCAAACCGCTTCTATTCTTTCCTGACACAAACAGTTGGGTGGGGGCGCCAACAAACAGGAAAAAAAACAGCAAAAGTCGTATCAAAGGCATAAACAATCCGACTTTGACTGATGCGGAATTCCCATCCCGAGAAAACATTTTACAGCTTCTATCAGCCGGTTGTAGTTAGCGGCTTAACTTTGAAGTTGTTGAGCTCCAGGCAATCCGCTGAATACACAGATGAGATGAGATGGAAGGTGTTTTCCCTGCTCAAAACAATTTGTAGGTCCATCCATCCAGTTCTGAGATTTGCACGGCTCTGCCATACAGCGGAGTCAGATTCCTCCACTGCAGTAATGCCATACAGCCTGGTCACCCCCCCCCCCCCCCCCCCCCGCTAGGGTGACCACGTGTCCCGGTTTGCCCGGGACAGTCACGCATTTTGCAGGTCTGTCCCGGGCACCTTAATGCCAGGACAATACAGTGTCCCAGAATGAAACTGACACAGCCACCCCCCGGGCCAATCTGATGCCCCCAAAAAAAGCCGCCCCCCAAAAAAAGCCGCCACATCACCGCTTTACTCACTGACAGTACTTGTCCTGGCCAGGAATGCCTGGAGGAGCACAATCCCCACCCCCTGCTTGTGATTGGAGAAATCATAAATCCCGCCTCTTGTGTCCAATCACTGTGCTGTGATTCGTTACAGCACAAGCTGATTTTTGGGAAGGAGGGGGGGGGGGTGCCTGAATGGTAGTTTGGAAATGTGGTCACCCTACCCCCCGCCCACAGCCTGTGAATGGACAATAATGGAGTAGCAGAAGACCGAAGAGGTTACTACTTATTTGTGTCAGCTTATTCCTTCTTATTACATCTATGCAGGATAGGTGATTGGCTCACAACTGCAGATGTGTGTTATCGTGCGCTGGTGTGCGTTGTTTACTTTTTTATTTTAACCCATTTCTCACCCAGCTGCAGTGCCTCTTTACCTGGGTTTTTACTCCCAGGGGGTGGGATGGACTACCCGATCACAGGACCAATGTAATTACCTACCATAGTGGTCACATGATAAGGAGACCATCCCGCCAGCACTCGATCATTTTTTTTTTTTGGGAGTTTAAAGAGGAGTACAAAAAAATATGCCCACGTAAGGGCCAGAACCTAAGCAGACTGGCAACCGCCGGGCATCATGCTGCCACAAAAGAGAAGAGAATTTCATTAACCACTTCAGCCCCGGACCATTTTGTTGCTAAAGGACCAGGCCCCTTTTTGCGATTTGGCGCTGCGTCGCTTTACCTGACAATTGCGCGGTCGTGCGACGTGGCTCCCAAACGAAATTGATGTCCTTTTTTTCCCCACAAATAGAGCTTTCTTTTGGTGGTATTTGATCACCTCTGCGGTTTTTATTTTTTGCGCTATAAACAAAAATAGAGCGACAATTTTGAAAAAAATTACATATTTTTTACTTTTTGCTATAATAAATATCCCCCAAAAAACATTTTTTTCCCTCAGTTTAGGCCTATACGTATTCTTCTACATATTTTTGGTAAAAAAAAATCGCAATAAGCATTTATTGATAGGTTTGCCCAAAAGTTATAGCGTCTACAAAATAGAGGATAGTTTTATGGCATTTTTATTAATAATTTATTTTTATTTTTTTACTAGAAATGGCGGCGATCAGCGATTTTTTTATTTTTATTTGTATTTTTTTTATCGTGACTGCGACATTATGGCGGACACATCGGACACTTTTGAAACATTTTTGGGACCATTGTCATTTTTACAGTGATCAGTGCTATAAAAATGCACTGATTACTGTGAAAATGACACTGGCGGTGAAGGGGTTAACCTGTAGGGGGCGCTGAAGGGGGTTAAGTGTGACCTAATGAGTGATTCTTACTGTGTGGGGGCGTGGCTTGGCATGTGATAGGGAATGACGATCAGTGACACTCTCACTAGGAAGAACGGGGAGAGGTTTGTTTACACTTACCTCTCCCCGTTCTTCAGCTCTGTGACCCGATCGCGGGACACCAGCGGCGATCGGGTCCGCGGGTCTCACAAAAGCGGTCACGGAGCTCCGGACTGGGTCGCGAGCGCGATCCGCCGGCGGCAGAGTGGCACGGCTGGGCACAAGCAAGTACAGGTACGTTGCCCTTTAAGAGCCCCGCCGTGCCGCTCTGCTGACGTATATGTACAGGCAGCGGTCCTTAAGTGGTTAAAGGGGTTGTAAAGGTTTGTTTTTTATTTTCTAAATAGGTTCCTTTAAGCTAGTGCATTGTTGGTTCACTTACCTTTTCCTTTGAATTCCCTTCTAAATGTTTTTTTTCTTTGTCTGAATTTCTCACTTCCTGTTCCTCCTCAGTAAGCTTGCCCCCATCATCCGAGCCATTCTGGCTGGGGGTTAGTCAGTGTGCTCGCCCCCTCCCTTGGGACTACATCCCTGCGGGGAGATGCAAGTCAGTCTGCTCGCCCCCACCCTTGGGACTACATCCCTGCGGGGAGACGCTACAGCGTCTCCCCGCAGGGATGTAGTCCCAAGGGAGGTGGTGAGCAGGCGGACTAACCCCCAGCCAGAATGGCTCGGATGATGGGGGGCAAGCTTACTGAGGAGGAACAGAAAGTGAGAAATTCAGGCAAAGAAAAAAAAACCTTTAGAAGGGAAATCGAAGGAAAAGGTAAGTGAACCAACAATGCACTAGCTTAAAGGAACCTATTTAGAAAATAAAAAACAAACCTTTACAACCCCTTTAATATTAAACAAACTACAATGGAAAGGAGTTTTTTGGGGGAGGCTGGGGTGGACTTCAATGGTACTATAAAGACTTGAGATAACAATCTTCTTCTTATAAAAAGTTTTTAAAATTTTATTACAGACTAAGACAAGAACAATAGCTCTATACGGTTAATATATTTATTTGTGACCGTAAGGGATCTCCAAACTACGGCCCTCCAGATGTTGCAGAACTACACGTCCCATGATGCATAGCAAGACACTGACATTCACAGACATTGCTAGGCATGATGGGAATTGTAGTTCCTGAACATCTGGAGGGCCGTAATTTGGAGACCCTTGATTGTTCTTGTCTTAGTCTGTTTTAAAGCTATGCATTTCAATTTAATTTTGTTTTGTTTTTTTTTAGTTTTATAATGAGATGGTTATCTCAAGTCTTTATGGTACCATTAAAGTCCACCCCAGCCTCCCCCAAAAAAATCCTTTCTATTTGTTGGGACGAAGGTACCATTTATTACTGCATTATGTATGCTGGCACTCCTTTTGTAAACAAACTACAATACCCATGTGTGTGTGTGTCTCACGCTCATCCTTTAACCACTTCAGCCCCGGAAGAATTTACCCCCTTCCTGACCAGAGCACTTTTTGCGATTCGGCACTGCGTCGCTTTAACTGACAATTGCGCGGTCGTGCGACGTCGTACCCAAACAAAATTGATGTCCTTTTTTTTCCACAAATAGAGCTTTCTTTTGGTGGTATTTGATCACCTCTGCGGTTTTTATTTTTTGCGCTATAAACAAAAAAAAGAGCGACAATTTTGAAAAAAAAGCAATATTTTTTTACTTTTTGCTATAATAAATATCCCCAAAAAAGATATATAAAAAAAAAATTACTTTCTCAGTTTAGGCCGATACGTATTCTTCTACATATTTTTGGTAAAAAAAATCGCAATAAGCGTTTATTGATTGTTTTGCGCAAAAGTTATAGCGTCTACAAAATAGGGGATAGTTTTATGGCATTTTTATTATTATTATTTTTTTATTAGTAATGGCGGCGATCAGTGATTTTTATCATGACTACAACATTATGGTGGACACTTTTGACACTATTTTGGGACCGTTGTCATTTATACAGCGATCAGTGCTATAAAAATGCACTGATTACTGTGTAAATGACACTGGCAGGGAAGGGGTTAACCACTAGGGGGCGAGGAAGGAGTTAAGTGTGTCCTAGGGAGTGATTCTAACTGTGGGGGGGCTGGGCTACAAATGACATGACAGAGATCACTGCTCCCGATGACAGGGAGCAGACAATCGGTGTCCTTTTACAAGGCAGAACAGGCAAATGCCTTGTTTACATTCCGTTCTTTAGCTCCGTGACACGTTTTCAGACACCCGGCAGACATCGAGTCCTCGGCTACCGTGGGCACCGTCACGGAGCTTGCGGCGGGTGCGCTCCCGCACGGCGGCAAATTCAAAGTGACGTTACAGGTACGTTGCTTTGCGCAGCCGTGCCATTCTGCCGACGTATATCGGCGTTAGCCAGTCGGCAAGTGGTTAAGAAAGAAATAGGTGAAGGAATCATCCCCCGACCCGGGGCTAGCTGGCTAGCAAGGGTCTGAAACCCCCCCCCCCCCCCATACCAAACTGTAAGTATTGTGAACATACGAGGTTGTCACTTACAGACATCCCAACCTGCAAAAATTAATTTCAGGGAGGTGACGCTCGTGGCAAAACTGCACCGCGATTGGGGCACCACTAAGGTTTAAATGGCACATAAGCACGTGTTCCACGTTTTGCTGCGATTTTAGCAACGATTTGGAATCGCAAAGCCTCTGTTCTACATTTTTCCTTTTACTTAATTTTTTTAGGCTACTGAAAGTGAATAATATTTCTCCAGGTCTGATGCACAAATTCCCCAAATATGAATACAGCCAGGACACTGTGCCAACTCTTTCATAATACTTCTGATGTCATGTCAGCGTTAGGAGCAGCAGCTGGATAGTTCAGTCCCGGGCCCCCGACTCGGGGGAGAAATGCGCTCTGTCTCATGTCCAAATTAATAAGTCTTTTGTAACAGCTTAAAGTGGACTTTCCTTTACTAACAGATCTAATGCTGCTCTGCTGTTTTTTTGGTATTTTGCTGACGTTAGTTGTTAGTTTTGGTGCTGGCAGCTTGGCACTGCTTCTTTCTGGTGCAGTTTCTGGGTGGTTTCCATGCCAATCCCAACACAGGATAGTCCAGTATTTTTGGGCATGGACTTTGAGGAGTTAAAGCGATTGTCCAGTCTGGGCAAAATAAAGATCTGAAAAGTCAGCAGCTACAAATACTGTAGCTGCTGACTTTTAATATGAGGACACTTACCTGTCCAGGGATCCCACGCCGTCCTCACCTAGGCTAGTTCTTCACTAGCCTTCAGGTTATCGGCACTGGCATCCTAACTGTGAGCAGCCCAGCTGCACAGCCGGCTGCCCACTGCACATGCAAACTTTGTGAATGGTCCCTCAGTCTTCTGGGACCTGTGACGTTTTCTAAAAGACTGCCGGGTGGAGAACCCCTGCTTGGATCGCCTCAGTGAAGTGGGAGAGGGTACCTGTCAAAACCAGGTACTCCCCCCCCCCCCCCCAAAAAAAAAAAGAAAAAGTCAAATATGGGAGGCTTGAAGTGGAACTTCCCATCTTGGGTGGAGTTCCTCTTTAACTTGTGTAAGCAGGTGATGGACTGCAGTTTGTCCACCTGAAGGTGGTGCTGTGCCATTTCTTCAGGCTGGCAAGAAAACCATTGAGGACTAATGTGTCCCCTGTTAAGGGGTTCAGGGGGCCATCTTGTAGAAGCAGGCATCTGGGCATCTCTTGTTGGATGTTGAAATCCCATGAGATTTGGTTGGCCATCTTAACTCCGTGAACCTGAGCTGCACTAAACGTCTTCTAAGGATATACTGCTGAAGTTCCAAGACCTTGTGGTGCTTGCATGTACATGTGTTCCTGTGCAAATCTGTTCCTGCGCCTGTGTGAAGCTACCATGGATCCAAGATCTGGGCTGTACATGGGGCCTTAAAGAGGAAGTAAACCCCCAAAAAAATTTCCTCTAAAAAAAACCTGCAAGAAAAAGGCATAATGACCAATATGCATAGCATACTAGCCCATTATGTGGCACTTACCTGAGATTGAAGTCCCCGAAGCGCTCCTCGTTCCCCTCCGTCACCGCCACCATGTTGCCTCGGAGCGTCTTCCTTGTATCGCCGCTCCGGTGCTGTGACTGGCCAGAGCGGCGACGACGTCACTCCCACGCGGTTTCGGCATTATCTATTGATAAAACCGGCAAGCTCAGTGTGCCTGCGCCGTTGTCTACAGCGCACATGCGCCGTAGACATCGGTGCAGTGTTTTCTGCAAATATCTCCTTAACCGTGTAGGTATGCATAAGTAACCTTCCGGAGCGATGCCTGCGGCCGGAGGGGAAGACAAGGACGGCTTCAGGGGCTTCGATCTAAGGTAAGTAATGCATAATGAGCTAGTATGCTAGTCAGTCATACTAGCTCATTATGGCTTTGTCTTGCAGGTTTTTTTTTTCTTTTTAAATCGGGGTTTACAACCACTTTAACTTCAGTGCAATTCAAATTCGAAGTTTGAGTTCAAAGAAAATTTGAAAAATTCTCACTCACACTACTTTACTTTTTTTATTTCTCAAGTTCCGGTCTTTACAAGGAAGGATCATGCAGCAAGTAGAGTGAAGCCTCGTACACACGACCGAGTTTCTCGGCAAGAACCAGCAAGAAACTTGCTGGCAGAGCTTTCTTGCCGAGTAAATCGGCCGTGTGTACGCGGCTATCATGTTTCTCGTCAAGAAAACCGACAAGAATCTCGACGAGAAAAATAGAGAACCTGCTCTCTTTTTTCTCGTCGAGATTCTCGTCAGCCTGTTTCTCGACGAGAAAAGTGTGTGTGTGTACACTTACCTGTCCTCCGGGAAGCCCGCACATGCTCGAAATGACTTTGACGCATGCGCGGTAGCTTCCTAGGCATAGGTAGGGTGTAGCAAGATGGCGGCGACGGCATCGAATGTGACGAGCGCACGCTCGTCGTAGTCGATTACATCACCGCGTTCGCTCCATTCAAAGAACCGCGGGTTCTTTGAATGGATTGTGTGTACACTCGGCCGGGACAAGTTTCTTGTCCAAGAATCTCGTCAAGAAAAACAACGTGTTTTTTCTTGACGAGATTCTCGGCCGTGTGTACGAGGCTTGAGACTGTATTGAGGTTGGGGAAAGCAAAGGGAGAGCTCCAGAAATTAGTTTTTACTGCTGGGATCCTCAATAGATATAGTGTCTACTGAAGTAGGGCTTATTCTTGTTTAGCAGGGTTCTGCTGCCGCCGGCTGTGTGTAATCTCCTGCCTCCAACCCCTACCGCCTCTCCACTGGGTGAGCAGAGTTGTGTCGACTCCATTCATCTCCCGATGTGGACTTTAATGCCCATGGATCACTGCACCGAAAGTGATCCCGATTTCAGAAGTCCAGGGAAGAAGAGAGGGATGGATACAGACCTGAGGTTAGGGTCTCTGTCTTAATTTCAATGGACCGCAGCCATTAGAGAGGAGCAGTGAGAACCTGTTGCTCTGCCTGTTCCCGCACATCAGGGAGAGGGGATAGACGTTCACCTGAGCCTGATAAAGCTGCCTTCAGAGGCCGAGTTTGAGAGAGAGTCATTAGGGAAGATTAACTAAAACTGGAGCGTGCAAAATCTGGTGCAGCGCTGCATAGAAACCAATCAGCTTCCAGGATTTTTTGCCAAAGCCTAATTGAACAAGCTGAAGCTAGAAGCCGATTGGCTATCATGCACAGCTGCACCTGAGTGCTTCAGTTTTAGTAAATCTCCCCCATTGTGTCCTAAGTGAGGGACCGAGACCTGATCGCTGGGGACTGCTAATTGCCAAGCCATTGGGACAAGACTAGCCGCCTGCCAAGAAGCGGTGAGCTGAACTACATGCCCTAAACGGCCGCCACACTCTGTTAGCCCAGAGTCTGCTGATACTTGGTGGCTTAGCCTTTTTGATTTACAAACACTTATAAAGGGTGTGACAGCAGGAAGGTAAAGTCACCTGGTTGCATCCAGGGGGGTAGATATATTTCGCCCAGATTCAGGCTTTACGCCGACTTATACAACTAGGTGGAGAGTTGTATAAGCCCAGCTGGGGCTAGTGGGCTCATGGATGACTCATACCTCTAGGGAGAGTGTGGGGCGTCGTGCAGACAGGGAGTTGATGAGACCAGCTGAAGCTTGTCAGCTCATTTAGGCCTCTATAAGAACTCCCAGCTTCATTAGATGTTAGCTCATGCCTGGACCCAGACCTGTGTGGACTGTCTAGGGAGAGTGAACTCCTGTGCGGTGAGACAAAGCCTGTGTGGCTATTTGCTTGGACATTTAAAACCAGGGACTTAGGGACTAGGACAGCACTAGGTTGATCCCAGTTGTTAGTTAGGAAACCTGTATGTTTAGTCAGAGGTCAAGTTGACCAGGATTTATTTTGTTTGTTTCTTTTGCTTTGCTGTGTTTTGTCACTGTAAATAGAAAATAAACCGCACCTTTTTGATTCTGAAAACCACAACCTCCGTTTGCTGGGCCTGTTTTTGTGTAGGGAGCCCATCTCGGGGGTCACACACACCCGCTGCCGAGCTAACCCCCTCACAGTTGGTGGAGAACCAGTGGCAGTTTTTTTTTAAGCCAGCATGGAGGAGATACTGAAGCAGCTGGCTCTAGCAAATGCCAATCAACAGCAGACAAATGCAGGTTTGCAAAAGAGCCTTGCAGCTCATCAACAGAGCCTTGCAGCTCAACAACAGAACTTCGCAGCCCAGCAGCAAGCTCATCAACAGAGCCTTGCAGCCCAGCAGCAGACAAACGCAACTTTGCAACAGAGTCTGGAGGCTCAGCAACAAGCCCAGCAGCAATCTGAGGCCCGCTTCATAGACCTGTTGCAGAAGCAAGAGCAGAGACTACAACATCAGATGGAAGCAGTAATGCAGCAACGTCCGCAGACCAGTGAGGAAAGCCGTCCCACTAATACCGCGTCCTCTGGGGTGAGTCGTTTATTGACAAAAATGACTGGAGAGGATGATCCAGAGGTATTTTTGACCACATTTGAAAGGACCGCTGAAAGAGAAAAGTGGCCTGAGGAGCAGTGGGCTGGACTGGTGGCTCCTCTGTTAACTGGTGAATCGCAGAAAGCTTACTATGACCTAGAGCCTAACCAAGCAAAAGACTATGTGATGCTAAAAGCTGAAATATTGGCAAGGCTGGGTGTCACCCAGGCTGTCCGGGCTCAGCGTGTGCATAACTGGACTTTCCAGCTTGGAAAACCCCCCAGGTCTCAAATGTATGATCTCATTCACCTGAGCAGAAAGTGGCTACAGCCAGAGACTTTGTCCGCACCAAAGATTGTGGAACGTGTTGTAATGGATCGGTTTTTGAGAGCTCTTCCTACTGCCATCCAAAAGTGGGTAAGCCATGGAGACCCAGAGACGGCCGATGGTCTTGTGGATCGTGTGGAGAAATACTTGGCTACAGAGAACCTGACGGCCTCTTCCAGAGACACTCGGACTTTCCACCCTAAGACCAGACCATCCCCAGGGGCGGATAAGAGGATTCCAAGGGGTGAGGGTGGAGAGAGTGAGAGGGTGGGAGCTCTACCCCAAGTTTGGCGAGAACAGCCTGGGAAATCAGCGGCTCAAGAGGCCGCAAGAAGGATCGTTTGCTACCGCTGCCGGCAAGCGGGACATATTGCAGCCAATTGCCCGGTTGTGGAGGAACCCATGCAGTGTGACTTTCTGACGGGCAGACGTCAGTCGCTGTGTGCGACAGTCGCATGCACTGCCATTCGAGGAACTGAGAAACATTTATGCAAAATGTGTGTTAATGGTAGAAATGTTGTGGTATTGCTGGATTCAGGTAGCCTTGTGACCCTGATAAAGGCTGAGTTAGTTAAAACAGAGGTCTCTGGGAATAGCAAGGTAGCTGTTATTTGTGTGCATAGGGACACCCGAGAGTATCCAGTGACTACAGTGTGTTTCGAGACCCCCAAAGGTACCCTCTCTCATCCAGTGGGCTTAGTATCTCAGTTACCGCATGACGCCATTGTGGGAAGGGATTTTCCGAAGTTCTGGGAACTGTGGGATGATCCTGAGCCCCCCACTGGTGCCCCTATGTACCAGGAATGTGATAGCCAGAACTCCCCTGAGAGTGGTGAGGACTCTCCGGAATTTCCCTTATCAGTATTGGCAGGGGAGACTCAAGAAACTGGAGAGGAGCCCACCTCCTCAGACGAAAACCTACCGTCTGTGGAGTTTTCTGATCTTGAGGTTCACAGGGAAAACTTTGCCACAGAACAGTTGAAAGACCCCGCCCTAATAAAGGCACGGGAAAACGTAGTGAAAATAGATGGCGAGTTAGTGAACCCAGATAATACCTGCACTTACCCATACTTCAGCGTAGAGAAGGACCTACTGTATCGGGTGGCAAAAAGGGCAGAAGAAACCGTTGAGCAGCTTGTGGTGCCCAAACCTTACAGGAAGTTGGTGTTGGAGTTGGCCCATGGGCACATTCTTGGAGGTCATCTGGGGACAGAGAAAACCCGAGAGAGGGTATTACAGAGATTCTATTGGCCGGGGGTGATGAAGGACATAGAAAATTATTGTTCCTCCTGCCCTGTGTGTCAGAGGTCGGCCCCGATGCCACATTTCCGTAGCCCGCTGGTCCCTCTACCCATCATTGAGGTCCCGTTTGAGAGGATCGCCATGGATTTGGTAGGTCCGATAATCAAGTCCGCTAGGGGGCACCAGTACATATTAGTTATAATGGACTATGCCACCCGTTATCCAGAAGCGATCCCTCTCCGAAATACCTCGGCCAAAGCCATAGCCAAAGAGCTATCTCTTGTGTTTAGCCGGGTGGGCATTTGTAAAGAACTGCTTACGGACCAAGGTACACCCTTTATGTCCCGGGTTATGAAGGAGCTGTGTAAATTGTTCAAAGTGAAGCAATTACGTACATCTGTGTATCACCCCCAAACCGATGGGCTGGTTGAAAGATTCAACAAAACCCTAAAACAAATGTTGAAGAAAGTGGTGGATAGAGATGGAAAGGATTGGGACTGTCTACTTCCTTATCTGATGTTTGCTATTAGGGAGGTGCCCCAATCCTCTACGGGATTCTCCCCCTTTGAGTTACTGTATGGGAGACACCCAAGAGGGCTGTTGGATATTGCCAAGGAAACTTGGGAAAGTGAGAGTTCTCCCCACAGGAGTGTGATTGAGCATGTCGCCCTGATGCAAGACCGAATTGCACAGGTAATGCCCATCGTGAAGGAACATTTGGCCCAAGCGCAGTTAGCACAGCAGAGAGTGTACAACCGTGGAGCCAAGACCCGTACCTTTCCCCCGGGGGATAGGATACTGGTACTTGTCCCTACAGTTGAAAGTAAATTCCTTGCCAAATGGCAAGGCCCCTACGAGATAATGGAAAAAGTGAGCAAAGTGAATTACAAGGTCAGACAACCAGGAAGGCGAAAGCCCGAACAGATCTATCACGTTAATCTGTTGAAAGCCTGGAGGGATAGAGAGTCCCTAGTCGCAGACACTTGGTCACCAGCTCAAACTGGTTGCGTGATTCCTGAGGTTGGAATAGCAGCCACCTTGTCACAACCCCAACAACAGGAGGTTAAGGAGTTTGTGCTTCGCAACAAGGAGGTATTCTCTGAGCTGCCGGGACAAACATCTGGGGTAGAGCATGACATCATTACCCCGCCCGGTGAAAGGGTGAAGTTAAAACCCTATCGGATCCCAGAGGCCCGACGGGAGGCAATACGGGAGGAAGTACAGAAAATGCTGAACTTAGGGGTGATAGAGGAGTCCCAAAGTGATTGGTCTAGTCCCATTGTGTTGGTGCCTAAACCGGATGGGAGCTGGCGATTTTGTAACGATTTTCGTCAGTTGAACAAAGTTACAAAATTTGACACCTACCCCATGCCACGTATAGATGAGTTGATCGACCGGCTGGGAACAGCCCGATACATGACGACTCTTGACCTCACAAAAGGGTATTGGCAAATCCCCCTGGCCAAGTCGGCCAAAGAGAAAACCGCATTTGTAACCCCAGACGGGGCGTTCCAATATAAAAGAATGCCGTTCGGGTTACAGAATGCGCCGGCCACATTCCAGCGGAAAATGGACCAGATGCTGAGGCCCCATCGGAAGTATGCTGCGGCTTACCTGGATGACGTAATTGTCCATAGCACAGATTGGGCCTCACATCTGCCAAAAGTGCAAGCAGTCCTGGACTCTGTTCGGGAAGCGGGGTTTACGGCTAACCCCAAGAAGTGTACCATTGGGCAGGAGGAGGCCAAATATCTTGGGTACACCATTGGGAGGGGAGTAATAAAACCCCAACTCAACAAAGTCGAGGCCATCCAGAGTTGGCCACGTCCCAACAGCAAGAAGCAGGTACGAGCCTTTCTGGGAATCGCTGGGTATTATCGGCGATTCATTCCCCACTTTGCTTCTAAGGCTGTGCCCCTAACCAACCTGACGAAGGGGAAAGGGTCGGTCATGATTAAATGGACCCCCGAGGCTGAGGCAGCATTCCAATTCTTGAAACAAGCCTTATGTAGCCAGCCAGTGTTGTACTCACCCGACTTCTCTAAAGACTTTGTCGTACAAAGTGATGCGTCAGATGTGGGGTTAGGAGCAGTATTGTCCCAGGTCTGGAACGGGGAAGAGCACCCAGTCATTTACCTCAGCAGGAAGTTGAAGTCCCATGAGGTAAATTACGCCACCGTTGAAAAGGAGTGTTTAGCGGTGAAGTGGGCTCTAGATTCCCTTCGGTACTACCTGCTAGGTAGGCACTTTGACATGGTTACGGATCACGCTCCGTTAAAGTGGATGGCTCAAAACAAGGAAACAAATAGAAGAGTGAATAGGTGGTTCCTGGCCCTCCAGGAATTCAACTTCACAGTAAAGCATCGCCCTGGCGTTCAAATGGGGAATGTGGATGCTTTGTCTCGAGTACATGAATGCCTGATTGCTGGTGTTCCAACCCCGAGGTTAAAACAAGAGGGGGGGGTATGTGACAGCAGGAAGGTAAAGTCACCTGGTTGCATCCAGGGGGGTAGATATATTTCGCCCAGATTCAGGCTTTACGCCGACTTATACAACTAGGTGGAGAGTTGTATAAGCCCAGCTGAGGCTAGTGGGCTCATGGATGACTCATACCTCTAGGGAGAGTGTGGGGCGTCGTGCAGACAGGGAGTTGATGAGACCAGCTGAAGCTTGTCAGCTCATTTAGGCCTCTATAAGAACTCCCAGCTTCATTAGATGTTAGCTCATGCCTGGACCCAGACCTGTGTGGACTGTCTAGGGAGAGTGAACCCCTGTGCGGTGAGACAAAGCCTGTGTGGCTATTTGCTTGGACATTTAAAACCAGGGACTTAGGGACTAGGACAGCACTAGGCTGATCCCAGTTGTTAGTTAGGAAACCTGTATGTTTAGTCAGAGGTCAAGTTGACCAGGATTTATTTTGTTTATGTTTCTTTTGCTTTGCTGTGTTTTGTCACTGTAAATAGAAAATAAACCGCACCTTTTTGATTTTGAAAACCACAACCTCCGTTTGCTGGGCCTGTTTTTGTGTGGGGAGCCCATCTCGGGGGTCACACACACCCGCTGCCGAGCTAACCCCCTCACAAGGGACAGTGCACCACCTAAAGACGGGCCCCACTGTAAGCCGGCCAACATTGAATATCAGGTGCCAGGTACTTTCAGACACATTCAGGGGTACCCAACTCACTAGATATGCAAACACCCACACGCCATAGGGGTTAGATACATAACGAGTGCACAAGGACCCGTATACCTCTTGTTAGTTAGTTGATGCCGCTACAGAGACTATAGTTGCACCTGTTGTAGTTAAACTTAATGTTACTATAGCCTTTGAGTGCCAGTTAGTGGATCACTGACCATATTGCCCTTTATGTCTGTATAATTGTTTGAATTTTACCGTGTTGCTTTGAATTGCCATAATATATTCACTTAATTTACCGCTAAGCTGTTTGTGGCCTTATTCCTGTGCATCCTTAAAGAGTGGTAGACTGTTAACACTTAAAGAAGAAGTACACCCTGATGGGTTTTACTTCCTTTTTTTCCCCCTGCAAAGTAAAAGCATAATGGGCTGGTATGCATTGCATACCAGCCCATTATGTGGCACTTACCTGCGTTGCCCTCGCTGGTAGCTGCATCCATCTTCGCCACTCTTCCTTTCCGGGGGCCACGGACTCCGGCTCTGTGACTGTCTGGAATCGCGTGACACTGCGATTGACGGGAGCCGTCAGTCACAGCACTTGCTCGGAGGGCCGTTTCTTCACAACACATGCGCTGATGACGTCAGCGCAAGTGTATATGGTAAATATCTCCTAAACCGTGCAAGTTTTGGAGATATTTACAGTACCTACAGGTAAGCCTTATTATAGGCTTACCTGTAGGTACAAATGGTGTAACTAGGTTTACAACCACTTTAAGTCCACAGGTGTAGACGGCTTTAGTATATGACAGTGTGTCAGTGGAGACCGAGCGGCTAAGAGAGTTGTGGCAGAACAGAGGACCCATCATCACCAGCAGCTCCTGTGGGGGGTAAGTGCTACACTTGACTTGGGTAGAAGTCAAGGCCCCATGTAGAGCCTGGGAACCCAGGTTATATTTGGAGATTTCACGAGCATAGAGCTTATAAACTATAAGACATGTACTCTTTAAAGGCTGAGATTTTTGGAGGCCCCCGGAGGGGCACACTTTGTACACCAGGAATACAAGAGTGTTATAAGTTCTCTTCCCTCCTACACTGTGTTTGTAGAGTTGATGCTCCTTCAGGAGGAGTGAAAGGTGTTAGGTTTGGCTTTGGGTCAGGATTCAATGAAGTGGAAGTGGAAAGGTTACTTCACTGGATGCAGCAGACCTTCCAAGATGACTCATTTCAGCCAAGCCTCGGTGTTCCACTCCGTACCGTCTCTAGTCTGTATGTGGACAGAACAAGAGCTCAATTCTGGAGGATCTGACACAATACAGTCTTACATAAAGAGTATTTTTGGTGAGCACACATTCAAGTTTTACATTTATTCTTGCAATATTTGGTGCAAAGTAATAGTTTTTTTTATTTGTGTGTAGTTCCATTATTTTAATATTGTGTGACATAAGAATGCTCCCCCTAGTGGTCAACTGGGAAAATGATTAGCATCTCTGCTGAAAGACTGCTGATGCCAGATCACATAATCCTGTGGGGTTGAATTACTAAAACTGGAGAGTGCATAATCTGGTGGAGCTGTGCGTGTTAACCAATCAGCTTCTAAATTTAGCTTGCTCAATTAGGCTTTGACATAAAAACCAGGAAGCTGATTGGTTTCTATGCACAGCTGCACCAGATTTTGCACTCTCCAGTTTTAGTAAATCAACCCCATTGTCTTTTTCAATGGCAAATTTACTCTTATTAATAAAAACTCCACCAGCTTGCCCTTTGTAGTCTCCTTACCTTTATTACAGTGTTTAGCCTCCTCTGACCTGAAATCTTTTCCAGTGCTGGCTACGCAATAAGTTCCCCAATAGTCCTGAATGGGGCTGTACTCATTAAAATAATAATGGGTGATCCGGCCATGAAATGATTTTTGATATTTAGGAAACTAAATGTTGCCAAGCATAGGTGTGCGCAGCCTATTGCATTAGGGTGTGGCTACTGTTATCCACTTGCGAAATGCCTGCCCGCAATGTACTGCAGACGAGCGGTTGCTGTAGGCAAACCGACCAGGGCTGGCCCAAGACATTGTGCTGCCTGTGTCCAAGAATTAAGAAATCACGCCCACCAAAAGACCCCCCACATCCATTATTTTATATCATGATCATTACAAGGGATGTTTACATTCCTTGTATTAGGAATAAAAGTGATTAAAAAAAAAAAGTGTAAAAATTTTAAAAATTAAGTAAAATTTAAAAAAAATAAAAAATTTTTTTAAAACGCCCCTGTCCCTGTAGCTCGCGCTCAGAAGCGAACACACACGTAAGTCCCGCCCACATATGTAAACGCCGTTCAAACCACACATGTGAGGTATTGCCACGTGCGTTAGAGCATGTGCAACAATTCTAGCACTAGACCTCCTCTGTAACTCTAAACTGGTAACCTGGGACGTTGAGGTACTCACTAAAGTTCTGGCGAATAGAGTTAATACAGTGATTTTGTCCCTAATTCATGAAGACCAGTCCGGATTTATGCCCGGTAAGGGCACGGACATCAACCTCCGAAGGCTACATACGGTCCTGGCCTCTGCTGACTGTCTCGCTCCATCGAATCTGGTGGCTTCGTTAGATGCTGAGAAGGCATTTGATTCGGTGGAGTGGACATACCTTTGGGAGGTGTTGCGCAGGTTCGGGTTTGGGCCCAATTTTATTTCCTGGATCCAGGCACTGTACAAGTCTCCGAGGGCTAGAATCCGTACAGGGCCGAGCGTATCCCCACCGTTCTCACTCAGCAGAGGCACGAGGCAGGGATGTCCCCTGTCCCCGGCTCTTTTCGCTTTGGCCATCGAGCCCATGGCCATCCTACTACGCTCATCTGAGGCGGTGTGTGGGATCCCCATTGGCTCGGTCCAGGAGAGGGTCTCCCTCTATGCCGACAATACTCTGCTGTATCTGAGGAACGATGGGAATTCCCTGGAGGCAGCCCTAGCCATCATAAATGAATTTGGCAGCTACTCAGGCATATGTATTAATTGGGACAAGTCTATTATATTTCCCCTATGCCCGACAGGGACATCCCCTACGAATAACACTTCACTGAAAACGGTCTCTCAATTTAAATATTTGGGAGTAAATATACAAAAAGATCTGTCACAATATGTCAAATACAATCTCACCCCGGTTGTATCCTCCCTGATCGAGAAATGTGCAACATGGAAAACGTTACCCCTTACCCTAGTTGGCAGGGTCAACTTAGTGAAAATGTCCATCCTCCCTAAGTTCTTGTACTTATTTAGACAAACCCCAATACACATCCCTGTCTCGTTCTTCAAAAAAGTGGACAGTGTGCTCACCTCGTTTCTTTGGCATGGGGGCACCCCTAGGATAGCAAAGACGACGTTACAACTCCCGATTTCCTTAGGGGGTCTAGCCCTACCTTGTCTACTAAAGTACTATTGGGCCGCGGTTCTGGTCACAGTACGCTGGTGGCTTTCAGAGACACCCGTGAATCCGGCCGCTACCCTAGAAGCAGCGTTGCTGGGCTCCTATACAGAGCTCAGGAACCTGATACACCGTGGACACCGGTCCAATAACAAAATTACCGCTCCTATTAAAACAACACTTAAAGTGTGGGATATTGTTAAGTCCAAAGTCCAAACGGCAGATACCTGGTCTCCTCACACCCCCCTTTGGGGTAATCCTAGGCTGCCCCATTTTACCACTATACCAGACCCAGTAATATGGGCCCAATTGGAGGTTAAGACCCTAGGGGACATAGTGGCGAATGGCAGACTACTATACTTTGATGAACTCAAGAACTCCAAAAACCTTCCCAACCGCATGCTGTTCAGATACTTCCAACTACGGCATGCGTTCCAGGCTCAATTCCCAGGCCCCATACAACTGGAGGCGAATGCAGTCGAAACACTGCTGGGTAGGACAGACGCGGGGGGAACGCTATCGGATCTATACACTATCCTAGCTGGCCTTGACACGTCAAGGGTCTCCCGACTGTTTAATGAGTGGCAAACTGATATACCTTCATTAGCGGACGATGACTGGGAGGAGGGCATTCAACAATATCTACCATTAATGATATCATCCAGAGACCGCCTCACCCAGCTAAAGTTCATTCACCGGGTTTATTACTCTCCCGACCGTCTAGCTAAAATTTATCCCAATAGACAACCGACTTGCCTCAGATGTAAGACGGATACTGGTACATTCTTCCATGTGGTTTGGTCCTGCCGATACCTTGAGACGTTCTGGAGGGGGCTGGTGGACGTGATTAATGCTGTAGGAAAAGTTGGAGTGACCTGTGACCCTAAGTGCCTGTTACTGGGCATCTGCGATACGCTAGAAGCCCCTCAAGCTAAGAAACTGTTTGTCTTTTACTCAGCTTTCTATGCTAGGAAGGCAATATTGCTATGCTGGAACAAACCTACCCCTCCCACAGTTCAACAGTGGCAGTCGCTCATTGATCAGGCGCTGCCGCTGTATAAACTGACATATCTTGGGCGTAACTGCCCACAAAAATTTGAAAAAATTTGGGCTTCCTGGGTCCGCGAGAGAAGGTTACCCCTGGACTGAACGCGGAGCATATGGAAGAGTTAATGCATAGGTAGAATATTTGGCTAGCAAAAGGGACTATTAGAGTTCAGGGTCGGTCACAATGGAATGGATAATTATATTATGAGCGCTAGCTATTGGAACCTTACTTGCATTCATTCATGTGTTTAACCCAATATACGTACGTAAGGGTGATTGAGGTACCTTCCCCTGATTCTCCACTTAACCTTACATATTGTACAATGTGAAGAGTATGCTGCCACTTGGCTACTATAACACCACGCTGTTTATATAATGAATGTTACTACTCTGTGAGAATGTACCACTGCACTCTGTTTTATTTTGTGTTGAAACTTTAATAAAAAATTTCTGTCAAAAAAAAATTAAGCGTCGCCTATGGAGATTGTTAAGTACCAAAGTTTGGCGCCATTCCATGAGTGTGCGCAATTTTAAAACATGACAAGTTAGGCCCCTTTCACACTGGGGCGTTTTTATGCGGTTTAGCGCTAATATTAGCGCTATTATACCGCATGAAAAATTTGTGCCTGTAGCCTTCAATGTGAAAGCCCGAAGGCTTTCACACTGAAGCGGTGCGCTAGCAGGACCGCTCCAAAAGTCCTGCTAGCCGCTTCTTTACAGCGGTGAAGGAGCGGTGTGTTCACCGCTCCTTTACCGCTCCTTTACCGCGGCTGCCCATTGAAATCAATGGGATACCGCCCGCAAACCGCGGCAATAGCCGCGGTTTGCGGGCGGTATTAACCCTTTTTTGCCCGCTAGCGGGGGTTAAATTCACCCCCCTAGCGGCCGCATACCGCGGTAAGAACGACGGTATAGCAGCGCGGAAAATCGCGCTGCTATACCGCCACCGCACCTGCCCGTCCCAGTGTGAAAGGGGCCTTAGGTATCTATTTACTCGGTGTAACATCATCTTTCACATTATACAAAAAAATTGGGCTAGCTTTACTGTTTTGTTATTTTTTTAATTCATGAAACCGTTGTTTTTTCCCAAAAAAAGGCGTTTGAAAAATTATTGCGCAAATACCGTGCGGGATAAAAAGTTGCAATGACCGCCACTTTATTCCCTAGGGTGTCTGCTAAAAATATATAAATATATATATATATATATATATATATATAATGTTTGGGGGTTCTGAATAATTTTCTAGCAAAAAAATAATTTTCTAGCAAAAAAATGATGATTTTTACATGAAGGAGAGAAGTGCCAGAATAGGCCCCGGTATGGAAGTGGTTAAAGGGCCTCAAGGGCTTGATTTTGAGGTAAGTCTCTCATAATGTGCTAGCATATTATGACATTGCCTTGCAGGAGACTTTTTTTTCTTTGTCAACTGCGGTTTACTACTGCATTAATTAGCAGGGATTTTCTCTCACTTCCTGTTTTGGCTATGGGACAGGAAGTAAAAGTAAATCTCCGCAAATGGGACACCGATGGCAAAAATAAACCTTACAGGGGTTATAAATTTTTGTTTGCTTCCCCACTTGTCACTTGTTCCTCTGATTTCACTGTAGAATTGTGTTCATGAGCTCCTATCTTCAGTCCTGTCTCCAGCCTCACGTGTTATGATAGGCCACCTGCAGGCGTTGCTGTTTCACTTCCTATTTGCAGAGTGCGGTAACTGTACAAGGCACCTTCACACAGTGAAGAGAAGCCACGATAAGATCACAAGTGATGGAGGAACTTCCTTTGAACAAAATATTTGCCATTTTAACTCATTAATATTTTTTCCATAACCGTTCATGTTTACTTTTGAAGACACAAAAAGTATTCATACCCCTTGACATTTTGCACATTTTGTGTCATGTTACAACCAGAAACGTACATTTATTTTATTGGGATTTTATGTGATAAACCAACACAAAGTGGCACATAATTGTGAAGTGGAAGGAAATTGATAAATATTTTTCAAATTTTCTTACAAATAAATATGTGAAAAGTGTGACGTACATTTGTATGGCGCCCCCCGGAGTCAATACTTTGTAGAACCTCCTTTCTCTGCAATTACAGCTGCAAGTCTTTTTGGGGATGTCTCTACCAGATTTGCACATCTAGAAAGTGACATTCTTGCCGATTCTTCTTTGTAAAATATCTCAAGCTCTGTCAGATTGGATGGAGAGTGTCTGTGAACAGCAATTTTCAAGTCTTGCCACAGATTCTCAATGTGATTTAGGTCTGGACTGTGACTGGGCCATTCTAACACATGGATATGCTTTGATCTTAACCATTCCATTGTAGCTCTGGCTGTATGTTTAGGGTCATTGTCCTGCTGGAAGGTGAACCTCCGCCCCAGTCTCAAGTCTGAAACGCCCCATGTGAACAAGGCCTTATTTTTCAAGCAAATTTCAACATCTCTATAGCCTCATACACACGATCGGATTTTCTGCGGACAAAGCGTAGGACTTTTGTACGAATGGCGTTGGCCGTGAACTTGTTCTGCATACAGACGGCAAAACTTTGTCAGCCAACAAATATGAAACTAAGCTCTTTATCGCCACCCTTTGGTCAACTTCTGCTAATGATGAGCATTGCTTCTGAGCATGCGTGTTTGTACTTTGGATTTTTTCTGACGGACTTGTGTACACACGATCGGATAACCTGACATCACTCATTTGTTGTCGGAAAATTTGAAAGCATGCTATCCCACATTTGCTGTAAACAAATCCGACAACAATTGTCCGATGGAGCGTACAAACGGTCGGATTTTCCGACAAAACCCTGCCATCACACATTGGTTGTCGGAAAATCCGATCGTGTGTACGGGCCTTTAGAGTAAACTTTCAACATCTCAATGAGTAAGGCTCCATTCACACTTGTGCGATTTGTCTTGCAACTTTGGACATCAAAGTCGCCCATTTTATTCAATGGCACCCATTCAAACTGGTGTGTGGCCTTAAGTCGCAGCGACTTTGAAAAGGATTCCTGCACTACTTTGGTGCGATTTTTGATGCGACTCAGGTCCATTGAGTTTAAAGTCGGATCAAAGTCGCACTGGAAAACGCTGATGTGAATGGATCTTTAAATTGAGAGTTTGCATGAAGATGAAATTCCTCTAATTAGTAATTTCGCAGCAAAAATTAATTTTGCACGATCGTTATGATAATAATTTATAATATTTCACGTCTACCTAAGAACAACATTTTTTTTAGTTCTAATCATGGTTGGTAAAAATAAAAAAAAATATTATACATTCAGTTCAGACCAAATTGTTCCTGTTCCATCTGTCTCGCTGCGGAATGCATAAATTCCCCTTGCAGTACTTTTTTCTGCCACTAGATGTGTCCAGCCTGATGGCCAGCAGCATTCACCCCACTTCCTTTAAACCCAGGTCCTCCTGGCCCTGCCCCAAGTATGCATCTAGACCAGTGGTTCTCAACCTCGGTCCTCAAGTACCCCCAACAGGCCATGTTTTCAGGTTTTCCTTTACTTTGCACAGCTGCTTTAAATCAATATCAATGACATGGTATTGATAAGAGCTATTTTATCTAAGGAAAGTTCTCAAAACATGGCCCGTTGGGGGTACTTGAGGACCGAGGTTGAGAACCACTGATCTAGACAGTGAAAAGAGAAGCAGCACTGTGATATGCTCAACTCGCTGTTAACCTAGTACATAGGCGTGCGCAGGGGGTGTGCCGAGTGTGCCTGGGCACACCCTAATCACCCCATGCGGTGCAGATTCCCCCTGCTGATATTTCACTAAAGCCCCCCAACGAAGCTCCTAAAAATCTTTTTAAAAAATAACACAAATAAAAACATACTGACACCATCCACTGCCCTGCGGACACCAACTTCTGCCCTACTGACACCATCCACTGCTCTACTGACACCTTCCACTGCTCTACTGACACCGTCCACTACCCTACTGACACCATCCACTGCTCTACTGACACCTTCCACTGCCCTACTGACACCGTCCACTGCCCTACTGACACCGTCCACTGCCCTACTGACACCTTCCACTGCTCTACTGACACCGTCCACTGCCCTACTGACACCGTCCACTGCCCTACTGACCCCATCTACTGCCCTACTGACACCATCCACTGCTCTACTGACACCGTCCACTGCCCTACTGACACCATCCACTGCCCTACTGACACCGTCCACTGCCCTACTGACACCGTCCTCTGCCCTACTGACACCGTCCACTGCCCTACTAAGACCGTCCACTGCCCTACTAAGACCGTCCACTGCCCTACTGACACCATCCACTGCCCTACTGACACCGTCCACTGCTCTACTGACACCGTCCACTGCCCTACTGACACCTTCCACTGCTCTGCGGACACCAACCTCTGCCCTACTGACACCATCCACTGCCCTGCGGACACCAACCTCTGCCCTACTGACACCATCCACTGCTCTACTGACACCGTCCAATGCCCTACTGACACCATCCACTGCTCTACTGACACCGTCCACTGCTCTACTGACACCGTCCACTGCCCTACTGACACCGTCCACTGCCCTACTGACACCGTCCACTGCCCTACTGACACCGTCCACTGCCCTACTGACACCGTCCACTGCCCTACTAAGACCGTCCACTGCTCTACTGACACCGTCCTCTGCCCTACTGACATCGTCCTCTGCCCTACTGACACCGTCCACTGCCCTACTGACACCGTCCACTGCCCTACTAAGACCGTCCACTGCCCTACTGACACCGTCCACTGCCCTACTGACACCGTCCACTGCCCTACTGACACCGTCCTCTGCCCTACTGACACCGTCCTCTGCTCTACTGACACCGCCCACTGCCCTACTGACACCGTCCACTGCCCTACTGACACCGTCCACTGCCCTACTGACACCGTCCACTGCCCTACTGACACCGTCCACTGCCCTACTGACACCTTCCACTGCCCTACTGACACTGTCCACTGCCCTACTGACACTGTCCACTGCCCTACTGACACCTTCCTCTGCTCTACTGACACCGTCCACTGCTCTACTGACCCCATCCACTGCCCTACTGACACCGTCCACTGCTCTACTGACACCGTCCACTGCTCTACTGACACCGTCCACTGCTCTACTGACACCGTCCACTGCCCTACTGACACCTTCCACTGCCCTACTGACACCTTCCACTGCCCTACTGACACCATCCTCTGCCCTACGTTCCCAGAGTTCTCCCTTACATCAGAGTCTACAGAGTCTCCCCTTACAGTGAAAGGGAACTCTGCAAGTTCAGATGTAAAAGGGGAACTCTGTGGATTCAGATGTAAATGGCGACTCTTGTTATTAACTTCATATGATTGGAAATGTTATTTAATAGCAAAATATATGTATAATTTATACAAAAAAAATAATAATTGATGTGCGCCGCTAAAGTGTTCGGGTTTGACTTGAAGAAAAGGTGGCAACCCTAGTAGCCGCCCCCCTCATCCATGCGCCCGGCCCCCTAATCTACATGCAGGGCGCCGGACGCATGGACTCCAATGTTTTATTTTTATTTTTTAGAAGCACATGATTAGAGCCTGAGGCTCCAATTGGCTTCAAAAAAGGGTGAGCACTGAGCCCGAACCCACCCAGTTGTGTGACAATAGCGAATTAATATTCGCTATTGTCTTCCTGATTCTCCTCCCGGGCAATCAGGAAGCGGGTCCTGAGACTCGTCACCTGATTGCTTGAGAGGAGAAGCAATCCTATTGGCTGCCGAAGCTGAAGAGGAGGAGACGCAGGATGAAGCCGCCACCTGGAAGAAGCGCTGCCCGTGACCTAGCTGGGGTAAGTGCGGGGCTGATGACCAACCTGGGGGGGGGGGGGGTTGGGTTGGGTTGCCTGTGACCTGACTGACCAACCGACCGGGGGGTGCCGCGGGTTGATTGTTTGCCGCCTCTCCAAAAACGATACCACCAGCCGCCACTGCCCACTTGCATTAAGTCATCTCCAGGATATTCCAAACGGAGTATTGCACTTGAGGGCTACAACCTGGCGCACCCACCAGGAGAGTCCATCACTTCTTGTTTGATGGCCTGGTGAAGATCTGGTGGCATGTGCTTAGATTCTGAACCTCTCCCCTTTTTAAGGCTCACACCTTCTCCAGATGTGCAGATAGATTGTGGGTGACACATAGTCCTCAAAAGGCAAAAGTAGGAGGTGATAACTACAGGGAGTGAAAGGAGATCCCACCTTTGATGGTTGTTAGTGGAACAGATGCCCCCCAAACGCAGAGAATCACGACGAGAAAAATGCTCTAATTTTTCACGTCATTTTTTACATCGTCATTTTTCTTGTCATGAAAAACAGCCATGTGTAGGCTTTAACGACGTGAAAAAAAATGCGCATTGCTCAGAATCAAGTATGAGATGGGAGCGCTCGTTCTGGTAAAACTAGCGTTCGTAATGGAGATAGCACATTCGTCACGCTGTAACGGACTGAAAAGCACGAGGCTGAAAAGCGCGAATCGTCGCTCAACAAACTTTACTAACATAAAGGGTGGCGCCATCCGAATGGAACTTCCCCTTTATAGTGCCGTCGTACGTGTTGGACGTCACCGCGCTTTACTCGAACATTTTTTTCCACGATAGTGTGTAGGCAAGGCAGGCTTGAGAGGAAACACGAAAAATCACGTTGAGAAAAATGCAGTTTTTTTCAATGACATTAAAAAGGGACGTGTGTACGCGGCATTATACACACGATCAGACTTCAAACAAACTTTTCCGTGGATTTTTGTCCGAAGGGATTTGGCCGTGAACGCCCATAGCATACACAGGCCTGGACTTTTTCAGCCAACAAACATGAACGTAGTGATGTAATAGACGTACTACGTGGTTTTTCTGCTCTTTTCTGCTCTTTACCGCCACCCTTTGGTCAACTTCTGCTATTGTTGGTTGATTTTAACATTGGTTCTGGGCATGCGTGTTTGTACTTCGGACAAAAGTCTGATGGATTTCTGTACACACGGTCGGACATTGCACCATCGGACTTTTGTTGCCGAAAAGTTTGTCCGTTTGCAGAGCGAACTTTTGTCCGATGAAAACCGAAAAAGTTTGTCCGATGGAGCGTACACATGGTTGGATTTTTTTGAAAACTTGCTCATTTTGAAGTTTGTTGGCAAAAAGTCTGATCGTGGGTATGGGCCTTAAGTCTAACCCTTCCCCACTCAATCCAAAGCTCGAATATAATGTGAAATCCTCCTTTAATACATAGTTAAAGCGGAGGTTCACCCAAATTGAAAGTCGATTTTCACCGCTTCCATGAACACCTGTGATGGACAAATGACCCCTGTTTTATTAATATGACTTGTAATTACCTTAATAATTAGCACTTCCTGGGTTTCCCTCCCGCGGGAGAAGGGGTGTCCCCGGCGCCGCTGTGTGTTATGGGAGCTTGCCGCACTGTGTACTGGGAGTGCTGATGTTTCACTAGTTGTAAATGCCATCACAACGGGGCGTGTACTTTCAATGACGCCGCCCGTTGTGATGGCAACCAGGATGTTTACAGCGCATGGCCCCTGTAAACAGTGCCCATGCCCGGGATAGAGCGGTGAATGCCGGGAGCAGAACATTCACCACTTCCAGGAAGTGATTGCTTGTGGGCTTCACGATGCCCACAAGCAAAATGGCAAATGCCTAGATCGCAAGATAGAAGTTTCTCTTTACTAAGAAAACGGACGGGTGATGTTTGAAGACACCTAACAAGCGAGTAATCAATTCAGATATATAACACCACTGATTACACACAAAAAAAAAAAAAAAATCGATTGGTCGCGGAACCTCCGCTTTAAATCCAAGCTTTAACATAATATAACAAATAAGCTTTAATGTGTTCACCTAATTTCTTTAAATCTTTCATTAAAATAATAATGGGTGATCCTGCCATGAAATGACTTTTGATATTTAGGAAACAAATTGCCAAGCATAGGTGTGTGCAGCCTATTGCATAAGGGTGTGCACCCCAAAGCTCAAACTCACATAGGTCTGTAAATATTTACCGTATATACTCAAGTTTTTCAGCACATTTTTTTGTGCTGAAAATGCCCCCCTCGGCTTATATTCGAGTCACCTTTTTGCGCCTGATCTCCATGACTTTGGGGACCCGGTTCCGGGTACACATATAGCCCCACACTTCCTCTACAAGTGTGCAAAGATTGTTGTCCGGGGGACTTACGGCCGGGGAGCACCGATTTTTTTCGAAGCCGGGCACCCCTTCCATAGACTCCCATGTTAAACGGTAATTTTTCCGGTAAATTTGGGGACCTGGTACCGGCCAGCCGTAGGTCCCCTGTACCCGAAACGTGGTACACATGTTGAACCAGTTCTTCTTTACAAGTGTGCAAAGTTTGCTGTCTAGGGGACCTACGACCGGGGAGCACCAATTTTTTCAAATCCGGGCACCCCTTCCATAGACTCCCATGTTAAACGTAAGTCTAGTCATGGACACAGTGAGGCATGGGCACAGTGAGGCATGCAGATGGACACCCTAGGCTTATACTCGAGTCAATACGTTTTCCCATTTTTTGTGGTAAAATTAGGTGCCTCGGCTTATATTCGGGCCGGCTTATACTCGAGTATATACTGTGTATATATATATATATATATATATATATATATATATATATATATATATATATATATATATATATATACGGTGTCAGTAGGGCAGAGATTGGTGTCAGTAGTTTATTTTAATTATTTGTTTATTTTTACTCTTTTACAATTATTATTTTTTTATTATCCTTTATTTGTTTATTATTCTTTTTTACAATATTTTTTTTTACAATAATTTATTTGAATTTATTTTTTATTTTTTAGGAGCCCCATTTGGTTAACTATCAGGGATCTAAACAAACCCCTGGTGTCTCACTTTTGACACAGAGAAAGGGACTGTGGACAAAGATTCCCCAGTCTCTTTCCCTGCAGCCAAGCAGCAGGGGGAATCTGCACAGCACAGGGTGATTAGGGTGTGCCCAGGTACACCTGGCACACCCTGTGCGCAAACTTATGTTGCCAAGTTATGCCCCGTACACACGGTCTGACTATTGTCCGGCCAAAGGCACATCGGAATTCCAGCGGAGTAAAAGAGAACATGTTCTCTATCTAAACTCCAATGGAATTCCTCGGAATTAAGTCAGATGGGGCCCACACACACACGGTCAGAATTTCCAATGAAAAAACTCCGTCTGACTTTTTTCATCGGAAATTCCGATCGTGTGCACGCGGCATAAGGGTTTACATCTCGGCACCTAAGACACTCTTGGCTCGGAGAGCGTGGAAGATGTTGGCAGCAGTCCATGGACCACATGGTATTGCAGTATAATGCCGCGTACACACGATCGTGATTCACGGCGGTGAAAACACCGCCGTGAATCACGGCATGAAAAAAAATGAAAAACGAGGGAACGGCATGTTCCCCCACACACGACCGTTTTTCCCGTCATTTTTTTCTTTGACGAGAAAAACGACCGTCTGTGGGCTCCGCGGCAGTGTCTCCCTATGGGAAAACTGCCGCGGAAAAAAAATGATGGAAAAAACGATGAGAAAATTTAGAACTTGTTCTAATTTTTCTCGTCGTTTTTCCTGCCGTTTTTCTCAACGAGAAAAACGGCATAAAGCCCACAGACGATCGTTTTTCTCGGCGAAAAAAAAAAATTTCATTTTTCCCGACGGGAAAAATGATCGTGTGTACGCGGCATAAGACTCACCCCGTCCAGCATTTTCTATTCACGTTATCAGATGTCACTCCAGATCACGTCTGAATATTCTGATAGCTACCACAGCAGAGATCAGATTAGAACCCGTTGGTAATTCTCAGAAATGAACTCCAATTTTATTTATTTTTTATTATTTTGTTTTGTTGTTTTTGTTTTTTATTATTTTGTTTTGTTTTGTTTTATGTTTTTTTTTTTTTTTTTTAAATATTATTTTGTTTTGTTGTTTTGTTTTATGTTTTTTTTTATTTTATTTTTTATTATTTTGTTTTGTTTTTTGTCTTTTGTTTTGTTTTACTTCTCTGTTCGGTTACTTTTATTGAAAAGTCTTTTTCTTCTGTAGAGAAACATAAGACCAAAACACAACAAATGACAATAAAAACATACAAACACCAACATAACCCAAACAGAAAAAAAAGCACACCGGTGCGACTTGTCATGCGATTTGACACTTCCAAATGGCATGACAAGTCGCACCCTATCTCCTTCCTGTCACAGTAACATTTAAGTCCCTAATTTCCAGGACAGTATCAGGTTTGAAGGTCTGGATTCAAAATGTTTGCCTCTGCAAACATTTTTTTCCTGGTTTCAATACTGACCGCCTGCCGCACCCACAAACTTTTTTTTTTTTTTTTCCTAGAATTTAAAGTTCTTATCATCTAATTATGTCTTCTGGGCTTTATTTTTCATTAAGACCCAACTCCAGCCAAAAATATACTCACCGGCCACTTTGTTAGGTACCCCTTGCTAGTGCCGGGTTGGACCCCCTTTTTGCCTTCATTCTTGGTGGCATAGATTCAACAAGGTGTTGGAAACGTTCCTCAGAGATTTTGCTCCATAGTGACATTTGTCGGCTGCACATCTCTGATGCCAGTCTCCCGTTCCACCATATCCCAAAGGTGCTCTATTGGATGAGATGTGGTGTCTGTGGAGGCAATTGGAGTGCAGTGACCTCATTGTCCAGTGGTGAGATGATTGGAGCTTTGTGACATGGGGCATTATCCTGCTGGAAGGAGCCATCAGAAAATGGGGACACTGTAGTCATAAAGGGATGGACATGGTCAGCAACAATACTCAGGTAGGCCGTGGTGTGTAAACGATGCTCAATTTGGTACACAGACGTGTGTGCGCTCTCCTTCCTCCCTTCCACCTGGCGGCACCCACTATACCGGTCCCGCGAACTGGCGCCTGGGGTTTGTCGAGCCCTAGCACCTGCTTACTTGCCATTATCCACAGACAGATTATAGTGGAGCTCCCCTGAAAAAAAAATATTAAAAGCCAGCAGCTACAAATACTGCAGCTGCAGACTTTTAATATTAGGACACTTACCTGTCCTGGAGTCCAGCGACATCGACAGCAGAAGACGAGCAATCGCTCGTCACTCTGCTGCCCCCACCGCCATCCTCGGTGAGGGAACCAGGAAGTTAAGCCTTGTGGATTCACTGCCCGGTTCCCTACGGCGCATGCGCGAGTCACGCTGCTCCAAACTCACTGGTCCCCGTTGTGTTCTGGGAGCCGAGTGTCTCCCAGAAGCCAACGGGGGGGGGGGGGGCGGGAAGTGACGTACTACCCGCAAAATACCCGCAGAGAGGACTCCCGGAAGTGGGTGCAAATACCTGACAGGTATCTGCACCCCCTCCCCCCTGAAAGGTGCCAAATATGACACCGGAGGGGGGGAGGGTTCCGATGAGCGGAAGTTCCACTTTAGGGTGGAGCTCGGCTTTAACTCTTCAATTCAATAAGACATAGAAGTTGAATGCAGCACGGTTTTACTTCAGATATGTTCTGTGCAGAGGATTTTTTTTTCCAGTCTTTTCAAGTGTAAGAAGACTTGACGTAATTGTAGCCGTATTAGTGCAATTGTGACAGAGAAAATTAAGTACTGTCCGTGATACTTTTTTTATTTGCACTAACATAGAATTTTTCAGTCCTGAAAAATTCTATGTTAGTGCAAATAAAAAAAGTATCACGGACAGTACTTAATTTTCTCAAGTGTAAGAAGACAATGACTTTCCCAAGCCAAGTCTCTGCGAAGAACTAAAGCTGGCCATACAAGGATCAGCAGGCACCAGCCAAATTTTGATCCATGTATGGGCAAGCTGGTTGCACACAAGTGTCTAATCTGACGGTAGGGATGAGCTTCGTGTTCGAGTCGAACATACGTTCGACTCGAACATTGGCTGTTCGATCGTTCGACGAAGATCGAACGATTTGGGCCGTTCGCGCCAAATTCGAGTGACGCGAACGGCCCACAATGCACTACGCCATCGCAGTGTCATCCAGGCGCTGTGATTGGCCAAGCATGCACTGTGACCCCGCATGCTTGGCCAATCACAGCGCCGGCAGCGAGGAGAGCAATGATTGGCCACAGGCAGGATGCCTGTGGCCAATTATTGCTGAGGGTGTTTAGTACACGCCCCACACTATAAAAGGCCGCCAGCACGGCGGCCTAGTGTAGTGTGTTCCGGAGCAGGGATAGAGTAGCATAGGCAGGGACAGTGACTGTTATTTCTTTCTTGCTTAACCTGGATTCCTTTAGTTTAGGGAAAGAGAAGGATAGGTAGGGAGAGTGTCAGTGTGTTTTGTGCTTCTGCTATAGTGTGCTTAAAAAAAACATTTATTCTAGGGACAGAAAACTCTAGGTAGGGACAGTGTCAGTTTCTTTCACTCTGCAAGTCCTTGTTTCCAGGGACCTGTAAGGACAGTGAGTTAATTGTCCTTGTGCTATATTGTGCTTAAAAAAAACATTTATTCTAGGGACAGAAAACTCTAGGTAGGGACAGTGTCAGTTTCTTTCACTCTGCAAGTCCTTGTTTCCAGGGACCTGTAAGGACAGTGAGTTAATTGTCCTTGTGCTATATTGTGATTAAAAAAAACATTTATTCTAGGGACAGAAAACTCTAGGTAGGGACAGTGTCAGTTTCTTTCACTCTGCAAGTCCTTGTTTCCAGGGACCTGTAAGGACAGTGAGTTAATTTTCCTTGTGCTATATTGTGATTAAAAAAAACATTTATTCTAGGGACAGAAAACTCTAGGTAGGGACAGTGTCAGTTTCTTTCACTCTGCAAGTCCTTGTTTCCAGGGACCTGTAAGGACAGTGAGTTAATTGTCCTTGTGCTATATTGTGCTTAAAAAAAACATTTATTCTAGGGACAGAAAACTCTAGGTAGGGACAGTGTCAGTTTCTTTCACTCTGCAAGTCCTTGTTTCCAGGGACCTGTAAGGACAGTGAGTTAATTGTCCTTGTGCTATATTGTGATTAAAAAAAACATTTATTCTAGGGACAGAAAACTCTAGGTAGGGACAGTGTCAGTTTCTTTCACTCTGCAAGTCCTTGTTTCCAGGGACCTGTAAGGACAGTGAGTTAATTTTCCTTGTGCTATATTGTGATTAAAAAAAACATTTATTCTAGGGACAGAAAACTCTAGGTAGGGACAGTGTCAGTTTCTTTCACTCTGCAAGTCCTTGTTTCCAGGGACCTGTAAGGACAGTGAGTTAATTGTCCTTGTGCTATATTGTGCTTAAAAAAAACATTTATTCTAGGGACAGAAAACTCTAGGTAGGGACAGTGTCAGTTTCTTTCACTCTGCAAGTCCTTGTTTCCAGGGACCTGTAAGGACAGTGAGTTAATTTTCCTTGTGCTATATTGTGATTAAAAAAAACATTTATTCTAGGGACAGAAAACTCTAGGTAGGGACAGTGTCAGTTTCTTTCACTCTGCAAGTCCTTGTTTCCAGGGACCTGTAAGGACAGTGAGTTAATTTTCCTTGTGCTATATTGTGATTAAAAAAAACATTTTTTCTAGGGACAGAAAACTGTAGGTAGGGAGAGTGTTTTTTTTCTTTCACTCTGCAAGTCCTTGTTTCCAGGGACCTGTAAGGACAGTGAGTTAATTGTCCTTGTGCTATATTGTGCTTAAAATAAACATTTATTCTAGGGACAGAAAACTCTAGGTAGGGACAGTGTCAGTTTCTTTCACTCTGCAAGTCCTTGTTTCCAGGGACCTGTAAGGACAGTGAGTTAATTTTCCTTGTGCTATATTGTGATTAAAAAAAACATTTATTCTAGGGACAGAAAACTCTAGGTAGGGACAGTGTCAGTTTCTTTCACTCTGCAAGTCCTTGTTTCCAGGGACCTGTAAGGACAGTGAGTTAATTGTCCTTGTGCTATATTGTGCTTAAAAAAAACATTTATTCTAGGGACAGAAAACTCTAGGTAGGGACAGTGTCAGTTTCTTTCACTCTGCAAGTCCTTGTTTCCAGGGACCTGTAAGGACAGTGAGTTAATTTTCCTTGTGCTATATTGTGATTAAAAAAAACATTTATTCTAGGGACAGAAAACTCTAGGTAGGGACAGTGTCAGTTTCTTTCACTCTGCAAGTCCTTGTTTCCAGGGACCTGTAAGGACAGTGAGTTAATTTTCCTTGTGCTATATTGTGATTAAAAAAAACATTTTTTCTAGGGACAGAAAACTGTAGGTAGGGAGAGTGTTTTTTTTCTTTCACTCTGCAAGTCCTTGTTTCCAGGGACCTGTAAGGACAGTGAGTTAATTGTCCTTGTGCTATATTGTGCTTAAAAAAAACATTTATTCTAGGGACAGAAAACTCTAGGTAGGGACAGTGTCAGTTTCTTTCACTCTGCAAGTCCTTGTTTCCAGGGACCTGTAAGGACAGTGAGTTAATTTTCCTTGTGCTATATTGTGATTAAAAAAAACATTTATTCTAGGGACAGAAAACTCTAGGTAGGGACAGTGTCAGTTTCTTTCACTCTGCAAGTCCTTGTTTCCAGGGACCTGTAAGGACAGTGAGTTAATTTTCCTTGTGCTATATTGTGATTAAAAAAAACATTTTTTCTAGGGACAGAAAACTGTAGGTAGGGAGAGTGTTTTTTTTCTTTCACTCTGCAAGTCCTTGTTTCCAGGGACCTGTAAGGACAGTGAGTTAATTTTCCTTGTGCTATATTGTGATTAAAAAAAACATTTTTTCTAGGGACAGAAAACTGTAGGTAGGGAGAGTGTTTTTTTTCTTTCACTCTGCAAGTCCTTGTTTCCAGGGACCTGTAAGGACAGTGAGTTAATTGTCCTTGTGCTATATTGTGCTTAAAAAAAACATTTATTCTAGGGACAGAAAACTCTAGGTAGGGACAGTGTCAGTTTCTTTCACTCTGCAAGTCCTTGTTTCCAGGGACCTGGAGAGACATTGAGTGAATTGTCCTTGTGCTATATTGTGATTAAAAAAAACATTTATTCTAGGGACAGAAAACTCTAGGTAGGGACAGTGTCAGTTTCTTTCACTCTGCAAGTCCTTGTTTCCAGGGACCTGTAAGGACAGTGAGTTAATTTTCCTTGTGCTATATTGTGATTAAAAAAAACATTTTTTCTAGGGACAGAAAACTGTAGGTAGGGAGAGTGTTTTTTTTCTTTCACTCTGCAAGTCCTTGTTTCCAGGGACCTGTAAGGACAGTGAGTTAATTGTCCTTGTGCTATATTGTGATTAAAAAAAACATTTATTCTAGGGACAGAAAACTCTAGGTAGGGACAGTGTCAGTTTCTTTCACTCTGCAAGTCCTTGTTTCCAGGGACCTGTAAGGACAGTGAGTTAATTTTCCTTGTGCTATATTGTGATTAAAAAAAACATTTATTCTAGGGACAGAAAACTCTAGGTAGGGACAGTGTCAGTTTCTTTCACTCTGCAAGTCCTTGTTTCCAGGGACCTGTAAGGACAGTGAGTTAATTGTCCTTGTGCTATATTGTGCTTAAAAAAAACATTTATTCTAGGGACAGAAAACTCTAGGTAGGGACAGTGTCAGTTTCTTTCACTCTGCAAGTCCTTGTTTCCAGGGACCTGTAAGGACAGTGAGTTAATTGTCCTTGTGCTATATTGTGATTAAAAAAAACATTTATTCTAGGGACAGAAAACTCTAGGTAGGGACAGTGTCAGTTTCTTTCACTCTGCAAGTCCTTGTTTCCAGGGACCTGTAAGGACAGTGAGTTAATTGTCCTTGTGCTATATTGTGATTAAAAAAAACATTTTTTCTAGGGACAGAAAACTCTAGGTAGGGAGAGTTTTTTTTTTTTTTCACTCTGCAAGTCCTTGTTTCCAGGGACCTGTAAGGACAGTGAGTTAATTGTCCTTGTGCTATATTGTGCTTAAAAAAAACATTTATTCTAGGGACAGAAAACTCTAGGTAGGGACAGTGTCAGTTTCTTTCACTCTGCAAGTCCTTGTTTCCAGGGACCTGGAGAGACATTGAGTGAATTGTCCTTGTGCTATATTGTGATTAAAAAAAACATTTATTCTAGGGACAGAAAACTCTAGGTAGGGACAGTGTCAGTTTCTTTCACTCTGCAAGTCCTTGTTTCCAGGGACCTGTAAGGACAGTGAGTTAATTTTCCTTGTGCTATATTGTGATTAAAAAAAACATTTTTTCTAGGGACAGAAAACTGTAGGTAGGGAGAGTGTTTTTTTTCTTTCACTCTGCAAGTCCTTGTTTCCAGGGACCTGTAAGGACAGTGAGTTAATTTTCCTTGTGCTATATTGTGATTAAAAAAAACATTTTTTCTAGGGACAGAAAACTGTAGGTAGGGAGAGTGTTTTTTTTCTTTCACTCTGCAAGTCCTTGTTTCCAGGGACCTGTAAGGACAGTGAGTTAATTTTCCTTGTGCTATATTGTGATTAAAAAAAACATTTTTTCTAGGGACAGAAAACTGTAGGTAGGGAGAGTGTTTTTTTTCTTTCACTCTGCAAGTCCTTGTTTCCAGGGACCTGTAAGGACAGTGAGTTAATTTTCCTTGTGCTATATTGTGATTAAAAAAAACATTTTTTCTAGGGACAGAAAACTGTAGGTAGGGAGAGTGTTTTTTTTCTTTCACTCTGCAAGTCCTTGTTTCCAGGGACCTGTAAGGACAGTGAGTTAATTGTCCTTGTGCTATATTGTGCTTAAAAAAAACATTTTTTCTAGGGACAGAAAACTCTAGGTAGGGAGAGTGTTTTTTTTTTTTCACTCTGCAAGTCCTTGTTTCCAGGGACCTGTAAGGACAGTGAGTTAATTGTCCTTGTGCTATATTGTGCTTAAAAAAAACATTTATTCTAGGGACAGAAAACTCTAGGTAGGGACAGTGTCAGTTTCTTTCACTCTGCAAGTCCTTGTTTCCAGGGACCTGTAAGGACAGTGAGTTAATTTTCCTTGTGCTATATTGTGCTTAAAAAAAACATTTATTCTAGGGACAGAAAACTCTAGGTAGGGACAGTGTCAGTTTCTTTCACTCTGCAAGTCCTTGTTTCCAGGGACCTGGAGAGACATTGAGTGAATTGTCCTTGTGCTATATTGTGATTAAAAAAAACATTTATTCTAGGGATAGAAAACTCTAGGTAGGGACAGTGTCAGTTTCTTTCACTGTGAAAGTCCTTGTTTCAAGGGACAGAGAAGGACACCTGAAGGTAGCCCTTATTGCTTTTTTCCCATCTCCCTGCAGGCCATCTATTAGAATGTCTGGAAGGCAAACAAGGAGAGGCAGACAGTCAGGAGGCAATAAAAGAGGGCAAGCAGGCTCTGTGTCTGGGGGCAACAGTGCTGGTCGTGGACGCGGTGCATTGTCATCAGCACATGGCCATGGGACACGCTTGTCCTTCTTTTCGGCAGCTGGACATGTTGAGCCACATCATGCCGAAGACTTGGTAGAGTGGATGACCAAGCCCTCCTCCTCCTCCTCATCCTCTCTCACCCAGGCTCAGGGTACTGGAAAAGCAGCTGCCAAAGCGTCGTCTTCCCTGGTATCAATGTCAGACAAATCATCAGTCACTCCTTCCCTAGACCCACCATGTCCTCCTCCTGAGGAGTCCCCCGAACTGTTTCAGCACAGTGTTGGGTACATGCTCCAGGAGGATGCCCAGCGTTTCGAAGGGTCTGATGATGAAACCCAGCTAGAGGAAGGCAGTAGCGTGAGAGCAGACAGAGGGGATGCTCAAGAAGGACACCAATCTGGCAGTCATGTTCCAGCAGCTGCAGCATACTGCCAGATTGGCTCCAGTGATGAGGAGGGAGGGGATGATGAGGTCAATGACTCCACGTGGGTGCCTAATAGGAGAGAGGAGGAGGAGGAGGATGAGGAGGAGGCACATCTCCAACGAGGCAGGATGCCCTTTGGTGGCCAGCGTAAGGGCAGTACACCGACGGAATCACACCGCAGAGCTCCGCCTGTGCAGGGCGCTGCCTCTGCCCGTCATTCAAAAAGTTCTTTGGTGTGGGCCTTTTTTGAGGCTAGTGCATCAGATCGCACAGCTGCTGTTTGCAACATATGTCTCAAGCGTATATCGCGTGGCCAAAACATCAGCCGCTTGGGTACCACATGCCTGACCAGACATATGTTGACCTGCCATGCAGCTCGTTGGCAAGCCTACCTCAAAGACCCACACCAAAGAACAAAGCGGACCTCTCCTTGCACCGCATCAGCTGGGATCTCCAACCCCACTATAACTTCAGTCCTCTCTGAAACATGCACTGAGAGGAATGAAGGTGTAGAATTAGGTGTGTCACAGCCAAGTACTTGCGCCCACTCTGCTAGCAGTACACCGACGTCCGATTCTAGCAGGCAAATTTCCCTGCCCCAGCTGCTGGACCGTCGAAAGAAGTTCACTCCCAGCCATCCACATGCCCAGCGGTTGAATGCTAGCTTGGCTAAATTGCTAGCGCTTCAACTGCTGCCTTTTCAGTTGGTAGACTCGGCCCCCTTCCGTGAGTTTGTGCAATGTGCGGTTCCTCAGTGGCAGGTTCCCAAACGCCACTTTTTCTCACGGAAGGCTATTCCGGCTCTCTACCGGCATGTGGAAGGCAATGTCTTGGCCTCGCTGGACAGGGCGGTCAGCGGTAAGGTGCATATTACCGCTGACTCATGGTCCAGCAGGCATGGACAGGGACGTTACCTTTCTTTCACGGCCCATTGGGTCACTCTTTTGGCAGCTGGGAAGGATTCAGGACAAGGTGCAGTAGTGTTGGAGGTTGTCCCACCGCCACGCCTCCAAAATGCTACTACTGGTTGTGACACACCTCTCTCCTCCACCCCCTCCTCTTCTTCTTCCTCCATGGCCTCTTCCTGTGGTTTGTCCTATGAACCAGCGGTGCTCCGTAGCCGTTCACGGGGCTACGCAAGTACGCAGGCAAAAAGATGCCATGCCGTGCTTGCGCTGGTGTGTTTGGGGGACAGAAGCCACACTGGGGCAGAGGTCCTGTCTGCTCTGCAGGGCCAGGCCGAGAGGTGGTTGACGCCACGCCAGCTTAAGCCAGGAATGGTGGTTTGCGACAATGGCACCAACCTCCTCTCCGCCCTCCGACAGGGACAACTGACCCATGTGCCCTGTGTGGCTCACGTCCTTAACCTGGTGGTGCAGCGGTTCTTGGGCAGGTACCCGGGCTTACAGGATGTCCTGAGGCAGGCCAGGAAAGTCTGTGTGCATTTCCGCAGATCTTATAATGCCAGTGCTCGCCTGGCTGAGCTGCAAAAGGAGTTGAACCTGCCCAAGAACCGCCTTATATGTGACATGCCCACCAGGTGGAACTCAACGTTGGCCATGCTGCAGCGGCTGCACACGCAGCAGAGGGCCA
Organism: Rana muscosa; assembly: GCA_029206835.1. NCBI lineage: Eukaryota > Metazoa > Chordata > Amphibia > Anura > Ranidae > Rana > Rana muscosa. The sequence goes on along the minus strand of CM055117.1, from coordinate 41,519,071 downwards.
TCAATGAGTACCTGTGCGACTACGGCACCAGGACAGGGTCAGGGGAGCTTGGTTTTTTTTCTCCACGCCAGTGGGGCATGATCAGGGATGCATGCACTGTCCTGGCACCATTTGAGGAGGCCACGAGGATGGTGAGCAGTGACAGTGCATGCATCAGTGACACTGTACCTCTTGTCCACCTGTTGGAGCACACGCTGCGTGGAATAATGGACAGGGCACTTGAGGCAGAACAGAGGCAGGAAGAGGAGGACTTCCTTGCCTCTCAAGGCCCCCTTTACCCAGACAGTGTTCCTTCTGTCCCACCCATCGCACAGGAAGAGGAGGAGGAGGAGGAGGAGGAGGAGGAGGAGGAGGATTGTGTCAGCATGGAGGTGGAGGCTGGCACTCAGCATCATCAGCAGCAGTCTTTTAGGGATGATTTACAGTCCCAAGAAACCAGTGGACTTGTACGTGGCTGGGAGGAGGTGGCTGCGGATCATGTCGTCCTTAGTGACCCAGAGGACTCCGGAGCGAATGCCTCAGCAAACCTACGCTGCATGGCCTCCCTGATCCTGCAAAGTCTGCGGAAGGATCCTCGTATTCTTCGGATCAAGGAGAGGGACCATTACTGGCTGGCCACTCTCCTTGATCCACGGTACAAGGGTAAGGTTGCGGACCTTATGTTACCGTCGCAGAGGGAGCAGAGGATGAGACAACTCCGGGAGGCCTTGCAGAAAGGTCTGTGCAACGCGTTCCCAGAGACTGGGAGGTTGCAAACTCCTGGTCCTGGACAACGAGTTGCTGAGGCTTCGGCCAGTCAAAGAAGGAGCGGTGGGGAAGGTGGCCGTCTGACCGATGCGTTCAGACAATTCTTTAGTCCGCAGCCCCAAAGTATGATCGGTTCCAGCAACCATCGCCAGCGTCTGATAAACATGGTGCAGGAATATCTAGGGGCAAGGTCAGACTTGGACACCTTCCCCACCGAAAATCCTCTGGCTTACTGGGTCTTGAGGATGGATCACTGGCCAGAGCTTGCACAGTATGCAATTGAGCTACTGGCCTGTCCTGCATCCAGCGTTCTTTCGGAACGCACATTCAGTGCTGCTGGAGGATTTGTCACGGATCACAGGGTGCGCCTGTCCACCGACTCGGTTGATCGACTGACTTTCATCAAGATGAACCAGTCTTGGATCACCACCAGCTACCACACACCTGATGCTGATATAACAGACTAATTGATTTTAAAATGTCACATCCCTTCAAGACTGATGCTGATGCTGAGTGCCTGTGCTGTTATGTTGACTGCCTATCCTCCTCCTCCGAGTCCTCAATGATACGATTGATGATGATAGCTTGGAAGATCATTTTTGTTTATGGGTGCCGCCACCAGTGCCTAACGCCCAATTTTTCAGCCCCTGTTTAACAGTGGCGTGTAATTACAATTTTTGAAGCAATACTTTGCAACAGGGCTCATTGCTGTGCTCCAAGTACAGTATCTGTGAGGAGTTGCAGTGTTGTGCCACCAGTGCCTAAGGCCCAATTTTTCAGCCCCTGTTTAACAGGGGCGTGTCATTACAATTTTTGAAGCAATACTTTGCAACAGGGCTCATTGCTGTGCTCCAAGTACAGTATCTGTGAAGGGTTGCAGTGTTGTGCCACCAGTGCCTAAGGCCCAATTTTTCAGCCCCTGTTCAACAGGGGCATGTAATTACAATTCTTGATCTAATAATTCACAGCAGGGCCCATTGCTGCACCCACCAAGAGTAACTGTCAGGGCTTACAGTGTTGTGGCACCAGCACCACCATCAAAGGCCCAATTTTTACTACCACTGTTCAACAATTATATGTAATTAAAATTCCTGATATAATAGTTGACAGCAGGGCGTTCCAGCACCAACCAAGAGTAACTGTGAGTGCTTACAGTGTTGTGCCAACACCAACAACTAAGGGGCCTATTTCTGCAGAGTATATACGGCAGGTCCCTACTTTCAAACATCCAACTTACAAACGACTCCTACTTGCAAACGCAAGAAGACAACAGGAAGTGAGAGGAAATCTACCACTAGGAAGGAAAATTCTCTCCTGTAAGAATAAATATGGGAGAAAGGTGTCTCCTCTGTACTGATGCTTTATCAGCAATCCTTGTTTCAAGAAAAACACCACATTTCAAAAACAGTTGTCATTAGGACGGAAAGTGAGGTGAAATGTTCTGAACAGGGGCACAGACAGCAAAACAAATGTTACAGGGGTGATAACCCTTACCTATGTTTTCCAAAAAGTTTAAAAATAGATTTTTGGTCTGGAGCTACACTTCAACAATGTACCTGTTCAAAATTACAAACAGATTCTACATAAGAACAAACCTACAGTCCCTGTCTTGTATGCACCGCCTGTATACGGCTGTTCAGAGTATATAGGGCCTTTTTTATTTTATGTGCGGGGTTCCCCTTAATATCCATACAAGACCCAAAGGGGCTGGTAATGGGCTGGGGTAGGGGGGGGGGTCATGGGGTAGCTATGCCATTTTTCTTAAAGATTTTCATCCATATTACCGGGACCAGACATTACATTAAAGCCGCAAGCAGTTTTAAATGGCTTTTTTTTCCTTTAGAAGTGTCATTTTGTGCAGGGACAGTTCTAAACACGGGAAACACGTGGCACTTCACAGGCATACTTTAGACACCCCCCAGGTACGATATTTAAAGGAATATTTGACTTTTTTTTTTTCACTTTATGCATCATTAAAATGACTGCTCCCGGAAAACGACCGTTTTTAAAACTTATTTTTGCATTGATACATGTCCCCTGGTGCAGAACCCGGGTTCCCAAACCCTTTTTAGGACAATAACATGCATAATAGTTGTTATAATTAGCACTTTAGAATTCGAACGTTCGCATCCATTGTATTTAATAGGGTTCTAATGTTCGTTCGAACTTTCGGTCCGTTCGCGGGTTCTGGTGCGAACCGAACCCGGGGGTGTTCGGCTCATCACTATCTGACGGGTTTTTCCTAAACGATCAGTGCCGCCGCCTATAGCTGGCATCCCTGATCATGGTATTCATGCTGACTTAAAAAAGGCTCCCCACTGGCAGAACACTATAGCATTGTGCATACCTCCCAACCTGCACCCATTAAAAGAAGTCACCGTCCCGCTACAAACCCCCCCCGCTCAACAACTTTAACGGGAGGGGAAAAAATTAAAAAATTAACGTCCCGCAGTGGACATTATAAAAGTTGGGAGGTATGGCATTGTGAGTGTGATTCCCCCATCTCCATCAAATGTCTACATGGGGGGAATCTGCACTTTTTTTTTATTCAACCTGCTGATTGAACGGATTTTTTTTTTTTATAATGTATGGCCTACCTAACACTGATTGAGGGATGATGAAAGAACCAGGCAGAGTCTAGCTAGGAACATACTAATTAGCACTAAATAAGAGGGCAGGACAGAGGAAAATACCAGGGAGGAGGAGCAGGGGAGTGAACTGTCCAATGGAGAAGGGGAGGAGGAGGAGCAGGGGAGTTCACTCTCCAATGGAGAAGAGGAGGATGAAGAGTAGGGGAGTGCATTGTCCAATGGAGAAGGAGAGGAGGAGCAGAGGAGTGCACTGTCCAATGGAGAAGGGGAGGAGGAGGAGCAGGAGAGTGAACTGTCCAATGGAGAAGGGGAGGAGGAGCAGGGGAGTGCACTGTCCAATGGAGAAGGGGAGGAGGAGGAGCAGGGGAGTGCACTGTCCAATGGAGAAGGGGAGGAGGAGGAGCAGGGGAGTGCACTTTCCAATGGAGAAGGGAAGGAGGAGGAGCAGGGGAGTGCACTGTCCAATGTAGAAGAGGAGGATGAGGAGTAGGGGAGTGCATTGTCCAATGGAGAAGGGGAGGAGGAGGAGCAGGGGAGTGCACTGTCCAATGGAAAAGGGGAGGAGTAGGAGCAGGGGAGTGAACTGTCCAATGGAGAAGATGAGGAGGAGGAGCAGGGGAGTGCACTGTCCAATGGAGAAGATGAGGAGGAGGAGCAGGGGAGTGCACTGTCCAATGGAGGGGAGGAGGAGCAGGGGAGTGAACTGTCCAATGGAGAAGGGGAGGAGGAGCAGGGGAGTGAACTGTCCAATGGAGAAGGGGAGGAGGAGCAGGGGAGTGCACTGTCCAATGGAGAAGGGGAGGAGGAGGAGCAGGAGAGTGCACTGTCCAATGGAGAAGGGGAGGAGGAGGAGCAGGGGAGTGCACTGTCCAATGGAGAAGGGAAGAAGGAGGAGCAGGGGAGTGCACTGTCCAATGAAGAAGGGAAGGGAGGGGAAAGAGGAGGTGCCATCTCTCAGTGCTGCTTCCCTGAACTTTCTGGACCGGAAGTTCAGGGAAGCAGCATTGAGAGAGCAGGAGCCATAAGCATTGAAAGCTCCATGGTAGGAATTTTAAGAAATTGTTTGCCGGGGAATGTATAATTTATTGTGCTCAGTGTGTTAAGCTAAAACAATTCTGAGGGTTTAATTCAGCTTTAAATATGGCCTTCCCTCCAGTCTTGCACATTGGTACCGGCTCCTCTCCTGGACTGAAAAAACTCTGATTTCACTGCACACTAGGAGCTTCTCACAATGTGCATTAAAAGCTGCAGCAAGTCAGATAGAGCTCCGCCTCATTTCTTGGCTGGAGGGCATCCAGTGTCATCTAGCCCTTTCCTCCCCAGCCTGACATTCCCTGGCCCCGCCCCTTTCATTCATTGGATTTCAGTTATTTTAATCATGGAGGCTCAGAATCACATGTGGGCGTTACCTAGGGGCGGGTTTACATGCAAAAATCCACCCTGTCTAGGAACACCCACCCTCCAGGAATTTTGATATTTGCTCCGCATTTGGGGTGTCGTTAAGAAATAATGGCATCACAAACGCGTTCCGTATTGGGCAGAATTGCGGCGATCCATAACGCTTAGGTGTGAATGGAGCCCCGCTCACACCTCTGCGGTTTTGAAATCGTGCTACTTCGGCACGATTTTGAAGCCGCACATCGGTGCAATTTGCACTGCCGATTTCATTGCTGCTTGCAACTTCGTGCCATAGAAGTCGATGCAATGAAATCGGCAACATACTAGCCAGGAACCTTCTTCAAAGTCGCTACAACGTGAGTCGCAGCAAATTTGTGCAGCTTTTTTTTTTAGTGGAGCGTTTTTGTTGCGGCGTCATTCATTTGAATGGGCCTCAATCTGCTGTGAAAGAAGCTCATGTACCAAATCTTGGCATTAAGCCGGGAGCGTTAACCGTCACGATTTTTTCCGCGATTGTAGCGCGATTCGTCACTCGTCAATTGCTGCAAAATCGTTCTACGCTTGGGGTGTCATTAAGAAATAATGGCATCGCAAACATGTTCTGCGTTTTACAGCGATTCTGGAATCGCGGACAGAATCGTGGCGATTCTACCTGTGATCCAGAATGCTTAAGGCCCCTTTCACACTTGTGCGACTCCAAAGTTGCGCCGACTTCAGGGTGCAACTTTGGTACAACTTTGATGCAGCTTTGACCAGTGATAATGGACAACTGTTGCACTCAAGTTGCATTGTAGGCCCCTTTCACACTTGTGCGACTTGTCCTGAGACTTGGGACTGTAAAGTCGCATGACAAGTCATACCCCATGATTTTCAATGAGTACTGTTCATATCTGTGCGACTTCAAAGTAGTCCCTGCACTACTTTTGGTCCCACTTCGATGCAACTTGAGGTCCATAGACATTAAGAATACACAGGCATTGTTTCAAGTCGCATCAAAATCGTGGTAAAAATCGCTGCAAAAAAATCGCTGCAAAATCGTGCAACTTTCAGGTTACAATAGTGGAAACCTAGCCTTAGACTCTGTTTCCACTACTGCGAGTTGTTGTGCGACTTGACACATGTGAAGTCGCATGACAAGTCAAAACCCATGCATTTCAATGGTCCCCTTTCTAATTCTAACTCAAGTCGCAGCAACTCCAGAAAAGGTTTTTGCACTACTTTGTTCTGACTTCAGTGCGACTGGTTCTCACCTGTCGCATGACATAGCATTGAAAATCGCATTGCAAAGTCACACTGTAAAAAGTGCGACTTTGAGGTCGCAATAGTGGAAACCTAGCCTTAAAGTAACAATTTAGACATTTTATTTATGGATTTAGCAACCCGTCACTTTTTTTTTTTTCCCCTGTATTACATCCATCAGCCTAGTTTTCCACTAATGTAACCTGAAAATCGCGCGATTTTGCAGTGATTTTGATGCGACTTGAAGCAGTGCCTGTGTATTCTTGAGGTCTAGGGACCTCAAGTCGCATCAAAGTGGGACCAAAGTAGTGCAGGGACCACTTTGAAGTCGCTGAAACTTGAAGTTGCACAAATATGAACGGTACTCATTGGAGATCATGGGGTACGACTTGTCATGCGACTTTGCAGTCCCAAGTCGCAGGACAAGTTGCACTAATGGAAACGTAGCCTAAAAAGTAAAAAAATAAAATAAAAAAGCGGCGTGGTGGATGGGAAGAGACGGTGGAAATAGGGAGGACTTTGATTTGGAACTGTCAAATCGCATGACAAATCGCACCAGTGTGAACCGGGGCTTAAAGTAACAATTTAGAAATGTTATTTATGGATTTAGCAACCCGTCACTTTTTTTTCTGCGTAAGGGTACTTTCACTCTGAAGCGCTGGGTGCGTCGGCAGTAAAGTGCCGCTAATTTTAGCGGCGATTTACCGTAGTTTTTGCCGCGATTTTCGGCCGCTAGCTAGCAGAAAAAGAGTCAAACCCGCCCGCAAAAACGCCGCTTTGCTGGCGGTTCGGAGGCGCTACCCCATTGTTTGTCATATTCACCGCTCCTACAGCGCCTCAAAGATGCGGCTGGCAGGACTTTTTTTAGCGTCCTGCCAGCGCAACGCTCCAGTGTGAAAGCCCTCAAGCTTTCACACTGGAGATAAAGGAGGGGCTCTTTCAGAGCGCTTTGCAGGCGCTATTTTTAGTGCAAAAGGCGCCTGCAAAGCGCCTTCAGTGTGAAAGCAGCCTTACATCATTAAGACTCGGTTTCCACTTGTCATGCGACTTGGGACTGCAAAGATCGTACCCCATGATTTCCACTGAGTACTGTTCATATCTATGCGACTTCAAAGTTGTCCCTGCACTACTTTGGTGTCACTTTGATGCGACTTGAGGTCCATAGACCTCAAGAATACACAGGCATTGCTTTAAGTCGCATGAAAATTGCGGCAAAATCGTGGCAAAATCGCGCGACTTTCAGGTCGCAATAGTGGAAACCTAGGCAAATAAGTGCAGAAAAAAAAAAGTGGCGGGGTGGATGGGAAGAGACGGTGGAAATAGGGAGGACTTTCGTTTGGAACTGTCAAATCGCATGACAAATCGCACCGGTGTGAACCGGGGCTAAAAGTAACAATTTAGAATTGTATTTATGGATTTAGCAACCCGTCACTTTTTTTTTTTTTCCTGCGTTAAATCATAAAAAAAAAAAAAATTTTTTTTTTAAAAAGTGGCGTGGTGGATAGGAAGAGACGGTGGAAATAGGGAGGAATTGGTGACATGCGTCCCCATGTATGGGCAGCTGAGCGGTGAGCGGTGCGTCTCCTCGGCTCGCTGTTCTCAGTATCTGTTTAGATTTTGTGTCTATATTTAAACCCTGATTGCTTCCCCTCCCCTCCTTCCTTTCTCTCTCTCTCTCTCGGGTTCAGGACTAGTTTGGTGGGGAGGGTCGCAGTCCTCGTATCTCTCAGCTCTGGGGACACCACGCCAAGGCTCAGAACGCCGAGTGACAGGCGAGGAGCGGAAGCTGGCGGACAGCGAGAAGTTTTTCAGAAGTTGCGCAGTTTTCGGCAGAAGTCTGACCGTGGCACGGCTCTGAACGTTCAGGAAATGGAGGTAACTGTTTTTTTTTGTTTTTTTTTACTGTATTAGATATATTTTGCATTGTGTCGCGTTTTGCGCTTATTTGTTATTGGGCGCTGATGTCCGGTGCGACCTTTCTACCGGCGGCGCTCTGTACCTGGAGGTTACCACCACTGAGCTTCACCAAGGCAGCTCGCCGGTCTGTCATGGTGATCCAGAGGCTTCGCTACTTTGAGGTGCCGTCCAAAATCAGGAGCTGGATAATTACTTTATTGGGGGTTTTTTTTTGTTCTATTATTTAGTTTTGTTGTTTTTTTATTGTTTTTTTTTTTTTTTTTTTTATTATTTTGTTTTGTTTTATGTTTTTTTTTTTTTTTTTTTTTTTTTTATTATTTTGTTTTGTTTTATGTTTTTTTAAATTTATTTTTTATTATTTTTTTTTGCTGTTTTGTTTTATGTTTTTTATTCATTTATTTTTTATTATTTTGCTTTGTTGTTTTTGTTTTATGTTTTTTTTTTATTATTTTGTTTTAAGTTTTTTTTTAATTATTATTATTTTGTTTTGTCTTATGTTTTTTTTTTATTTCTTTTTTTATTATTTTGTTTTGCTGTTTTGTTTTATGTTTTTTTTTATTTTTTATTTTTTATTATTATTGTTTTGTTTTTTGTTTTGTTTTACTTCTCTGTTCGGTTACTTTTATTGAAAAGTATTTTTCTTCTATAGAGAAACATAAGACCAAAACACAACAAATGACAATAAAAACATACAAACGAACGCCAACATAACCCAAACAAAAAAAAAGTCAAGCCCCCAGTTCACACTGGTGCAACTTGTCATGCGATTTGACAGCTCCAAATCAAAGTTGCACCCTAATGTCGGCAAAATCTATTTGGTTGATTTTGACTGAAAAGAAATGACAATAAAAACATACAAACACAAACCTAACCAAACAAAAAAAAAAGCACACCGGTGCGACTTGTCATGCGATTTGACACTTCCAAATGGCATGACAAGTCGCACCCTATTGCCGGCATTGCAACCGCTCAAATCGGTGTGACTCCAACTTTGCTGTGCCGCTCCCATTTGAAAAATAAAAAAAGGTTCCTGCACTATTTTTTTGCAGTTTTGAGGTGCGACTTGCCTAGACATCTGTGGTGCACCCTGTCATGTGATTTGACAGTTCTAAATCGCATGACAAGTCGCACCCTATTCGAAATAGGGGAGGGGGGAAGCAAGGAAGTGGGACTTTACATGAATCATGTGGTTGCAATAGTCGCACTCTATTGCTGGATATGGAACCGTTCAAATATGTGCGACTCTGACTTTGCTGTGCCGCTCCCATTTGAAAAGAAAAAAAGGTTCCTGCGCTATTTTTTGCGACTTGCCTAGACATCTGTGTTGCGACCTGTCATGTGATTTGACAGTTCTAAAATGTCGCATGACAAGTCGCACCCTATTGTCAGCAATGGAACCATTCGAATCGGCGCTGTGCCACCACTGATTTGAAAATAAAGTTCCCGCACAATTTTTGTTGGTGATTTCAGCTGCGACTTGCATAGACATCTGTACATGAAGTCGCACAGATGTCAGGCAAGTTGCACCATAAATTGAACTGACCTGCAGCTTTGAAATCTTGCGACTTCAAGTGAAGTCACACGATTTTAAAGTCTCATTGAGTGCGAACGACATTCAAACTTGTGCGACTTGTGCGTGTTCCATTGCGACTTGATGCGATTTTGATGCAATGTTAAGGCAATTTTCATGTGACTTTGGATGAGTGCAACTTTGGCTTTGACCCTGTGACTGTAAAGGGAGGTTTATTAAAACTGGAGCACTCAATCTGGTGCAGCTGTGCATGGCAGCCAATCATCTTCTAACTTCAGCTTGTTCTATTAAAGCTTTGACAATAATGTCTGGGTTCACACTACTGTGATGTCAGACATTGCATGTGATTCACACCGCATTGCTGTGCAGATCACATGCGATGTCTTTGCGATGCGATTTCAGCCATACAAACTGCATAGCTGAATTCGCACCAAACCCGCGCAGGACCCTTTTTTTTTTTTTTTTGGTCCGCACCGGATTCGGATCGCATGGGTGTTTTCATTGGTTTTAGTAAATCAACCTCTGTGTGCACTCTACAAAGTCGCACACGAGTCACACGTATATCATGCAGGTGTGACTTTAGAGGGTTTACATTGAAGTCTATGGCCTTCATGTCACGTGAAAGTCAGACCTCCCAACATTCTGAGATGGGAATGAGGGACCCCTTTTAGCAAACGTATGTAGACTTGGGACAATACAATTTACAAAATGCAGCAATATAGAAATCAGATGAAAGGTTTAGCGCTGGGAAAGACTTTTCGAAAGATAAAAAGTGCATTTTATATACATCTCTATAGATCAGACCAAAATGAGGGACAAATGAGGAGGAAAGAGGGACAGTGGGACATTGCTCCAAATCAGGGACAGTTGGGAGCTATAGCAAAGTAGTACTTTAACGTCGCTGCGACTTGAAGTCGCACAGATATGAGCGTTACTCATTTGGGAAACATGGGGTGCGACTTGTCATGCGACCTTGGGGTCCAAAGTCGCATGGCAAGTCGCACAAGTGTGAATGGGGCCTAAGTTTACACTAGTTTAAATTAGTGTTTTTGAAGCTCTACAAGAGCCTGTCAGAATTGTGTGCATTTCAGCGCCCCGGGGTTGTACGCATTGTTGTGTTGCGTCGCATTGTGTTGGGTTGCATTGTGTTACATTGCGTTACATTGCATTACGATGTGTTACGGTGCGTTGTGTTGCATTACGTTGCGTTGTGTTACGTTGTGTTGCGCCGTATTGGGGGGGGGGGGGTGCTGCACTGAGAAGGTTTTGAATCTTCATGTATAGAATGCCTTTGGAAACAATTTAACCTCACCACCACATGTTACAATCTCTAACAAGGGTGCAGGCAGTGCCCCCCCTGATCAGTAACAGGTTGTTTGGATAGTTTAGGTAGGTCCTCATTGACTGGATAGTTTAGGTAGGTCCTCATTGTTTGGATAGTTTAGGTAGGTCCTCATTGATTGGATAGTTTAGGTAGGTCCTCATTGACTGGATAGTTTAGGTAGGCCCTCATTGACTGGATAGTTTAGATTGGTCCTCATTGACTGGACAGTTTAGGTAGGCCCTCATTGACTGGATAGTTTAGGTAGGTCCTCATTGTTTGGATAGTTTAGGTAGGTCCTCATTGATTGGATAGTTTAGGTAGGCCCTCATTGACTAGATAGTTTAGGTAGGTCCCCATTGACTGGACAGTTTAGGTAGGCCCTCATTGACTAGATAGTTTAGGTAGGTCCCCATTGACTGGATAGTTTAGGTAGGTCCCCATTGACTGGATAGTTTAGGTAGGTCCTCATTGACTGGACAGTTTAGGTAGGCCCTCATTGACTGGATAGTTTAGGTAGGTCCTCATTGATTGGATAGTTTAGGTAGGTCCTCATTGATTGGATAGTTTAGGTAGGCCCTCATTGACTGGATAGTTTAGGTAGGTCCTCATTGTTTGGATAGTTTAGGTAGGTCCTCATTGATTGGATAGTTTAGGTAGGCCCTCATTGACTAGATAGTTTAGGTAGGTCCCCATTGACTGGACAGTTTAGGTAGGCCCTCATTGACTAGATAGTTTAGGTAGGTCCCCATTGACTGGATAGTTTAGGTAGGTCCTCATTGACTGGATAGTTTAGGTAGGTCCTCATTGACTGGACAGTTTAGGTAGGCCCTCATTGACTGGATAGTTTAGGTAGGTCCTCATTGTTTGGATAGTTTAGGTAGGTCCTCATTGATTGGATAGTTTAGGTAGGCCCTCATTGACTAGATAGTTTAGGTAGGTCCCCATTGACTGGACAGTTTAGGTAGGCCCTCATTGACTAGATAGTTTAGGTAGGTCCCCATTGACTGGATAGTTTAGGTAGGTCCCCATTGACTGGATAGTTTAGGTAGGTCCTCATTGACTGGATAGTTTAGGTAGGTCCTCATTGACTGGACAGTTTAGGTAGGCCCTCATTGACTGGATAGTTTAGGTAGGTCCTCATTGATTGGATAGTTTAGGTAGGCCCTCATTGACTGGATAGTTTAGGTAGGTCCTCATTGATTGGATAGTTTAGGTAGGTCCTCATTGATTGGATAGTTTAGGTAGGTCCTCATTGATTGGATAGTTTAGGTAGGTCCTCATTGATTGGATAGTTTAGGTAGGCCCTCATTGATTGGATAGTTTAGGTAGGTCCTCATTGCTTATATAGTTTAGGTAGGTCCTCATTGTTTGGATAGTTTAGGTAGGCCCTCATTGTTTGGATAGTTTAGGTAGGTCCTCATTGATTGGATAGTTTAGGTAGGTCCTCATTGATTGGATAGTTTAGGTAGGTCCTCATTGATTGGATAGTTTAGGTAGGTCCTCATTGATTGGATAGTTTAGGTAGGCCCTCATTGATTGGATAGTTTAGGTAGGTCCTCATTGCTTATATAGTTTAGGTATGTCCTCATTGTTTGGATAGTTTAGGTAGGCCCTCATTGTTTGGATAGTTTAGGTAGGTCCTCATTGTTTGGATAGTTTAGGTAGGCCCTCATTGACTAGATAGTTTAGGTAGGTCCCCATTGACTGGACAGTTTAGGTAGGCCCTCATTGACTAGATAGTTTAGGTAGGTCCCCATTGACTGGATAGTTTAGGTAGGTCCCCATTGACTGGATAGTTTAGGTAGGTCCTCATTGACTGGACAGTTTAGGTAGGCCCTCATTGACTGGATAGTTTAGGTAGGTCCTCATTGATTGGATAGTTTAGGTAGGTCCCCATTGACTGGATAGTTTAGGTAGGTCCCCATTGACTGGATAGTTTAGGTAGGTCCTCATTGACTGGACAGTTTAGGTAGGCCCTCATTGACTGGATAGTTTAGGTAGGTCCTCATTGATTGGATAGTTTAGGTAGGTCCTCATTGATTGGATAGTTTAGGTAGGCCCTCATTGACTGGATAGTTTAGGTAGGTCCTCATTGATTGGATAGTTTAGGTAGGTCCTCATTGATTGGATAGTTTAGGTAGGTCCTCATTGATTGGATAGTTTAGGTAGGCCCTCATTGATTGGATAGTTTAGGTAGGTCCTCATTGCTTATATAGTTTAGGTAGGTCCTCATTGTTTGGATAGTTTAGGTAGGCCCTCATTGTTTGGATAGTTTAGGTAGGTCCTCATTGATTGGATAGTTTAGGTAGGTCCTCATTGATTGGATAGTTTAGGTAGGTCCTCATTGATTGGATAGTTTAGGTAGGCCCTCATTGTTTGGATAGTTTAGGTAGGTCCTCATTGTTTGGATAGTTTAGGTAGGTCCTCATTGACTGGATAGTTTAGGTAGGTCCTCATTGATTGGATAGTTTAGGTAGGTCCTCATTGCTTATATAGTTTAGGTAGGTCCTCATTGTTTGGATAGTTTAGGTAGGTCCTCATTGATTGGATAGTTTAGGTAGGCCCTCATTGATTGGATAGTTTAGGTAGGCCCTCATTGATTGGATAGTTTAGGTAGGTCCTCATTGATTGGACAGTTTAGGTAGGTCCTCATTGATTGGACAGTTTAGGTAGGTCCTCATTGATTGGATAGTTTAGGTAGGTCCTCATTGATTGGACAGTTTAGGTAGGCCCTCATTGATTGGATAGTTTAGGTAGGCCCTCATTGATTGGATAGTTTAGGTAGGCCCTCATTGATTGGATAGTTTAGGTAGGCCCTCATTGATTGGATAGTTTAGGTAGGCCCTCATTGATTGGATAGTTTAGGTAGGTCCTCATTGATTGGATAGTTTAGGTAGGTCCTCATTGATTGGATAGTTTAGGTAGGCCCTCATTGATTGGATAGTTTAGATTGGTCCTCATTGACTGGATAGTTTAGGTAGGTCCTCATTGACTGGATAGTTTAGGTAGATCCTCATTGATTGGATAGTTTAGGTAGGCCCTCATTGATTGGATAGTTTAGATTGGTCCTCATTGACTGGATAGTTTAGGTAGGTCCTCATTGACTGGATAGTTTAGGTAGATCCTCATTGATTGGATAGTTTAGGTAGGTCCTCATTGATTGGGTAGTTTAGGTAGGTCCTCATTGATTGGATAATTTGGGTAGGTCCTCATTCAACATATTTTGGTGGATCCAATATCGCCACCACCACACGTTAGAATCTGATTGTACAATCTCCTTTGGAACGACCAACAGGAAGGAATGGGCTTCCTGAAAACTGAGATTAATTGGATAGTTCAGGTCGGTTCTCCTAGTTTTGGCAGCTCTTAGGATCACCATACACATTACAATCTGACCATATCAACTTTGGATTTACCAAAACCATGTAATATAAGCACCATTACCCAATCTGTCCCATCCAGCTGTGTCCAATCAGACGTGGCCTTGCACTACATTGATGGTAGATCTAAAGGAGATTGTACAATGAGATTGCAAAGTGTGTGGTGAGGTTAAAGCCGATTGTACAGTCAGATTGTAACATGTATGGTGAGCCTTACTTTAAAGCTGACCACATACACTACGACTGGATTGTATGATCTTCATTAGGCTCACTATACACATTACAACTGGATTGTATAACCTTTGTACAATCAACTTTAGATTTACCAAGTCTATGTGAGGCCGACCACACACATTACAATCTGGTTGTACAATCGTCTTCGGATCTACCAGCAAGTATCTATTGCATGGGCCTGTCTAATTGGATAGAAATGAACTGGATAGCTTAGGTATAGAGGGTATCCAATCAGAAAGACCCTTTGCACCACATAGTTGTTGGTAGATCTAAGTCCCTATTCACACTTGTGCGATTGTCATGCGACTTTGTACATCAAAGTCAAGCATGACAAGTCGTTTCCCATGTTTTCCAATGATAACCATTCCTATATGTGCGACTTAAAGTTGCAGCGACTTCATTCACTACTTTGGTCGGACTTTCATGCAACTTGAGTGCCATAGACTGCAATGTAAATCCTCAAAAGTCGCACGAAAGTCGCACTTTAAATGTCGTACATGAGAGAGTTGCGCAACAGTTGTCCACAATCACTGGTCAAAGCCAAAGTTGCATCCAAGTCACACCCATCCAAATTTGCGTATAAGTTGCATCAAATTTGCGTTAAAGTTGCACAATTTTGGAGTTGTACAAGTTTGAATGGAGCTGTAGGCTCCATTTCCACGAGAGCGACTTCTCATGCGACTTTGGGCACATAAAGTCGCGTGACAAGTCACAGCCCATTGATTTCCATGGCACCAGTTCCAATCTATGCGACTTAAAAGTTGTAGCAACTTTTAAAACGTTTCTGCACTACTTTGATGCGACTTTTGATGCGGCTTTGATCCAGAGAGTGTAAAGTTGGATCAAAGCTGCACTCAAAGCCGCACTCCAAAGTTGCACTCCAAATCGCGCAGCTTTGGGGTCCCAATCGTGAAAATGTAGACTAAAGGAGATTGTACAATCAGATTGTAACGTGTATCTCTAAAGACGTGATTTCTTTTTTTTTTTCTTAAGGCTCCATTCACACCTAGGAGGCGATTCCTCCCGCGATTCTAGAGTCGTGGCAAAACGCAGGGCGCGTTTGCAACGCCATTACTTGTTAATAGCACCCCCTTATTCGCGGTGCGATTTTGCCGCAATAAATAGCGTCAAAAATCCCAACGCTCGAAGCTTCTCACGCAAAGAAGGTGAAGGAGCTCCTTTTGGGGCGACGGTGTCGCATGTTTTGCGATTTTGAAGTATGATTTATCACTGCAAAAATCGCACCGCGATTGGGGGCGCTAATAAAAAGTAATGGCATCGCAAACGCACCTTGCGTTTTGCCGTGATTTTGGAATCCCCGCGATTCAAATCGCCTTGGAGTGCAAAGTGCTCCATATGGTTACATTGTATCCAGATCAGTGAAAGACGACGTGTGATTGGCTGAGTGCTTTTTGCTAAGTTAGATAAAAGTGATAACTGCGGGGGAAGGGTATGGTAGTGTCAATGTACAGACTGTGTGTTCAGGTTGATCATCGGAGGGTTAAATCTTCAGTATCTCCTCCATCTCTTCCTTCCCCTGTGACCGCGTTTATTTCTCCTTGCGATATCCGCAGCGTTTCATCACGCGGGTTCCTATTTGCTGCGATGTTTATAGGGGGCCATGCAAGGCGATAAGTCACGTTTTTTTTCTGTGGGGGGGGGGTGTGATCCTGTTTGCGCCGTTCAGTGGATATCCTTTGTAGAATGGCGTATATATCGCAACGCAGCGAAGCAGCATTGGAAGTGATGTGGGGCTGATGTGTGACGAGTCGTAGAGGAGATAACGAACGCTTGGCGGAAGCAGAGAGATTCCAGAACGGCGTTGGATCGCCATTGGCTCAGCACACGTTGGGACTTGTGGATTATAGACGTCTGGGGGTCCGCCATACTCTATACCAGTGATGGAGAACCTTGGCGCCCCCAGATGTTTCGGAACTACATTTCCCATGATGCTCATGCAATCTGTAGTGTAGTTCAGCATCATGGGAAATGTAGTTCCAAAACATCTGGGGTGCCAAGGTTCTCCATCACTGCATTTTTATAGTGTAACTGATGGCAAAACTTTATTTTTTAACTTTGGAAAGAGTGGAGAAGGGATTAGAACCCCTGTCAGGTTTTTATTGCCGTCTGTGCCCCTGTTAGGGAGAGTCACCCTCTCCTTTTGTCCTGTTTTCCATTATCATTGAAAGTAAAAGAAAATCCCACATTTTTGGTTGTCACCAGAACAGGAATAGAGGGGAAATCTTCCAATGGGGACACTAGTTCTGGTGACACCCCAGGATTTCCACTCATTTCCTGTTTTGCATAGCTCCCAACTGCCCCGTATTTGGAGGGACTGCCCCGTATTTGGAGGGACTGCCCCGTATTTGGAGGCACTGCCCCGTATTTGGAGGCACTGCCCCGTATTTGGAGGCACTGCCCCGTATTTGGAGGCACTGTCCCGTGTTTGGAGGCACTGTCCCTGATTTTCGGGGGGGGGGGGACGGACTGTCCTGCATTTGGGGGGGGGGACTGTCCCACATTTGGAGGCACTGTTCCATATTTGGAGGCACTGTTCTGTATTGCGAGGCACTGCCCCGCATTTGGAGGAACTGCCCCGCATTTGGAGGCACTGTCCCGCATTTGGAGGCACTGTCCCGCATTTGGAGGCACTGCCCCGCATTTGGAGGCACTGCCCCGCATTTGGAGGCACTGTCCCGTATTTGGAGGCACTGTCCCGCATTTGGAGGCACTGTCCCGCATTTGGAGGCACTGTCCCGCATTTGGAGACACTGTCCCGCATTTGGAGACACTGCCCCGCATTTGGAGACACTGCCCCGCATTTGGAGACACTGCCCCGCATTTGGAGACACTGCCCCGCATTTGGAGACACTGCCCCGCATTTGGAGACACTGCCCCGCATTTGGAGACACTGCCCCGCATTTGGAGACACTGCCCCGCATTTGGAGACACTGCCCCGCATTTGGAGACACTGCCCCGCATTTGGAGACACTGCCCCGCATTTGGAGACACTGCCCCGCATTTGGAGACACTGCCCCGCATTTGGAGGGACTGCCCCGCATTTGGAGGGACTGCCCCGCATTTGGAGGGACTGCCCCGCATTTGGAGGGACTGCCCCTGATTTTCGGGGGGGTCTGTCCCGTATTTGGGGGGGACTGTCCCGCATTTGGGGGGGACTGTCCCGTATTTGGGGGGGACTGCCCCCTATTTGCAGGCACGGTCCCGTATTTGTAGGCACTGTCCCGTATTTTGAGGGACTCTCCCGGATTTCGGGGGACTGTCCTGGATTTCGAGGGACTGTCCCTGATTTGGAACAAAGTCCCTCTGTCCCTCTTTCCTCCTCATTTGTCCCTCATTTTGGTCTCATCTATATCTAGTAACTTGTATACAAAAAAAAATCACATTTTTATCTTTAAGCCCTCATTCACACAGAACACGGCTTTGAAATCGTGCGACTTCATCTGAAATCGCTTGGTTTCAAAGCCACGACTTCGGGTACGACTTGAAAGACATCTGTACGTCTTCCTGCGCAGATGTCTACTGAAGTTGCACCCGAAATCGGCAAAATCAGGAAAAAAGCCATTTCTGACAATTGGCTGCAACTTGTCATGCGAATTGACCTGTCAAAAATCGCACGGCAAATCACTTCAATGTGAACGAGGGCTCAAAGTGTTTCCCAGTACTAAACCTTTCATCCAATATTTAAATTGCTACGTTTGTAAATTTAAAGGAACAGTAGAGTTGCGGGTTTACTTAATCCCTTTTTTTTTTTTTTTTGGTCTAATTCTCTTTTAAACCACTTCCCGCCCGGCCTATAGCAAAATGACAGCCGGGCGGTGGTTCAGTTATCCTGACTGGGCGTCATATGACATCCTGCAGTGGGGGCGCGCATCGCGGCAAACGGTGGTGCAGTGGGTCAGTCTGACACACCACAACACCGATCTCGGTAAAGAGTCTCCGGCGGAGGCTCTTTACCACGCATAAAGCCGTGTCCAATCACGGCTCATCACGATGTAAACAGGAAAAGCCGTTGATTGGCTCTTCCTCACTCGCATCTGATAGACGCGAGTAGAGGAGAGCCGATCGGCGGCTCTCCTGACAGGGGAGGTTCGCGCTGATTGTTTATCAGCGCAGCCCCCCCCCTGGATGCTCACACTGGACCACCAGGATGCCGCCCAGGACCACCAGGGAAGCACCTAACATGTGGATGGCCAGGTAAGTCCCCCATGGCCATCCACATGTACAAATGTATGCACAACACATGCCAATCAGTGCCCACAAATGGGCACTGACTGGCACCATCATGGCACAATTTTTTTTGTGATGCCCAGCAATTCCACCCACCAGTGTCAGTGCCACCTATCAGTGCCCATCCGTGCCCACCTATCAATGCCGTCCATGCCCATCTGTGCCCATCAGTGCCCACCTATTGGTGCCCGTCCGCGCCCATCTGTGCCCACCTATCAGTGCCCATCAGTGCCCATCCATGACCACCTATCAGTGCCCATCCATGACCACCTATCAGTGCCCATCTGTGCCACCTATCAGTGCCACCCATAAGTACCCATCAGTGCCGCCTATGAGTGCCCATCAGTGCCGCATACCAGTGCCACCTATCAGTGCCGCCTATCAGTGCCACCTCATCAGTGCCACCTCATTGGTGCCCATCAGTGCCGCCTTATCAGTGCCTGTCAGTGCAGCCATATCAGTGCCCGTCATTGATAAAGAAAAGGTACTTATTTACAAAACAAATAACAGAAACAAAGAAAAACGTATTTTTTTTCAAAATTTTCACTATTTTTTTATTTGTTGCACAAAAAATAAAAATCGCAGAGGTGGTCAAATACCACCAAAAGAAAGCTCTATATGTGGGAACAAAATGATCAAAAAATTGTTTGGGTACAGTGTAGCATGACCGCGCAATTGTCATTCAAATTGCGACAGTGCTGAAAGCTCAAAATTGGCTTGGGCAGGAAGGTGTATAAGTGCCTGGTATTGAAGTGGTTAAGGGGGTGTGGCAGGGGGTGTGTCCTATGCCTGCATACTTTTGCTAATAGGTGTCCCTTGTTCCCATCTCAGAAAGTTGGGAGGTCTGCATCTTGGCTATGGGACAGGAAGTGAAGAGAAATCTCCAATATGGGACATATGGGGGAGATTCACCGAGGCTCCGTTCACATCTCGCGGTAAAAACACACAAATAGAATCGCGGGACACCCAAAAGAAGCTCCTATATCCGGGATTCTGTTTGCGCGTTTTTACCGCGATTGTTGCCCGACGAAACGCGGGAAAATGGCGCCGCGTTTGGGGTGCTTTTAAAATCAATGGGCGAGGCACCGGGAACGGGTGTCCTGCGATTTTCCGCTATTGCGAATCACATGCAGAATCACGCAGATTCCACCAGCAATTCGGAACGTGGAGATGTGAACGGAGCCTAAGGGCCTGTTCACACCACATGCAGTCCAGTGCGTTTTTTGTTCTGCATCAGAAACGCGTGAAAAGTAGGTTATATGGTTTCCTATGACATAGTTCACACCAGTGCGGTCAGTTCCAGAAAAAAAAATAGAACATGCTGCATTTTTCCTGCACTGGACTGTACTGGAATGCAGTAAAACGCATCAAAAATGCACTGAAACGCACTAAAACGCATCAAAAACGCACCAAAAACACACTGGACCCTAGTATAGTAAAATAAAATAAAAAAAGGGAAAAAATAAGAAAAAAAGCACCTGGAATGCATCCGGAAACACATCAAGCACACACCAAAAACGCACCGGAACGCGGTAAAAACACGCATACAGAAACGCATCCGGAACGGATCTGGAGTGCATTTTTATGGTGTGAACCGGCCCTAAGAGTTAAATAACGGCAAAAAGTGTCACTGGTGATGTCAGTCACTCAGTCCCCCCCCCCCCATCAGTTAGTGTCAGATTGTCCGCCGCTCACAGTCCCATTATAAGTTGCTGATCACCCACCGCCATTACTAATTACAAATGAAAAAATTCCAGTATATATCCCATAGTTTATACTGTAGACGCTATAACTTTTACACAAACCAATCAATATGCACTTATTGGGATTTTTTTTTTTATCAAAGACATGCAGCAGAATACATTTTGGCCAAGAATGAAGAAAATTTTATTTTTTATTTTTTTAGTTGGATATGTTTTATAGCAGAAAGTAAAAAATATATTTATTTTTTTACATAATTTTTGGTCTTTTTTTTGTTTATATGGCAAAAAAAAAAAAAAATGCAGAGATAATCAAATACCACCAAAAGAAAGCTCTATTCGTAGGAAAAATTATATTAATATTATTTGGGTACAGCGTTCCACGACCGCCTGATTGTCCGTTAAAGTAGCGCAGTGCTGCATAGCAAAAAATGCCCTGGTCATGAAGGGGGGGGTAAAATCTTCTGGAGCTGAGGTGGTTAAAGAAGGGCTTCAGCCAGGTTTCCAAAAATTAAAAGTCAGCAGCACCTACAGGGACTGTAGACCAGGGATCCAGCACTGTCCTCACCCTGGCCGGTTCTTCAACAGTCTCTCCAAGTCCCAGTGTCTTCATGTTAAGTGTGAAGGTGCCATCCTTAACACAGGGCAAAAGGGGCAGCTGCCCCGGGCCCAGTCATTGTTGTGGGGCCCAAGACGGCTGCCTTTTGAGCCCTGCACTGCCCCCACATAGTTGATAAGTGGATTCGGGAGGGTCCAAGAACATGGGCGTCCGCTCCATAGGGCAAGGGAGGGCGTTTGCCCCCCCCTGGAATCCAGTGAAGTGATTCTCGGGGAGGAAAACAGGCAGCGGGCAGGAAGCAAGGCGGCGGCGTGGCAAATTCAATTAGAGCCGCTCTTTCTCTCTCTCTCTCTTTTTGGCTGACAAAGGGGGATGGGGGCGATCGGGGGAGATATAGAGACAGCCCACAGCTCTCCTCTCTCTGTCACGGCACCGCTGCCGAGTTCTCTGGTAAATGGAGCAGGGGCACTTCTAGTTGCTTGATAGTTGCATCAGGTTTCTCAAACCTTTGCATGCCTGTGCTTTATGTGATAATGACTAAGCCCCTCCCCTTCATGACATTGTCAAAAAGGGACCGAGCATGGATGACCTTAAAATTATGCCCCCCCCCCCCCCCTGAAAAAAGTTCAGCGGACGCCCATGCCCAAGAATATGTTTGCCCGGGGTCCAATAAATATTAAAGATGGCCCTGTAAGTGTGCATGCACAAGCCACGCTGCTCTATCTGAGTGGTCCCGCTGCCTCCTAGGACCTGTGACATTTCCCAGAAGGCTGCGGGCCAAGACGGGGGGTGGGCGGGACTTGGATTACCTTGTCTGTGCAGAGAGCAGAGATGCGGGAGGGGCCTAGCAGGAAACTGCAGGAGGGGGCGGAGACAAGACCAGTCGCCCTGCACAAGGAGAGAGAGCAGAGTTGTGGGAGGGGCCCAACAGGCTCCACCCACTGCAGAAAACTACAGGAGGGGGCGGAGACAAGACCAGTCACCTTGCACAAGGAGAGAGCGCAGCAGTGAGCGGTCTTTATTACGGGAAGTCTCACACTGGATTACTGCACAGATCTGGAAGAAATCCACAAATCTCACTGAGATTCCAGGAAGAATACACACGAGGAATGAATTTAGCCCATATTTACTTATTCCGGAGTTCATCTTTAACCTCTTGCCGACCGCATAACTTAGTTATATGGCAGCAGAGCGTCTCTCCTGCGCCGGATCATGTACCTAGTGCATGATCCGGCACTTCCGGGAAGGGGGGCACGTGACCCACCGGTGCCGTGGCTGCGCTGTGACTTGACACAGCATCAGCCAATCAGCGGGTGACGATAACATATGTTCACCAGCACCCGCTGATCGGTGAGGAGAGACACAGAACGGAGCTCTGCCTATGTAAACAAGGCAGAGCTGAATGTTGTGTCCCTGAAAAGCAGGGAATAAAATCCATCACTTTCCTTAGTAAAAGCACCTCACACAGTGCACACAAACACTGTCTAGGCACACAGTTAACCCTTTGATTGTCCTAGATTTTTAACTCCTTCCCAGCCAGTGTCATTATTACAGTGACAGTGCATAATATTATCACTGATCACTGTATTCATTTCACTGGTTCCCACAAACAGTCAGTTAGCGTCAGCCTGTCCGTCGCAATATCGCAGTCCCGCTATAAGTCACTGATCACCGCCATTACTAGTATAAAAAAATAAACAAATAAAAATTCCAGTATATATCCCATAGTTTGTAGGCACTAAGACCCCTTTCACACTGGGGCCGCGGCTGAATTAGCGCTAAAGCACCGTTTGTTTAGCGGCGCTTTATCGCTGTATAAGCGTTGCTTTTCGGCCGCTAGCAGGGCAATTTTAACCCCAAAGAAGGGGTTAAAAACGCCCGTGTTGCGGCGCTTCCGAATCGCTTTTCAGGCACTTCGGAAGCGCTGCCCATTCATTTCAATGGGCAGGGCATTTTAGGAGCGCCAAATACAGCGCTCCAAACCCGCCCAAAAAATGCTGCTTGAAGGACTTTTCCTAACGTCTCGCAAGAGCACCGCCCGGGTGTGAAAAGACACACTGAAATGACTGGGAAGGCGGTTTTCAGGCGCTATTTAGAGGCTATTTGCAGCGCTAAAACGCCTGAAAACCGCCTCAGTGTGAAAGGGGTCTAAAACTTTTGCACAAACCAATCAATATACACTTATTGGGATATTTTTTTAACAAAAACATGTAGCAAAATACATATTGGCTTACATTTGTGAAGAAATTAGTTTTTTTATTGGATGTGTTTTATATCAGAAATTAAAAAATATTGTTTGTTTTTTTTTCAAAATTGTTTATAGTACAAAAAATTAAAACAGCAGAGGTGATAAAATACCACCAAAAGATAACAATTTGTGGGTAAAAATGGACATCAATTACATCTCGGTACAACGTCGCACGACCGCGCAATTGTCAGTTAAAGTAACGCAGCGCCGTATAGCAAAAAATGGCCTGGTCATGAAGGGGGGGGGGGGGTAAATCTTTCTGGAGGTCAAGTGGTTAAAGTGGAGGAAGTACTTTTTTTGTTTTTTATAAAATAAAAAGTGATCTTGTTCTGCACTGAATATGACAGCCATAGCTTGTTTCTTATGTCATACGTTGGCAGATCGATGGGTCGCCCCTCCTCCGCTCATCAACGAACCCCCTGCAGGGACTGCGATGTGGTTGTGTTTTTTCCTGTAGAGGTTCAGCACCTGTTGGGTTTGTTCTGTTTTTCGCGGCAATTTTACGCTCAAACACCAGAAATAGCTCAGCATCCTGTAAGAACTATGTACACGATGCAACAAGGTTTCAGCAGTCCTCATGATCCCTATACCTTCCTCCTGTGTAAAGTCATGGGCTTATCTTTGCTGTATGGGGGGGGGGGGGGGGGATATTCCCATAGGATTTTTTAATGTTTTTTTTTTCTTGGCAAATTTGTTTATTGATTTTGTAAATATAAACATTGGTACAATTAGAGCCGGTTCACACAGGGGCGGCACGACTTTGGGGGCGACTCGGCAAGGCGATCTCAAGACAACTTGAGAGGCGACTTGAAAAATGACTTCTGTATTGAATCCAATGCAAGTCGCCCCCAAAGTAGTAGAGGAACCTTTTTCTAAGTCGGAGCGACTTGAGTCGCTCCTATTAGAACGGTTCCATTGAACAGAGCGGAGCGCGACTTGTCAGGCGGCTGAGTCGCCCCTGTGTGAACCGGGTCTTAACAAAATGTTGATTACATTAGATCAGGGGTCTCCAAACTTTCTAAACAAAGGGACAGTTTATTGTCTTTCAGACTTTAGGGGGGCCGGACTGTGGCCAGCGTTAGTGGACATTTTCCTGGCATCAGTGGGAATAAACTTCACCACATTTGGTATTGGGGGGGAGAAATAGTGCCCCGTTGTTGGTATCATTGGAATGACTAATGTCCTGTTATTGGTGTTAGTGGAAGAAATGGAGCCCCATTATTGGTGTCGGTTGGCAGAATAGTGTCTCGTGTGTCTTAATCCCATTCACAAATTCGGCTAAGTCCCAGCAATGCTTGGGCTTAGCCGAATTTGACGGCTCCCGCGCGCATGCGCGGAGTGACGTCTTTGCCGCTCCGGCCAATCACAGCGCCGGAGCGGCGCTGTGATTGGCTGGAGCGGCGATACCCAGAAGTAACATTGCGGCTGGAGAGAGGGACACGGACGGCTTTGGGGGCCCCGATCTAAGGTAAGTGGTACATAATGAGCTAGTATGCTAGTTTATTTAGGACACTTACCTGTCCTACTCGCCCGCAATGTCAGCCCCCCGAGGCCGATCCCTCGGCGCTGGCAGCTCCCGGTGCCACCATCCTAAGTAAGGGAAACAGGCAGTGAAGCCGTGCGGCTTCACTGCCCGTTTCCTACTGCGCATGCGCGAGCCGCGCAGCATTTTGTGAATGGGCCGGCTGCTCTCTGGGATACACGCAGTTCCCAGAAGGCAGCACGCCCCATTCACCAGAAGACACCGCGAGTAGGACGGAGAAAGGAGACCTGCCGCGGACGATGAAGAGGAAGATTAGGGACTTCCGCATAGCAACCGCTATTTCTAGTGAGTAAAAATGGAACTCCACTTTAAGTAATTTATATGTTATTTAAAGAACTAAGGTGTTACAATAAATTTTAACAATTATATAATCAATAGAAACAAAAAAATTGAAAAGTTGTTAAACTTTTAACTTTAGATTAATATGTAATAAAGAAATAGTATTAATTACTACGAGATGCAGTAACTTATAATAGGACATTGGAGCTTACTATCTATTATTGTGTTATAATTGAACATTGTAGAAGGGAGAGTTTCGCTACCTTTTTATTATATAAAAATAAATAGGAAAAGACAGGATAGAATAAGGAGAAAAGAAAAGACTAAAAGGAAAGTAACGATAAGAAGAAAAAAGTCAGGATTAGTAGAGGTTTCCGGGGATTTCTTAGTAACAATATATATATATATATATATATATATATATATATATATATATATATATATATATATATATATATATATATATTAGTATCTATTTGGCAGTTATTCAAAACAAAGTTACATAGTTACCAAGGTCTTAGTAAGGAAGTGTCAAAATTAGGAGAAAAAAAATGGGTCACCCAAGGATTCCATATTTTCTTAAATTTATGTATATTATCGTTGGACATGGCATCCGTTTTCGAGAGGATCATGACTTGATTTATTCTATTCGTAGTTTCAGAAAACATTAATGATGAGGACTTCAATGCTTTGGCAATGGTCTGCTTTGCGGCTGTGGTAATTTTGTAGAAGAAGTTTAAATTGAGTATAAGAGATTTGGGTAGGCTTTAAATCTAGAAGAGCAATTGTCGGATCTGGGATGATAGTTTTCTTGGATAATTTAGAGAGCATTTGGAATATTTATTTCCAATAATTTTTTGCTACCTGGCAATCCCAAAAGATATGAAAATGCGTTCCTGGATCACCACAGCCGCGAAAGCAAAGTGGAGAGTATTGGGGAGCATATTTTGCAATCCTAACAGGCAGAGGCGGCTCTCTAATTAGGCAAATTAGGCGGTCGCCTAAGGCCTCGCACACACAGGGGCCTCGCGGCCGCCTAATTTGCCTGTGATCAATACTAATGTGTTGTGTCATCGGATCTCTCTATTACCCCTCTCTCTTTCTCACCACCCCCTCTCTCCCCCCTCTTGCATTGGCTGAATATGTCTGATGGGTGAGGAGGGTGCCCTAGAAGTGGTGCTGATCACCTGTGGGCAAGATCCGTGCATTTTCTGCAGCCATTTTTCTTGCTTGAATTATTTTTCCTATTATGGTCGTGAGTGGGGCCTCATGTCTAAGTTTTGCCTAAGGTCTCACAAAGCCTAGAGCCGCCTCTGCTATCAGGGAACCGATACCAAGGCATAAGTACTTTATAGTTCGCCTCTAGGGCTACTACATTTTGAGAAGATATTTTGGTATTGGCCCAGATTTTGTCCCATTTGGGTGAATCCATGTGAAAACCAAGATCACTCTCCCATTTTTCCACATAGGAGGGTGTTTTTGTGTTAGGCAAAGTATTCAGGTGACTATATAATATTGATATGAGACCTTTTAAGTGGGGGTCATTTTTACAAATACGTTCGAAATGCGTTCTGTCACAAAGATTCTCTCTACCTTGTATAAATGGCATAAAAAAAATTTGGAGCTGTAAATAACGGAAAAGTTCTGAATCTAGAAATTGATGGCTTTCACATATTTCAGGAAACGTTTTAAGTGAAGTGGTCGTTGTCCGGTCACAGAGTTGTGTTAAGTCAGCAGAAATCAATTTTTTAGGAAATGTATGAGCCGGGTATTTTTAATGTTTTTTTATATATATTTTTTTTTCCTGGAGAGAAGTGGCTTCTTTGCTGCCCTTCTTGACACCTAGCCATTTTTCAAAAGTCTTCTCCTCACTGTGCGTGCCGATGTCCTCACACCTGCCTGCTGCCATTCCTGGGCAAGCTCTGCACTGGTGGTGCCCCCGATCCCGCAGCTGAATCAACTGTAGGTGACGGTCCTGGCGCTTGCTGGACTTTCTTGTGCACCCCAAAGCCTTCTGCACAACAATTGGACCTCTCTCTCCTTGAAGTTCTTGATGATCCGATGAATGGTTGAATTAGGTGCAATCTTAGTAGCAGCAATATCCTTGCCTGTGAATCCCTTTTTGTGAAAAGCAATGATGGCCGCACGTGTTTCCTTGCAGGTAACCATGGTTAAGAGAGGAAACACAATGATTTCAAGCACCACCCTCCTTTTAAAGCTTCCAGTCTGTTATTCTAACTCAGTGATGGCGAACCTTGGCACCCCAGATGTTTTGGAACTACATTTACCATGATGCTCAGCTACACTGCAGAGTGCATGAGCATCATGGGAAATGTAGTTCCAAAACATCTGGGGTGCCGAGGTTCACCATCACTCTCCTAACTCAATCAGCATTACAGAGTGATTTCCAGTCTTGTCCTCGTCAACACTGAAACCTGTGTTAAAGGGAGAATCACTCACATGGTGTCAGCTGGTCCTTTTGTGGTGGGGCTGAAATGCAGTGTAAATGTGTTTTTTTTTTTTTTTTTTTAGATTAAGTTCATTTTCATGGTAAAGAGGGACTTTCCAATTAATTGCAATTCATGTGATCACTCTTAATAACATTCTGGAGTATATATAAATTGCCATTATAAAAGCTGAGGCAGCAGACTTTGTGAAAATTAATATTCATGTCATTCTCAAAACTTTTGGCCAAGACTCTATCTATCTATCTGTAGCGGGGTCCCCAAATTCAAACCACGCTATACCTAAATTTAGGGGTGACCAGAGCAATATGTTGGCTCGGGTCTTCTAATTATTTGGACTCTGCCTTACTGCTGTGTCACCTGGCGTGCAGTTTCCCTTTCTGGTGTATAGGTTGTGTTATCACTTATGCCCGGGGTTGAACCACGGGTGATGGAGTAGGTATTATATGTCCTCTCTCGGCTGCTGTTGGTGGGCGGTTCCGGCCTGCTGTGCATGCCGGGAGAGGGTATATAAGGGGCAGACGCCATTGGTCTGAAGGAGTTACCTGGGACCCATGCCCAGAGGAAGCTACCCGGGGTCACGTCGGGCCGCTCTGCGGGCAGGTGCGATAGCGTGCGGCTCCACAGACGGGTAATAAAGCTTGCGGCGCGGTTTGCGGGCGGCGCGGTTCGTGAGCAGACCGTACTGCTCAGTGTGTTGGCAGCGCAGGTGAGAGTGAGAGAGCAGGCTCAGTGTGGCAGCTGGCCAATCAGCTACCCGGGAGCGGGGGAGCAGAGAGATGAGATCATCCCTCACTGCCCGTGCCTGCCCTGCATTCCTGCAGTGACTTCCGCCCTCACTGTGCAGGCAGCAGAGAGATTACATTATCTCTCTGCTGCCTGACTCTGGGAGTCTGGGACACAGCAAGAGACAACCAAAACTACACCTTAGCAGAGGCGTTGCTAGGGGGGTGCGGGGGGTGCGGTCCGCCCCCGGGTGACACCCGCTAGAGGGGTGACACCCTCCCTTTTTTTTTTTTTTTTTTTTTTTACAGCTGACCCATTCATTGATTAATTTCACCCCGCTGGGCTGGAAGCCTGGAACAACACCTCCAGCGCCGCGGCCGCGCCTGGTGTGTGTCCTCCGGCTCCTTATTCTTCCTATTCCTAAATTCCAATCCTCCTCCCTACCCTACAGAGCCAGCGAGCGACTCAGCCTGTCACATCATCACACTGCACTATGATGATGTGACGACACGCACTAGCGTTGCTAGCCAGGTGCGGGGGGGCGGGCCGCACCCGGGTGACACCCACCAGAGGGGTGACACCCGTGGGTAGCGCAGCGGCACCACACTGACATTGCCCGCTGCCCTGTGCCTTAGGCTCACGCTGCGGCTGTGTCCCTCAGCGGAGCGGAAGGAAGCCGCCGCCCCCTCTGCCTCCTCTCTGTTTACATCCACAGAGGAGGAGGAGGAGCCCGCGCTCGAGAGACACACCGCTGTGTGTATCTGCCGCTCTGTTCTGAGGTCTGTAAGGTAAGGGGGGCATCTTTACTGATGGGGGGAGGGGGTGTCTGTACTGCTGGGGTCTGCACTAGGGGGAGTTTGCACCAGGGGGGCTGTAACTGAGGGGGTGTCTGTACTGAGGGGGGTCTGGTACCAAGGGGGTGTCTGTAACTGAGGGGGTGTCTGTACGAGGGGTGTCTGTAACTGAGCAGGGTGTCTGTAACTGAGGAGGTCTGCACTGAGGTGGGGGTGTCTGTACTGATAAAGCGGTCTGTACTGAGGTGGGGGTGTCTGTACTGAGGGGGTGTCTGTACTGAGGGGGGTGTATGTACTGAGGGGGGTGTCTGTAACTGAGGGGGGTGTCTGTAACTGAGGGGGGTGTCTGTAACTGAGGGGGGTGTCTGTAACTGAGGGTGTGTCTGTAACTGAGGGGGTGGTCTGTAACTGAGGGGTGGTCTGTACGAGGGGGTGTCTGTACGAGGGGGTGTCTGTACTGAGGGGGGTGTCTGTACTGAGGGGTGTCTGTAACTGAGGGGGTGTCTGTAACTGAGGGGTGGTCTGTACGAGGGGGAGTCTGTACGAGGGGGTGTCTGTACGAGGGGGTGTCTGTACTGAGGGGGGTGTCTGTACTGAGGGGGGTGTCTGTACGAGGGGTGTCTGTAACTGAGGGGGGGTGTCTGTAACTGAGGGGGTCTGCACTGAGGTGGGGGTGTCTGTACTGATGGAGC
This sequence comes from Rana muscosa, assembly GCA_029206835.1. Taxonomy (NCBI): domain Eukaryota; kingdom Metazoa; phylum Chordata; class Amphibia; order Anura; family Ranidae; genus Rana; species Rana muscosa. The sequence goes on along the minus strand of CM055117.1, from coordinate 41,489,456 downwards.
GGTCTGCACTGAGGTGGGGGTTCATACTGAGGGAGGCGGGTCTATATTGATGGCGGAGAGTCTGTACTTAGTGGAGCGGGTTTGTACTGAGGGAAGGGATCTATACTGTGGGAGTGGGGTCTGTAGTTAGTGGAGGGGGGTCTGTACTGAGGGGGGACTATAGTTGTTGGGGGGTGACACCATTTTTTTTCGCACCGGGTGACACCAACCCTAGTGACGCCACTGCACCTTAGCAGGCAAGTTAGTGACAATCTGCAAGGTGTGGCAGGCGACGTGGCAAATGACAATCTGCATCTGGTGGCAGGCAAGTGACAATCGGCAAGGTGTGGCTAGTGACACACTCAGGGCTCCCACTAATTGCAGGTGACGGTGGCAAGTGACAAACTCGGGACTCCCACTGATTCTGCATTGAACTATTTAATTTTATATTACAATGTAATAATAGAAATAATGCGCTTCAATCATCCTGACACCATAACAACCATGGTGCCGGGATGATTGAAGCGCCGACGCCAACCATTTCCCCGATAAATTTCCCACAAAAAAAAACATTTTTTGGCAGTGCCCCTCCCGAGAAAAGTCTCTGGATCCGCCCCTGCTACAGGACAACACTCTCCTCCTCTTAACTCACTGAGCTTGGTTACCATTCCATGTTGCCAGCACACAGCACAGACACTTCCCCATCCTGGGCTGTTCTCACCCCATGCTTCTCTCCATTTAGGAAATGGTGCACCATTCAGGAAATGGCTCACAGCTTCTCCCCAGCCAATGGGAATGGAGTGGTGTGGACTGTGGAAGGCAAAGTGGAAGCCCAGTACTAGAGCGTGGCTGTGGGGCCCTAGGGCAGATCGGAGCTGGACTTTGTGGAGGATATGACAAGGAGGCTGCAGGGGCCCCCTGGAGCTAGGGGCGGGGTTGCAATTGTGACCCCTGCAACCCCTTATGCTACACCCATGTATCCATCTCATATCATGGTGTACTTAGAGGACAGACTTCTGTGATATATATAGAAGGTTTCCCAGGCTGAGACCACTTTCCTCCAGTGCAGTATATGATCCAGCAGAAGGTTCTCTATGATTTACGGCTCTCATGGTGTCCATGGGGGTCACACCATTAAGCTAAGCACAGGTTTAGCGTTCTGCGTTGATATCCGAGTGATGAACTGACTGAAGACTAAGGACTGGCGGAGCCGCATTCTTTTCTTCGGGTGACACAAAATGTTACCTTTAAAGCTGAATAACCGCAGCCCCCCCCCCCCCCCCCCAAGGATCACACTGATAATCCCCAGGCGGGTTCACACACAGTTTAGCGGCAAGTAAGTGGCTCCAGCTTCAGAAATTTCTTTTCATGTTAAGTGAAGTCATGCTAAGTCATGTGTGAATAAAATAATGTGTAACATGGTGATTTATTCATTACCTGACTGCATCTGCTTTTCTCTCCAGAAGGACTGAGCCATCTTTATTCAGGCGTCATCATCCAAAGTAACCATCTACTACCTGGATTGAGATGCCGGCTCAGAGATGACAGAATCATGTCAATCCTGGTGCTGGTGCAGTTCTTGGCTGTATTCACAAATGTTTGACACAGATTAGCCCCAGCTGCAGTAGACTAATCAATAATTCAGCAGGAATAAATTCCTGACACATCAGTAATACACATACCAGTATTCCCCCCCCCCCAATAAAAAAAAACACCTCTTATTAAAAAGTCATCCTTAAAGAGAAACTGCTCACATAATTTGTAATAAAAATATCTTTGCCATTCTGAAGCTTCCCTCCAACCACTTTACATATTATTTTATATATACTGTGATTCTGTACTTGCCAAATATGCTGCAGAAATCTCCCTCCACTGAGTCTGGCTGCAGCCATTTTAACTGTGGGCAGCTGAAGCTGCTGCCTGTTCACTTCCTGGATATACACAGACAGACACACTCCTCCAGCTCTGCAGCTCTCATTGACCCTCTTATGACTCATCCCCCCTCCCTTCCTGGCAAACTCTGTGCATGATGTCATAAGCCTAGGCTAATGACCAGACAGGAAACAGGAAGTGGGCTGTATAAGGTATTTACTGGCAGAAAAAAAAATATGTTTTACTATCCAAAGTTAAAACAACAAGAGCAGAAGATTTAATAGATGGAAAGATGAAAAAATGACTGAAGGTCCGCTTTAACCTCCAGTCTGATGACTTTGCCCAGGCGGAAATGATTTAATTAGTCTGCTGCAGGCAGGAGAAAGCATTTCCTCAGTCTCCTCTCCCCCCAGTAATTAAATGGTAGAAAGGATGAAGGGAAAGCCGCACTCCAAAAACCATAGATGGTTGTCTTTATTGTAAAAAAGTACTACAAATAACAACAAAAAATGGGGATATACAACCTACGCGTTTCACACTACTGGTTAGTGCTTAATCATGGCTAATCGGCCATGATTAAGCACTAACCAGTAGTGTGAAACACGTAGGCTGTAGTATATCCCCATTTTTTGCTGTTATTTGTAGTACTTTTTTACAATAAAGACAACCATCTATGGTTTTTGGAGTGCGGCTTTCCCTTCATCCTTTCTACCATTTGCTTTGTGCATTGCCGACACCCGTGATTTCCTGAGAAGACACTGATTGCATAAGCACATCCACCTGGAGTGGTAACTCCCTTCCCCCCCAGTAATTAGACTGCAACATTGTACCTTTGCAGTAAGTCACTGAGAGGCTGATGTGTGTCAGACATTTGTGAACGCAGACAAGAACTGCACAGGAAGCAGGATTTACATGATTGTGTCATTGTAGCATCTTAGTACAAAACAAATAGAAGGGGGCCCTGGATGATGCCTGAACAAAGATGGCGTGGTTCTGCTAAAGAGAAAAGCAGATGAAGGCATTGTCATGGGAAGTGTTCTAACCTTGTGACTTGCTACAAAGTTGCAGTGTAAAGATTAATCATTGAGAGAGAGGAGACTGGGGAAATGCTTACTCCTGCCTGCAGCAGACTTATATCATTTCAGCCTATGCAAAGTCACTGGACTGGAGATGGATGTTTTTTTTTTTTTTTTGTTTAATTTAAAATGTTTAATGCAGAACAAAGTCAGGTTCCAACAGTACAGATCACGGGACTTATGGTCCAACAATGAGACAGTCACTACCGGCCTTGTCGGGAAAACTTGGGATGCTCCATGATGTTGAAGGGATTGAGGTTGAATGTCCTGTAGGAGTGAGCAGGAATGCTGAAGAGGGAAATGGAGAGAGGAGAGGAGTCAGGGGTGAGAAGAAGAAAACTTGAAGGGTTTGAGGACGGAGCAAGGAGAAGAGGTGACCGACTAAGGGGGCCAATAAGGTTCAGAATTGATGATAGCCAGACTGTTCTATTTCAAATAACACTTTATGCACTGACACCCTCTTTACACCCACTCTGTCTGGACTGTATGGTCACCTGCTGACTTGGCACCATCCACAGGCAGCTTTACTCTTCAGCAAGACACAAGCTGAATCCAGCGCAATTTTACTTTTGCTGGTTGCAGGACAGAGAGGGGTTTTTTCAGTCTTTTGAAGTGTAGAAGACAATGGGGTTGATTTACTAAAACTGGAGAGTGCGAAATCTGGTGCAGCTGTGCGTGGGGGCCAATCAGCTTCTAACTTCAGCTTGTTCAATTAAGCTTTGACAAAAAAAAACCTGGAAGCTCATTGGTTTCTATGCAGCGATGCCTGCACCAGATTTTGAAATCTTTAACTTTATTAACCCCCCCCCCCCCCGAAAATTTGCCCCCCCTTCATGACCAGGCCATATTTTGCGATAGGGCACTGCGTTATTTTAACTGACAATTGCGCGGTCGTGCAACGCTGTACACAAATAAAATTTTTGTCCTTTTTTTCCCACAAATAGAGATTTCTTTTGGTGGTATTTGATCACCACTGCAGTTTGTATTTTCTGCGCTACAAACAAAAAAAAAACTGACAATTTTATAAAAAAAAAAATATATATATATTTTACTTTCTGCTATAAAACATTCCCAATAAAAAAAAAAAAAATCGAATCTCTTCATCAATTTAGGAAAATATTATTCTACATATTTTTGGTTAAAACAATCCCAATAAGTGTATATTGATTGGTTTTACGCAAAAGTTATAGCGTCTACAAACTGTGGGATATTTTTTTTTTTTTCTAGTGATGGCAGCGATCAGCGACTTAGGCTGCTTTTTACACAGAAGGCGCCGGCCTTTAGCGATAAAGCGCCGCTCGTTTTAGCGGCGCTTTACCACTGTTAAAGTGGCGCTTTTGCTCCGCTTTTCGTCACTAGCGGGGCACTTTTAACCCCAAAATAAGGGGTTAAAAACTCCCATGTTGTGCCGCTTTGGAAGCGCTGCCCATTCATTGCAATGGGCAGGGGCGTTTTGGGAGCGCAGTGTACAGCGCCCCCCCAAACCGCCCCAAAGGTGCTGCTTACAGGACTTTTCTGAATGTCGCGCAAGCACACCGCCCTTGTATGAAAGCGCATATTGTAATGAATGGTGTGGCGGTTTTCAGACGCTTTACAGGCGCTATTTCCAGCGCTAAAATGCCTGAAAACTGCCTCAGTGTGAAAGGGGTCTTTTAGTGGGACTGCAATATTGCAGCGGACAAATCGGACACTAACTGACACTTTTTGGGAACCAGTGACACTAATACAGTGTGCTAACAAAATATGCACTGTCACTGTACTAATGACACTGGCTGGGAAGGGGTTAACATCAGGGCCAAACAAAGGGTTAACTGTGTTCCTAGCCAGTGCTTGTGTACTGTGGGGGAGGTGCTTTTACTGAGGGAAGGCAAAGATGCTTTGCAGGAACGCAGGATCCATGCCTTCCCTACTGACAGATCGACGTTCTGCCTGTGTACTGAACGATCGGCAGGTACCGCGGACTCGATGTCATCACAGCGGGAGCAGGCCAGCAGTGGTGCACATGCTCCTCCCAGACCTTGAAGTGTCAGATCATGTACTAGGTACGTGATCTGGCGCAGAGCGGCCGCCCTGCCGATGTATTTCTATAGTCAGGGCCTAATTTCCCACAAGGCCACCGAGGCCAGGCTTCGGGGTGGCACTGGGTGCAGGGGCGGCGCCACCCATCCTTCCGCGGCCGCCTCCCGCACTAATGTAGCTCCCTGGAGCGCGGCGCCGGCACAGCAAATGCTAATATTGCTACTTGGCCTGGGGAGGGGAGTAACGGGCACCCCCATGACGGCCGATGACTGGCCAGAGTGGCGGAAGCGGAGCCTAATGCTCTGCCTACCCTCCTCTGCGCGCCATCATCTTCTCCGGGGAATGTGAAGTGAGGTGAAGAGAAGAAGAGAGGACGGGAGAAGGAATGTATGGCGGCCCGATGGGGAACCCCCAGCAGCAGCACTAAGGCCCCTTTCACACTGAGGCGTTTTTACAGCATTTTCGCGTTAAAAATAGCGCTGTAAAGATGCCTGAAATAATCCTGCCCCAGCATTCTCCAAGTGAAAGCCCTGAGGGCTTTCACACTGAGGCGTTTTTCTGGCTGTGCGTTGGAAAAAATCCTGTAAACAGCTTCTTTGGAGCATCTTTGGGGCGCATAAAATAGCGCTGTAAAAACGCCTATCCCCATTGAAATGAATGAGTACCGCTGTAAAAACGCGGTAAAAAACACCCAGAAGGTCACATGACCGCAGTAGAGTGGAGGATTGTGGTATACCAAATAATCCTTCTACCGCAAAAACGCGGTAAAAACACATATGCGTTAGCGCTATTTTTACCGCGAACGCGGGAAAATCGCGGTAAAATCGCTGTAAAAAAAGTATGATTTTTTAGCGTTTTTTTCAACGCCTCAGTGTGAAAGGGGCCTAAGGATAGCAGCAGCCAGGTACTACTTCTTGATCCTCGTCATCATATTCATATGTGCCAACCAGAAGCAAGCAGAAAAATATAATGCCCAGTGGATTAAATAAATATATATAGCCATATCGAAATAAACTGTAATAAAGTGATTTGTGAACAGCTGTTGCATAAAATCACTTTATTACACTTTATTAATGATATCTGTGGCTATGCATATTTATAATTTATTTATTCCATATTGAGCGCTATATTTAATGCCTGACACACACGCACAATCGCACATGATGATGACTTAAAAGTTTTAAGTCATCTCGTCATCTCGCTCGATCCACACTGCCGAGTGCCTCCGAGCTCCGTTCCCTGCGACGTTGCGGCGCACGGGGGCGGAGTTCGGCGCCAAATTCAAAAAGTGAAACACACAATACACATACAGTATACTGTAATCTTACTGATTACAGTACTGTATAAAATAATTACACATCCCCTTTGTCCCTAGTGGTCTGTCCAGTGTCCTGCATGCAGTTTTATATTATAAAAACTGTTCTTTCTGCCTGGAAACTGGAGAATGTCCATAGCAACCAAAAAGTGTCCCTTTAGGTCAAAAGTGGTTTTAGACCAGCTAGAAAACAGCGATAATAAATTAGAATCACTCGCAGAATTGAGCGATAGTGATTTGTGGGGAAATTCTGGCCATCATGCTATTTCTAACCATATCCGCCCCTTTGAGAAAAGCATCCGGGGGGGGGGGGGGGGCTGCCATTGAAGGACCCGGCCTTGGGGCGGTAAAGGGAGTAAATTCGGACCTGTCTATGGTGGACGGTCCGCAAGTGGTTAAATCAACCCCAGTGGTGTGGATGAATTTACTAAAGGCAAATAGACTGTGCAGTTGCACTCACTTTCCCCAGAGCTAAGTGAATGTGGTGAATCTTCACTTTTGTAAAGAATTACCCAATCAGGTATCAGCAGACCTTTACCACATTTACTAAGCTCAGGAGAAAACAAGTGCTACTCATCTTGCAAAGTGCACGGTAGACATGTGCAATTCGTTTAGTTCCGAGTTCGTTTTTTAACAAATTTTTACAAATTAGTTCATTCCGAAATTTCCGAAATTTCAAATTTCCGAATTTTCAAATTCCGAATTTTCAAAAATTCGGAATTTCAGAAATTTGAGAATTAGAAATTTCGGAAATTAGACATTTTCGGGAATTTGGAAAATCGGAAATTCGAAGTTAGGAAATTTGAAATTTCGAATTTTTCGGAATATCAAAATTTCGGAATATCAAAATTTCGGAAATTCAAAAATTCTAAATTAGGAAATTCAAAATTTTGGAAATTCGAACATCGGAAATTCGAAATTAGAACATCCAAAATTCGAAAATCAGAAATTACAAAATTACAAATTCGATCCAAAAGTTAGAAAATTTAAAATTTCGAAATTTAAATTTTGACAAATTAGTTAATTCCAAAATTCCCGAATTCGTTACATTCACTAACAGCCAAATTTTGAAAAGAAATTCCAATACCTGTAATTTAATAGTTAATATTAGTTATTTAAAATTTTACTGATTTTCTTTATTTTTTTTCAGATTTTCGAAAATTCTAAATGACAAAATTAGAAAATCGGAAATGAGAAATTACAAAATTAGAAAATCGGAAATTCCAAAATTCAGAATTAGAAAATTAGAAAATCTGAAAATTTTGGATTTCCGAAATTCCGAATTTTCGTGATGCGGAATTCCGAATTTTTAAAATTTCCGAATTCAGAATTTTCGAAGAAAGCAAAAAAACGAATGAAACTAAAACAAATAAATTTTTCGGCAGTGCACATGTCTAGTGCACGGTCTACTTGCATTTAGTAAATTCGCCCCAATGACTTTCCCAAGTTCAATACCTGTGAAGTACTAACACTATATATATATATATATATATATATATATATATATATATATAAATAATGTTTGAGGGTTCTAAGTAATTTTCTAGCAAAAAATAATGATTTCAACTTGAAACCAACAAATGTGAGAAAAAGGTTTAGTCTTTAAGTGGTTAAACTTTCCTCATTTACAGACTGAAGTTCATTCCTTTAAACTAAAGAACAAAATGTTACAATGTATATAGTTAGCTCAGCGGCTGAGGAATGTTGTGAAACTTGGCAGACTGCCTGTTTTTTTTTTGACAGCTGTTGGCTTGAGCAGAGAACTCTGCATAGAATCCGGAAAATGCTTTGTTAAAGCGGAGGTCCACCTAAAAAAAAAAAATATTAAAAGCCAGCAACTACAAATACTGCAGCTGCTGACTTTTAATAAATGGACACTTACCTGTCCAGGGTGCCCGCGATGTCGGCAGCCAAAGCCGAGCAATCGCTTGTCTCTCGGCTGCCCCCGCCACCATCCTCGGTGAGGGAATCGGGAAGTGAAGCGTTGCGGCTTCACTGCCCGGTTCCCTACTGCGCATGCGCGAGTAGCGGAGCGTGTCCTAAGTGGTCCCCGCTGTCTCCTGGGACCAGTGTGTTTCCCCAGAAGACAGCGGGGGGGGGGGGGCGGGAAAGTGGAGTGACTCCCGTGAGAGTCTATTCCCGGAAGTGGGTGCAAATACCTGTATTTTACAGGTATCTGCACCCCCCCTCCCCCCTGAAAGGTGCCAAATGTGACACCGGAGGGGGGGAGGGTTCCGAAACGCGGAGGTTCACTTTTTGTGTGGACCCCCGCTTTAAGATGGCGAGGGCGAAAAAATCTTGATTCTTAACGATTAATCGTGCAGTTCTAAACCTTTTCCATCAGTGATGGGGAGAGGATGGGTTTCCAGTGTCTAGGCAATGGCATGACCACCTTGCAACAGACCACGGTAGGATAGAAGGAAGGGCGAGTTGTGGGGAGTGCTTAATGGCCTTTAAATCATAAAAACCAGTTTAACATTATGTTCTGGAACGTCACACCCCTCCATTTGTTGACCACACTGTGTCCAAACATATCCAACACACATCAACTTACAAGATCCACGTCCGAGAAGCCACATCCAACCATGTAGGACTGAAGCAAAGCATGGAACATGAAAATTTTGATTGTAAGGTGGACCTAGCATTGGATATAACAGTGATGGTGAACCTTGGCACCCCAGATGGTTTGAAACTACATTTCCCATGATGCTCAACTACAGAGTGCATGAGCATCATCGGAAATGTAGTTCCAAAACATCTGGGGTTCCTAGGTTCACCATCACTGGGATATAACATCTCATGCTCCATCATTGTTCAGGTACCAGGGCCGCCATCAGGGGGGTACAGGCAGTAAACCTGTAAGGGGCCCGGAAGTCCCCAGGGGCCGGATGGCAACCCTCCTTTTTTAATTATTTTAATTTTTATTTATTTATTTTTTGTAAGGGACCCAGAGGTCCCCCCCCCTCTTTTTTTATAAAATGTTTTATTTTATTTTTTTGTAAGGGGCCCAGAGGCCCGGAGGTCCTTAGGGCCCTGGATGGCAACCCCCCTTTTTTTTATAAATGTTTTTTTATTTATTTATCTTTTGTAAGGGGCCCAACACACCCCCCCGCTTCTCGATTCGCAGCAGCCCCCCTCCGCTTCTCAATTTTCGGCGGCAGCACCCACTCCCCCCCCCCGGTTCTCCTCTGCTCAAGGGGGCCCATACCTGAAGCTGTGTAAGGGGCCCCATCCAGGGTCACCATCTACTTCCTGGACTGAAATGTTGTGCACTGCTGTCGTGGCCTTCCATCTCTATTGCTCTTTCTCCTCTTGGCCTCTCTGTTCCAGTTCCCTTGGTTCACTGACACCCAGCTGCCCACTTTTTCTTGCCCGATCTGACCTGGCCTCCTTTATCCACAAGGATGCAAAATATGGTGTTGGGTGGTCAGCAGAAGAAAGAATGCTTTGGCATTAATGGTAAAAGATTCCCTGACATTGGTGTCAGTGGAGGGAAAAATATATGCTAGGAACCTTGGATCGAGGGGCTGTGTTCTATGGGGTCTCTAGAGGTGACTGGGGGGTCTCTCTAGGGGGACTGTGGTTTTTCTGAGGGCACTGTTGGAGACTAGAGGGCACTGTGGGAGGTGGGGGGACATTGTGGGACACTGTTGGAGGTTGTGGGTAGTATAGGGGGATGGAGGCTTTGCAGCAGGCTGGGTCACAGTGGTAGATTGGGAGGCAATGTGGGACACTGTAGGTGGTTGGTGTCACTATGGAAAGGGGGGGTAATTGATCTGCAGCAGACTGGGGGGGCGCTGTGGGAGGTTGGGAGGCACTGTGGGACACTCTAGGTGGTTGGTAACACTATGAGGGGAGTGAAGGTTCTGGAGCAGACTGGGGGACACTGTGGGAGGTTGGGAGACACTGTTGGAGGGTGGTGAAACTATGGCAGGCTGAAGACTTTGCAGCAGGCTAGGGGGGGGGGACACTGTGGGAGGTTGGTAGACACTGTGGGACACTGTTGGAGGGTGGTGGTACTATAGGGGCAGGAGGCTCTGCAACAGGCTGGGGGGGGCACTGTGGGGGATTGGGAGGCACTATCTGTAGGAGGTTGGTGGCACTATATGGGGCTGGAGGCTCTGCAGCAGGCTGGGGGGGGGGCACTGTGAGAAATTGGGAGGCACTGTGGGACACTGGTGGAGAGTGGTGATACTATGGTGGGTTGAAGGCTCTGCAGCAGGCTGGGGGACACTGTGGGACACTGTAGGTGGTTGGTGTCACTATGGAAAGGGGGGGTAATTGATCTGCAGCAGACTGGGGGGGGCACTGGGGGAGATTGAGAGGCACTATAGGACACTGTAGGAGGTCGGTGGCACTATAGGGGGCTGGAGGCTCTGCAGCAGGCTGGGGGGCACTGTAAGAAATTGGGAGGCACTGTGGAACACTGTTAGAGGTTGGTGGCTTTATAAGGCACCGGAGGCTCTGCAACAGACTGGGGGCCACCGTGGGAGGTTTGGAAGAAATATAGGACACTGGTGGAGGGTGGTGATACTATGGTGGGTTGAAGGCTCTGCAGCAGGCAAGGGGGCACTGTGGGAGGCTACAGGCACTGTGGGACACTGTTGGAGGGGGGGCTGGACACTATAGGGAGCTGGAGACTCTGCAGCCAGCTGGGGGCACTATGGGAGGTTAGGAGGCACTGTGAGACATTGTTGGAGGTTGGTGGTGCTATAGGAAGCTGGAGGCTGTGCAGCAGGCTGCAGAAGGGGGGCACTGTGGGAGGTTGGGAGGCACTGTGGGACACTGTTGGAGGCTGGTGGTGCTATAGGGAGCTGGAGGCTCTGCAGCAGGCTGCAGAAGGGGGGCACTGTGGGAGGTTGGGAGGCACTGTGGGACACTGTTGGAGGTTGGTAGCACTATGGTGGGCTGGAGGCTCTGCAGCAGACAGGAGACACTATGAGAATACCATCCCTTATTGCTCCACTTATTTTAGGCCTGCTATAAGTATGGGCCCCTGATGGGAAGAAAAATTCAATTGAAAAGACCACCATCTTCCAGGTCTGCAATGATCAGATGGGGGTTATGTTCGTGTTCCATTGAGTAAAATGCGCCTATAAACTGTTCCATGGTATAGAAGGGATGACAGACACGTCAGCGAGTGCGATATTCACCCCGAGCCGAGCTGTCATGTTGGAACCTGCCTAGCATGAGACATCCCGAGGCAATAGGTCAGCTTCAGCTGTGGCCCCGGGCCTACAACACTGCTGTCAGAGGAGTTCAAAGCATATTTGTCGTCAGAGTCTTCGAGTCCTCGAGTGTGACAGTGATAACCCTAATGCACCAAGGCCTGAGGTGTGCCTTGGCCTAGCTGGTCAGTATGCCTGAAAAGTGGGCATACCCTGAATGTAAGAATAAGAATAAGGAAAATAGAATGAGTATGCATGAATCTGGGGGAACGGGTGGGTGGGAGCCCGGAAATGATGGCAACCCAGACCCGACAGGGGAGGAGGCTTAAGTAGCCCTCTCAGTCTCCTCCCACAAATACAGGCTGGCCTGCGGCCAGCCTTACCACTTGTCGTCAGAGTCTTCGAGTCCTCGAGTGTGACAGTGATAACCCTAATGCACCAAGGCCTGAGGTGTGCCTTGGCCTAGCTGGTCAGTATGCCTGAAAAGTGGGCAAAAAGAGACAACTGTAGGTGAAGAAGGGAAGGTAACGAACAGAGAAGTAGCACGCACCCGGACGGCAACAGTATCTGAACCCGGTCCCGTGCAAGAATGGAATAAGCCTGATGCCCGGCACAATCCAAACATGAGAATGACCTGCTAGCAAATGAGAGGATACGTGGGGGGAAAGGAAGCGAAGGCTGGCCCGAGGAGCCTCTGCAACCGATGGGCGAGTAGATCGTAATACTCCAACCGGACATCAACGATGTGCCTCCGGCCTACCCATACTAGGTATGGGGAAGAGAGGGAGAGGGCAAAAATTGACAACTGGCAGGAGTTGTAGGACTGGATACCTGGAGGATGGGTTGCCGGAGTAGGCGGAAAAGGCCAAGCGCTACGGCAATGAGCATAGTCAAGCATGGGAGAAACATGCCAGACACAGAACACTGGTCCCACCTGACTCAATCGGATCGTGCCACCGCCTGTGACCTGACAAGCGACTGAATCCTGAACCTAGAAAGGAAGGTCAGACTCCATCCCGGGCAAGAAGTCTCATGGCATGATGCAGACATGCCTGGACAAAAGATCAGAGCCGCTAGCGGAACCCCAAACCCACCCCTGTGGCCGACAAGGGGCCGTGGCTCAGCACATACCCCGAGAAAGACTGAAACCCTAGGTGGTGACCAGGGCCTCAGCAACAGAACGACGATTTAGTAAAATGAAGACTGCTTCCTACCCAAGGGTGAACCCAGTGATGAATGACATCCGCACCAATCAACTAGCCCTGGCAAACGGGCAGGACTGATGGAAGCGAGTGCAAGCAATGTTTGATGAAGGCGAAGATGCCAGCGCAGCCCAACCTGAGAACACAAACCAGAGAAATGACAGACAACCAGACATGAGAACAACAACGAGCCTACCTAAGAAGAGAACATGCAGAAGTGACAAGACCACCGCGCGTACATGAACCTGATGACGGATGACCCCCCCCCCCACCTTGTGTGAGTGGCGAGTGAGCCCGAGTAACCTGTAGCGCAGAGACAGGCAATTAACTGAACACTCAGGGCTGGTGTACCCACGGACCGTGGTGGGTGATCGTATAGGTGTAAGAATGAACGTGCATCGTATGACGTATGGTATACGGGCGAGAAGATTGTGGTCAACAATCATTAAAAACGAAACCTCAGCCCGTATGGATCTGTAGACGTGACAGATCCGGAAATGTGTGCCCTAACTAACCCAGGTACAAACATGGACGAAGACAACATGATACATAGAAACCAACAAAGAAGAGAACAGCTACCGGAGTATGCCGTGACTGGACCACAACACCCCTCTGGAACGCTAAGACTGAAACGTTGCAACGGAAATGCTGAGACTGAATGCTGAGGCGGAAATGCTACGACAGAAATCTAGGGGCAGAAATGCAAGGACAGAAATGCTGAAACGGAAACGTTTAAGGCAGAAATGTGAAGATGGAAACGCTGAGACTGCAACGCTGAGGCAGAAATGGAAAGACGGAAATCCTGGAGGCAGAACGTTAATACAGGAATGCTGAGGCAGAAACGCAATGCCAGAATCGCAGATACGCTATGATGGAAATGCTGAGACTGGACACGGAGACAGAAATACTGGGGCAGAATGCTACGACGGACACGCAGCAACAGAAATCCTGGGGCAGAGACGCTATAACAGAACTCCTGGGGCAGAAAACGCAGACAGAAATCCTGGGGCAGAAAACGCAGACAGAAAACCTGGGGCAGAAAACGCAGACAGAAAACCTGGGGCAGAAAACGCAGACAGAAAACCTGGGGCAGAAAACGCAGACAGAAAACCTGGGGCAGAAAATGCAGACAGAAAACCTGGGGCAGAAAATGCAGACAGAAATCCTGGGGCAGAAAATGCAGACAGAAATCGTGGGGCAGAAAAACGCAGACAGAAATCCTGGGCAGAAAAACGCAGACAGAAATCCTGGGCAGAAAAACGCAGACAGAAATCCTGGGCAGAAAAACGCAGACAGAAATCCTGGGCAGAAAAACGCAGACAGAAATCCTGGGGCAGAAAAAGCAGACAGAAATCCTGGGGCAGAAAACGCAGATAGAAATCCTGGGGCAGAAAAACGCAGATAGAAATCCTGGGGCAGAAAAACGTAGACAGAAATCTCGGGGCAGAAATGCTGAGGCAAAAACGCAGACAGCAATACTTGGGCAGAAAAGCTATGACAGGAACGCCGGGCAGAAAACGCTATGACAGAAACGCTATGACAGGAACGCCGGGGCAGAAACGCTATGACAGGAACGCCGGGGCAGAAACGCTATGACAGAAATGCCGGGGCAGAAACGCAATGACAGAAATGCCGGGGCAGAAACGCAATGACAGAAATGCCGGGGCAGAAACGCAATGACAGAAATGCCGGGGCAGAAACGCAATGACAGAAATGCCGGGGCAGAAACGCGATGACAGAAATGCTGGGGCAGAAACGCAATGACAGAAATGCTGGGGCAGAAATGCAATGACAGAAATGCTGGGGCAGAAACGCAATGACAGAAATGCTGGGGCAGAAACGAAATGACAGAAATGCTGGGGCAGAAACGAAATGACAGAAATGCTGGGGCAGAAACGAAATGACAGAAATGCAATGACAGAAATGCTGGGGCAGAAACGAAATGACAGAAATGCAATGACAGAAATGCTGGGGCAGAAACACAATGACAGAAACGTTGAGGCAGGAAACGCAATGGCAGAAATGCAATGACAGAAATGCCAGGGCAGAAATGCCGAGGCAGAAACGCAATGACAGAAATGACGGGGCAGAAACGCAATGACAGAAATGACGGGGCAGAAACGCAATGACAGAAATGACGGGGCAGAAACGCAATGACAGAAATGACGGGGCAGAAACGAAATGACAGAAATGACGGGGCAGAAACGCAATGACAGAAATGACGGGGCAGAAACGAAATGACAGAAATGACGGGGCAGAAACGCAATGACAGAAATGACGGGGCAGAAACGCAATGACAGAAATGACGGGGCAGAAACGCAATGACAGAAATGCTGGGGCAGAAACGCAATGACAGAAATGCTGGGGCAGAAACGCAATGACAGAAATGCTGGGGCAGAAACGCAATGACAGAAATGCTGGGGCAGAAACGCAATGACAGAAATGCTGGGGCAGAAACGCAATGACAGACATGCTGGGGCAGAAACGCAATGACAAACGCTGGGGGAGAAACGCAATGACAGAAATGCCGGGGTAGAAACGCAAAGACAGAAATGCTGGGGCAGAAATGCAATGACAGAAATGCTGGGGTAGAAACGCAATGACAGAAATGCTGGGGTAGGAACGCAATGACCGAAATGCTGGGGTAGAAACGCAATGACCGAAATGCCGGGGTAGAAACGCAATGACCGAAATGCCGGGGTAGAAACGCAATGACCGAAATGCCGGGGTAGAAACGCAATGACAGAAATGCCGGGGTAGAAACGCAATGACAGAAATGCCGGGGTAAAAACGCAATGACAGAAATGGCGGGGTAGAAATGCAATGACAGAAATGCCGGACACCAAACGGATGGCCCCCCATCTCTTGACACCAGCATGGACAGCCCCCCCCTCCTGACACCAGCATGGACGCCCCCCCCTCCTGACACCAGCATGGACGCCCCCCCCTCCTGACACCAGCATGGACGCCCCCCCCCCCTCCTGACACCAGCATGGACGCCCCCCCCCCTCCTGACACCAGCATGGACGCCCCCCCCCCCCTCCTGACACCCGCATGGACGCCCCCCCTCCTGACACCCGCATGGACGCCCCCCCCCTCCTGACACCAGCATGGACGCCCCCCCCTCCTGACACCAGCATGGACGCCCCCCCTCCTGACACCAGCATGGACGCCCCCCCCCTCCTGACACCAGCATGGACGCCCCCCCCTCCTGACACCAGCATGGACGCCCCCCCCTCCCTCTTGATACTTCGAGCCCCGGGAGATGTGACAGGTGGACAGCCTCCCACCCCCATGCTGCCAACATGAGCCTGGGACGAGTCAGCTAGAGCCCCATGAAGACAGGGAGAAGGAGGGCGGCCCTGCAAGGACACCAGCCGCCAAGCCACCGCGCTGAACATAGAAACTCTTCTGACATGCATGGAAAAACTGGCTTATGCCAAGAATACTAAGTGGCAAGGTGGTAACACCTGACGGTGGGGGACAGCGGACTGCTGGGAGTGCTGTGCAATCCATGGCGGCTGGCTAAGCAGGGCCCGAGGACTAAAAAGGCCCCCCCCCAGGCTAAACTGAGGCGGTGGATGCCCGGGAGGTTAGCAGGCGGGTGAGCGCCCCTCCGCAGCCGGCGTAAGAACTGGGAGGCATGCGGGCATCCCCTCCATGCCTGACATGAGATCCAGGGAGGTGAACTGGCGGTGAGTGCCCCCCCCCCTCCCCAGATGGAGCGGCGTGAGAAACGGGCGGTGAGTGGCTCCCCCTACCCCTGCTGCTCAGCGTGAGGACCGGGATAGCAGGCAGGCAGGCAGGCAGCCCCCCCCCCCCCCCCCCCCCCGATACCCGGCGTTAGCACCGGGAGAGGAACCGCCACGAGACTCCATCGGTCGATCAGCCGTAACCGGAAGTGACACGGTCCCCGAAAAATGACGGCAGGAGGAGGGGCTGGCTGCAGCCCGGAAATGACGGCAACCCAGACCCGACAGGGGAGGAGGCTTAAGTAGCCCTCTCAGTCTCCTCCCACAAATACAGGCTGGCCTGCGGCCAGCCTTACCACATAACTGTCCGTCAGTTCTCAGGCATTTCACATCTACAGGGACATCCCGCTCTGACACATGAATGGTAATGTACATCAGCTGTGCTGTGCCTCGCATTGCCAGTTTAACATTGTGTTCTGGAATGTCACACCCTTCCTCAATCCCATTATCCCAGAGAGTGCTGACCACGCCGCGTCCCCCTGTACCAAACATACCCAACACGTGTCAACTTACAAGTTACACTCCCATATGACGTGTGCTGTTCACCATTATAAGGATACACAACTGGGAATTCATCTCTGACCAAGGCCTAGCATCAGATATGTAGCGGCCTCACTCCCTTCTCTCGTGAATTGGTTATCCAATAGCTCTTGTCTAGGGGTATCTTGTATGCAAGAGTGAGATGCGCCACGGCCCATGTCCTCCCCATTGCAGCGGGTGAGGTGAAGGCCAGTACCTGTTGTTCTCCTCTGGCCTGTGTGTTTATTTGGGAGCCAAGTCTGTTGTGCTGACACTTCCCTTCGCTCCCATTAACCAGAGTACCACACACCGATAAGGGTCCAACTCTTGTTTATTATAGCACACGAATAAACAGTCCTTTGTCAGCCAACTGGTTGGGACCCATAAAACAGTTCAATACGGTGGGGTGAGCAGGTCGAGGCACAGTCCTAACAATCAAACTAAACCACTGTGGTTTCACCAGCGGTTGCTACAGCCATCGGCTTGAGAGAGAACGTGAATCTTCTGAGTCTCTACCAGCGACTCTAGAGAACATTAACCTGGAGTACCTTTGCTGCGTTGCGGCCCCTGTCAGGGGGAAGATGTCCCTCCAAGGGAGTTACCAGAGGCCCCTCTCTCACCGGGTTGATGCTGCTCCATGCTCTTCAGAAGGGTAACCTCTCCGGCCTCCTCACCTCAGAAATGGGCCCCATCCACCTCAGGGTCCCTCAGACTCATCCGCCCTTGCGGAGCCCAGTCAAAGTTACTGGGCCCCAGGCCTCCGGTGTAGTACCTCACCCCAGGCTTAAGGTGCCTGAGATGGACGCCAACACTGCTCTGACCAGGCCACGGGCACCTGGGCCGGAACTCCGGACCTCCAGCACCCAGGCCAAGGGTGCCTGGGCGCGGGATAGCAAAAAGACCTCGTGGCGAGGGCGTCTCTCCCCTTTTATGCCCTCCCCCCAGCTGGCACAGCAGGTTCCCTGCCCCGCTGTACCACTGCCAGAGCAGGACAAAAAGGGTGTAGCACTACGGCAGTGGTTCTACCTCGAATCGGGACAAGAGCGCCACCCACAGGTCAAGGAGAACAGCACACTACCAAAGTCCTCCACGACTTAAATGGTCTAAACCCTCTCATGATTGGTACATCCTGGATCATACTAACACCCAGGTGCTCCCCCTAGATTTAGACCCCCGCTACAGATATATCATTGTATGTGGAGTGCATGCATGCTATGTGATGCCCTCATCTGCTTTTCACAGAGACCACACGACCACCCCTGATGGAGCCAACTTTGTTCAGGCATCATACAGAGCCACCATCTACTTCCTGGACTGGGATGTGTAGTTCTTAGCTGTGTTCACAAATGTCTAACACAGATCAGCCCCTGCTGCAGCCTCTCACCTCCTAACTTGCTACAAAGTTACAATGTTCAGTCTGATCACTGGGGCGAGACATTGTCTCAGCCTAGACCAAGTCACTGGACTGGGGCTCAAGAACGGTTTTATAATGATGCAAGATGGAGCTTACCAGTGCTCATCAATGCAGCCTTACCAGTGCTCATCAATGCAGCCTCACCAGTGCCCGTCAGCTCAGCCTCACCAGTGCCCGTCAGCTCAGCCTCATCAGTGCCCATCAATGCAGCCTCACCAGTACCCATCAATGCAGCCTCACCAGTGCCCGTCAGCTCAGCCTGATCAGTGCCCATAAATGCAGCGTCACCAGTGCCCATTAGTGCAGCCTGATCAGTGCCCATCAATGCAGCCTGATCAGTGCTCATCAATGCAGCCTCATCAGTGCAGCCTGATCAGTGCCCATCAAGGCAGCGTCTCCAGTGCCCATCAGTGCAGCCTGATCAGTGCCCATCAATGCAGACTCACCAGTGCCCATCAGTGAAGCGTGATCAGTGCTCATCAGTGAAGCCTCACCAGTGCCCATCAGCGCAGCCTCCCCTGTGCCCATCAATGCAGCCTCCCCTGTGCCCATCAATGCAGCCTCCCCTGTGCCCATCAATGCAGCCTCCCCTGTGCCCATCAATGCAGCCTCCCCTGTGCCCATCAATGCAGCCTCACCAGTGCCCATCAATGCAGCCTGATCAGTGCTCATCAGCTCAGCCTCACCAGTGCCCATCAGCACAGCCTTACCAGTGCATGGGGATTAGGCAGAGCAGGGATCTTTTGCCTACCCGATCGCCGCTGTGATATGACGTCCTGCCTACTGGACCGGCTCCTATGATGGATGTCACATGTCCCGGCATTAGACCAGTGTGCTGTCTATGATCATAGGAGCCAGTCCAGGAGGCGGGACTTCATATGACAGTTGCCGACAGGTAAGCGGGAGATCCCAGCTCTGTGTAATCTGGCAGCGCATGCCCCCTTCCCTTCAGAGGCAGGCCAATAGACCCAGTGGGACCCATGGTAGGGCCAGCCCTGCGTGCTCCCCCTCTGCCTCAGCTTTTGCGCTCCCCTCTGTGCCCTGGAAAGAGGCCCCAGGGCAGACGGCCTACCGGGAAATTTTCTGCTATCCCGGTAGGCCAGTCCGGCCCTGGTAATGGGGCACAAATCCATCCAATGACACCAACGATGGGGCACAGTTTTTACAAATGACACCAATGATGGGGAACAGTTCCTCCTAATGACACCAATGATGGGGCACAGTTCATCCTAATGACAAGAATGATAGGGCACAGTTCCTGCCGGTGTCACCAACGATGGAGCATGATTCTTCCCACCAAATGACACCAATGATGGGGCACAAATCCATCCAATGACACCAATGATGGGGCACAGTTCCTCCCAATGACACCAATGATGGGGCACAGTTCCTCCCAGTCACACCAACGATGGAGCATGATTCTTCCCACCAAATGGCACCAATGATGGGGCACAATTCCTCTCATTGACACCAAAGCTGGGACATTGTTTACTCCCACTGATGCCAGGACATTATCTAATTCTAATGGCCACAGTCTGGCCGGCCCCCCAAAAAGTCTGAAGGACTCTAAACTGGCCCTTTGTTTAGAACGTTTGGAGACCCCTGTTTTAGACAATTATATCAATAAAATATTATTTCTCTATTCCCCAAAAAATGCTCAGAGGTGGAAGCATGAAATCAGAACATACACTTCTACATCCAGTCCCTGGTGGAGGATCATGGGAGTTGTAATTCACAAAACAGCTGGAAAATTTCACACTGACCTCCGATAATCCTTGTCTATAAAAGCCGAGCCGGGACTATTTTTATTTGAGGTTTCAGTGTTAACACTCCACCCAGAATAGCAGCACAGGGAGCTCTGTGTTCACACTTGGAAGGTTTCGTAGAAAGTTGGCAGTTAGGTTGGACTAGGGCAGAGGCTCAAACACTAGAAGGGTGCGTGCGGTCCTCTCGTCTTAATACAACGATTGTGCTTTTATTTTGTGGTGGAATGTTGAAACACTGGTTTTTTTTTTAGTTGTAGTATTGGGTGATCCTTATGTAGCACTTATCCCCGAAGGAGCCACTGATGGATAAGTCCCCTGATCCGGGATGACAACGACCCTTCTGGCAATGCCGCAACCTCTGACACACCAAGTCTAATATTGGGAAATACTCTACCATAACACTACAAACAATGGGAGGACCCTTTAAAGTGTCTCTCCCTTTTTCCTCCTCCTACAGCTCTCTGTCCTCCTTGGACTTGAAGTCCCAATTCAGTCCTTGGCTTAGGCTTCATAGAGAACTGTCTCCTGGGGACTACATCCCCCATAGTTCCAGGCAGCTCCCAGCAGTCTCTTTTCTCTCCCAGTCTGCACAGCAGCCAACCACAATGTCCTCTGGTGTTCCGGGCGGTGGATGGAGCTTTCCTCCGGCTCACTAGGGCTGCATAACAGCCCCAGCAAAATGTCCTGCAGCCGCCTTTCTCTCACTCTTCTCTTCCAGCTTAGGTTGCTTTCACACCAGTGGCGGCTGGTGCTCAGAATTTTTCGGGGGGCGCAAACAAACTGAGAAAAAAAAAACATCAATTGCCACCACTGTGCCCATTAAACGCAGCCACTGTGCCCATCAAACGCCACCAGTTTGCCCCCTCAAATGCAACCAGTTTCCCCCCAAATACAGCCAGTTTCCCCCCAAATGCAGCCAGTTCTCCCCCAAATGCAGCCAGTTCTCCCCCAAATGCAGCCAGTTCTCCCCCAAATGCAGCCAGTTTCCCCCTAAATGCCGCCAGTTTCTCCTCAAATTCCACCAGTTTCCCCCCAAATACAGCCAGTTTGTCCCCAGCCCGGCACTTACCTTCCTCAGGTCAGCACCCTCCTCTCCACGCTCCCTCGATGCCTTCTCCCGCCTTCGCTTCAGCCAATCAGGTTACCGGTAACCAGACCCGGTGAACCTAATTGGCTGAGACGCGTGTCAGTGTTAGCCAAGGAACGCACACCATGTGTGTCCCCTGGTTACTATTCAGAAGCCGATTAGAGCCCACAGGCTGTAATCGTGAAGCCTATCAGAGCCGCTGGCTCTGATAGGCACTTCCAAAAACCAACCAGCCGCTGTTATTCAGATGGCCGGCGCTCACCAGGGGGCCGGCCATCTGAATAGTGGGCGGCAGCAGCGCTGGCGACAATACATAGGTTCATGCAATCCATGAACCTATATATTGTTGACGTGAGTGACGGGCGCAGGAGAGAGAGGGGGCGGCGCTCCTGCGCCCACTATGGACGCACCGCCACTGTTTCACACTGATGCATTTTTGCTGCATTTTACCGTGCTAAAAACGCAAAAAAAAAAAACGTAATTCCTTTAAATCTAAGGGGACTCTTCACACCAGTGCGCAGCAGGGGCAGTGCATTTTGCATGCTAAATCTTTGGTGTAGTTTTCAAAGCTGTACTAAAGGCGCAGGTCTTTTAATGAATAAAAAACGCACTTGCATTGCGTTTTTGGTGCATTTTTTCAGTCACATGTCTAAGTTTCACTGGTGCATGCTGGGTAATAGGCACCCAAAAAACGCACTAAAAATACACCAAAAACACATCAATATGCATTTTTGATGCGTTTTTTCAACAGAGCAGTTTGAAAGCAGCCTTACTGTGACTAGGAGGAGAAACCTGTGTGTGGGCAGCTGCAGCATTTCAATGACAGCCCCATCCGTGTGGCATCGGGTGGGAGTGCCGTGGACCCGGGGGCTACCCTTGTGCTCAGGATTTTTTTTTTTCTCGGGGATTAGATGCAGATACTCCCCCCTTCCGCATCACCCCTTGTCTCTGCCGCATCATCCAGTGGTTCCACCCCCTACCCGCCTCCCAGTACCATCCCTTTTATGGAATACAAGAAATTTGTAGGGAATTTGACACTTATAACAGGAAAAGCAATAAACTAGATCCCCTGCAGCCAACAACACTAGATCCCCCACATTAACAATAGACCGCCCAGCAACAAATGATCCACCCTGCAACAAAAGATCCACACACGAACAATAGACCCCCCCCCCAGCAACAATAGAGCTGCCACAAACAACTACCCCCCACCCCAGCAACAGACCCCACTAGCAACAATAGATCTCCTAGCAGCCAGCATCAATAGACCCTCCAGCAGCCAGAAACAATAGACCCCTCCCTCAACAGTAGATCCCTCCCAGCAACAATTGGCCCACAATCTCCCCTCCAGGAACAGTAGATCCTCCACCAGGAACAATAAACCTCCCCAGCAACACTAGACCCCCCCACAACAATAGATCCCCCAGGGACCATAGATAACCCAGTAGCCAGCATCAATAGATCCTCCAGCACACTCTAGTACCCCTTGCCATTGCATACATTCTGTGCTGGAGGTGCCGGAATGGCGTTTCCCCGTGTTCCCGCTGAAAAAAAGCTCTGCTTATGCTTATCATATTACCCTGCTGTAGCAATACACAAGAAGAATGTAGAAGATCCAATACCACCACTCCACTTCAGTATTATAAAGTTATTTACCAAATTTTTTGGGCAAAATATGAAAGATGAGGCTAAGTTGAGTAACTAGATACCAAACATGTCAAGCCTTAAAATTACACACAAAGATGTCCTCAAGCGACGTGTAAAAAGTCTTTACAGGTCATCAGTTTAGAGTTAACTGTGAATGATGGACCTAGAATTATTGCTCTTAAAACACCAGGATGCACGGCGATACCTAATATGTGTATCATAATTGTCATTTTAACATGAAGGCGCACCAGACACACGAGTTTACATGGGGGCTGGGCTTAATTTTTTTTTTTTTATATGTGTTTCTTTAATTTTTAAACTTTTTTTTTTTAATTACTTAACTTTATTAAAACCCTCTATGTGATAACACAATGGACATGACAATTCCTGGTTAAGTAGATATCAGGGATCTATTTGACCCCTATTGTCACCTCTGGACCCCACGGAAGCTTATCACGCAAAGATCGTGCTTGATCGGCTTCTTTCCCGACCAGGAATGACAGCACTGAAACCAGAATTGATGAAATGCTTGTCGATTTGGTGTTCATTCAC
Source organism: Rana muscosa (assembly GCA_029206835.1). Taxonomy (NCBI): domain Eukaryota; kingdom Metazoa; phylum Chordata; class Amphibia; order Anura; family Ranidae; genus Rana; species Rana muscosa. The sequence continues at coordinate 41,466,088 of CM055117.1, read as the reverse complement.
CAGAATAACAATCGACAATCAGATTGCTGATCCCTCTCCACCCATTGACACCAACCATGCTTGTGTTAGGACAGCGGAGACCAGGATACTGGCAGTAATTCAACTTTGAAGACTGAGGCCATTCTGTGAGTGCAGGGTGTCATGGACTCATCCTCTTAGGGGGTGTCCCTATGGCACCCTGCACTTATGTACAATGATAAAGAGAGCAGTGCTGATCTTTACATCGAGAAGGACCACCCAGTGCTGAGATAGAGGACCTCATGTGACCAGCCTAATAACAAGGTAAGTATACATAGAAAAAGCACAAACTTCATGCTAGGGGGGCAGGAGGTGTCCTGGAGATGAGTTTTAAAGACAGGGAAGCTTCAGGGGCAGAGCTAAGAGCTGCAGAAGGAAGGCCACACCCCTGAAGAGTCAACGAAACCCTCACTTATTGGGGATGCAAGCACATACTGAATATTTGTGCCTGAAGTTGAGGTTTGAAGACAGGAGGCCTGAGGGGAGGAGCTATAAGCTGCAGAAGGAAGGTCACATCCCCGAAGAGTTGACTGAACCCTTACTTATAGGGAATGTAAGTTCATACTGAATTCCTGCCTGGAGTTGAGCTTTAAAGACAGGAGGCTCCAATGAGTTTGGGGACCCTTCCCTACCCCCTCCCTTTTATTTTTTTGTTTCTCTTGATTTCTGAGATGGGTCCCTCTGGCCCAACACCTGAGACTACCCTGGTGGTCAGGGAAGTTGGTTTATAGTGTTGGATACTTCAAATGTAAACATTGATGTTGTACTATTGCGACTGTTATCCATTTCCCTTGTATGGAAACCAAACATTCCTTTATGCATTGTGTACTGTTTACTTTTTTACTTCAATAAAAAATGATTTAATCGGAAAGACAGGAGGCTTCAGGGAAAGAGCTATAAGCTGCAGAAGGAAGGTCACAACCCCAAAGAGTCAGCTGAATCCTTACTTTCCAAAGGATGCAAGCTCATACTGAATATCCCTGCCTGGAGTTGCGCTTTAAAGACAGGAGGCTTCAGGGGAGGAGCTAAGAGCTGCAGAAGGAAGGTCACACCCCCGAAGAGTCAGCTGAACCCTTACTTATAGAACATCCAAGCTCATACTGAATATTTCTGCCTGGAGTTGAGCTTTAGAAACAGGAGGCTTCAGGAGAGGAGCTAAGAGCTGCAGAAGGAAAGTCGCACCTCCAAAGAGTCAGCTGAACCCTTACTTCTGGAAGATGCAAGCTCATACTGAATATTTCTGCCTGAAGTAGAGTTTTAGAGACAAGAGGCTTCAGGGGAGGAGCTAAGCTGTAAAATGAAGGTCACACCCCTGAAGAGTCAGTTGAACCCTTACTTATAGAAGATGCAAGCTCATACTGATTATTTCTGCCTGGAGTTGAGTTTTAGAGACAAGGGTCTTCAGGGGAGGATCTACATTGTAAAAGGAAGGTCCCACCCCTGAAGAGTCAGCTGAACCCTTACTTACAGGAGATGCAAGCTTATACAGAATATTTCTGCCTGGAGTTGAGTTTTACAAACAGGTGGCTTCAGGGGAGGAGCTAAGAGCTGCAAAAGGAAGGTCCCACCCCTGAAGAGTCAGCTGGACCCTTACTTATAGGAGATGCAAGCTCATACTGAATATTTCTGCCTGGAGTTGAGTTTTAGAGACAGGGTTCTTCAGGGGAGAAGCTAAGCTGTAAAATTAAGGTCACACCCCTGAAGAGTCAGCTGAACCCATACTTATAGGAGATGCAAGCTCATACTGAATATTCTTGCAGTACAGGGCCTGTAAGGCTTTAAAAGAATGTTCAGTAGTATAGAACATGATTGTCCAGTCACAGGCTGTGGGCAGGTGCAGGACAACCTGGGTTCAAAAGAAGTGAGTTAAAGGATGCTGGCCACCTGACTGAGGATATCTAGAGGTAGTATAAAGTACTTTGGGGAAAATCATTTGGATTGATGATGACTATTGCAGCAAAAACTTTTTTTTTTGTTTGTTTTTTGTCTTTTAATTGGCTATTTTTTTTTTATCTTGTCATTTTTGGATGGAGTTCTAGAGACCGGGTTCTTCAGGGGAGGAGCTAAGCTGTAAAATGAAGGTCACACCCCTGAAGAGTCAGCTGAACCCTTACTTATAGGAGATGCAAGCTCATACTGAATATTCTTGCAGTTAAGGGATTGTAATGCCGCGTACACACGATCAGACATTCCGACAACAAAACTGTGGGTTTTTTTTCCAACGGATGTTGGCTCAAACTTGTCTTGCATACACACGGTCACACAAATGTTGTCGGAAATTCCGAACGTCAAGAACGTGGGGACGTACAACACGTACGACAGCACAATAAAACGGAAGTTCCATACCAAATGCGCCACCCTTAGGGCTCCTTATGCTAATCTCATGTTAGTAGAAGTTTGGTGAAAGACAATTCGCGTTTTTCAGCTTCGTGCTTTTCAGTCCGTTACAGCGTGACGAATGTGCTATTTCCATTACGAACGCTAGTTTTACCAGACCGAGCGCTCCCGTCTCATACTTGATTCAGAGCATGCGTGGAATTTTGTGCGTCGGAATTGGCTACACACGCTCGGAATTTACAAGAACGGATTTTGTTGTCAGAAAAATTTGAGAACCAGCTCTCAAATTTTTGTTGTCGGAAATTCCGACAGAAAATGTCCGATGGAGCCTACACACACGGTCAGAATTTCTGACAACAAGCTCCCATCGAACATTTGTTGTCGGAATGTCCGATCGTCTGTACGCGGCATAAGGCTTTGAAAGAATGTTCAGTAGTATAGAACATGATTGTATGCTTTCCTAAGCTGGCCACACGCATTTCAATCTTAATTGTACGATCTCTGTACAGCCTCTTTTGTATTTACCAACAGCTAAATAAATTGTGAGACAATCCATTCAGTTTGTATCTAATCATGTAGTCATTGGTACATCTAAAGCTGGCCATACACTTCACAATCTGATTGTACAATCTTTGTTTCTTGGATTCTACTCATTATTTTCACATGTGGTTTTCACTGATGGTGGCCTTTCTTTTCATATGCTTGGTTTGGAATGCCCCGGGATATTGATGGGTTTAATTTAGACAAAATAATTCAACTAAAACTCATCCAATAGACGTTCTGTATGAAATAATCACAAATATTTCCAGCCAGCTGCAACTTGTCCACAGATCATGTATACCTCACTTCACTGCCTTCAGGCCCCCCTTCATCAGGTTATCCCCCCTAACCACATAAACTAAACATCAGAAAAGTGATAGATTTTATAACAAGTAGATTTTCCATCAAGCAATCGGCTCTCAGTACTCTAGTCAGATGTACTTAATCTGCTCATATTTGGCCTTCTCTAGCTCCTCCCTTCCCCTCAGTATCAACATGCTAACAAAATAGTACATAAAACCTTTCCGTTTTCACTAACAGGGCCGCCATCAGGGGGAACAGGCAATACCCCTGTAAGGGGCCCGGAGGTCCCCAGGGCCCCGGATGGCAACCCCCTTTTTTTTGTAAGCGGCCCGGATGGCAACCCCCCTTTTTTTGTAAGGGGCCCCGGATGGCACCCCCCCTTTTTTTTTTTTTCGAAATTTTTATTATTTTTAACCACTAGAGGCCCGCGCTATAGCCGAATGACTGCTACAACGCGGACCTAGAATGCCGGGAGGACGTCTTTCCTCGTTCCCCGCGCGCGCTCCCGAGCGCGCATCGGGAAACTTCTGTGCCCGTCGCGTCACACGGGTGCCGATGCGCTTGCCTGGTACCCGCGATCGCCATTTACAGAGACAGGGCCGTGGATCTGTGTGTGTAAACACAGAGATCCACGTCCTGTCAGGGAGAGAGGAGACCGATGGTGTGTCCCTTGTACATAGGGACAACCATCGGTCACCTCCCCCAGTCAGTCCCCTCCCCCCACTGTAAGAATCACTCCCTTAGGTACACTTAACCCCTTCAGCGCCCCTAGTAGTTAACCCCTTCACTGCCAGTGTCATTTTTACAGTAACCAGTGCATTTTTATAGCACTGATCACTGTAAAAATGACAATGGTCCCAAAATGGTGTCAAAAGTGTCCGATGTGTCCGCCATAATGTCGCAGTCACTGATCGCCGCCATTACTAGTAAAAAAAAAAAAATTATTAATAAAAATGCTATAAAACTATGCCCTATTTTGTAGACGCTATAACTTTTTTTTTTTACCAAAAATATGTAGAAGAATACGTATCGGCCTAAACTGAGAAAAAAATATATATATTTTTTTTAAATTGGGATATTTATTATAGCAAAAAGTAAAAAATATTGTGTTTTTTTCAAAATTGTCGCTCTTTTTTGTTTATACGGCAAAAAATAAAAACCGCAGAGATGATCAAATACCACCAAAAGAAAGCTCTATTTGTGGGAAAAAAAAGGACATCAATTTTGTTTGGGAGCCACGTTGCACGACCGCGCAATTGTCATTCAAATCGTGACAGTGCTGAAAGCTGAAAATTGGCCTGGGCAGGAAGGGGGTTTAAGTGCCCAGTAAGCAAGTGGTTACATTTAAAAAAAAACTATATTTTTATTTTTTTGTAAGGGGCCCAGAGGTCCCCAGAGGCCCGGAGGTCCCCAGGGCCCTGGGTGGCAACCTCCCCCCCCTTTTTTTTTTATTATAAATTTTTATTTAAAAAAAAAAAAAAAATTTGTAAGGGGCCCAAAGGTCACCAGGGCCCTGGATGGCAACCCCCCTTTTTTTTGTTCTTTTTTTTGTTCGTCAGCACCCAAAGCACCCCCGACCTCAAACAATTCGTGGCACCCCCCCCCCCCGCTTCTCAATTCGCGGCTGCAGCACCCCCCCCAGTTCTGCTCTGCTCCAAGGGGCCCATGCCTGAAGCTGTGTAAGGGGCCCCAAAATTCCTGATGGCGGCCCCCGTCACTACATACCTATTTTAAACCCAGTGACACCATCACTGGTTCTCTGTGCTTTCTCTATGCAATGCAGGCAGATCGTGGCTGGTGTGGGGGGCTAGCAGGATCCTGTACTTAACTTCCTAAAAACATCACAGCACCCTGTCTCAGTACCTTAGCCCTGGTGCAAGCAGTGGGCTGGCTCTTGCAAACATTAAAATGCCTCGATTGGTGGATGTTAATCCGGAGAAGTGGGTGGTCCTAGGCAGGCTGTATTTACATGCAGACCACCCACATTTGATGCTGAGCCTCCATGATGGACAGAACTGAAATCCAGTGATGGGCCAGCAACAGTCGGGCTGGGTGATGGTAGGTGTCCTCCAGGCAGACAAAATTAGATTGGCTCCAGCTTGCCACAGCTTCTAGTGGACACTGAAGAAATTGGAGGGACATGATTGGCTGTTGTTTTTAGTGTATGCCCCCATTGGAGAGATATCCCATCACTTCCTGTTCCAGTGGCCTTCATCACTGGCTGAGCCTTGGCCTTGGATAGGAAGGGCTCAACAAGCAACAATGGCCTTCTAACATTTCAATACATTATCATTTATTCAAATATTTGTAAATCTCTTTAGCCTTGGGCCCATCAGAGGTTCGTGTGGTAGAGCTGGCTGCCAATCTGACATTTCATGGACTCCACCCAGAACTGAAAATGATGTTCAGATCCCATCGGAGAGGGATAAGCAAGCGCAAAGTGTTTCAGTAAAGGGCGATGTGTGAAAACCCACAGAGGGCTTCTTCTCATGGCCTACCACACAGGTTTTACTGCTGGGCAGAGTACTTCTTTAAAGCATTTTTGGACTGCTAATCATTTTTTGCGCATCCAAGACTTTATCTCTGTCTTGTTTAGCTTCAGTTATACCAATGTTGCATAATGAGGACTATGTAACTTCACTGGTTTATGAAAGAGAAGTTGTGTTGTTGAAACAGATTCCCACAATGCAAATCTGCAGACGGGTTTATCATTGAAGATTAATCTGTTTATATTCTACCTTCCCTGGTTCCTCCATCCCCCCCTCCCCCTTCCCTGGTTCCTCCATTCCCGCCTTCCCAGGTTCCTCAATCCCCCCTCCCCCTTCCCTGGTTTCTACACCCCCCTCCCACTTCCCTGGTTCCTCAATCCCCCCCTCCCCCTTCCCTGGTTTCTACACCCCCCCCCCCTGGTTCCTCCATCCTGCCTTCCCTGGTTCCTCTATTCCCCTCACCCTTCCCTGGTTTCTCCATCCTCCCCTTCCCTGGTTCCTCCATCTCTCCTTTCCTAATTCTGCCATCCCCCTCCTCTGGTTCCTCCATCACTCCTTCCCTGGTTCCTCTATTCCCATTCCTCCCTTCCCAGGTTCCTCAATCCCGCCTCCCCCTTCCCTGGTTTTTACACCCCCCCTCCCCCTTCCCTGGTTCCTCTATCCCCCTCCCCCTTCCCTGGTTCCTCCATCCTGCCTTCCATGGTTCCTCTATCCCCCTCACCCTTCCCTGGTTCCTCCATCCCCCCCTACCCTGGTTTCTCCATCTCTCCTTCCCTGATTCCTCTATTCCCATTCCCCCCTTCCCCGGTTCCTCCATTCCCCGTCTCTGGTTCCTCTATTCCCCCCCCTTCCCTGGTTCCTCCATCCAACCTTCCCTGGTTCTTCCATCCCTCATCCCCTTGTTCCACCATCACCCCCTCCCTGGTTCCTCCACCCCCCACTCCCCCTTCCCATGTTACGCCATCTCTCCTTCCCTGGTTCCTCCATCCTGCCTTCCCTGGTTCCTCTATTCCCCTTCCCTGGTTCCTCCATCCCCCCCTTCCCTGGTTCCTCCATCTCTCCTTCCCTAATTCCGCCACCCCCCCTCCCCTGGTTCCTTCATCTCTTTCCCTGTTTCCTCTATTCCCATTCCCCCCTTCCCTGGTTCCCCCATCACCCCCTCCCTGGTTCCTCCACCCCCCTCCCCCTTCCCATGTTCCTCCATCTCTCCTTCCCTGGTTCCTCCATCCCCTTCCCTGGTTCCTCCATCCCCCTTCCCTGGTTCCTCCGACCCCCCTTCCCTGGTTCCTCCACCCCCGTCTCTGGTTCCTCTATTCCCCTCTCCCCCTTCCCCGGTTCCTCCATCCCCCGTCTCTGGTTCCTCTATTCCCCCCCCTTCCCTGGTTCCTCCATCCAACCTTCCCTGGTTCTTCCATCCCTCATCCCCTGGTTCCACCATCACCCCCTCCCTGGTTCCTCCACCCCCCACTCCCCCTTCCCATGTTACGCCATCTCTCCTTCCCTGGTTCCTCCATCCTGCCTTCCCTGGTTCCTCTATTCCCCTTCCCTGGTTCCTCCATCCCCCCCTTCCCTGGTTCCTCCATCTCTCCTTCCCTAATTCCGCCACCCCCCCTCCCCTGGTTCCTTCATCTCTCTTTCCCTGTTTCCTCTATTCCCATTCCCCCCTTCCCTGGTTCCCCCATCACCCCCTCCCTGGTTCCTCCACCCCCCCTCCCCCTTCCCATGTTCCTCCATCTCTCCTTCCCTGGTTCCTCCATCCCCTTCCCTGGTTCCTCCATCCCCCTTCCCTGGTTCCTCCATCCCCCCCTTCCCTGGTTCCTCCACCCCCCGTCTCTGGTTCCTCTATTCCCCTCTCCCCCTTCCCTGGTTTCCCCCCCCCATGTTCCTCCATCTCTTCTTCCCTGGTTCCGCCATTCCCTTCCCCTTCCCTGGTTCCTCCACCCCCTGTCTCTGGTTCCTCTATTCCCCTCTCCCCCTTCCCTGGTTCCCCCACCCCCCCTCCCCATGTTCCTCCATCTCTCCTTCCCTTGTTCCACCATTCCCTTCCCCCTTCCTTGGTTCCTCCATCCCCCTTCCCTGGTTCCTCCATCCCCCTTCTTTGGTTCCTCCATCCCCCCTTCTCTGGTTCCTTCATCTCTCTTCCCCCTTCCCTGGTTCCTCCATCTCTCCTCCCCCTTCCCTTGTTCCTCCATCTCTCTTCCCCCTTCGATGGTTCCTCCATCCCTCCCCCCTTTCCTTGTTCCTCCACCCCCCCTTCCCTCTTCCCTGGTTCCTCTTTCCCATCCCCCTTCCCTGGTTTCTCTCCCCCCCGCCCCCGGTTCCTCTAGCCCCCCTATCGTTTGGTTGTACTTCTCCTGTAGATCACAGAAGTACAGTTCGTTCTGCACTCCTGTGACCCATTGTCACTGACATCACAGAGCCAGTCCAGGCTCTGTAAAGATCCCGACCATATGGTCGGGATCTGCCACATGCCTGGACCATCACCTGGCTCAGCCTCTAAGCGAGCCGCCCCCTCCACAGCCCAGTGCTCCAGTGAGCGAGTGGAGACAGAGCAGACAGCCGTGACTGACAGTCACCAGCTCTCTTCCCATGGAGCACTGAGAACTGAGCAATCAGCGGTGTTTGATTGCTCGGTTCTCAATCTTAGGCGGGGAACAGACACTACCATATATACGATTCTCAGGCATAGTGATATATTATGGAAAGAATAACCAAATGTTGTTGATGGGTGGAGAGTAGCAGTTGAATGCGTGGTCCAGATGGCTATGTGGACAGTACGGTCCTATATGGTAGTGTCTAAGGTATTCGAGGGATGAATGGTACCTTAAGCATACAATTAGCCCTGACCGGGACAAGTAGTGCTTGGTACCAACCTATTCCATACCTAGACCTTTAGGCTAAGATATATGGAAGCACTTTATATGGGTTGATTGCGTTATGTTTGCACATGTGAGTGACGTCCTGTGTGTAATGTTGTAGTGACAACGTTGTCCTTTGTAAACCAATTTTAATGGTATTTGGAGGGTTGGGGCATTAAGCCCTATTTTTTCATAAAATTTTGTATTCATATTTTTGTATTATTAAAGTATTTATCACCTACTATATACCGTGGTTGGCCCTCTTTTACAACTCCTTAGGGGTGCGATCTAGTACCCCCCTTTTTTTCCCCTTGTTTCCCAATTCCCCATTTTTTTTAAACCTATGAACCTGTCAATAAATAAATATGTAAAAAAAAGAAAGAAAAGTATTTTAACCCTTTGTTACAACTCCCCAGGGACAGCTGAGGGGGCCTTCGCCAATGACCACATTGATAATTGATCAAGTCAGCATTCCCGGCCAGCAAGGCAGCGTCCTCCCAGCAGTATTAGTTCAACCCCAGTACATCAGGTCCCAAGCCAAGACAAAATAATCTTGGGGCGTCCAGACTTATAGTCGCTCGGGGTGACTCAAATGCAGAAAGTGAATCAATATGTGAATCATTCAAAAATTCATTTGACTCTCGATTGACAGACACCGTGAATCCACCACCGTAAGGGATGTGCGCTTACCAGCTGCACAGGCCAGTCAAGCCTGTGGCTAACACCCAGCCAGGGTCTTTTCCTCACGGTTGTTCCAAACACTGATCCGGTCACTCCATCTGCAGGGCCGTCTGAACAAGGACACAGCTGAACCAATCCTTCACTCCTGGCCCGTGGATGGCTCAAAGGGCAGCAATATAGTTCAGAGAAAAGATATACGAAAAATGGCCATAGGTAAAACCTGGTGGGTTTTTATTGATTATAAAAGCTTAAAAACAGAATCGCCTACAAGGCGTAAAAAATACAATGTAAAAATAAAATAATGCGGTCGGCCGGCAGCAGTACACACGCCCGTGCAAACAAACAGTGGGACGTATCACGCGGTGACTTTAGCACGTCGCTCCTCCCGACGCGTTTCATCACTAATCTGACATCGTCCTGGGGCACAGGCGGCGTACTGACGCACCGCTTAATATACTCAATACATGAAACCACACCTTGTTCTGAATCGTGGGTAGCTGGCTTCGGGACACCATTTTAACTATGGGAAAATGGATACGCAGCAATGAAAACAATACACGTCCCAACCCCAAAAATTAAAGATTAATATGCTCCTCATTAAATATATATAGATAGAAAGCTCGTCATAACACTATGGTTCATTTAAAGGGTTAACGTGATATTAATGGCTGCTAAACGGAAAAATAACTATAGATACGTCTGTGTCAGCCCTAATTGATGTCCAGCACAGGCGTTCAAAGTCACCTCTGGATAATCTAAAACATGTAAAATATTAAGCCCAAACACTAAAAAATAAACTTAACTAATTCAATACAGACAAAGACATATATTCTATACAAGACACTGGCCCACCAGTGTATATCGTATTCACATTCCACAAGCCCTGAAAGCTGCGATCAAAACCAAAGCCCGATCATAAGTAATATGCAACGGTAATTGGTCACAAAGTAACCCTGATGTGAGTATAACCATAGGTTCATAAGCAAAAAAATTGGTCGAACCCAGAAAAGCTAAAAACTAACAATAACAGAAAAACACCCCTCCATCAGGCAGATGCAAGGGGCACCTCTGAATATATAAACACCACAACGTTTGCTAAAGAATGGTGACCTAAATCCACCCATAACCCAAAAGAGTTTTATTTAAATATAATGGGGACAAGATATGATACCTGTGCCCTTAGATAAACCGGCCACAGCAAGGCAAGCATGTTATTGTCCCAAACACAAGGATAGAGCAACAGAAACTGTCCAATAAACCAAGTGTCTACTCCATAACATAGATCATTGTTGATCCAAATAAGTATACCAACATATAAATGTTCATCTAACCCTTCCAGGGGTATCAGATGTCAAAGATAGGTAAGTATCATGCAAGCTGGGGATATGGAGTCTCTACTGAGAGAGGACACTTTAGACAAGGCCTTGTCTAAAATATATAAACAGCTGTTCAGTGAGGGAGGTGATCTCCTAGCAAAGTGTAGGGCGGCGTGGGGTGAGGTGTTCCCCCAGTTGGACAGGGATGACTGGGATGATGTATGGGACATTAATTTTACTAGATTGGTCTCTGCTAGGGACCATCTCATCCAATTTAAATTCTTGCATCGCATTTATCTTACGCCGGCTAGACTGGCCAAAATATTCCCTACACAGTCTCCTTGTTGCTGGTGGTGCAGTTCCCTCACGGCTGATTTCATGCACGTCTTTTGGAATTGCTCATTCATCCAGGGGTTCTGGAGAGGGGTTGCCGACTGCATAGCTGAGGTGACCGCCATCCAGTTACAGCCTTCAATTGAGGTATGCCTCTTGGGACTGGTAGACAATCTAGCCCCAAGGAGAGCGACTCGTGCTCTGTTGACGATTCTCATATATTACGCCATGAAACTGATAGTGTTATCATGGAAAAAGCCCAATCCGCCCGCGGTTTTAGCATGGAAGGGGGTGGTGAATAGAGCTGCACCGCTGTACAAAGCTACATATGCTAGTAGGGGCGCACCTCAAAAGTTTGATAAAGTATGGGGCAGTTGTATAAATAGTGAACTTACGGTGGTGGATTGAGTGGCACCCATTATAAATGCACTTGCAGTAAGAGTTGAATATGATTGCAATTATGTGACATTTCCAAACAACATATAACTGTGACTGAGTTGAAGTGACTTTATATCTGTATTATTCCTGTTGCTGGGTGGGGGTCTGGAGGGAGGGAGAGGGAGCCAATGCTGAAGAATTGTAAATAGTTTGTGTTTGTGTATGGCCCACTGGGTCTGTTTGTTATGTCAAAAGATATAAATAAAACTTTAAAAAAAAAAAAAAAAAAGATAGGTAAGTATACTACACTCTAAGTGGGGGTGAAGCTACAAAGATTCGGGTCAATGTAAGTGATCTCCCATGTTCACATCGAGAATACTTAAATTTAAGGGCCTGCTCCCCAAGATTCAGATCTGGTTTACATCATAGATAGCCACATTCTTCTCTCCTATGAGGCCAGAAAGGAAATATCAGGCATTATCTATGAATGCATTAACGTCCACGTCAACGTTTAAACCATGGGGGACATAGGTCTTCAACCTATGTACCCATGCCATCTCAAGCCTTGAAATACTTCTTACAAGACAACTACCTCTCTAATGAGGATTACATTTATCTATTCCAAGGAAGATGGTGTTAGAGGAATCTCTGTTATGGACAGTCAAATAAATAATGTTTAGATACTGAGTGCTTAGTAAACCCCTTTCTGATGTTGTTAATATGCTCATTAGGACGGACCTGGAGGGGGCGCTTGGTCCTGCCCACATACTGTAGCCCACAAGGGCACTGCACCAGGTAGACCACCCCCTCTGAGGAACAAGTAATGAATGGTTCAATCTTGTATTCTCTAGATGTCATACTGGAAACAAAACTCTTAGTCCTCTTAGTCTTATACCCATTCAAGGAGCATACTTGGCACCTTCTACACTGGTAGTAGCCTGTGAACTCCCGAAAAAATTGAGGTTTGTTAGTGGGTGGGTTCAAAATATTAGGGGCCAACCTGTCTCTTAGAGACGGAACCCCCCTAAAAACTACTTGAGGTCTAGTGGGCAAAATAGTCTTTAAAACTCTATCATTTCGCAGAATGTGCCAGTGTTTGTTCATAATGTGTTTAACACTATGGTGCTGGTTGAAAAAATTAGTTATGAATGGAATTCCTGAAATGTTACCCCTATCTCGTATAGGTGGTTTTTCTTTTAATAGGTACGCCCTATCCATTAAGCTAACCTGATTAAGGGTATCAGACAAGGCCTCATGAGTATAACCTTTATCTAAAAATTTCTGTGTGAGGACTTGAGCCTGCATCAAAAATCGATCTGGTTCTGTACAGTTGCACTTCAGCCTCATGTATTGGCTTTTAGGTACTGATCGAAGCCAAGAGGCATGATGGCAACTCCCTATCGAGATGTATGAATTCCTATCCGTGGACTTGAAGAAAGTAGAGGTGGTAAACCTACCATCTCCAACAGATATCTTCAAGTCCAGGAAATTAATCTCCTCACAGCTTGCCTCATAGGAAAGATGTATCCCTCTGTTGTTAACATTCAGAGCATCCATAAATTCACTCAAAGCAGCCCTACTGCCATGCCATAGGAGGAGGATGTCGTCTATGTAGCGTGCCCATAGGGCCACCCCCAGTCGCCCCTGAGTATAGACAACATCCTCCTCCCACTGGGCCATGAACAGATTCGCCAGGCTGGGGGCATACTTGGCCCCCATAGCGACACCCCTATTCTGGCGATAAAAAAGGCAGTTGAACCAGAAAAAAATGTGAGTGGCCGTGAATTCTAACAGTTCCATGATATATTCTATCTGGTCTGCCACAAGGTTAGCGTCCCTGTCCAAAAAATGTTTGACAGCACCCAGACCCAGCTCATGGGGAAATATTGTATACAGCGAGGTGACATCAGCTCTTACCAACCATATTCCTTCCTGCGGTCTCAATTCCGACAGGAGGTTGATAACGTGGCGGGAGTCCTTAATAAAGGAAGGCATAGCACGTACCAATGGTTGCAGGAAAAAGTCTATATACTTGCCCACCCAGGACATAACGGAATCTATAACGCTCACTATGGGACGTCCCGGGGGGCAAGTGAGACTCTTGTGGATTTTGGGCAGATAGATAATAGCCACTCTCGGTGCCTTAGGAACAAGAAAGAGACTCTCCTTTTTGTTCAAAATACCCAAAGTTGCCCCTCTCTGAACAATATTTTCAAGTTGTAATTTATATCTTCCGCCCGGATTAGAGGGTAGGGGGGTGTAGGTATCCACATCACCCACTATCCTATTCATTTCTTTTAGGTAGTCACTCCTATCAAGCACAATTATCCCCCCACCCTTATCCGCCAGTTGAATCACCAGCTCTTTATTGGCACACAATGACTCTTCTCTAGGTCCTTCTTTGTCTTTGCTTGTTTTCATTTTAAGTTATCTAAATCCCTCAAAAAACATCTCTAAACACCCTTAGAGAAGGAGCAAGAGCCCCTGGGGGGGGTTAAACAAAGAGGCGTTGGAGAGGCCAGAATGTTGATTTTCGGTCACAGCCAATTTGTTATCTCTAATGGGATTAGAAATAAAATACAGTTTAATGCTTAATTTACGGACACCTTTATAGACATCCATGTAAGTCTGAAACTTGCGCAAACCTTTAGGGGGAGCAAATTTCAGAACCTTGTCTAATACCCTCACCTCAGAGTCCATTAGTACCTGTGAACTGAGATTGTAAATCCCAGTTCCCTTTATGTCTTTTTCCTTTTTGGACTGAAAACACCTCCCCCTCTAGTTCCTCTCTTAATTTCTACGGCCCTTTTGGTACCTTGGGGGGGCCTGGGAAAGCTCCACGTCTGTTGGTCATGGTTTTCCAGGGTGGTTCTATCCTGTTGTTCCATATGATTAGGAACATAAGGTCCACCTTGGTGGTCTACCTGCTGCAGTGCCCTTGTGGGCTACAGTATGTGGGCAGGACCAAGCGCCCCCTCCAGGTCTGTCTTAATGAGCATATTAACAACATCAGAAAGGGCTTTGGTTTTGGTCGCAGCTTTCAGGGATTGTGGAATGTGAATACGATATACACTGGTGGGCCAGTGTCTTGTATAGAATATATGTCTTTGTCTGTATTGAATTAGTTAAATACATTTTTTAGTATTTGGGCTTAATATTTTACAGATGTTTTAGATTATCCAGAGGTGGCGTTGAACGCCTGTGCTGGACATCAATTAGGGCTGAAATGGACGTATCTATAGTTATTTTACCGTTTAGCAGCCATTAATATCACGTTGTCCCTTTTAAATGAACCATAGTGTTGCGACGAGCTTGCTATCTATATATAGCTCGGCTATTTAATGAGGAGCATTTCATTTTTGGGGTTGGGACGTGTATTGTTTTCATTGCTGCGTATCCATTTTCCCATAGTTAAAATGGTGTCCCGAAGCCAGCTACCCACGATTCAGAACGAGGTGTGGTTTCATGTATTGAGTATATTAAGCGGTGCATCAGAACGCTGCCTCTGCCCCAGGACAACGTCATATTAGTGACGAAACGCGTCGGGAGGAGCGACGTGCTGACGTCACCGCGTGATACGTCCCACTGTTTTTTTGCACAGGCGTGTGTACTGCTGCCGACCGGCCGCATAATTTTATTTTTATTTTGAGATTGTATTTTTTACGCCGTGTAGGCGATTCTGTTTTTAAGCTTTTATAATCAATAAAAACCCACCAGGTTTTACCTATGGCCATTTTTCGTATATCTTTTCTCTGAACTATATTGCTGCCCTTTGAGCTATCCACGGGCCGGGAGTGAAGGATTGGTTCAGCTGTGTCCTTGTTCAGACGGCCCTGCAGACTGAGTGACCAGATCAGTGTTTGGAACAACCGTGAGGAAAAGACCCTGGCTGGGTGTTAGCCACAGGCTTGACTGGCCTGTGCAGCTGGTAAGCGCACATCCCTTACGGTGGTGGATTCACGGTGTCTGTCAAGCGAGAGTCACATGAATTTTTGAATGATTCACATATTGATTCACTTTCTGCATTTGAGTCACCCCCCTGCAAAGAACTTTACTTTGGATATATATGATTTTTATTCACAGGACTATTCACAACACTATTACAGTGGGTGCCCGTGAGACTGTATTTCCAGCGCGATGGGATCGCGCTGGAAATCGGCACTGCGAGGCTGTACTTCTCGCGCTCGCCGCCCCCACGAGATGTGCAGCGTATCCATAGGAATCTCTTGGAGGCGGCAAGCGGGAGGAGCGACAGAGCTCGGGGCTGGCTCCCGCGACGGGGGTCGTGGAGGGTCAATATCGCCGATGCCGAGCGGCATTTACACACAATCTCGCGGTCACCTACTGTACCTTTGTTGTTTGGTAATGAGAGATTTCCTCAGGGACTCATTCACATATTCTTATTAAATTGGTTATGTTCACTTGCACGTCAATTTATTTGTTTATTTATTTAGAGCGCAACTATATTTATTTCCATTTGTATTTGTGTGTATCTCACCTTGTGTTGCAGCTTAGTATTAGGTCATTTTTAGCGCAGTCTTTTTTACATTATTATAGTCGCTCGGACCTCGCCCCGGGTCTCTGCAAGGGGAAGATCTGACTGGTGTTGAGGCCAGACCTCTGAGCCATTTGGAGCATGTCATGATGATATGTCAGAATTTAGCAGCCGGGTAAATAAAAAATGGCGTCACCCTGAAGTCCGGCGGGTGTGATTGCTGTGTGATCATATGTCATGAAGTCATGTCTTCCTGTGACATCAGCGGGAGGGCAGCCGACAATGGAGTCAGTGTACAATGTTCTCATGAAGTCATCCTTACCGATATATAATGGCCCACCAGGTTACTGCAGGCAGGAAATGTTTATTTAAATGAAAAACAGGGCTGCTAAAAAAGGTAAGTGACATAATTAGCAGAGGAAACTTTACCACGACACAGCAGGTTTTATTTTTTCCAGGGAAAACAGAGCAGAACTGGATGAGGGCGGTGAAGGTGTAGTCTGGTTTTATAGTGTCTGTGTGCAATTAAAGCTGAACTCTAGGAACACAAACTAAAGCAACCATTAAATACATCATTATGTTATTTCATATCATTAAAAACATTTTTTTATAAAAAATTCAGCCATAGACAAATAGGTTTGTTCATCAGACATAGTTGACAAATTCCATGTTACAGTGGTTGCATTAATCTCAACATGTTTCCCCAAATAACTTTCGGCTTCTTCAGGAGTCTATGCATCAGTCTGAACTGAATGAAAAACTGTCTGTTGCATTTCAGTTGCATATTATCTATGCTTGCAATGACAGTGGATCCACGAGGATCCAAAGCTGGAGCCACGAGGGAGCAAACAAACAGATAACATCTTATGATCTAATCTGTAGATCTTTATACCTTCCTGGTTTTGGATACCCCAGATACAAATACTGAATCAAAAATTGCTCCCAGAGTGCTATGCAGGCACCAAGGTTCCTTACTGGACCTTTGTCCTCCCTATGGCCATCTACATAAGCCGCCTTTAAAGCGGTTGTATAGTCCCAAACAAAATTTTTTTATCACCTGAAAGGCAAAAGGGATAATGAGCTAGTATGCACCGCATACTAGCTCATTATGAAATACTTACCTTAGAACGAGGCGTCGGTATCTCACCCGGTCCACGCCGAGGAAGCTGACATGTTGCCTCGGCATGTATTCCGGGTATCGCGGCTCCAGCGCTGTAAGTGGCTGGAGCCGCGATGTCATCATTACCGTGCATGGGAGTTTTTTTTCCGGCAAGGTCCGGCGTCTGCCGGGCTTTCAGCTGAGAATCCCCGATGCGCATGCACCGCTGCAGTCAGCGGCTTAATGCAAGAGGAATATCTCCTAAACCGTAAAGGTTTAGGAGATTTTTTTTTTACCTACAGGTAAGCCTTCTTATAGGCTTACCTGTAGGTAAAAGTTCCAAAAAACACTATACAACCGCTTTAACCATCATTCTATGGTCTCCAATTGTCATTGCAAGCATAGATAATATGCGATTGAAATTTAACAGACAGTTTGTCATTCAGTTCAGATTGATGCATAGACTCCTGAAGAAGCCAAGAACTTTTTGGCGAAACATGTCGAGTTTGATGTATCCACTGTAATATGGAATATGTAAACTATGTCTGTTGAACAAACCGATTTGTCTATTAGGACTTTGGATTTAATTAATATTGTGTCAGTTTGTACCTTTAAAGTCCCCAGTCTCTTTTTACTTGTGCATAACAAAATTGGGATGTGGTGCTAGATATCATAAATCATTTCATTCAGGACTAGATATTGGTAAAAATCATTATTTTATTTTTAATATAAGCAGTGTAAGCACCTGAATGTAACCTGGTATCAACCCCTTGCAGTCCCTGTACAGCAGAGCTGGAGCGTCAGACTAAGAAGCAGCACAAAGAGCCAATGAGTCCATGTTCTGAGAAGAAGTAAGCTGATAGGAGGAGCGAGCATAGTGCTGTGCTGCTTCTCCTTTTACTGTCCAGTCACAGGCTGTAGGCAGGTCCAAGAAAACCTGGGTTCAGAAGAAGTGAGTTAAATGCTGCTGGTCACCAGACTGAGGGCATCTAGAGGTAGTATAAAGTACTTTGGTAGTAGTATAAAGTACTTTTTTTTTGCCTCCCCCCAAAAGAAAAACCCGCCACTGAAAGTGGACCTTGCACCTCCCTAATAAGGTCCACCTATTCAAGAATTCAAGATGACCTCCCCCTCTTTCCCATCCTACCTAAAAAGCTGGAAGAAAGTGCAAAAAAACCTTTCTCTAGCTTGATCCTACAGAGCCTAGGCAGGGGTGACATCATCCTCCACATGTCATAGAATGTTGAGTAGGCCAGATCTTGCGAGAAGACTATCTTTCACTTTGCTTTGGTGTCTGCTATGAGGATTGGCCTACACAGCATTCCCAGGGATCTTGTCGGCAGGAGGAGGACATCACCCCCTGCACTGGTCAGGGGAAGGTGAGTATGTTATCATACTATTTGTATGTGTTTTTTCTTTTTCGTACATCACGGGACACAGAGCGACTTAGTCATTACTAATGGGTTATATAGATACCTTCAGGTGCTGGCACTGGCAACTTCCAAAACCGGAAGTACCCTCCCCTATATAAGCCCCTCCCATCCGGGAGCACCTCAGTTTTTTGCCAGTGTCTAAGGTGTTGGCCAAAGAGTAACATGTGTTTTCACTAGGCTTGCGTACAGGTTCTTTTATGGGCCTCAGTAAGCTGTTCCGGATCCGACCAAAAAAGCTTCATAGCTAAACGGTCGGTACCCGGGCCTTGCAACAGAAGAGCAAGGTTTTGCCTGTAATGCCTCTCTTGGGAGGGCTGGACCCTGGGATCCAGAGCTCTGGTCATACCCACGACCAAGATGTTGTCTGTGCAGGGTGCTATACAGGTCCAGGGGAGTGGAATCCTTGGGAACCCGGTCCCTGAAGGTTTAATTACAATGCCTGCCGTGATAGGTGAAGTTTGGACTTCTGTGGACCAAACAGAGTCCTGCGGCGGGGAACAGGTAAGTGGGGGCCCCCAGGAACTTGGTTCTATTGGGGGACCCCCAAGCCTAATTTGTCTTTCTGTCTGTTACCTAACGGTATTCCCGCTAATATCTGTGTATGCCTGTAACTACTGGAAAATGTAAAATTTTAATAGTAGTCAAGAAAAAAAAAAAAAAAAGGGAGACCGCGGTACCTGTGTTAAACCACTAGAGGCCGCTATGGTCCATTTTTCTTGTCATGTGGATCTTTGGCTTTTTTAAGTCAAAAGATCTAGGCAGTTGGTAAGTTTCTCTGTGGGAATCCACTTCCTCTGCCCTGTTGCTGCGCTCATCCACCGCACAGGCCCTCCGGCAAAAAGGGCCCTGGCTCCTAGTCCCTGCTTGTTTTCAAAAAAGGCGCCGAAGGCGCACGGGCGCGCGTGCACGCGCCTCCTATGAAAGGAAAGGGGCGGGGCGGGTGGATGACGCTCGATGCGCGGCGCTTCTGCGCATGTGCAGGCGTCCCAGCATGGATAAAAGACACAGTACAAGTGTCAGCTGGATGCAAGCAGAGCTAGCAACAAACGGTGGCACACAGAGGCGGTTGATGCAGGCATCCCCATAGAAAGACACTTTAGTGGACACCAGCTGGTATATAGCAGCAACTGTGTTAGACTATTACCAGAAAGATTGGTGTATGACAACGGGAATACCTCAGCTTTGTGCTTAAAGGATATGTCGTCCAGACGCTCCGGAAATAAGTCTTCCAGGAAGCCAAAGGGGTCTCCATCGGGCTCTGAGGATTTTGGGCATGCCTGTATTGCACCAATCTCCCCTGAAATTTCAGACGTCAGTAGCCGTAGGAACCCCGCAGGAGTACCTGGTGCTGCGGCTGTCCCCAGTCCACCTGCTCCTGTATATATAACAGAGGAGGTTTTTTCCTCAACTCTGGGAGGATTGGAAGAGAGATTAACAGCATTGATCGCTGCTTCCCTGTCACAGGGAAAGCGCGTCCGATCTCCGTCTCCTCCTTCAGAGTGCCTGTTAGTGGAGGAACAGCCCCACACAGAGATCGACCTACCTGAAGGGGATCAGGATGAGGTTGATTCAGTTATAGAGGAATCAACAGTGGAAGAACCTTTCTCAGCATCTCAGGCTGAAAGATTATGGGTTCAGTCTCTGACTAACATGGTCCGATCAGCATTTAAAATGCCTCTTGTGGAGCCATCAACCACTACCGTCTCCTCGCTGGGGTCGCTGAAAGCTCCCCAGACTGTCTGTTCCTTCCCAATCCACCCTTTATTGGAAGGGCTTATTTACCAGGATTGGGAGCATCCTGATAAAATATTTACTCCCCCCAAGAGATTTCCGGTGATCTATCCCATGGAGGATAAGTTCATTAAAAAAAAATGGAGAGTCCCTACAGTGGACGCAGCCATCTCTTGTGTGAATAAATCACTGACATGTCCAGTAGATAATGTTCCAATGTTTAAAGACCCAATAGATAAAAAATTGGAGTCTTTACTAAAATCTGCTTTCTCTACAGCAAGCATGGTGACACAACCTGCAGTAGCAGCGATTGGAGTCTGCCAAGCAGTGAAGGATCAGTTGAAACAAGTCTTAAGAGACAGTTACCGGATCAGCAGGCTCTTGCCCTAGCTGACCTACCTAGAGCCTTGTGTTTTGCGGTGGACGCCATAAAGGATACAATCCAACAGGCCTCCCGCTTTACGCTGTCTGTAGACATATGCGTAGGCTTCTATGGCTCAAAAACTGGTCTGCTGAAGCTCCCTGTAAGAAATTGCTGATTAGCTTCCCATTTCATGGAGAACGCTTATTTGGAGAAGATCTGGACAAGTATATCCAGAAAATTTCTGCCGGTAAAAGTTCACTCTTGCCGGTTAAGAACAAGGGTAGAAGTCCTTCTTTTAAGAGGCCTACTTCTCCAGTCCCTGGCACATCGGCTGTGAAACAGTTCCGACGGCCTCCGCGGTCAAATCCAGGGGGCAGAAATCAGGGACAGTCACAGGGTAACAAGAAACCCTGGGTCAAGAGAGGTACGAAACCTCCCCCCAAGTTATGAAGGGTTGCCCCCACTCAATCGGGTGAGGGGAAGACTTCAGTTGTTCACAGAGACCTGGCGGGACACCATCAGAGACGGATGGGTGATCTTCGCAGTAAGTCTGGGATACAAGCTGGAGTTAAAAGACATTCCTCCTGCCCATTTTATGAGGTCAAATGTGCCAAGCGATCCCCAGAAGAGAGGATCCCTCCTTCTGGCACTAGAACAACTATTGCTCCAAGGTGTAATCATGAAGGTTCCCTTGGAAGAATGCGGGTTCGGGTTTTACTCAAACCTCTTCACAGTCCCCAAACAAATGGGGACGTGAGGCCCATATTAAATCTATAAGGGCTAAACAAATTCCTACATATCAGGACTTTTCGGATGGAGTCGATCCGATCGGTGGCCACCGCCCTACAAGGGCAGGAATGGTTAGCCTCGATCGATATAAAGGATGCTTTTCTGCATATTCCCATCTTTCCGGCCCATCAGAAATTTCTACGCTTTGCAGTA
This sequence comes from Rana muscosa, assembly GCA_029206835.1. NCBI lineage: Eukaryota > Metazoa > Chordata > Amphibia > Anura > Ranidae > Rana > Rana muscosa. The sequence goes on along the minus strand of CM055117.1, from coordinate 41,444,771 downwards.
GAAGGGCGCCATTTTCAGTTCAGAGCCTTACCTTTCGGTCTGGCCACAGCACCACGAGTGTTCACAAAAATTCTGGCCCCACTATTGGCCAATCTAAGAACACGGGGTGTAACGATAATGGCATATTTAGACGACCTGCTACTAATAGACCACTCAGTGGAAAAACTGGAAGTAGCTATTCACGAGACAATCAAGTATCTGGAATATCACAGTTGGATTATCAACCGAGACAAGTCAGCTCTAAGACCAGTCAAAAGTCTGGAATACTTGGGGCTAAGGCTGGATTCAAATCAGAGAAAGATTTTCTTACCTCCAGAGAAGGTGTCGTCTTTGAGAGATTTGACCCACTTAGTGGGTACAAAAAGAAAACCATCCATACGCCTGTGCATGAGGCTGCTGGGAAAAATGGTGGCTTCATTCGAAGCAGTACCCTACGGTCAATTCCATTCAAGGAACTTGCAGAGGGCCATACTGTCAGCCTGGAACAAAAAAGTTCAGGCTTTAGACTTACCAATGTCCCTGTCCCCTTCCGTTCGCAAGAGCCTCCATTGGTGGTTGGTGCCCCAGAATCTGGAAAAAGGGAAACCCTTCAGTCCAGTTTCTTGGAAGGTGGTCACTACAGATGCCAGCCTCATAGGCTGGGGGGCAGTACTGGAGCAATGGTCTCTCCAGGGCAAGTGGTCAGAAGCAGAGAAGGCCCTGCCCATCAATCTCTTAGAGATACGAGCAGCCCGGTATGCCCTAGTAGCATGGACATCCAAACTCCAAGGGTCCCCTGTCAGAATTCAATCAGACAATGCCACGGCAGTGGCATATATCAATCACCAGGGTGGCACCAGGAGTCGTGCAGCCCAGAGGGAAGCGAATTGCATCCTGGAATGGGCAGAAAGATATGTCCCAGCCATATCCGCGGTTTTCATCCCAGGAGTGGAAAATTGGAGAGCGGACTTTCTAAGTCGCCAGCAATTATGCCCGGGGGAATGGTCTCTTCACCCCGAGGTTTTCCAGGCAATATGCCAGCGGTGGGGAACACCGGATGTAGATCTGCTAGCATCCAGATTCAACGCAAAGGTGGACAGATTTGTGTCTCGCACAAGGGATCCCCTAGCTTGCGGCTCGGATGCCCTAGTGTTCCCTTGGGATCAGTTCAAACTGATATATGCATTCCCACCGCCACAATTGTTACCGCGATTAATCCGCAGAATCAGGGTAGAAAAGAAACCAGTGATTCTGGTGGCTCCAGCGTGGCCCCGAAGAGCATGGTACGCGGAGATCGTGAAGATGTCAGTGGGGAGTCCTTGGACCCTCCCACATCGTCCGGACCTGCTTTCGCAGGGACCGATATACCACCCTTCCTTACCAGCCCTGGGTTTGACGGCCTGGCTATTGAAGCCCACATTCTAAAAAAGAGAGGGCTCTCTAATCCTGTGGTATCTACCATGATCAATGCCAGGAAGCCGGTATCCAGGCAGATCTATTATAGGCACACAAACAATCTCCTGCGCTTGGAAGTTTGGTCTCTTAGTGACACAACCAGAGTGTTCCGTAGGAAAGGAAATGACCAGGGATCTTGCTGCCCTCTTCAGAATAATTGGTATTCTTTAGGACTAAAAAGTAAAAGGAAAAAAGAGGGCGCACCGACCTAGTGCATAACCAGTGGCTAGGTTTATTAAAAATATATAAAAAGATTACAAATACTCACAAAGCAAGTATGAAAATAGGCACGTATAACATTCCATCAATGGGAATTGCCTCCTGCTGGAACCAGACACCAGAGAGTCCAGATGTCATCTGGACTCTCTGGTGTCTGGTTCCAGCAGGAGGCAATTCCCATTGATGGAATGTTATACGTGCCTATTTTCATACTTGCTTTGTGAGTATTTGTAATCTTTTTATATATTTTTAATAAACCTAGCCACTGGTTATGCACTAGGTCGGTGCGCCCTCTTTTTTTGTTTTACTTTTTAGATCTATTATAGGATCTGGAAGGCGTACATCGCGTGGTGTGAAGCCAGGAAATGGCATCCGCGTAAGTACGTAATAGGTAGGATTCTGGATTTCCTACAGTGGGCTGTAGATAGGAAGCTTGCCTTGAGTACTATCAAGGGTCAGATTTCGGCCTTGTCAATATTTTTTCAAAGGCCCTTGGCTTTGCATTCATTAGTCAAAGCTTTCATACAAGGAGTGATGCGTATTAGCCCTCCGGTTAGTATTCCCATATGTCCATGGGACTTAAACCTGGTTCTGTCGGTTCTACAAAAACAACCGTTTGAACCATTGCAACACATTTCCTTGGTTCTTCTCACCAGGAAATTGATTTTCTTAGTAGCCATTTGTTCGGCTAAAAGAGTATCGGAATTAGCCGCCTTGTCCTGTAAGGAGCCATATCTGGTTGTCCATAAGGACAGAGTAGTATTACGTCCTCATCCAGCCTTTCTTCCTAAGGTGGTATCGAGGTTTCATTTGAACCAAGATGTGGTTCTTCCTTCTTTTTTTTCCCAAACCTACCTCGGTAGAGGAAAAGTTATTGCATTCTTTGGATGTAGTAAGAGCAGTTAAAGCTTATCTTAAAGCCACTGCTCAGATTCGTAGAACGGATACTTTGTTTGTTCTGCCGGAAGGCCCCAGAAAGGGTCAGGCAGCATCAAAATCTACTTTAGCCAAGTGGATTCGACAGGTCATAATACAAGCCTATGGCTTGAGAAGGAGACCGCCTCCGTTCAAAGTTAGGGCGCACTCCACAAGAGCAGTTGGAACTTCATGGGCAGTGCATCACCAGGCCTCCCTGGCTCAAGTCTGTAAGGCCGCAACATGGTCTTCAGTGCACACGTTTACTAGATTCTACCAGGTAGACGTTAGAAGTCAGGAGGATGTCGCCTTTGGGCGCAGTGTGTTGCAGGCGCAAAAGATCCTCATGCCTGATGGGGCCCAGCTTATGTATAGTGTATCCCTCCCCTCATTTGGCATTGCTTTGGGACGTCCCATTAGTAATGACTAAGTCGCTCTGTGTCCCGTGGGGTACGAAAAAGAAAAAGGGATTTTTATAACAGCTTACCTGTAAAATCCTTTTCTTGGAGTACATCACGGGACACAGAGCTCCCACCCCTCTTTTTTGGGACACTTATTGCTTTGCTACAAAACTGAGGTGCTCCCGGATGGGAGGGGCTTATATAGGGGAGGGTACTTCCGGTTTTGGAAGTTGCCAGTGCCAGCATCTGAAGGTATCTATATAACCCATTAGTAATGACTAAGTCGCTCTGTGTCCCGTGATGTACTCCAAGAAAAGGATTTTACAGGTAAGCTGTTATAAAAATCCCTTTTTTTATACTTTTATGCAACTTTTAAGGATGGGAATGTTTCCCTCAGGCTCGGATTTCCTCCCTTTGCCGCCCCAAGGCCGGTTCCTTCAATGCCGCCCCCCCCCCCAAGGCCCGGGAGGGGGGGGCGATGCGCGGGGGGTAAGCGATTTTCCACAGACAATGACTGGTGTTAGTGCTTCAATCATTCCGGCACCATGGTTGTTATGGTGTCAGGATGATTGAAGCGCATTATTTCTATCATTACATTGTAATATAAAATGAAATGGTTCAACTCACCATGAAGCAGAATGAGTGGGAGCCCCGACTGTGTCACTTGCCACGCTGCCTGCGACCACATGGGAATGTCACTTGCCACGCTGCCTGCCACCAGATGGGAATGTCACTTGCCACGCCGCCTGCCACCAGATGGGAATGTCCTTGCCACACTGCATGCCACCAGATGGGAATTTCACTTGCCACACTGCCTGCCACCAGATGGGAATTTCACTTGCCACGCTGCCTGCCACCAGATGGGAATTTCACTTGCCACGCTGCCTGCCACCAGATGGGAATTTCACTTGCCATGCTGCCTGCCACCAGATGGGAATGCTACTTGCCACGCTGCCTGCCACCAGATGGGAATGTCACTTGCCACTCTGCCTGCCACCAGATGGGAATGTCACTTGCCACACTGCCTGCCACCAGATGGGAATGTCACTTGCCACACTGCCTGCTAGCAGAATGGGGATTGCCACAGTTACCTGGCTGCCACCTAAAAAGTAGCAGTTTGTCACTAATTGCATGTAAAATCAAGCCCCCCCCCCCCCCACAGCATTGCAGAGTACTTGCAGCCAGGTACAATGCTGTCAGCCTCTCCTCTCCCGCGTGGGTGAATTAGCTGCAGGTGAAACAGGCGGTGAGAGATGACGTCGCGTCATTCTCTCTCTTCTGTGTCGAGCAGCCTTCGCGGCCCTGTAAGTAAGGGCGGAACAGCAGTGCGGGCAATGAGAGATAATGTAATCTCTCTCCTCCGCCGCCGCACCGCTGAAATTACTTGTCCCCTCCGCCGCGTGGCGCCGCCCCTGCACCTACTGCCGAACGAAGACCTGGCCTCGGTGGCCTTGTGGGAAATCCGGCCCTGGTTGCCCTCACTGAATAAACTGAGCTTGCCTGAAGTGCAAGGTCTGCTTTAATGTGACTCCCCTGCATCCCCATGACTTGGCACTTGCAGCTCTCTAGCGGCCAATCCCTAGCTATTTATAAATTCAGATACGTGATACTTATCCGCTACTATATCTGCCTTACACATCATAACAGAGAAAATAGAACAATAACTCCAAAGCCATTTACTGCAACTAATGCCAGATTATTCTCACGGTATTACAAGGGATCTCAGTAAATGGGGTTTAAAGTGTTTATTGCCAGATAAATAGGCATTTTCCTTCCAAAGTCAGTTACTTCCGTCTCCTGAGAATTGATATTTCCTGCGGACTCCATTCAGACTTTATAGGAGAATGGGAAATATTGTGCATTGCCGTATAAGGTCTACATTCAATGTACAGCGTACAGCACAGCACAGTTCATTTATCAGAGGCTGCAACTGTTTACCATAGAAGAGTGACGCCAGAGAAAGACCAAGTGGTCCATCAAGTCCGCCTTTTTTTTTATTGTTTGTCTGAGTATAGATGTATGTTTCTCACAAGCTTGTTTGAATTCACCGACTGTTGACGAAGGCCTGATTCACACCTATGGCATTTTTTGTGCTTTTTGCATTTTGCAGATTTGCACCACAGAACGTGTTCCATAGGAAACCATGTTATATGGACTGTAGTGCAAATCTGAAAAATGCATCGGTGTGAATCAGGCCTTAGGGCAGGTTCACACCACAATTTCTGTGTTCCGAAATGCGCTTCAGCATGCAAGTTTTTGATGCATTCCCGTGCAATTTTTTCCCACTTTTTTTTTTCTTCCTCTCAATTTAGGACATGTGCATTCCGGTGCGTTTTGCTGCGTTCCAGATGCATTTCGTACAGGAAAAAAAATGCATCATGTTCTACTTTTGTTGACTGCACTGGAACACACTCCACTGGTGTGAACTAGGGGCATCGGAATCCATGTTAAAGCGGAGCTCCACCAAAAAGGAGAAGCTTAGCTTTGCTTCCTCCCCCGTGCCGCTGCCACATTTGCCACCTTTTGGGGGGGGGAGCGAGTACCTGTTTTTGACAGGTACCCGTACCCACTTCCGGGAGACCTCATAGTAGCGAAGTCCCTTGGAAGTTCTTCCCCTCCTTCCCTAGCCACCGGGCAATTCGCTTCACGCATGCGCAGTAGGGAACCAGCTGTGAAGCTGCAAGGCTTCACTGCTGGTTTCCCTTACAAGGAATGGCGGAGGCAGCACCTGAGAGCTGATTGGAAAATTGGCTGGGGTGCCGACATTGCAGGATCCCTGGACAGGTAAGTGTCCTAATATTAAAAGTCAGCAGCTACAGTACTTGTAGCTGCTGACTTTAAATTTTTTGGTGGGGGGGGGGGGGCCTGGAGCTCCTCTTTAAACACTGTGCATGTGTTTTTGGTGCAGATTAAAAATGTACTGGACTACATCTGGTGCGAACCGGCCCTTACTCAGTACCTCTGCTGGAACTCGCTGTTGCAAGTATCAACTACTCCTTCAGTAAAATAATCCTTACTAAGACCCCTTTCACACTGGGGCCCTTTGCAGGCGCTAAAACGCTAAAAATAGCGCCTGCAAAGCGCTCAGAAAAAGCCGCTGCTGTCTCTCCAGTGTGAAAGCCCCGAGGGCTTTCACACTGGAGCGGTGCACTAGCAGGACGGTAAAAAAAGTCCTGCTAGCAGCATCTTTGGAGCAGTGAAGGAGCGGTGTGTATACCACTCCTCCACCGCTCCTGCCCATTGAAATCAATGGGCACCGCGGCTATACCGCCGGCAAAGCGCTGCTGCAGCAGCGCTTTGCGGGTGGTTTTAACCCTTTTTTGTCCGCTAGCGGCCGAATACCCCTGCAAATACGACGGCTCCGCAGATGCCCCAGTGTGAAAGGGGCCTAAGGTTAGTTCTAAACTTCCCTCCTAGTTTGAGAATGATCATGTTTCCGTGTTCTTGATCTTAGCTTCATATGGAAAATACTGCCTTCCTGAAACTTATTCTCACTAGTGCGAATTGAAAGTGCGTTTTCCTGCATCCAATTTGCATGACAGGTGATTGTGACTGGCTCTCTATGGAGCTGGTTCACATATCTCTGTTGCGGCTGCGGAGTGGCTTGCACAGGAGTGCTGTGCGTCTTTGGCTCAGTTTCAGGCAAACATTCGGCCCTGATTCGTCCCTGAAATGGAGAACAGGAACTCACCGGATCCCTGCTGCGAGCCTCATCCGTCGGCAGTGTGAACCCAGCCCTAAAGTTCATACAGTCTCTCCCGATAAGTTTTATACTTCAGACCTTTCACCACTTTTTGCCCATCTCTGGACTTGTTCTATGTTATCAATATCTTTTTGTAATTGAGGTCTCCAGAACTGGACAGAGTATTCTAAATGAGGTGTAAGTAAAGATCTATATAGAGGAACCTTGCTGTATATGGGGGACACACTGGCTGTATATGGGGGACACACTGGCTGTATATGGGGGACAAACTGGCTGTATATGGGGGACACACTGGCTGTATATTGGGGACACACTGGCTGTATTTGGGGACAAACTGGCTGTATATGGTGTGAGGGGGTTAGCTCGGCAGCGGGTGTGTGTGACCCCCGGGATGGGCTCCCCACACAAAAACAGGCCCAGCAAACGGAGGTTGTGGTTTTCAAAATCAAAAAAAAGGTGCGGTTTATTTTCTATTTACAGTGACAAAACACAGCAAAGCCAAAAGAAACATATAAACAAAATAAATCCTGGTCAACTTGACCTCTGACTAAACATACAGGTTTCCTAACTAACAACTGGGATCAGCCTAGTGCTGTCCTAGTCCCTAAGTCCCTGGTTTTAAATGTCCAAGCAAATAGCCACACAGGCTTTGTCTCACTTTCGCACAGGGGTTCACTCTCCCTAGACAGTCCACACAGGTCTGGTTCCAGGCATGAGCTAACATCTAATGAAGCTGGGAGTTCTTATAGAGGCCTAAATGAGCTGACAAGCTTCAGCTGGTCTCATCAACTCCCTGTCTGTACGACGCCCCACACTCTCCCTAGAGGTATGAGTCATCCATGAGCCCACTAGCCTTAGCTGGGCTTATACAACTCTCCACCTAGTTGTATAAGTCGGCGTAAAGCCTGAATCTGGGCGAAATATATCTACCCCCCTGGATGCAACCAGGTGACTTTACCTTCCTGCTGTCACATACCCCCCCCTCTTGTTTTAACCTCGGGGTTGGAACACCAGCAATCAGGCATTCATGTACTCGAGACAAAGCATCCACATTCCCCATTTGAACGCCAGGGCGATGCTTTACTGTGAAGTTGAATTCCTGGAGGGCCAGGAACCACCTATTCACTCTTCTATTTGTTTCCTTGTTTTGAGCCATCCACTTTAACGGAGCGTGATCCGTAACCATGTCAAAGTGCCTACCTAGCAGGTAGTACCGAAGGGAATCTAGAGCCCACTTCACCGCTAAACACTCCTTTTCAACGGTGGCGTAATTTACCTCATGGGACTTCAACTTCCTGCTGAGGTAAATGACTGGGTGCTCTTCCCCGTTCCAGACCTGGGACAATACTGCTCCTAACCCCACATCTGACGCATCACTTTGTACGACAAAGTCTTTAGAGAAGTCGGGTGAGTACAACACTGGCTGGCTACATAAGGCTTGTTTCAAGAATTGGAATGCTGCCTCAGCCTCGGGGGTCCATTTAATCATGACCGACCCTTTCCCCTGCGTTAGGTTGGTTAGGGGCACAGCCTTAGAAGCAAAGTGGGGAATGAATCGCCGATAATACCCAGCGATTCCCAGAAAGGCTCGTACCTGCTTCTTGCTGTTGGGACGTGGCCAACTCTGGATGGCCTCGACTTTGTTGAGTTGGGGTTTTATTACTCCCCTCCCAATGGTGTACCCAAGATATTTGGCCTCCTCCTGCCCAATGGTACACTTCTTGGGGTTAGCCGTAAACCCCGCTTCCCGAACAGAGTCCAGGACTGCTTGCACTTTTGGCAGATGTGAGGCCCAATCTGTGCTATGGACAATTACGTCATCCAGGTAAGCCGCAGCATACTTCCGATGGGGCCTCAGCATCTGGTCCATTTTCCGCTGGAATGTGGCCGGCGCATTCTGTAACCCGAACGGCATTCTTTTATATTGGAACGCCCCGTCTGGGGTTACAAATGCGGTTTTCTCTTTGGCCAATTTGGCCAGGGGGATTTGCCAATACCCTTTTGTGAGGTCAAGAGTCGTCATGTATCGGGCTGTTCCCAGCCGGTCGATCAACTCATCTATACGTGGCATGGGGTAGGTGTCAAATTTTGTAACTTTGTTCAACTGACGAAAATCGTTACAAAATCGCCAGCTCCCATCCGGTTTAGGCACCAACACAATGGGACTAGACCAATCACTTTGGGACTCCTCTATCACCCCTAAGTTCAGCATTTTCTGTACTTCCTCCCGTATTGCCTCCCGTCGGGCCTCTGGGATCCGATAGGGTTTTAACTTCACCCTTTCACCTGGCGGGGTAATGATGTCATGCTCTACCCCAAATGTTTGTCCCGGCAGCTCAGAGAATACCTCCTTGTTGCGAAGCACAAACTCCTTAACCTCCTGTTGTTGGGGTTGTGACAAGGTGGCTGCTATTCCAACCTCAGGAATCACGCAACCAGTTTGAGCTGGTGACCAAGTGTCTGCGACTAGGGACTCTCTATCCCTCCAGGCTTTCAACAGATTAACGTGATAGATCTGTTCGGGCTTTCGCCTTCCTGGTTGTCTGACCTTGTAATTCACTTCGCTCACTTTTTCCATTATCTCGTAGGGGCCTTGCCATTTGGCAAGGAATTTACTTTCAACCGTAGGGACAAGTACCAGTATCCTATCCCCCGGGGAAAAGGTACGGGTCTTGGCTCCACGGTTGTACACTCTCTGCTGTGCTAACTGCGCTTGGGCCAAATGTTCCTTCACGATGGGCATTACCTGTGCAATTCGGTCTTGCATCAGGGCGACATGCTCAATCACACTCCTGTGGGGAGAACTCTCACTTTCCCAAGTTTCCTTGGCAATATCCAACAGCCCTCTTGGGTGTCTCCCATACAGTAACTCAAAGGGGGAGAATCCCGTAGAGGATTGGGGCACCTCCCTAATAGCAAACATCAGATAAGGAAGTAGACAGTCCCAATCCTTTCCATCTCTATCCACCACTTTCTTCAACATTTGTTTTAGGGTTTTGTTGAATCTTTCAACCAGCCCATCGGTTTGGGGGTGATACACAGATGTACGTAATTGCGTCACTTTGAACAATTTACACAGCTCCTTCATAACCCGGGACATAAAGGGTGTACCTTGGTCCGTAAGCAGTTCTTTACAAATACCCACCCGGCTAAACACAAGAGATAGCTCTTTGGCTATGGTTTTGGCCGAGGTATTTCGGAGAGGGATCGCTTCTGGATAACGGGTGGCATAGTCCATTATAACTAATATGTACTGGTGCCCCCTAGCGGACTTGATTATAGGACCTACCAAATCCATGGCGATCCTCTCAAACGGGACCTCAATGATGGGTAGAGGGACCAGCGGGCTACGGAAATGTGGCATCGGGGCCGACCTCTGACACACAGGGCAGGAGGAACAATAATTTTCTATGTCCTTCATCACCCCCGGCCAATAGAATCTCTGTAATACCCTCTCTCGGGTTTTCTCTGTCCCCAGATGACCTCCAAGAATGTGCCCATGGGCCAACTCCAACACCAACTTCCTGTAAGGTTTGGGCACCACAAGCTGCTCAACGGTTTCTTCTGCCCTTTTTGCCACCCGATACAGTAGGTCCTTCTCTACGCTGAAGTATGGGTAAGTGCAGGTATTATCTGGGTTCACTAACTCGCCATCTATTTTCACTACGTTTTCGCGTGCCTTTATTAGGGCGGGGTCTTTCAACTGTTCTGTGGCAAAGTTTTCCCTGTGAACCTCAAGATCAGAAAACTCCACAGACGGTAGGTTTTCGTCTGAGGAGGTGGGCTCCTCTCCAGTTTCTTGAGTCTCCCCTGCCAATACTGATAAGGGAAATTCCGGAGAGTCCTCACCACTCTCAGGGGAGTTCTGGCTATCACATTCCTGGTACATAGGGGCACCAGTGGGGGGCTCAGGATCATCCCACAGTTCCCAGAACTTCGGAAAATCCCTTCCCACAATGGCGTCATACGGTAACTGAGATACTAAGCCCACTGGATGAGAGAGGGTACCTTTGGGGGTCTCGAAACACACTGTAGTCACTGGATACTCTCGGGTGTCCCCATGCACACAAATAACAGCTACCTTGCTATTCCCAGAGACCTCTGTTTTAACTAACTCAGCCTTTATCAGGGTCACAAGGCTACCTGAATCCAGCAATACCACAACATTTCTACCATTAACACACATTTTGCATAAATGTTTCTCAATTCCTCGAATGGCAGTGCATGCGACTGTCGCACACAGCGACTGACGTCTGCCCGTCAGAAAGTCACACTGCATGGGTTCCTCCACAACCAGGCAATTGGCTGCAATATGTCCCGCTTGCCGGCAGCGGTAGCAAACGATCCTTCTTGCCGCCTCTTGAGCCGCTGATTTCCCAGGCTGTTCTCGCCAAACTTGGGGTAGAGCTCCCACCCTCTCACTCTCTCCACCCTTACCCCTTGGAATCCTCTTATCCGCCCCTGGGGATGGTCTGGTCTTAGGGTGGAAAGTCCGAGTGTCTCTGGAAGAGGCCGTCAGGTTCTCTGTAGCCAAGTATTTCTCCACACGATCCACAAGACCATCGGCCGTCTCTGGGTCTCCATGGCTTACCCACTTTTGGATGGCAGTAGGAAGAGCTCTCAAAAACCGATCCATTACAACACGTTCCACAATCTTTGGTGCGGACAAAGTCTCTGGCTGTAGCCACTTTCTGCTCAGGTGAATGAGATCATACATTTGAGACCTGGGGGGTTTTCCAAGCCGGAAAGTCCAGTTATGCACACGCTGAGCCCGGACAGCCTGGGTGACACCCAGCCTTGCCAATATCTCAGCTTTTAGCATCACATAGTCTTTTGCTTGGTCAGGCTCTAGGTCATAGTAAGCCTTCTGCGATTCACCAGTTAACAGAGGAGCCACCAGTCCAGCCCACTGCTCCTCAGGCCACTTTTCTCTTTCAGCAGTCCTTTCAAATGTGGTCAAAAATACCTCTGGATCATCCTCTCCAGTCATTTTTGTCAATAAACGACTCACCCCAAAGGACGCGGTATTAGTGGGACGGCTTTCCTCACTGGTCTGCGGACGTTGCTGCATTACTGCTTCCATTTGTTGTAGTCTCTGCTCTTGCTTCTGTAACAGGTCTATGAAGCGGGCCTCAGATTGCTGCTGGGCTTGTTGCTGAGCTTCCAAACTCTGTTGGTGAGCTTGCTGCTGGGCTGCAAGGCTCTGTTGATGAGCTTGCTGCTGGGCTGCGAAGTTCTGTTGTTGAGCTGCAAGGCTCTTTTGCAAACCTGCATTTGTCTGCTGTTGATTGGCATTTGCTAGAGCCAGCTGCTTCAGTATCTCCTCCATGCTGGCTTAAAAAAAACTGCCACTGGTTCTCCACCAACTGTGAGGGGGTTAGCTCGGCAGCGGGTGTGTGTGACCCCCGGGATGGGCTCCCCACACAAAAACAGGCCCAGCAAACGGAGGTTGTGGTTTTCAAAATCAAAAAAAAGGTGCGGTTTATTTTCTATTTACAGTGACAAAACACAGCAAAGCCAAAAGAAACATATAAACAAAATAAATCCTGGTCAACTTGACCTCTGACTAAACATACAGGTTTCCTAACTAACAACTGGGATCAGCCTAGTGCTGTCCTAGTCCCTAAGTCCCTGGTTTTAAATGTCCAAGCAAATAGCCACACAGGCTTTGTCTCACTTTCGCACAGGGGTTCACTCTCCCTAGACAGTCCACACAGGTCTGGTTCCAGGCATGAGCTAACATCTAATGAAGCTGGGAGTTCTTATAGAGGCCTAAATGAGCTGACAAGCTTCAGCTGGTCTCATCAACTCCCTGTCTGTACGACGCCCCACACTCTCCCTAGAGGTATGAGTCATCCATGAGCCCACTAGCCTTAGCTGGGCTTATACAACTCTCCACCTAGTTGTATAAGTCGGCGTAAAGCCTGAATCTGGGCGAAATATATCTACCCCCCTGGATGCAACCAGGTGACTTTACCTTCCTGCTGTCACAATGGGGACAAATTGGCTGTATATGGAAACAAACTGGCTGTATTTGGGGACAAACTGGCTGTATTTGGGGACAAACTGGCTGCATTTGGGGACAAACTGGCTGCATTTGAGGGGACAAACTGGTGGCGTTTGGGCACAGTGGCTGCGTTTAATGGGCACAGTGGCGGCAATTGATGTTTTTTTTTTCAGTTTGTTTGCGCCCCCCCAAAAATTTGGAGCACCAGCCGCCACTGGGTCCCTCTAGTGATATCTAAAGATCTATATAGAGGAATCAGGACCTCCTGCTAGTGATCCCTCTAGGGATAACTGTAGCACCCTCCTAGATAGGCTAGGTACATTTAGTTATTGTAGCTCTCCTGTAAACAGTGGAACATCTTCTGATTGCTTTGGGCTGTTCTGGGCTCTGCAGGCTGCAGGTTTAAATGCTTTCCCCTGTTTTCGGCAAAGTTCTGGAAAGTAGTGCGCCGGGAGAGTCAAACAAGCAGTCTGAATATTTATGCGATTCCAGCCAATACCTTGGGGTAGGCTGTCCAGTAGGGGGATGAAGAGTGCATAAATAGTCTGGGGCTAGAGGCAGCCCTTTCTTTGTCCAGGAGGAGAAATACCCAGCCTGGAAGGCCTCTGCCCTCTCAGGAAGCCCAGGTGACCTTTTACCAGGAGCTCATTGATGCTAAGCTGGGGGGCCTATTTTGCTGAGAAACTCTAAAGCTAAAGAAGGGGGATTTCACCGGAGATCCAGTCTGGAGAGTCCACTAAGGAAATGTCTACCTGACACTGGAGGGTGGCATCCAAATTCCCAAAGACTTGTGAGTACAGACCTGAGTGCAGGATCTAGGTGACTGTTGCTGCTGTTAACCCCCTAGTGCACAAATACTAAGGCTTGCCTGGCATGGAGCATTGCTTGTGGTGTCCCAGTGCTGTCCATTCCCCAAGCTATTGTTGATGGGACTGTTCTGAGAAGTAGATACAGGGTGAGTCGTGTCCTCTTATAACTGTTTAGTGTTCTGGAGTATCCTACAGCTCCCTCTGCCCTATCCAAGTTAACCAGCAATACATTTTAAAAGGCAACCCCTACTGTTTACTTAGCCAGAAGAGTAACTGTTGCTGTGTGCCTGACTGCCATTGCACCTATTTGGAAGAAGAAACTGGGACTGATCAGCGGCTCCTGCGAGGGTGAACGCTACATAATTAAGATCTATATAGAGGGATCAGGACCTCCTTCCTCCTGCTGGTAATCCCGCTAGTGATGTAAAAATCTATATAGAGGGATCAGGACCTCCTTCCTCCTGCTGGGGATCCCGCTAGTGATGTAAAGATCTATATAGAGGGATCAGGACCTCCTTCCTCCTGCTGGTAATCCTGCTAGTGATGTAAAGATCTATATAGAGGGATCAGGACCTCCTTCCTCCTGCTGGGGATCCCGCTAGTGATGTAAAGATCTATATAGAGGGATCAGGACCTCCTTCCTCCTGCTGGTAATCCCGCTAGTGATGTACAGATCTATATAGAGGGATCAGGACCTCCTTCCTCCTGCTGGGGATCCCGCTAGTGATGTAAAGATCTATATAGAGGGATCAGGACCTCCTTCCTCCTCTAGTGATGTAAAGATATATATAGAGGGATCAGGACCTCCTTCCTCTTGCTGGTAATCCCGCTAGTGATGTAAAGATCTATATAGAGGGATCAGGACCTCCTTCCTCCTGCTGGTAATCCCGCTAGTGATGTAAAGATCTATATAGAGGGATCAGGACCTCCTTCCTCCTGCTGGTAATCCCGCTAGTGATGTAAAGATCTATATAGAGGGATCAGGACCTCCTTCCTCCTGCTGGTAATCCCGCTAGTGATGTAAAGATCTATATAGAGGGATCAGGACCGCCTTCCTCCTGCTGGTAATCCCGCTAGTAATGTAACGATCTATATAGAGGGATCAGGACCTCCTTCCTCCTGCTGGTAATCCCGCTAGTAATGTAACGATCTATATAGAGGGATCAGGACCTCCTTCCTCCTGCTGGGGATCCCGCTAGTGATAACCAAAGATCTATATAGAGGAATCAGGACCTCCTTCATCCTGCTGGTGACCCCTCTAGTGATAACTAAAAATCTATAAAGAGGGACCAGGACCTCCTGCGGGTGCTGGTCAAATGAGAGGAAGGGTAGTGCGTCACATGTTTCCACCATACCTGGAAGTACTAAGTATTTTTCTTCACTCTTACCCTGCATTTAACTCTGTGTTGACATAGCACAGATTCACGTCAAAGTGACAAAGCGCACTCCATGACCTTCCTAAAGCCAGCTCCATTCTTGTCTGCACCTGTTGGCGCTCCTCGGTACAAATTGTTCTCTCGGATGAAGTGGCTTGAGCACCAGTTCTATTTTCAAACTTATTTTGAAACACGTGAAGTCATCCCAGCTCCGAACGGCAGCCTTTCCCCTCATTTCCGTGTCCACAGCGAAGTATGTTGTTGGTCGTCTGATAATTAGTTCATTTCCTGCTCGTGCTCCAGATGTTTCCTGTAGAATGCAGCTCGGGGAGCCAGTGTAATTAACCCTGATTAGGGTACAAGATGTCTGCTGATGATTTGGTGGCTGGGTTGGGGCCTAGAGCGCTGCGCTCAGGGAGGCTAAAGCATCAGCCTAGACAAATTGCTCTTATGTGATTTATGTAAAACTTGTTTTATTATGGCAGCCACAATGTATTGTGTTTTTATAGTCCTGTTAAGAAGAAACAATCGCATTTGAGAAAACCTGTAACATCTGTGTTCAGTTTTCGCCCACATACTATGGAAGTGCAGATCATCATAATGGTCGTCTGAAACACTCTGTCCTGCTGGGGGGATCTGCTCCTTTCTCTAGACAAGGATCACTTAGATTGTACCCATGTGATTATATGATACATTCGCTTTCAGCACCAGGAGATCAGCACCGAGGGTTATGCTCTATCCTATGGCTCCCCTCGAGATACCCAAAGCTATAACCTCGACACTAACCCTCCCTGTAACCCAACACTAACCCTCCCTGTAACCCAACACTAACCCTCCCTGTAACCTTACACTAACCCTTCCTGTAACCCAACACTAACCCTCCCTGTTACCCAACACTAACCCTCCCTGTAACCCAACACTAACCCTCCCTGTTACCCAACACTAACCCTCCCTGTAACCCAACACTAACCCTCCCTGTAACCCAACACTAAACCTCCCTGTAACCCAACACTGAGGCCTCGTACACACGGCCGAGATTCTCGTTGAGAAAAACATGTCGTTTTTTTCGACGAGATATTTGGACAAGAAACTTGTCCCGGCCGAGTGTACACACGCTCGTTTCAAAGAACCCGCGGTTCTTTGAAAGGAGTGTACGCGGTGACGTCATCGACTACGTCGAGCATGCGCTCGTCACATTCGATGCCGTCGCCGCAATCTTGGTACACCCTACGTATGCCTAGGAAGCTACCGCGCATGCGTCAAATTCATTTCGAACATGCGCGGGCTTCCGGGCGGACAGGTAAGTGTACACACACTCACTTTTCTCGTCGAGAAACACGCCGAGGAGAATCTCGACGAGAAAATAGAGAGCAGGTTCTCTATTTTCTCGTCGAGGTTTCTTGTCGGTTTTCTCGACGAGAAACACGCTAGCAGCGTACACACGACCGATTTACTCGGCAAGACCTCTCTGCCAGCAAGTTTCTTGCTGGTTCTTGCCGAGAAAATCGGTCGTGTGTACGAGGCCTGACCCTTCCTGTAACCCAACACTAACCCTCCCTGTAACCCAACACTAAACCTCCCTGTAACCCAACACTAACCCTCCCTGTAACCCAACACTAACCCTCCCTGTAACCCAACACTAACCCTCCCTGTAACCCAACACTAACCCTCCCTGTAACCCAACACTAACCCTCCCTGTAACCCAACACTAACCCTTCCTGTAACCCAACACTAACCCTCCCTGTAACCCAACACTAACCCTCCCTGTAACCCAACACTAACCCTCCCTGTTACCCAACACTAACCCTCCCTGTAACCCAACACTAACCCTTCCTGTAACCCAACACTAACCCTTCCTGTAACCCAACACTAACCCTCCCTGTAACCCAACACTAAACCTCCCTGTAACCCAACACTAACCCTCCCTGTAACCCAACACTAACCCTCCCTGTTACCCAACACTAACCCTTCCTGTAACCCAACACTAACCCTCCCTGTAACCCAACACTAACCCTCCCTGTAACCCAACACTAAACCTCCCTGTAACCCAACACTAACCCTCCCTGTAACCCAACACTAACCCTCCCTGTAACCCAACACTAACCCTCCCTGTAACCCAACACTAACCCTCCCTGTAACCCAACACTAACCCTCCCTGTAACCCAACACTAACCCTCCCTGTAACCCAACACTAACCCTCCCTGTAACCCAACACTAACCCTCCCTGTAACCCAACACTAACCCTCCCTGTAACCCAACACTAAACCTCCCTGTAACAATCCCTAGAACCTTAACGCTAACTCTGCCTGTAATACTCACAGTAACCCTTCATGTAACCCTAATGCTCACCCTCCCTGTAACCCTAACAATAAACTTCCCTGTAACCCAACACTAACCCTTCCTAGAACCTTCACACTAATCCTTCCTGTAACCCGACACTAACCCTCCCTGTAATGCTAATACTAAGCCTGTGTAGAACCTTAACACTAATCCTCACTGTAAAACCCAACAGTAACCCTTTCTGTAATCCTAACACTAACCCCCGTAACCCTAACTCTAACCCTCTCAGTATCCCTAACACTTACGCTTCGTAGAACCTTAACATTATTCCTCCCTGTAACCCCCAACACTAACCCTTCCTGTAACCCCCAACATTAACCCTTCCTGTAATCCCAACACTAACCCTTCCTGTAACCCCCAACATTAACCCTTCCTAGAAACTTAACACTAATCCTTCCTGTAACACCCAACAGTAACCCTTCCTGTAACCCTAACACTAACCCCCCCATAACCCTAACTCTGATCCTCTCTGTACCCCATCACTATCCCTCCATAGAACCTTAACATTAACCCTCCCTGTAATCCCAACAGTTACCCTTTCTGAAACCCTAACACTAACCTTCCATAGTACCTTAACACTAACCCTCCCTGTAATCCCAACAGCAGCACTTTTAGCAGCCAATGCCCTATAGAGTCTTCTCTTCCACCCAGGGTCATTAATACTGTTGGTTTATGCCAATAATACCCCAGGGGTAGTACTCGCAGGACAGAGCCTTCTGTAGTGATCGCCTCTATAGGCACACCTCTCTTGGGACCCTCCAGGGGAATAGCATCACACAGGGAACTCTTGGCCTGGCCTAAAAGGCCTTTTGCAAACTACCCTAGCACCATCAGGTCAGAAAGTCTACAGCTGGCTTTCTCGGACGCAGGCCTATGCCTCCCTGGCCTCCTGCCCTGTCCAGGGCTTACACATGCTGGTTACATCCATGCTGGTATGGGGTGTTTGGCTCCCATGCCCCAAGAGCACTAAGTCTCTTCCTAACCTGGCTTATATGTGGATGCTGTCTCATCCATGACATCACTGTAAAAGGACTCTAACTAGAAGGGGCCTAGCACTTCCCTCCCACTCTGCTCTCTTCTCCATTTAGCATGCCACATGGTAATTCATGAGCACTGCAGCACAACTGGTTCCTTGCATTGCTTCTCCCTCTCCCAGCCTGAGATCTGCTGCACAGAGCTTAAGGGAGGCTGATGGCAGGTTAAGTTCTGTCGCTTACGCTTACACTGCTTGTATTAAAAAAATAAAAAACAAATCACAACAGTAACCCTCCCTGTAACATTACCATTAAAGTGGTTGTAAACCCACGTTTGAAAAAAAAAAACTTAACACCTGCGAGACAAAGGCATAATGAGCTAGTATGCATAGCATACTAGCTCATTATGTAATACTCACATGGGATCGAAGCCCCCTGCTGCGGTGCCCGACACATCACCAGCTGGCGACATGTCGTCCCGGAGTTACTTCTGGCGCTGTGATTGGCCGGAGCCACAAGTACAACCACTTTAAAGCAATATTAAACCTTCAGTTTTTTAAGTGCTTTCAGCAGCTGATTTATTCACTTACTGAGGAAGCAGCTTCTTTATCTTTTAACCCTTGCCTACCTACACTGCCTACACTGTCTGCATCAATAGAAACACAAAGCCCCATAGCTTAGGGTGGCAAAGAAGTCCCCTGCTCCTCCCTCCTCCTTCCCCCTTCTCCAAGCTAACATACTGACTCCAGCAGAAAGTCAGGGAATGCAGCACTGAGAGAGCAGGAGCCAGCAACATTTAAAATTATAAACTGCAAGTGCTGGGGTAAGAACTTTAACCACTTCAGGCCCAGGCCAATTCTGACACTTCCCTCCTACATGTAAAAATCATTATTTTTCATGATTTTTTTGCTAGAAAATTACATAGAACCCCCAAACACTATATATGTTTTTTTTTTAGCAGAGACCCTATAGAATACAATGGCGGTCATTGCAAGTTTTTATCTTGCACGGTATTTGCGCAGCAATTGTTTCAAACACGTTTTTTTTGGAAAAAAAAAATGTTTCATGCTTTAAAAAAAAAAAAACGTAAAGTTAGCCCAATTTTGTTGCATAATGTGAAAGATGAAGTTACGCCGAGTAAATATATACCTAGCATGTCACGCTTCAAAATTGCACACGCTCGTGGAATGGCGCCAAACTTCGGTACTTAAAAATCCCCATAGGCGACGCTTGAAATTTTTTTACTGGTTACATGTTTTGAGTTACAGAGGAGGTCTGGGGCCAAAATTATTGCTCTCGCTCTAACGTTCGCAGAGATACCTCACATGTGTGGTTTGAACACCGTTTTCATATGTGGGCGGGACTTACGTATGCGTTCGCTTCTGCGTGCGAGCTACCGGGGACAGGGGCACTCCATCCAAGTTTAATCCCCTAATAAAAAAAACAACAAAAACAAGCAAGAGACTGTTCATTGACTGGAGGAAGTGTGCCAAAATAGATGTCTAACCAGCAGGGTGATGTGCGGATGCTGAAACACGCAGCGACCCCACGAGGGCACCGCTACACTAAAAAACACTGAGGGTTGAATACTACTTTAACCCTTCCTGTAACCCTAAACTATTACACAGGGTCGGGACAAGGGGTGGGCAGGAGGGGAAGTTGCCCTGGGCGTAATGGTTTAATGTAGGGATGGGGGCGCCTTTCTTCTGTTGCAAGGCTGACAAAAGTAGTGACAGCGGCAGTAATTTTAACAAGTGACTGTTGGGTGTAGGAACCCCTAAGCTTGCACATCATAATTGGGGGGGGGGGGGCGCAGTTTGGCATCTTTTTTTCTGGGTGCTGGATGACCTTATCCCGGTACTACTACTACAATATGTGTTGTAATAAAAAATGTCCCAGTGCACACGGCTGACAACTCCACACGTTTATATGCAATGTGTTTATCAGCGCAGTATTTATTTCCTACTACTCAGGGATGTTAAAAAATTTTTTTTTAAGGTGCAATCTATTACTGTCTGTGTCATTTCAAGCATGTGACATGTGCAACAAATGGTATTTGTGTGGGAAATTTGCATGCCACAATTTCTGGGGCCCTGTACCAAAAACAGATAGGTTTCAGAAGCTGACATTTTTTTTTTTTTTTTACAAATAATCACCTTACCTGTGCTGTGTGCGTATACTGTACAGTTGGGTCCATATATATTTGGATACGGGCACAATTTTCATACTTTTGGCTCTGTATGCCACCAGAATAAAATTAAAACCAAACAATCCAAATTAATTTGAATTGCAGACTTTCAGCTTTAATTCAAGGGGTTGAACATAAATATCAAGTACAAAGCTTAGGAACTGCAACCATTTTTTTTACACAGTCCGCCCCCCCCCCCCCCCCCATTTTCAGGGGCTCAAATGTAATTTGACAAATGAATATAAATCATAAATAAAATGTTCATTTTTTATATTTTGTTGATGAGAATCCTTTACTGGCAATGACTGCCTGAAGTCTGGAACCCATGGACATTACCAAAGACTGGGATTCCTCCTTTGTGATGCTTTGCCAGGCTCTAACTGCAGCTGTCTTCAGTTGTTCTTTGTTTGTGGGTCTTTCTGCCTTTAGTTTTGCCTTCAGCGAGTGAAATGCTCAATTGGGTTGAGATCAGGTGATTGACTCGGCCATTGCAGAATATTCCACTTCTTTTCCTTCAAAAGCTCCTGGGTTGCTTTTGCAGTGTGTTTTGGATCATTGTCCATCTGTACTGTGAAGCATCGTCCAATCAACTTTGCTGCATTTGGCTGAATCTGGGCTGACCGTATATCTCTAAACACTGCAGAATTCATCCGGCTGCTTCTGTCTTCTGTCACATTATCCATAAACACCAATGACCCAGTGCCACTGGAAGCCATGCATGCTCATGCCATCACACTGCAAGCTCCACCATGTGACCACAGATGACGTTGTGTGCTTTGGATCATGAGCTGTTCCAACCTTCTCCACACTTTTTTCTTCCCGACATTCGGGTACAGATTATTCTTAGTTTCATCCGTCCAAAGAATGCTTTTCCAGAACTGGTCTCTTTTTTTTAGATGTTTTTTGGAAAAATTTGGCTTTTCTATTCTTCAGGCTTATGAATGGTTTGCACCTTGTGGTATTTGCTCTTGTGAAGTCTTCTCTTGATTGTAGACTTTGACAATGATACGCCCACCTCCTGGAGCGCATCCTTCACTTGTCTGGATGTTGTGAATGGGTTTTCTTTACCATAGAGAGGATCCTGCGATCATCCACCACTGTTGTCTTCCATGAACGTCCAGGCCTTTTTATGTTGCTGAGCTCACCAGTGCGTTCTTCTTTCCTCAGAATGTACCAAACTGTTGATTTGGTCACTCCTAATGTTGCTACTATCTCTCTGATGGATTTGTTTAATTTTTGAAGCCTTACAATGGCCTGTTTCACTTGCATGGACAGCTCCTTTTAAACGTATGATGTAGGTTCACAGCAATAGATTCCAAATGTAAATACCACACTTAGAATCAACTCCAGACCTTTTACCTGCTTATTTGATGAAGAAATAAATGAAGAAGTAGCCCACAACTGGCCATGAATCAACTTTTGATTCAATTGTCCAATTACTTTTGGTCCCTTGAAAAAGGGGGGATGGCTATTCTTAAGAACTGTAAATCCTAAACCCTTCCTCCAATTTGGATGTACATACCCTTAAACCTGAGAGTGTGCACTTTCATCCCATATAAACGATATAACTATAGTTCCCATATTGTTTTGGTAAATACCTGAAAAAAACTAAAATTGTGCCTGTGCCCAAATATATATGGACCTAACTGTATATATTGTTTATTCCAGTTGTGGAACCATTTTAAACGTATTGTGAGGGGGTTAGCTCGGCAGCGGGTGTGTGTGACCCCCGGGATGGGCTCCCCACACAAAAACAGGCCCAGCAAACGGAGGTTGTGGTTTTCAAAATCAAAAAGGTGCGGTTTATTTTCTATTTACAGTGACAAAACACAGCAAAGCAAAAGAAACATAAACAAAATAAATCCTGGTCAACTTGACCTCTGACTAAACATACAGGTTTCCTAACTAACAACTGGGATCAGCCTAGTGCTGTCCTAGTCCCTAAGTCCCTGGTTTTAAATGTCCAAGCAAATAGCCACACAGGCTTTGTCTCACCGCACAGGGGTTCACTCTCCCTAGACAGTCCACACAGGTCTGGGTCCAGGCATGAGCTAACATCTAATGAAGCTGGGAGTTCTTATAGAGGCCTAAATGAGCTGACAAGCTTCAGCTGGTCTCATCAACTCCCTGTCTGCACGACGCCCCACACTCTCCCTAGAGGTATGAGTCATCCATGAGCCCACTAGCCCCAGCTGGGCTTATACAACTCTCCACCTAGTTGTATAAGTCGGCGTAAAGCCTGAATCTGGGCGAAATATATCTACCCCCCTGGATGCAACCAGGTGACTTTACCTTCCTGCTGTCACATACCCCCCCCCCTCTTGTTTTAACCTCGGGGTTGGAACACCAGCAATCAGGCATTCATGTACTCGAGACAAAGCATCCACATTCCCCATTTGAACGCCAGGGCGATGCTTTACTGTGAAGTTGAATTCCTGGAGGGCCAGGAACCACCTATTCACTCTTCTATTTGTTTCCTTGTTTTGAGCCATCCACTTTAACGGAGCGTGATCCGTAACCAAGTCAAAGTGCCTACCTAGCAGGTAGTACCGAAGGGAATCTAGAGCCCACTTCACCGCTAAACACTCCTTTTCAACGGTGGCGTAATTTACCTCATGGGACTTCAACTTCCTGCTGAGGTAAATGACTGGGTGCTCTTCCCCGTTCCAGACCTGGGACAATACTGCTCCTAACCCCACATCTGACGCATCACTTTGTACGACAAAGTCTTTAGAGAAGTCGGGTGAGTACAACACTGGCTGGCTACATAAGGCTTGTTTCAAGAATTGGAATGCTGCCTCAGCCTCGGGGGTCCATTTAATCATGACCGACCCTTTCCCCTTCGTCAGGTTGGTTAGGGGCACAGCCTTAGAAGCAAAGTGGGGAATGAATCGCCGATAATACCCAGCGATTCCCAGAAAGGCTCGTACCTGCTTCTTGCTGTTGGGACGTGGCCAACTCTGGATGGCCTCGACTTTGTTGAGTTGGGGTTTTATTACTCCCCTCCCAATGGTGTACCCAAGATATTTGGCCTCTTCCTGCCCAATGGTACACTTCTTCTTGGGGTTAGCCGTAAACCCCGCTTCCCGAACAGAGTCCAGGACTGCTTGCACTTTTGGCAGATGTGAGGCCCAATCTGTGCTATGGACAATTACGTCATCCAGGTAAGCCGCAGCATACTTCCGATGGGGCCTCAGCATCTGGTCCATTTTCCGCTGGAATGTGGCCGGCGCATTCTGTAACCCGAACGGCATTCTTTTATATTGGAACGCCCCGTCTGGGGTTACAAATGCGGTTTTCTCTTTGGCCGACTTGGCCAGGGGGATTTGCCAATACCCTTTTGTGAGGTCAAGAGTCGTCATGTATCGGGCTGTTCCCAGCCGGTCGATCAACTCATCTATACGTGGCATGGGGTAGGTGTCAAATTTTGTAACTTTGTTCAACTGACGAAAATCGTTACAAAATCGCCAGCTCCCATCCGGTTTAGGCACCAACACAATGGGACTAGACCAATCACTTTGGGAATCCTCTATCACCCCTAAGTTCAGCATTTTCTGTACTTCCTCCCGTATTGCCTCCCGTCGGGCCTCTGGGATCCGATAGGGTTTTAACTTCACCCTTTCACCGGGCGGGGTAACGATGTCATGCTCTACCCCAGATGTTTGTCCCGGCAGCTCAGAGAATACCTCCTTGTTGCGAAGCACAAACTCCTTAACCTCCTGTTGTTGGGGTTGTGACAAGGTGGCTGCTATTCCAACCTCAGGAATCACGCAACCAGTTTGAGCTGGTGACCAAGTGTCTGCGACTAGGGACTCTCTATCCCTCCAGGCTTTCAACAGATTAACGTGATAGATCTGTTCGGGCTTTCGCCTTCCTGGTTGTCTGACCTTGTAATTCACTTCGCTCACTTTTTCCATTATCTCGTAGGGGCCTTGCCATTTGGCAAGGAATTTACTTTCAACCGTAGGGACAAGTACCAGTATCCTATCCCCCGGGGAAAAGGTACGGGTCTTGGCTCCACGGTTGTACACTCTCTGCTGTGCTAACTGCGCTTGGGCCAAATGTTCCTTCACGATGGGCATTACCTGTGCAATTCGGTCTTGCATCAGGGCGACATGCTCAATCAAAAATAAAAAATTATAAAATGCAGCGCTTTCGCCTTCCTGGTTGTCTGACCTTGTAATTCACTTCGCTCACTTTTTCCATTATCTCGTAGGGGCCTTGCCATTTGGCAAGGAATTTACTTTCAACTGTTGGGACAAGTACCAGTATCCTATCCCCCGGGGAAAAGGTACGGGTCTTGGCTCCACGGTTGTACACTCTCTGCTGTGCTAACTGCGCTTGGGCCAAATGTTCCTTCACGATGGGCATTACCTGTGCAATTCGGTCTTGCATCAGGGCGACATGCTCAATCACACTCCTGTGGGGAGAACTCTCACTTTCCCAAGTTTCCTTGGCAATATCCAACAGCCCTCTTGGGTGTCTCCCATACAGTAACTCAAAGGGGGAGAATCCCGTAGAGGATTGGGGCACCTCCCTAATAGCAAACATCAGATAAGGAAGTAGACAGTCCCAATCCTTTCCATCTCTATCCACCACTTTCTTCAACATTTGTTTTAGGGTTTTATTGAATCTTTCAACCAGCCCATCGGTTTGGGGGTGATACACAGATGTACGTAATTGCGTCACTTTGAACAATTTACACAGCTCCTTCATAACCCGGGACATAAAGGGTGTACCTTGGTCCGTAAGCAGTTCTTTACAAATACCCACCCGGCTAAACACAAGAGATAGCTCTTTGGCTATGGTTTTGGCCGAGGTATTTCGGAGAGGGATCGCTTCTGGATAACGGGTGGCATAGTCCATTATAACTAATATGTACTGGTGCCCCCTAGCGGACTTGATTATAGGACCTACCAAATCCATGGCGATCCTCTCAAACGGGACCTCAATGATGGGTAGAGGGACCAGCGGGCTACGGAAATGTGGCATCGGGGCCGACCTCTGACACACAGGGCAGGAGGAACGATAATTTTCTATGTCCTTCATCACCCCCGGCCAATAGAATCTCTGTAATACCCTCTCTCGGGTTTTCTCCGTCCCCAGATGACCTCCAAGAATGTGCCCATGGGCCAACTCCAACACCAACTTCCTGTAAGGTTTGGGCACCACAAGCTGCTCAACGGTTTCTTCTGCCCTTTTTGCCACCCGATACAGTAGGTCCTTCTCTACGCTGAAGTATGGGTAAGTGCAGGTATTATCTGGGTTCACTAACTCGCCATCTATTTTCACTACGTTTTCCCATGCCTTTATTAGGGCGGGGTCTTTCAACTGTTCTGTGGCAAAGTTTTCCCTGTGAACCTCAAGATCAGAAAACTCCACAGACGGTAGGTTTTCGTCTGAGGAGGTGGGCTCCTCTCCAGTTTCTTGAGTCTCCCCTGCCAATACTGATAAGGGAAATTCCGGAGAGTCCTCACCACTCTCAGGGGAGTTCTGGCTATCACATTCCTGGTACATAGGGGCACCAGTGGGGGGCTCAGGATCATCCCACAGTTCCCAGAACTTCGGAAAATCCCTTCCCACAATGGCGTCATGCGGTAACTGAGATACTAAGCCCACTGGATGAAAGAGGGTACCTTTGGGGGTCTCGAAACACACTGTAGTCACTGGATACTCTCGGGTGTCCACATGCACACAAATAACAGCTACCTTGCTATTCCCAGAGACCTCTGTTTTAACTAACTCAGCCTTTATCAGGGTCACAAGGCTACCTGAATCCAGCAATACCACAACATTTCTACCATTAACACACATTTTGCATAAATGTTTCTCAGTTCCTCGAATGGCAGTGCATGCGACTGTCGCACACAGCGACTGACGTCTGCCCGTCAGAAAGTCACACTGCATGGGTTCCTCCACAACCGGGCAATTGGCTGCAATATGTCCCGCTTGCCGGCAGCGGTAGCAAACGATCCTTCTTGCCGCCTCTTGAGCCGCTGATTTCCCAGGCTGTTCTCGCCAAACTTGGGGTAGAGCTCCCACCCTCTCACTCTCTCCACCCTCACCCCTTGGAATCCTCTTATCCGCCCCTGGGGATGGTCTGGTCTTAGGGTGGAAAGTCCGAGTGTCTCTGGAAGAGGCCGTCAGGTTCTCTGTAGCCAAGTATTTCTCCACACGATCCACAAGACCATCGGCCGTCTCTGGGTCTCCATGGCTTACCCACTTTTGGATGGCAGTAGGAAGAGCTCTCAAAAACCGATCCATTACAACACGTTCCACAATCTTTGGTGCGGACAAAGTCTCTGGCTGTAGCCACTTTCTGCTCAGGTGAATGAGATCATACATTTGAGACCTGGGGGGTTTTCCAAGCTGGAAAGTCCAGTTATGCACACGCTGAGCCCGGACAGCCAGGGTGACACCCAGCCTTGCCAATATTTCAGCTTTTAGCATCACATAGTCTTTTGCTTGGTTAGGCTCTAGGTCATAGTAAGCTTTCTGCGATTCACCAGTTAACAGAGGAGCCACCAGTCCAGCCCACTGCTCCTCAGGCCACTTTTCTCTTTCAGCGGTCCTTTCAAATGTGGTCAAAAATACCTCTGGATCATCCTCTCCAGTCATTTTTGTCAATAAACGACTCACCCCAAAGGACGCGGTATTAGTGGGACGGCTTTCCTCACTGGTCTGCGGACGTTGCTGCATTACTGCTTCCATCTGTTGTTGTAGTCTCTGCTCTTGCTTCTGCAACAGGTCTATGAAGCGGGCCTCAGATTGCTGCTGGGCTTGTTGCTGAGCCTCCAGACTCTGTTGCAAAGTTGCGTTTGTCTGCTGCTGGGCTGCAAGGCTCTGTTGATGAGCTTGCTGCTGGGCTGCAAGGCTCTTTTGCAAACCTGCATTTGTCTGCTGTTGATTGGCATTTGCTAGAGCCAGCTGTTTCAGTATCTCCTCCATGCTGGCTTAAAAAAAAACTGCCACTGGTTCTCCACCAACTGTGAGGGGGTTAGCTCGGCAGCGGGTGTGTGTGACCCCCGGGATGGGCTCCCCACACAAAAACAGGCCCAGCAAACGGAGGTTGTGGTTTTCAAAATCAAAAAGGTGCGGTTTATTTTCTATTTACAGTGACAAAACACAGCAAAGCAAAAGAAACATAAACAAAATAAATCCTGGTCAACTTGACCTCTGACTAAACATACAGGCTTCCTAACTAACAACTGGGATCAGCCTAGTGCTGTCCTAGTCCCTAAGTCCCTGGTTTTAAATGTCCAAGCAAATAGCCACACAGGCTTTGTCTCACCGCACAGGGGTTCACTCTCCCTAGACAGTCCACACAGGTCTGGGTCCAGGCATGAGCTAACATCTAATGAAGCTGGGAGTTCTTATAGAGGCCTAAATGAGCTGACAAGCTTCAGCTGGTCTCATCAACTCCCTGTCTGCACGACGCCCCACACTCTCCCTAGAGGTATGAGTCATCCATGAGCCCACTAGCCCCAGCTGGGCTTATACAACTCTCCACCTAGTTGTATAAGTCGGCGTAAAGCCTGAATCTGGGCGAAATATATCTACCCCCCTGGATGCAACCAGGTGACTTTACCTTCCTGCTGTCACAGTATGCAAAATTTCGAGAAACCTCATAAACCTGGGCCTAGGACAATGTACATACAGTGCCGGGATAAGGTCATCCAGCGCCCAGGGCAAAGATGCAAAACTGCGCCCCCTCCCCACTTCCCTTAGGGTTAGGGTCTGGGCCAGGGGCGGCCTGTCCATTAGGGGTGCCCTTGCGCCGTCCCCCCTATCCTTGCCACCCCCTATATGCAGTGGATAGATTCATGCATAGCATGAATCTATCCGCAGCCTCCCTCTATTCATGTGTCCTGCCCCTTTCGGGTCACCATGCATATGAATTAGAGCGGCCAGATTTTTTTTTGAAGAACCTGATTAGAGCCATGTGCTCTAATAGGCTTCAAAATAGGGTGGACTCGGGACACAGAGCATTGCGTCTGGAGCTCACCCAGGTATGTTGCAATAGCGAATGAAAATTTGCTGTTGCAACACTGATCCTCCTCCCGGCCAATCAGGAAGCAGGCCGATTGGCCAAAACATCAGGCGATCCTATTGGGCGCCTAGCGCCGGGAGGAGGAGAGAGGAGACACAGTGGAAGCTGCTCCAGGAGAGGACCCTGGAGCAGCTTTCCAGAGCCTGCCACTCTCTCACCATCCGCATCCAGGGTAAGGACAGTGGGTGGTGGTTGGGGGTTAGTTCAGTTTTTTATTTGCCCCCCCAAAAAAAAAACACCAGCCGCCACTGGTCTGGGCGCCCCCATCCCTGTAATAAACCATTGCACCCAGACAGCATTCCTTCCTGCCCACCCCTTGTCCGGGCCCTGGGCACACAATTGCCTTTATGAAATTAACTTCACATCAGAAGCTTTCCATTACATCAGGGGTCCTCCACCACATCAGAGCCCCTTCCCTGCCATTAGAGTCTTCCTTTCACATTAGGGACAACCCATCATATCAGAGGTCCCCCGTCATGTCAGTGGTCCTCCCATCACATCAGAGTCCCCCTTCACGTCAAAGGCCCCCCTTTACATAAGAGGCCCTCCTATACATGAAAGCCTCCATCACATCTGAGTCACCTCTGTACATCAGTGGCCCCCTATATGTGAGTCCCCCATCACATTAGAGTCCCTCCGCCACATCAGAGCTTCACCATCACATCAGAGTTCCCCTTTACGTTAGAGGCCCTCCATCACATTAGAATCCCCGCTTTACATCAGAGACCCTCCTATACATGAAAACCCCCATCACATCTGAGTCACCTCTGTACACCAAAGGTCCCCCCATCACCATAGAGTCCCCCATTGCAACAGAGTCCTCCCATCACAGAGCCCCCAATCACAATGCCCTCCAATTTCACAGTCCCCCCGTCAAAGAGCTCCCCAATCACACACTTCCCTGCTGACTCCAACAGCACGGCAGAGGGCAGGAGCTGGAGAAGGTCTGGAGGAGATGGACATCCATCTTTTCCTTGAATGTTGGGGTGCAGCGCCACATGCTGCCTGCCCTGGAGCCATCATCATAGCAACGAATAACACCGTTCTGGCCCTAGAGTGTCCATGATTGTTGTGGTGGTGGTGTCCAGACCACACAATGGCAACGCATGACGCTGATCCAGGGCAAACTGGTCCTGGTCCCTGGGGGAACCCACTAATATAACCGATTCCACAAGTTGACAGATATTCTATATAAAGGAAAGGGTCTCATAGCTTTGCACCAGCACCCTCTGATATGAATGTATGTGCATTACAGTGGCTAAGACGGTTGGCACTTCCCCCTGGCAGCACTAGGGTCGTTGGTTTGAATCCCAACCAGGGCACTACCTGCCTGGAGTTTGCATGTTCGCTGTGTGGGTTTCCTCCCACACTCCAAAGACATGCTGGTAAGTTAGTTGGCCCAAGTATGTGTATGAATGTGAGGTAGGGGCCTTAGATTGTAAGCTCCTTGAGGGTAGGGATTGATGTGAATGTACGTAATATGCTGCGTAAATTGAGGGTGCTATACAAGTACATATATTAAAAAGTTAATATACAGCCTTATCATCTCAGCTGAAGTACTTCCTCTTCTGGTGCCGATTTTTGTGAACCGTTGACCAAAATGCTCTGCAAAAGTGCTCAGATCAAACAAGTGTCTCTCAATAAAAAAGATCATTAATATCGATCAAAGTCGGCCTTTGCCGGATACTAATCACAGGTGGCAGATTATTTATCAATTGTTATAGATTTAACAAATTCAGTGTTGTGGTCTTTGATCACAGGTTTGCAATCAATTCTAGTACTGAATTCTAAGCATTAATATACAAAGGAGGAAATATGGGGTTTATTGCAGCAAGGTTTTATTAATGTAGAACAATGTATGTGTTCACATTGTTTGCTTAGCAATTTTCACTTCTTTTAATGACTGTGTTGAAAATTCCCTTTGCAGGGGAATACCCAATCAATGCGAGGAAAATTAAAAGATACAGGATTTTTGCTTGCACATGACTGGATCACCCCATAGACTAAGCAAAGTAAAAATCCCCTTGCAAAATGAAAATGCACTTTGCAAAGCGGACATACTGTGGTTAATGTTCAATATGTAGTGCTGTGTAAACTGTCTGAGCTACTGTATATAAATACCCGCAATGAATAAAATCAATGAATACAATGCTTTAGTAAATCAAATTATGTGGTGGGTATGGGGAAAGAGCAGAGGGTATTTGGCAAAGAGCAGAGGGTATGGGTTGAGTATTAAGGAAAAAAGCAGAGGGTATGGGGTGAGTATTAGGAAAAGTGCAGAGGGTATGGGGTGAGTATTAGGAAAAGTGCAGAGGGTATGGGGTGAGTATTAGGAAAAGAGCAAAGGGTATGGGTTGGGTATGGGACAAGTAGCAGCAGCTCTGTATTTCTATTAAAACCATTGTGGCAGTACACCTGGCAAAGAGCAGAGGGTATATAGTGGGTATGGGGTGAAGAGCAGAGGGTGGGTATGGGGCAAAGAACAGAGGGTATGGGGTGGGTATGGGGCAAAGAGCAGAAGATGTGGAGTAGGTATGGGGCAGAGGGTATGGGGTTAGTATAGGACAAAGAGCAGAAGGTATGGGGCAAATAGCAGAGGCTTTGTAAAGGCTATGAGGTGAGAAATAGAGGGTATGGGGGAAATGGGGAAAAATAGCATTCTTTGTAATGGCTATAGGGCAAAGTGCAGACTTTATTGAGTGGGTATTGGACAAATAGCAGAGGGTAATGGGTATAGGGCAAAAGGCAAAGGATATGGGGTGGGAATGGGCAAAGAGCAGAAGATATGGAGTGGCTATGGGGCAAAGAGCCAAGAGTATGGGGTGTGAATGGGGCAAAGTGTAGAGTGTATAGGGTGTGTATGGGGCAAACAGCAGAGGGTATGGGGTCGGTATGGGGCAAGTAGCAGTTCTGTATTTCTATTAAAATCATTGTGGCAGTACACCTGGCAAAGAGCAGAGGGTATAGAGTGGGTATAGGTTGAAGAGCAGAGGGTGGGTATGGGGCAAAGAGCAGAGGGTATGGAGTAGCTATGGGTTAAAGAGCAGAGGGTATGGAGTAGGTATGGGGCAAAGAGCAGAGGGTATGGGGTGAGTATAGGAAAAAGAGCAGAGGGTATAGACTGGGTATGAGGCAAAGAGCAGAGGGTATGGGGTGGGTATGGGGCAAAGAGCAGAGGGTATTGGGAAAATAGCAGAGGCTTTGTAATGGCTATGGGGTGAGGAACAGAGGGTATATGGGGGGGGGGATGGTGCAAATAGCAGTCTTTGTAATGGCTATGGGGCAAAGAACAGAGGGTATGGGGCAAAGTGCAGAATGTATGGAGTGGGTATTGGACAATTAGCAGATGGTATGTAATGGGTATGGGGCAAAAGGCAAAGGATATGGGATGGGTTTGGGGCAAAGAACAGAGGATCTGAGGTGGGTATGGGGCAAAGAACAGAGGATATGGGGTGAGTTTGGGGAAAAGAACAGGGTGTATGGGGTGGGTTTGGGGCAAAGAACAGAGGATATGGGGTGGGTATGGGGCAAAGAACAGAGGATATGGGATGAGTTTGGGGCAAAGAAAAGAGTGTATGGGGTGGGTATGGGGCAAAGAACAGAGGGTATGGGGTGGGTATGGGGCAAAGAACAGAGGGTATTGGGTGGGTATGGGACAAAGCACAGAGGGTATGGGGTGGGTATGGTCCAAAGAACAGAGGGTATGGGGTGGGTATGGGACAAAGCACAGAGGGTATGGGGTGGGTATGGGGCAAAGAACAGAGGGTATGGGGTGGGTATGGGGCAAAGAACAGAGGGTATGGGGTGGGTATGGGACAAAGAACAGAGGGTATGGGGTGGGTATGGGGCAAAGAACAGAGGGTATGGGGTGGGTATGGGGCAAAGAACAGAGGGTATGGGGTGGGTATGGGGCAAAGAACAGAGGGTATGGGGTGGGTATGGGACAAACAGCAGTTCAGCACTTTTATTAAAACCCTTGTGGCAGGACGCCTGCACTGTGCTATGCCTCCAGTGACAGTACATTCCTGACTGTCACTTGTCCCTGGAATTCCAGACATGTTTCCAGTGATGGGGACACCCTGCTCCTCTTGTGCACTGAGTATAGACTGTGGACAGCAGCTGATGTGAACGAGACATCGGTGACC
This sequence comes from Rana muscosa, assembly GCA_029206835.1. Lineage (NCBI taxonomy): Eukaryota > Metazoa > Chordata > Amphibia > Anura > Ranidae > Rana > Rana muscosa. The sequence goes on along the minus strand of CM055117.1, from coordinate 41,412,210 downwards.
CCTGAATACATTACATTTACCCCACACCGCACCCTCTGACTCCAGCAGCCTGCACACCGCTGTCGCTGGCTCTTTAAGCATGCCAGGCATGGTTCACAGCAGGGGGGGGGGGGATCAGCTGAGAACTCTGGGAATGTCATTCTCTATAAGACACCATGTGACATGTTATTATCCTGTGCTGATACCACCACACAGCGGTCACCGGTGTTTTATTAATTCCATCCCAGGGGGGGTCTCGGCCTGTGTGGCCAGGGTCTGCCATGTGCATGACTATGTGTGCCCCCTCCGCTGCTGCCAGGCTGCTGCACTGTGGCGGTGTGTGTGCTGCTTCTTGTGACAGTCATGCCCAGTGATGAATCCCCCCCCCCCACCTTCTGCTCCAGATTGTCACAGATGACCTGCTCCGACCAGCTGGTATGACATTCCGCCAGTAATCTACCAGGACTGACGGACATTTCTCCAATGCCTCTGGGGGCACCGAGGGATTCTTCACGATTCTGTGAGTTTTTTCCGTTCTGAACAGATCTCTATTTTTATGAGTCGGATGAGTCGGAGGGCGGAGAGCGCTGATTGGAGGAGTAGGTGCAGAGTAAACGGGTCCCTTGCGGTGCTCACATACGTTACTATAGGTGTGCGCAGCGTATGGCATTAGAGTGTGCATCCCAGAGCGCAAACACACGTGTGTGTATATCAGTAGAGCAGAGGACGGTGTCAGTAGTTTTGTATCTTTTTTTTTTTTTTACAATTTCTTTTTTTTTTTTTTGCAGGCTTTGGTGAAATATCCAGAGCCTAAACAGACCCCTGATGTCTTTAGGGTGACCACATTTCCAAACTACCATTCAGGGACACCCGCCCTTCCCAAAAATCAGCTTGTGCTGTAACGAATCACAGCACAGTGATTGGACACAAGAGGTGGGATTTATGATTTCTCCAATCACAAGCAGGGGGCGGGGATTGTGCTCCTCCAGGCATTCCCGGCCAGGACAAGTACTGTCAGTGAGTAAAGCGGTGATGTGGCGGCTTTTTTTGGGGGGCATCAGATTGGCCCGGGGGGATGGCTGTGTCAGTTTCATTCCAGGACACTGTATTGTCCTGGAATGAATGTGCCCGGGACAGACCTGCAAAATGCGGGACTGTCCCGGGCAATCCGGGACACGTGGTCACCCTAGATGTCTTACTTTTGGACAGAGATTCCCCAGTCTCTTTGTCTGCAGCCTCAGCTGCACTGGACAGTGAATGAATGGGAAGTGTTGTAATGAGCGGCTTCCTGTTCTTTCACAAACTGAAGCATAGTAAACATAGTTTACTGTGCTTCAGTTAAAGCGGACCTTCAGCCATTTTTTCATATTCCAGTCTATTAAATCTTCTGCCCTTGCTGTTTTAACTTTGGATAGTAAAACATGATTTTTTGCTGCCAGTAAATACCTTATACAGCCCACTTCCTGTTTCTTGTCTGGTCATTAGCCTAGGCTTATGACATCATACACAGCTGTCTCTCTCACTCTCCTGAGAGTTTGCCAGGAAGGGAGGGGGGGAGTAATAAGAGGGCCAATGTTCGGTTTTGATCGAATCGCACATGTCTAGCGTGCAAGATATACATTCATTCCAGGCAATTCGTCAAGGTGTTTCCAACAACTTACTGGGGATGCCATTAGAAGTCTTGCAACACTTTTATTACAGTGTTAGGAGTGTATAGTAGGGAAAATTGTATTGTCTGTCTGGATTGCTGAGATAGATTCAACAAGGTATGGGACAAATAGCAAGGTGTATTGAGTAGGTATGGGGCAAGGAGCAGAGGGTATGTAGTGAGTATGAGGCAAAGAGAAGAGGGTATGGGGTGAGTATGGGACAGAGAGCAGAGGGTATGGGGTGAGTAAAGGGCAAAGAGTATGGGATGGGTACGAGGCAAAAAGCAGAGAGTAGGTGGTGGGTATGGGGCAAAGAGCAGAGTGTATGGGGTGGGTATGAGGCAAAGAGCAGAGAGTATGGGGTGGGTATGAGGCAAAGAGCAGAGGGCATGGGGTGGGTATGGGGCAAAGAGCAGAGTGTATGGGGTGGGTATGAGGCAAAGAGCACAGGGTATGGGGTGGGTATGAGGCAAAGAACAGAGGGTATGGGGTGGGTATGAGGCAAAGAGCAGAGGGCATGGGGTGGGTAGGGGGCAAAGAGCAGAGGGTATGGAGTGGGTAGGGGGCAAAGAGAAGATGGTATAGGGTGGGTATGGGGCAAAGAGCAGAGTGTATGGGATGGGTACGAGGCAAAGAGCAGAGGGTTTGGGGTGGGTATGGGGCAAAGAGCAGAGGGTATGGGGTGGGTATGAGGCAAAGAGCAAGAGGGTATGGGGTGGGTATGAGGCAAAGAGCAGAGGGTATGTGGTGGGTATAGGGGAAAGAGCAGAGGGTATGGGGTGGGTATGGGGAAAAGAGCAGATGGTATAGGGTGGGTATGAGGCAAAGAGCAGAGGGCATGGAGTGGGTATGGGGCAAAGAGCAGAGTGTATGGGGTGGGTATGAGGCAAAGAGCACAGGGTATGGGGTGGGTACGAGGCAAAGAGCAAGAGGGTATGGGGTGGGTATGAGACAAAGAGCAGAGGGTATGGAGTGGGTAGGGGGCAAAGAGAAGATGGTATGTGGTGGGTATAGGGGAAAGAGCAGAGGGTATGGGGTGGGTATGGGGAAAAGAGCAGATGGTATAGGGTGGGTATGGGGCAAAGAGCAGATGGTATGGGGTGAGTATAGAGCAAAGAGCAGATGGTATGGGGTGGGTATGGGGCAAAGAGCAGATGGTATAGGGTGGGTATGGGGCAAAGAGCAGATGGTATAGGGTGGGTATGGGGCAAAGAGCAGATGGTATTGGGTGAGTATAGAGCAGAGTGTATGGGGCAAAGAGCAGATGGTATAGGGTGGGTATGGAGCAAAGAGCAGAGGGTATGGGTCAAGGAGAAGAGTATTTGATGGAAATGGGGCAAAGAAGAGAAGGTTAGGGGTGGGGATGAGGCAAAGAGGAGAATGAATGGGGTGGGAATGGGGCAAACAGTAGGGGGTATGGAGTGGGAATGGCTACAGTCTCCTGTATCATGTCTACAATCTCTATGGAAAATGTAAACTTGATAGAATATGGAAAACTGTAATATGTTGGAAATCTCTGTGTATGATAATGATCTCTGTATATAATAATGATCTCTGTATAGGATAATGATCTCTGTGACCAGACACAGGTGAGGATATCTGGATGTCCGGGTGTCACACCCGGGTATGATGGATTGTGTTGTTCTGGAGGGAGAGTTGTGTTGTGTGGGTTCCCATTGGCTGAGCATACATGGTTATAGAGCAGGCAGGAACGGCCTTGTACCTCCGATACTATATTTCCTAATTAGGTTTTTGACATCACAAAGGAGACGGGAAATCCTCCCCCATAATCTCCTGTAATCTTGACAACCTAATTGGATTCCGATCACTTTTTGGCTATCCCAGACTAAACCAATTAGGGGGTCCAATGGACTCGGCTGGGACTAGCTCACATTGGCCGGCTAGTATTTTCTGAATTGTTCCTTCCTTTCCCTTGCATTGCACAGGATAGACAAGTTCTGTATGAATTCATCAGAAAAGAAAAAAAATCCAATGACTCTCTTGCTTCTTTTACCAATGAAATGGAACAAAAATCTATCATTCTGCCCATCCCCCATCATTCTAATGTCGCCCTCCTATGCTATAGCTATGCTTGCAGTAGAAGTTGTGAGAGTTTTTCATTTGAAGGCAACCAGCGGAAATGAGTCCACTTCCTCTTGTGTTCAACAAATGCTTTGCCACTGAGCAGAAACACGTGTGGCTTCCCACGAACGCATTGTCGCTATGAGATCTGTATCGCATTGTGTCAGTGCTGTATGGGTACTCTCCCCTGGTTCCTCCCTCCCTCCCTCCTCATCAACACGCCAATTACATTTTTAAATAAAACCTTTCTTGATTTTATTACATATTTTATTTTAGGTCTGGTGACATCATCACTGGGTCCCTGTGCTTCTCCATGCAATGCAAGCAGATTTTGGCTGGTGGGAGGGGCTAGCAGGGTGCTGTGATGTTTTCAGGCCCCGCCCGACAGCCATAATCTGCCTGTATTGCACAGGGAAGCCTCAACACTCTTCTGCAAGCAGTGGGCTGGTTCTTGGGAGAAGTTATGCAAATATCAAAATGGCTTGATAGGTGGATGCCAGTCTGGAGGGGTGGGCGTTCCTAGGCAGACTGTATTTGCATGCAGAACCCCCCCCCCCCCTGCCGCCGATGTGATGTTGAGCCTCCATGATTGAAAGAGCTGGAATCCCAATAATGGAAGGGGCAGGGCCAGGGACGTCAGGCTGTGGAGATAAGAGCTAGATGATGCTGGACGTCCTCCAGCCAGGAAATGAGGCGGAGCTCTATCTGACTTGCCGCAGTTTCTAATGCACATTGTGAGAAGCTCACAGTGTGCAGTGAAATCAGAGTACCGTATATACTCGAGTATAAGCCGAGTTTTTCAGCCCTTTTTTTTTTTTAGGGTGAAAATGCCCCCCTCGGCTTATACTCAAGTCAGTGTACCTGAACGGTGCGACGCTCCTCCGCACGGCGGCAGCCACTACTATAGGCTGCGGCTTCGGCCTAGTCTTCGGACCTGGCGGCCATCTTGCTCCTCCCGGCCTCTCCACCAGCACTGTATCTTGGCCTCCCTGGTGTCCGGCTCCCTCACCGCACGCAGATGCTGCTCCACGGGCTTCCGACCGAGCGGGGGTCTGAACGGAGCGGTGCCCTACCTCGCGGCGACAGCCCCAAATCCAGACCGCGGCTTCGGCCTAGTCCCGGGCTCCGGCGGCCATCTTGGTACTCCCAGCCTCTCCACCAGCGCTGCATCCCTTCTTTCCTGGCTTCTGCACTCAGGCCTACGGACGCTTCCTGCATCCTCCAGGTGAGTGGCGCACAGTGAGGTGCAATGGGCACAGTGAGGTTGCAATGGGCACAGTGAGGTTGGGCACAGTGAGGTTGCAATGGGCACAGTGAGATTGCAATGTTCACAGTGAGGTTGGGCACAGTGAGGTTGCAATGGGCACAGTGAGGTTGGGCACAGTGAGGTTGCAATAGGCACAGTGAGGTTGGGCACAGTGAGGTTGCAATGGGCACAGTGATGTTGCAATAGGCACAGTGAGGTTGGGCACAGTGAGGTTGCAATGGGCACAGTGGGGTTGCAATGGGCACAGCAAGGTTGGGCACAGTGAGGTTGCAATGGGCACAGTGAGGCTGGACACAGTGAGGTTGCAATGGTCACAGTGATGTTGCAATGGGCACAGTGTGGTTGCAATTGGTGCAGTGAGGTTGGGCACATTGAGGTTGCAATGGGCACAGTGAGGTTGCAATGGGCACAGCAAGGTTGGGCACAGTGAGGTTGCAATGGGCACAGTGAGGTTGGACACAGTGAGGTTGCAATGGGCACAGTGAGGTTGCAATGGGCACAGTGAGGTTGCAATAGGCACAGTGAGGTTGTAATGGGCACAGTGAGGTTGCAATGGGCACAGCAAGGTTGGGCACAGTGAGGTTGCAATGGGCACAGTGAGGTTGGACACAGTGAGGTTGCAATGGGCACAGTGAGGTTGGGCACAGTGAGGTTGCAATGGGCACAGTGATGTTGCAATGGGCACAGTGAGGTTGCAAATGGGCATTGTTGACCCTCTTTTCCACTTACAGTAGCTGCTGCATTCTCACCCTAGGCTTATACTCGAGTCAATACGTTTTCCCATTTTTTTGTGGTAAAATTTGGTGCCTCGGCTTATATTCGGGTCGGCTTATACTCGATTATGTACGGTACGGCCATTTCAGTCCAGGAGAGGAGCAGCCGGTACAACAGTGCTGGAGTTTAGCTTTAAAGCTTCCGAAATGTAGAAGAGTTGGCGGTCTGTAGGGAAGTGTGTGGCAGCCGGCAAACGGCTTTCTATCTGAAGCAATCGTGGTAATTATGCAATGCCACCTCTGCGACCGGCGTCCTCAGCGAATGAGGGATGTTGTTTTTGGCAAGGAAGTTGCAAAAGCAAACATTGTATCATTTAGTGAATGTTCTATATCCCTGATAGGATTTTATTATACTACAACATGCTGCCACTTCACCTCCGGAAGATTTACCCCTCCTTCATGACCAGGCCATTTTTTGCGATATTCATTGCGTTACTTTAACTGAAAATTGCGCGGTCGTGCGACGCTGTACCCAAATAAAATGTATATAAGTTTTCCCCACAAATAGAGCTTTTTTTTGGTGGTATTTGATCACCTCTGCTGTCTTTATTTTTTGCGCTATAAACAAAAAAAGAGCGTAAATTTTGAAAAAAAAAAATATATAAAAAATATTTTTACTTTCTGCTATAAAACATATCCAATTAAAAATTAAAAAAAAAATCAAATTTCTTCATAAATTTAGGCCAATATGTATTCTGCTACATGTTTTTGTTAAAAAAAAAATCACAATAAGCGTATATTGATTGGTTGCGGCAAAGGTTAAAGGTTCTACAAACTATGGGATAGATAATAGAATTTTTATTTAATTTTTTTATACTAGTAATGGTGGCGATCAGCGACCTATAGCGGGGCTGTGATATTGCCGCGTTCAATCTGACACTGATTCTTTTGACACTTTGCGGGAACCAGTGACACTAATTGTGATCAGTGCTAAAAATATGCACTGTCACTGTACTCATGACACTGGCTGGGAAGGGGTTAAACATCAGGGGCGATCAAAGGGTTAAATGTGTGCCTAGCCAGTATTTATGTGTACTGTGGGAGGTGCTTCTACTAAGGGATGTGCTGGATTTTATTACCTGCATTGCAGGGAAAGAAAATCTATGACATCTCTGCTGTCAGGACAGAGCTCTGCCTTGTTTACATAGAGCTCCATCCAGCCTCTCTTCCCGATGATCGGCCATTGCCGATTGACATCCATTCGCTGGCACCTGCTGATCTGCTTCTGCTGCGACTAATCAGAGCAGAAGTGCGCGCCCCTTAGGCAAAAGTGCAGAATTATGTAAATACACAATCACAACTAATCACATGTCAAAGACTTGCCGGTTATCGGTAGTCCGTTCTTTCCATGCTCTGTCTGTGTGAGGAAAGGAGAGCCGGTAACCGGCAAGACTATTACTACATTGTTTACACTGATAATCAGGGCACTGGTTATCAGTGCAGCCTCATTAGTGTCAGTCAGTGCCCATAAGTGCCGCCTATAAGTGCCCATCAGTGCCGCCTATCAGTGCCCATCAGTGCAGCCTCCTCAGTGCCTCCTCCTCAGTACCCATCAATGCAGGTTAGTGCCAATCAGTGCCCATCAGTGCAGCCTCATCAGGGCCCATCAGTGTCGCCTCATCAGCACCCATCAGTGCAGCATATCAGTGCCCATCAGTGCAGTCTATCAGTGCCCATCAGTGTCACCTCATCAGGGCCCATCAGTACAGCCTCATCAGTGCCTCCTCCTCAGTACCCATCAATGCAGATTAGTGCCAATCAGGGCCCATCAGTGCAGTCTATCAGTGCCCATCAGTGCAGTCTATCAGTGCCAATGAGTGCAGCCTCATCGGTACCTCCTCTGCAGTACCCATCAATGCAGATTAGTGCCAATCAGCACCCATCAGTGCAGCCTCATCAGCACACATCAGTGAAGAAGAAAAATTACTTATTCGCAAAATTTTATAACAGAATCTTAGAATTTTTTTTTTCTAATTTTTGGGTCTTTTTTCATTTGTTTAGCAAAAAATAACCCCCCCCCCCAGTGTAGCATGACTGCACAATTGTCATTCAAAATGTGGTAGCGCTGAAAATTGGCCTGGGGAGGAAGGGGGTGAAAGTTCCCCTTATGGAAGTAGTTAAACGTATGTTTTGTTGTCATTTGCCACGATTGCCGTGCAACTGGGGTGCCATTAAGAATAATAGCACCCAAATTCTCCTAGTGCGTTCTGCCATGATTTGGAATTACAGGTAGAATCACGCCTATTCTGCCCACTATTCTAAATCGCCTAATGTAAATGAGACCGTTATTCATGTCATGGAAAAAAACAACGTTTTTCTCGACGTAATTTTTCGTGTTTCCTCTCAAGCCTGCCTTGCCTACACACGTTCATGAAAAAAAACGCTTGAGCAAAGCGCGGTGACGTACGAAACGTAGGACGGCACTATAAAGGGGAAGTTCCATTCGGATGGCGCCACCCTTTGGGACGCTTTTGCGGATCCTCGTGTTAATAAACTTTGGTGAGAGACGATTCGTGCTTTTCAGTCTTCGTGCTTTTCAGTCTTCGTGCTTTTCAGTCCGTTACAGCGCGACAAATGTGCTATCTCCATTACGAACGCTAGTTTTAACAGAACGAGTGCTCCCGTCTCATACTTGATTCTGAGCATGCGCGTTTTTTGCCCCCTCGTAAAAGCCTACACAAGACCGTTTTTCACGACGTTTAAAAGAACGACGTGAAAAACTACGAGAAAAAATAGAGCAGGCTCTAATTTTTTTTCGGCCATTTTTCTCGTCGAGAAAAATGCTCTGGAGCATACACACCACCGTTTTTCATGACCATTTTTAAAAATGGCATTTTTCTCATCATGAAAAACGTGTGGCGTGTACGCGGCATTATACTTACGATTGAGGACATGTTAAAAAACATGTGGTTAAGCCCCATTTTTAGCGCCTCCCAAACACCCCCCTTAAGCTGCAAAGCCAGCAGACAGCGGTATTTACAAGCCACAGTCATGATGCTTTGCTGCGCACCTGTGGCAGAAACGATCGGTCCTGTTGCAGTACTGCCGCTGGACGTGACCCATTCAAGCGAATGGCACACATGCCCACCAACCATGTGCAAAGCACACAGTTGCAGCCCATTGGTGTGGCATTTACAGGGTTAAAACAGGAGGCAAGAGGACAAAATATCCCCTCCTCACCACCTGTCAAATGGCGATCGCTTTTCAGAGACGCAACAGTTTATTCATGTAAAGCAGAGTCCACCTGGAGCAGCATTATATGGTTTAGTGCGCATAAACAAGTATTAACGCGCATAAACGCACAATGACGTTTGCACGTTAATGCATTCTAATGGCCAGAATAAACGAATATGGCATTAACGCACATCTTCAGTTGCGTTTTCCTCCCCTGGAGCAAAGGAGTCTAGGGGGAAAAAAAAAAACATCCTTAAAAGCCTTTGATGGCCCTTTTCTTACTGCTCTCATTCCAGTGTGCGCAGCGATGCCGAATATGTGTGTGACCCAAACATTGGTTTTGTATGTAGACCCACCCAATGTGTGTGTTTACCTTCGTATGTGAATGTACATAGGGGTGGGTGGCTTTAAAAAATGCTTTTGAGTTGTTTGTTTAATTGATTTTATTTAAGTTTTAAGTTTTTGTATGTTTTTTTTTTTAAATCTTTATTTGTAAGAGGTAAGGCAGTACATCTCAACAGAACGTAGCCAAAGGTAAATACAGCAAGTACTGCGCTACTCCGGTTTAAAAAAAAAAAAGGCATAAAAAGTAAAATAAAATAAACATGCACATACATAACAAATAGTACCAGTGAAACAATAATTTCAACTAAAAGTGCAGAAGGTTTAACACTCAGGTAGTAGGTTGACGCCCAGGTTTCCCCCCACGCCGTGAGTGGGGTAAGACCTGAACGCCTGGAGGTTTGATTGTAAAACGGAGGCGACTCCCAAAGGAGAGTTGCCGAGCCGGGCCGACCAGCTCTCCAGACAATAAGTGAGTTATCATGTAGCGTATAGATTATCAGGTGGACCGAACGGGTGGGCGCGCGGGGAGGGGGGCTCTCATGGGCCTCTAGCTAACCTCCCCGCGCACCACATCACCGTCCGGTTCCCCCCAAGGCAAAGCACCCGCACCATGGTTGCATATATGTGTCAATCCCCGAAAAAGGTCGGGGAATCCCACGGCAGCAGACTGTGTGAGTCCTTCGGACCAGCCAGCCCGAACACATCGCAGCCACCACCTGGTGGCTCCACAGGCTAATTATCCTGGGACTAGCAATCAAAGTAAGTTGAAACAAGGATTTGTATGTTTTTTTAATTAACTTTTTTTACTCTCAAATATGGGGGCTGACAAGTGGAAGTAACAGCTATTCAAGCACAAAGCCTGCTTGATTAGCATGCGTGCGTGCGGCGGTCGGCAAGTGGTTAAGTCGCACAGTTATCATTGGAAAACATGGGGAACGACTTGTGATGCGACTTTGATGTCCAACGTTGCATGACAGGTCATACAAGAATGAATCAAGCCCTAATGTGTACATTAATATAAAGGATTTTTGGGGTTAGAGGCTTAGATTCTATTGTCTGTGTCTGTACTGGGAAGATTTGAATCCTCTCCACTTTGGAGAGATTTCCTCTTATTTCCTGTTGATCCTCCAAGACAGGAGTTGGCTTTGCATACACCTAACCCTTTCACTGCCAGCGACAGCTGATCGCTTCCTCGCACCCCGGTACATTTGCACTGCCGCCATGTTTTTTAGGCTGTGCGCTTCCACCTACGGACATGGGAACCCCATGGTGAGTGCTACCAGGGGGAGGGGAGGGGGAACAGTGAACGTCCGTGCGCTGATCCCCACTACTTAGTAAGAACCCGGAAGTGCACTACATCACTTCAGGGTTCAGCTGCCACTTTCCCTGGCTGGTGTGGCCAGAGAAGAAGCTAATGGAACACGATATGCTCTCCATTAGCTACAATGGAGAGCAGGTAAGACATCAGGGTTTTTGGCAGCGAAAGGGTTAAAGGTATCACTGCAAGGCATTTATCAGTTTCTTTGTGTATTCTGGGATATTCATGCATTGAAATGCACAATTGGCTTGAAGTGTGACACACTTTAAAATAAATTCCTAAATGGCTTATTCACACTCTCCTGGCCTCCAATGAGCCAGAATTAGTGGCGGCTTTCATATGATTACTGCCTGATCAGCCACTTGACAGCTTAATGAGTAAACCCTTAAAGCTCCGCTCACCCTGGCTACAGCCAGCTATTGGACATGATAGTCTTCTCACTGGACGCAGGTATCAGGGAAGGGAAACTGACCCGCCATTCTTATATATTTACATGGGGCGCCATTGTACATAGCTAAGATTACACTAAGCATCCAATCATATACAGTACATAGGGGGACTGGAGCCTACCTATTTCCATGCTCGATGGGATCACACCCACTTCCAGGCTTAGAAGAATCCTACCCATTTACAGACTTGGTGGTATCCTACCAATTTCCAAGCTGGGTGGGATCCTACCCATTTCCGGTCTTGGTGGGATCCTACCCATTACCAGGCTTGGTGGGACCCTACCCATTTCCAGGTGTAGTGTGAGCCTACCCAGTTTCAGGCTTGTTGTGATCCTACCCATTACCAGGCTTGGTGGGATCCTATCCTTTTCCAGGCTTGGTGGGATCCTATCCTTTTTCAGGCTTGGTGAAATCCTATCCTTTTCCAGGCTTAGTGGGATCATACCCATTTCCAGGCTTGGTGAGATCCTATTCTTTTCCAGGCTTAGCAGTATCCTACTTATTTCCAGGTTTATTGTGATCCTATCCATTTCCAAGTTTGGCATGATCCTACCCATTTTCAGTCTTGGTGGGATCCTACCCATTTCCAGGTCTGATTGGATCCTACCTTTTTCTAGACTTGGTGGGTGCCTACCTATTTCCAGGCTTGGTGGGATCCTACCCATATCCAGGCTTGATGGGATCCTACCCATATCCAGTCTTGGTGGGATCCTACCCATATCCAGGCTTGGTGGGATCCTACCCATATCCAGGCTTGGTGGGATCCTACCCATTTCAAGGGTTAAAAGGGTAATACACATTTCCAGGCTCAGCAGGATCCTACCCATTTCCAGGCTGTGTGGTATCCCATTAATTTCCAGGCTCAGCAGAATCCTACCCATTTCCAGGCTGTGTGGTATCCCATGCATTTCCAGGCTCAGCAGGATCCTACCCATTTCCAGGCTTGGTGGCATCCCACCTATTTCCAAGCTCATCAGGATCCTACTCATTTCCAGGCTCAGTAGGATCCCACCCATTTCCAGGCTTGGTGGCATCCCACCTATTTCCAAGCTCATCAGGATCCTACTCATTTCCAGGCTCAGTAGGATCCCACCCATTTTCAGCCTTGGTGGGATTCTACCCAATTCTAGGCTTGGTGGGATCCTACCCATTTCCAGGCTCAGCAGGATCCTACCCATGTCCAGGCTCAGCAGGATCCTACCCATGTCCAGGCTTAGCAGGATCCTGCTAATTTTCAGGTGTAGTGGGAGTCTACCCAGTTTCAGGCTTAGTTTGATCCTACCCATTTCCAGACTTACCAACATCCCAATCATTTCCAGGCATAGCTGAATCCCACCTATTTCCAGGCTCAGCAGGACCCCACCCATTTCCAGACTCAGTATGATCCTACCCATTTCCAGCCTAATGCCGCGTACACACGGCCGGACTTTGCCACGGGAATTTCCGATGAAAAAATAGAGAACCTGCTCTCTATCTAAGTCCGTCAGAAATTCCGAAGGGAAAAGTCAGATGGGGCATACACACAGTCGGAATATCCGATAAAAAGCTCCCATTGGACTTTTTCCGACCGTGTGTATGCGGCATTAGAAGGATCTTACTTTTTTCCAGGCTCGGCTGGAGTTCCCTTTTTTGCGGCCCTGGCAGAAAATGCTGCACTGCGAGTAAGATGCAGTGGGGCATGGTGCACATTTTGTGGATGGGCTTGGGTTTATGTAAGGTTGTCACCTATTCTGGGGGAAAAAATCCCAACATGTCTCCTTTTTAAGTGATCCTTTCATCATTGAAGGACAGAGGTTGCTACTGCTGGCCTCCCTATGAAAATGCCTGTTGCCTGTCTGTAGATACAGTCCAATCAGAACAACAAATCAAACATCCAAGAGTCCAGAATTTACGGTGGATTACTTTTCAGAGAATGGCTATGCAGCTGCCGTCAGGCGTTTTTATAATAGAGCTAATGCACCACAACTGCAAGCCAAGCACTTGGCTCATGGTTGCGGCGTTGTCCCATTGACTTTAATGGTTGCATTTACATGTAGGTATGGACAGATGTCTGAGCCTGGATGCATTTTTCTGCAACCCGGGTTGCTCATTCATCCCTATGGCTACATGTGAACAGCGACGGCACGTCTCAGCCTGTCATTATTCTGTATAGGCTGAGCGGTCACTGCTGTTTGGATACACCTGTCATCCCAGCTACAAGAATCCACTGAAGTATGCAGGTAATAATGGCCTGTGCGAAGGAGGCCCGAGGGCTTGTTTCAGCTTGCAGATAGGGGGCATTACAAACATGGTTAACCTGTGTTTTTACCACCCCTCTTAAGCTGCAAAGGCAACGTAAAGGAATGTTCACATGCCGCGATTACGAAGCTTTGCTTCCTGCCAGGCACCACCCTTTTAAGTGAATGGGGACTACGACGTAACACGACGTAGGTGGGGTGCAGCGTGGTGCGGAGGCAATAACTCACACAGGCAGGTGCAAGGAAAACTTGTATTGATGTAATGCAGTAACAGTTCACAATTAACCCAGTGGGAATCAGAAGACTAAAAATAACATAACATGGCGGGACTTTTGAAGGCACAACACAAATGTACAGTTAAAATTATAAAGTTTAATGTACATCAACAATATCACTCAATAAAAAAGTTTCACATTGGTTGAAAATTCAACTTTTACATGAAAAATAGACTTCTTTTCTCAAAAGAGTCCCACATAGGTGTGCCCACAGGGTGTGCTGGGTGTGCCTGGGCACACCCTAATCACCCCATGTACATTAACATTATGCAGGAGTGGCACCAGGTGGGTGGTTTGGCGTGCCAGTGACCAGTGTAAATGCCCCCATTATATTAAAGGCTAGGTTCAACTATAGGAACACACTACACTCGTATTTAGAGTGTAGCATAATATGCTCCCAATCAACCGTCTCCCACCATCAGAGCCTCCTCCATGTGGCAGCAGGTGGCGTTCATGTGTGTTTGAGCTTTGGGGTGCACACCCCAATGCAATAGGCGATGGAGTCCCAGAATACATATGCTTATAATCCAAAATTACACATAATCAAACTACCATATTAATTTTTTCCTTTTAGCAAACTCAACGCGTTTCCTGGAATTAATCCACTTCATCAGGAGTTCAATAGCAGGATATATAAATATTTTCTAGATATAAATATGTTGTAATTCCAAGTATTTTTATAACAATCACAATTCATATTCATATGTATCTGTGGTAGTGAGTTCCTTTATTTACCTGAATGTATACCAGCAAGGGGAGGAATGAACCAAGGCCCCAACGGGGGGGTAAAATCAAGGGGTAAGTTCCCTCCAAGGAACAGTGCCTTGGAAGACCCAACGCAAGGATAATTGCAGCAAAATCAAACTAATGACATTATAGAGGATTTTATATAGATAAAAATACAGTAAAACCTTGGTTTGAGAGTAACTTGGTTTGAGAGCGTTTTGCAAGACAAGAAAACATTTTTAATACGTTTTGACTTGATATACAAGCGATATCTTGATATACAAGCAGCGTCATGTCACAACTGAGTATAAAAGAGAAGAGAGGCGCCTCTAAGTGTAGTAATATGGTTACATTAAATGAAGGCACCACATTTAGCAACATATTGCTAAACTTAGAGGCGCCTCTCTTCTCTTTTATACTCTGTAGCTCCTGCTGGATTTTGCTTCTAATCCCCTTGTGGAGGCTTCCATTTGTGGATGGACATTTTATGGTTACACAACCTGGTCACATTGCTATAATCTTTTTATACGGACTATAAACTGAAGGACCTTATGAATAAATGGTTGTGGAACGAACCATTTGAGTTTCCATTATTTCTTATGGGGAAATTCGCTTTGATATACAAGTGCTTTGGATTACATGCATGTTTCTGGAACGAGTTATGCTCACAATCCAAGGTTTTACTGTATATGTAATAAAAAACATAAATAAGTCAAATGAGAAAAATAGCAGGTAAAAGGGGGGATACTAAATAAGTGCTTTATATTTATTTATGCCACTACATGCCCTCTTTTTAGATAAAGTATTATAAATAGTATAAACAATGTAGGGTAAAAATGACTTAATCTTTTCATTTTACCTAATATAATACGTTTCTTTCAATATGCTTTCAGGAGCCCACAAGTCAGATTTCTATGGGACCTTTAAAAATAAAATGAATGGAAGAAACTTCTAATATGACTCCATGATTATACTACAATATAGGGGCATGTGGATTTATAAGTGAAGAGGCAAAAGTACCTACCACTCACCGTTTAACATAACATAAAATATCATGGATTTAGTATCAATTAGGAATTACCATTCGTGCTTGAATATGTTATACAGACATACACTATATTGCAAAAGTATTGGGATGTCGGCCTTTACACGCACATGAACTTTAATGGCATCCCAGTCTTAGTCTGTAGGGTAATATTGAGTTGGCCCACCCTCTGCAGCTATTAACAGCTTCAACTCTTCTGGGAAGGCTATCCACAAGGTTTAGGAGTGTGTCCATGGGAATGTATGATCATTCTTCCAGAAGTGCATTTGTGAGGTCAGGCACTGATGTTGCACGAGAATGCCTGGCTCGTAGTCTCTGCATAATTCATCCCAAAGGTGTGTGATTGGGCACAGCGGGAGCCAATCAGCAGGTTCAGGGGACGGGATGTTCGCCTGGACACGCCGATCGTTCAGGACACAGGCAGAACGGTGATCTGCCTATGTAAACAAGGCAGATCGCCGTTCTGTGACAAGGGAAGGCTGTGATCCTGTGTTTCTGCTAAGCAACTGAGTAGTATGGGCAGCACAGTGGTGTAGTGGTTAGCACTTTTACCTAGCAGCAAAAGGGTCGCTGGTTCGAATCCCGACCACGACACCATCTGCCTGGAGTTTGCATGTTCTCCCTGTGTCTGTGTGGGTTTCCTCCCACACTCCAAAGACATGCTGGTAGGTTAATTGGATCTTGTCCAAATTGGCTCAGTATATATGTGTGTACGAATGTGTGTCGAGATCCTACGAGGTAAATGACCGCACCAGCCAAGCAGACACTAGCTGCAAAAAGCACCTTGAAGCGATTCAGTTCGCATTTGTAGCGCTATCAGTCATTCATTCTAAGCGGGAACACGGATCTCTGCCTTCCCACAGTACAAGCACCTCCCACACAGAGGTGCTTGTACGGCCATGGATAGAGGAGGTGGCGCTCGGGCGCCCCTAATGGACGAGCCGCCACAGTTTGAAGAAGTTTGTTTTACAGTTAGAGTAATTGTGTGTAGGAGTACTAACAATTATTCCATATTATAACATAATAAGATGCAGTACCGTGACAAAATCATCTTGCGCCCTGGGAACTGCACTGCTCCCCCTCCCCCACTGTTAATGCATGCCGTAGAATTGGATTACTGTCCTGTGTCCATTCTTTGCCCCCTTGCTCCACTGTGCCCAGGGCACCTTCCTCTCCTGCCCACCCCTTGTCCCCATCCTGATAAGATGGTCATTGTTATTGCTACAACTCAATTTTTTTTTTATTATTGACTATTACGCCCCATGCACACGAGACGCAGGTGCAAACTCTGCTGAACACACGTTTTTAAACGCTGAAACCGGCGTTTATAAACGCGTGTTTTGCCGCGTTTGCGGCCACGTTTAGCGGCGTTTTACCGCGTTTGCGTTTATAAGCGTTTCATCATAGACCCTCCCTAAGCTCAAAAAACAGTAAATTTTAACCATTTCAGCCATTTTGTGAGACCAGAGTGAGTAGCAGCAGCTGAGAGAGCAGCAGTGTACTTGTATTTAGCGTATCACTTGCCACATCATCTGCCACAAGTTGTGGATTGTCCACTTGCCACGTCACCTGCCACGTCACCTGGCCACGTCACCTGCCACAAGTTGTGGATTGTCCACTTGCCACGTCACCTGGCCACATCACGTGCCACGTCACCTGCCACAAGTTGTGGATTGTCCACTTGCCACGTTACCTGGCCACGTCACCTGGCCATGTTACCTGCCACGTCACCTGGCCACGTTACCTGCCACGTCAGCTGGCCACGTCACCTGCCACAAGTTGTGGATTGTCCACTTGCCATGTCACCTGCCACAAGTTGTGGATTGTCCACTTGCCATGTCACCTGGCCACATCACGTGCCACGTCACCTGGCCACGTCACCTGCCACAAATTGTGGATTGTCCACTTGCCACGTCACCTGGCCACGTCACCTAGCCATGTTACCTGCCCACATTACCTGCCACGTCATCTAGCCACGTCACCTGCCACAAGTTGTGGATTGTCCACTTTCCACGTCACCTGGCCACATCACGTGCCACGTCACCTGCCACAAGTTGTGAATTGTCCACTTGCCACGTCACCTGCCACGTCACCTGGCCACGTCACCTGCCACAAGTTGTGGATTGTCCACTTGCCACGTCACCTGGCCACGTCAACTGGCCACGTCACCTGCCACGTCACCTGGCCACGTCACCTGCCACAAGCTGTGGATTGTCCACTTGCCACGTCACCTGGCCACATCACCTGACACAAGCTGTGGATTGTCCACTTGCCACGTTACCTGCCACAAGTTGTGGATTGTCCACAATGCAATGCAAGCAATTACAGTTTTCTTTTATATTTTTTAATAGTTTTTCATCATTTGCCATCATTTTTGAGATTTCTAATGTTAAAAAATAGGTCACCTTTAAAAACGCTTATAAACGCAAACGCGGCAAAACGCCGGTACCGCGTTTAGCCGTGTTTAGCCGCGTTTAGCAGCGTTTAGCGTCTGAAACGTGGAAAACGTTTGCGTCTGAACCCATTTTTTTGCTTCTGGAAAAACGCAACTGCTTGTAAACGCCAAAAAACGAGAGTGTGTGCATGGACACATAGGATAACATTGAATGGGTTCAGGAGCAGTTGAAAAAAGCGTCCAACTGCCTCTGAACGCGCGTTCAACAGCAAATAACAGCGTCTCGTGTGCATGGGGCCTTACACTACCTCTTCCAGCACTTGTTTGCTGAAGGTTCAAAGGACTTTGAATATAGGCCTCTGAGATCTGAGATGCTGAAAAAGCCTTGGAATCTACTGAGGACAGAGCAGTTATATAGAAAATGAAGGTCAAGCCTCATACACACGGGCGGGAATCCCGTCAAAAAAAAAAAACCTCGGTCTTCTCGATGGGATTTCTGGCAAGCTTGTCTTGCCAAGCCCTGTGTACACACGCGCTATTCAAAAGAACCGCCGTTGTTTTGAATGGCAAGAACGCAGTGACGTCATCGACTACGACGAGCCTGCGCTCGTCACATTCAATGCTGTCGCCGCTATCTTGCTACACCCAACACTACCCTTGTATGCTACCGCGCATGCGTCGAAGTCTCATCGAGCATGCGCAGGTTTACCTTGGACAGGTAAGCATACAGACGGCCGGGTTTCTCGGCAGGAAACACTCTGCCGAGAATCTGGACGAGAAAATAGAGAGCAGGTTCTCTATTTTTCTCGTTGAGATTCCCGGCAGTTTTCCAGCCGAGAAACCTTACACACGAACGGTTTTCTCGGCAAAAAGCTCTCCCAGCAGTTTTCTTGCCGAGAAAACCGGTCGTGTGTACGAGGCTTTAAAGTTTTTTTCCCTGCACTGATGCCCGTCTTCTTCCCTGACAACGTCTGTGCACAGCTCCCTATTAATGTTCTGACTATCTTGACAGTTCTCCTGCCACCTCTTCCCGATGTAGCGGCCTCACCCTCTCTTCTTCTTTATCGGTTTTACACACCAACTCATGTCTAGGGGTTGTGAGAGTGAGATGCGCCACGGCCCATGTCCTCCCCATTGTAGTAGGGAGGTGAAGGCCACTTCCTGATGTTTCCTCGGGCCGGTGTGTTCTGTGAATGCACTGAGTCTGTAACCACAAGCTCACCCGCCTCCCCTTTGCTTCCAGTAACTGGAGTTCACACACCGAAGAAAGGTCCAACACTTGTTTATTTGGCACTCCAATAGCAAAGCACGATAAACAGTTCTTATTGCAGCAGACTGGTTGGGACCTATAACCTTTCCAACGGTGGGATGAGCAGATCGAGGCACTTCCTAAAGTTTAAGTTCTAAAGATAGGGTCTCTTCTAGCAACCCCTATGAACAGCAATGGAGCCCTCTTCGATACGCTGTGGCCCCTATCAGGGGATGTGTCCTCCCAAGAGAGTTCCCAGAGGCCCACCGTCACCGGGTTGGTGCTGCTCCGGGTCTTCAGTGGGTAACCTCCCCGGCCTCCTCACCTCAGGTACGAGTCCCTCCGCTCAGGGACCCTCGGACAGTCCACCCTAGCGGGACCCAGTCGAAGGTACTGGGCCCCAGGCCTCCTCGATAGTACCTCACCCCAGGCTAAAGGTGCCTGGGATGGACGCCAACATGACTCTGGACCAGGCCATGGGCACCTGGACCAGACTCCTGGATCTCCCGCACCCAGGCCTAAGGGCCCTGGGTGCGGACCGCAGCCCTCCTCCTCCGAGGACCTCCTTCTCCGCCCGACGACGACGACCACCACGACCGCGTGGTAAGGGCGTCTCCCCCTTTTATCTCCTCCCTTCAACGGCCCGGCGGGTTCCCCGCCCCAGCCATACCATCTCCGGGAAGGGACAAAACAGGGAGCACTGCGAAGATGATTCTACCTGAAGCCTGTGGGTACCCCGCCACCCACAGGCAAAGGAGAATATTACATCCTCCAATCCTCCACGAGATAAAAAGGGGTCTGAATCCTAACACAATTATACACCTGGGTCACACTATTGCCCAGGTGTATCCCATCTATTTGAGGACCCCGCTACACACTCCCCCCTGTAATTTGACGCTGGTCCCCAGCGTCAGGTGCACACCCATGCCTCCCATAAGTGGTGGCATGGAGTGAAACCCCTGAAGCAGTTCCTCTAAATTTCCCAAGTGCCAAGACCTGCTCAGGGAATGGGGAACATACAAAACAACTTATGTCATAAAACACTTTAAACATTTGCATAGTCACAACCCCTCTCCCACACTGTCTAAGAGCCACCCACTCTTAATGATCTTGATTGACGATTCTCCTGCAGGGGAAAGAAGAAAACAACATCCTACCATAATTTTGTGTCATTTGGGATGAGTGGGCCCGTCAGCCGAGAGACCCACTCACTCCAACAAGCAAGGTGATGTGTGTGTGAAACATTTTCAAACATTTGTTGCGCAACACTGCCACCTGGTGACAAAGCCGCGGTCATGACACTCAACGAATCTTCGTTCTTCCAGCTTTTCCCTACTCTGCCACTATTCCCAAATGTCCTTGCCTTTGGCACATGAAGAAAAGGGGAAACACGAAAACACAACAGTCCCCAAGTCTCCAACGAGAAAAAGAAAAGCCCAAACAAAAACAAAAGCAGGGCACAGTCCTGGGTGTCTGGGAATGGCTCTTCCAGAAAGTTCAAGTGCACAAAGGAAATAAACAGGAGTTCTTTTCTCCTATAAGTAAAACTTTGGATCCGGCAGGTACAGGGGTTTCAGGTGTTTGTCAAATGCCTCTATCGAATACTCAACATCTTCTCCTTCTCTTCTGCAAATGACTATCTTGTCAGCATGGATATGGCGCCCCAATTTCCATTCAGCTTTGCAATCCTCAAACCTCTTAGACACTGCCGGCACACATTCCAGGTACCTACGAGCATGAGGCACCTTCAACTTGTCCCACACAAACTCGTCATACCATCTTGTTCTCCAGACTTCCACCTCATACAGCAAGTCCCGGGGTAGATACGGATACTCCTACCCATATTCCCGAGCTACTTTGTGGCAAAACAGTCTCTGCAAGCGGGCCAAAGGTGGCATAGTGGCTTTCTCTCCAGTTCCAGGCAGCAGAATAGCTTCCGGATGCCGAGGTGCCTTTACCAGCTCCCTGAAACTGACTTTCGGCGCTCTCAGAGAAGCGCGGGGTGCCCCCACAACCAAAGTAGGTGAGGTAACAGTAGATGAGGACACAGGTGGAGGGGTAGGTTCCCTCGTAAGCTGCGGGTCTTCCACCCGAGGCGTGCTGTCTCCTGTGTACATCGGTGAATCCCGTACCGCACGGGAAGCAAGAAGTGGCACTCTATCCCAGCCCTTGCGGCTGAACAGTTCGTCTATCTCGCCATCATCTCCGCAATCAGACAGCGACTCTAGGTCGGAGGTGTCATACATCTCCGCAGGCAGATATCTTCCGGTGGACACAGAATCTACCTCCCTGGGGGTCTCCACCTCCAATGGGCCCCCGACACCTCCAACCACCACCACAGTCCCAGCCCCTGGCTCACCTGACCCTTGTAGAAGACTGGGATGTCCGGAACTTCCTTCTCGACCGGCGCCATCCAGGCCAGGCAAGCAGTGGGGTGAAGCTCGACCACGTCCACAGGATGCCTGTACTAGGCCAACTTTCCTCTTCGGTGGTGGGAGCAGAGAACTTGTGGCGACCGAGGCAGCATCCTCGGATTTTTCTCTGTTGGGCAGTCCATCGCCCTGGTCAGCGCGCACAGGAACCTCGACAAAGGCCTTGATCTCCCCTTCTGGAGTAGCAGTACCCGTGAGGTGGTTGAGGCGAAGGGCCCGGGGCCTTGCTGTGGACGACTCGACCTCAAAAAGGAATTCTCTGCACTCCTCACATCGCCCGAATGGCTTCAGGGTGACCACCAGTCCCGAGCAGCCGGGACAGATCACACCGAGGGCCTCCGTGTCTCTGCAAGTGTACAGAGCCAACCGCCCTCGGGGCCTAAGTCTTATCCCCGTGTCTATGATGGGGGCAGCAAAAGAAGTCATTCTCGTGGGGTGAGGAACCATAACCCACGGGGCACTTGAGGTCATCCCGACTATCTGCTGCTCCATCATGCACTGACCCCGCGCCGGAGTCTCCACGTGTATCCCCACACTTGGCCAGACTCCTCCCATGAGCTGTACATTTTCGCGGGCTTCCTCTTGACTCCGCCCACGAACGATGTCGCCATGGGGTGCCTCGTGGCGCAGTGCGTTAACAGTCCCCACGTGCAGTACGTCACACGGCTGGACCTCTCCCTTTTTCCGCTCCTCCGCATGGGCCTTTCCCGTGTTAGGGTCATTTCCACAACTCCGAGCAGGGACGCACTTTGGCCAGTAATATGGCCGATCTGCTCGGAACTCCTCTGGGCAGCAAAGTTCAAATGTAGACATTCTCAAGTCCATCTTTAGAACACACTCTATCCCGGACTGACGAGCCCCCACGTGTAGCGGCCTCACCCTCTCTTCTTCTTTATCGGTTTTACACACCAACTCATGTCTAGGGGTTGTGAGAGTGAGATGCGCCACGGCCCATGTCCTCCCCATTGTAGTAGGGAGGTGAAGGCCACTTCCTGATGTTTCCTCGGGCCGGTGTGTTCTGTGAATGCACTGAGTCTGTAACCACAAGCTCACCCGCCTCCCCTTTGCTTCCAGTAACTGGAGTTCACACACCGAAGAAAGGTCCAACACTTGTTTATTTGGCACTCCAATAGCAAAGCACGATAAACAGTTCTTATTGCAGCAGACTGGTTGGGACCTATAACCTTTCCAACGGTGGGATGAGCAGATCGAGGCACTTCCTAAAGTTTAAGTTCTAAAGATAGGGTCTCTTCTAGCAACCCCTATGAACAGCAATGGAGCCCTCTTCGATACGCTGTGGCCCCTATCAGGGGATGTGTCCTCCCAAGAGAGTTCCCAGAGGCCCACCGTCACCGGGTTGGTGCTGCTCCGGGTCTTCAGTGGGTAACCTCCCCGGCCTCCTCACCTCAGGTACGAGTCCCTCCGCTCAGGGACCCTCGGACAGTCCACCCTAGCGGGACCCAGTCGAAGGTACTGGGCCCCAGGCCTCCTCGATAGTACCTCACCCCAGGCTAAAGGTGCCTGGGATGGACGCCAACATGACTCCGGACCAGGCCATGGGCACCTGGACCAGACTCCTGGATCTCCCGCACCCAGGCCTAAGGGCCCTGGGTGCGGACCGCAGCCCTCCTCCTCCGAGGACCTCCTTCTCCGCCCGACGACCACGACCGCGTGGTAAGGGCGTCTCCCCCTTTTATCTCCTCCCTTCAACGGCCCGGCGGGTTCCCCGCCCCAGCCATACCATCTCCGGGAAGGGACAAAACAGGGAGCACTGCGAAGATGATTCTACCTGAAGCCTGTGGGTACCCCGCCACCCACAGGCAAAGGAGAATATTACATCCTCCACGAGATAAAAAGGGGTCTGAATCCTAACACAATTATACACCTGGGTCACACTATTGCCCAGGTGTATCCCATCTATTTGAGGACCCCGCTACACGATATAGACATACTTTCAGATCAGTGACACTAGGGAGGTCCCCATGGTGTTATTTAAAGTCCTGAAAGGGGACCCTCCTAAAATAATTTTTTTCCTTCCAGTCCTGATTTTAACACTAAGCAGAGCTTTTGCTCACAATTCCGGTCTTTCCCAACTCTCCACCCGGCCCGTCCTAGAGCTGCCAAATTCACTTTAATTCCAGCTCTGTGAAAGATATCACTGTGCGCCAGATAAAGGCCTAATCTCCGTCTTTGGAACAATCTTTGGTCATCTGACAAAAGCCAAGAGAGACATTTCGTAATGAAGATTACACAATCCTTCTGGTATTATCTGTAGACTCCGAGCTCAGAAGTACACATGAAATAACAAATAAACGCACACTGTGCCCGATGTATGGGGCGTCACCTGACTATAGGAACACAGTCGGTGTTCTCATAGCATCTCACAGCAGTGGAAATATAAAACCGCAACCAGGGCAATCTTTAATATTGATTGGACCCTGGGCAAACATTTTCTTGGGTCCTCCCCTCCCGAATCCGCTTATCAACTATTTATGGGCACGTGGGCTCAAGGGGCAGCTGCTTTGGGCCCCACAACAAAGACTGGGCCCGGGGAAGCTGCCCCTTTTGCCCTGCGTTAAAGACGGCCCTGACTGAAACCCATTAATGTAGATCAGGGGTCTCAAACTGGCGGCCCTCCAGCTGTTGCAAAAACGACAAGTCCCATGGGGCATTGCAAGGCTGACAGTTACAAGCATGACTCCCACAGGCAGAGGCATGATGGGACTTGTAGTTTCGCAACAGCTGGAGGGGCACCAGTTTGAGACCCCTGATATAGATATAAATTGCTCAAAGTTACTCTGTATTCATTAACCACTTGCCACTTAAAGGAGAAGTTATGCCAAAGCCCGTTTGCCTGTACTTCTGCTGTGGATCACAGGACTGCAGTTAGTTCTGCACTCCTGTGACCTGTTTTCAGCCGACAGCAGGCTGCAGCCCGCTGTTGGCTGACATCACAGAGCCAGTCTGGGCTCGGGCAAGATCGCGATCTTGAAGTTGGGATCAGCCCGCATGCCTGGACTGGCACCCATTTCAGCCTTTCAGCTCCCCGCTGTGAGCCTGAGCCAGCCGCTCCCCGCCCCCTCTACGGCACTGTGCTCCAGTGATCGAAGGGGGGGGGGAAGAGAGCCGGAGACTTGCAGTCAGCAGTGTGCGTGCCCCAGACCCAGAAGTGCAGAATCAAGTACAGGTAAGTTATTCTGCCCAGAGTGGCCGCGCTGCCACAGTAAATGTACGTGGGGCGGTCAGCATCTGGTTAATCGTGCCCCTCTAGAATAAACAAGCATTTAACCCTTGCAGTGGAGTTCAGCTTTCAATAGCCTTAAAAGCTCTGTTAATAGGGCCCCCTTCCGCCACCAGGCCCCATAGCAGCTAGCCCCTTCGCCTTCTGCTCTTACACACACAATAGGCTCAATTCTCAAAGGTTTAACACAGATAATGATATTTTAACCATATGGCTGTAATTTTCAAATCTCATTGGACGTAGCAATGTGTATTTGTGTCCAGTGACGGGACAAGATCATCCAGCACCAAGGGCAAAGATGGTAAACTGCGCCCCCCCCCCCCCCCATTATATGTAAGCTACTCCCAGCAATCATGCGCTTGTCAATAGAAGGATTTTTATTAAGAGTGAAGTATTTGCAAGAACTGAGGCTGTGCATGGTGGAAAACCCCCTGTGGCAGAGGAGAAAGAGTGCACAGCCTTCTATCTCTCTACTGCTCTCCTCACTGCTTCTAGCGGCTGACAGGAGTAGTGATGCTGCTGTCACTATTCATGTCAGGCATATAGTCAGAATGGTGGATCCCCCATCCCTGCAGTATACAACTGTGCCCAGGGCAGCTATCCCACATGCCCACACCTTGTCCCAGCCCTTTTTGTGTCTATAATGCAGGGATGTCGGACCATAATGCCACTTTCACATAAATCTAGCAAGGAAAGTATCCCAAATGCCGCACACCAACATGCCTGACAGTGTATGAATGCATGAAAGCAGCTCTGTCCAGACCACAACACTGACGCGTTTGGTCCCACCCACTGGGCTTACTCATGGGCAGGGCAAAACGCATTGGGGTGTGGCCTGGACAGAGCTGGGCTGAGGCTGCTTTCATTCAAGTGAGGGTGGGGCATGTTGGTGTGCGACATGTGGGATCTTTTGTTTGCTGGATTTAGTGTACTTAGCCGGGATGAGTTCTCCCCTAGCCAGCACCCACAGTGTGAGCCACCAGATTGAGACAAGGGAGCCTGTGGGGGGCACCTTTGGTTTTCTAAAGTGGGCCCCTTTCACATGGGCATAGCTGCTGACTCGTGATCCGCACTGGATCACTTTCTCAGCAGAGGCCTGCCTGCCATTAGCAGGCCATCAGATATGCTGATTCCTGCACACTCGTTTGAAAAAGCTGTTTCCAGGCAGAATTAAATGTCAACTCCAATGTGCCGCAGGATTTCTTGTGACCGGGTCTCAATTCAGTTGTCATTGTTTTTAAAGGGAAATTACAGATGAAAGAAAGAATCTCATTGGCTGTTGTGGGCCATAAGAACACTTGGCTACTAAAATACTGAACATAATAATAATAAAAAATAAAAAAAATGAAGGCAAAATCACTTTAGTTGCCTGTAACAATTATTTTGTATTCTTCCTGCCTAGCATTCTGTGTCATGGGACGTGACATCTGCTGGTGTGGTACAGATCAGCCTCTTGGCCCTTAGCACAGTTGGGATGACAATCGCAGTTCTCTCTGATGTTTACCAGCTCTGCGGCCTCTGTACAACGTGTCTGAGAATTTGCAGCTCTCTGCGGCAGAATAAAAGCAGAGCGGCTTGCTTTAGACAACCCTACATTCTGAGAATTTCCCACGATGAGCTGTTCTATTTCCCATTATATACTAAGTACAGAGAGAGAAGTTTTGTTTGCCGGAATTAAATCTCTGGGGGACAGAAATAAGTTAACGCAAAACCTCCATTGGCCCTCTTATCAATGAGGCAGGATACAGGAAACAGATGTTGTTCCTTATTTCCTAAAGTGTCTGAAATATGTACTGTGTGTGCTGCCCTATTAACTGTTAATTGGATGATGGTTGTTTAGGTGTTTTTGGAGGTCATTGATGTCTGACTAGACGTCCAGACCTCAATTTTGCAACGTCGTATCTAGTTCTGTTGACTTGACAAAATACACTATGACTAGTTTGCTAGCTAAATCATTTTTTTAAAAGAAGTCTCACTTTCATTTTTATTAATGAGTTCTGTTGTCAGGGGACAAAGTACACAAAGTATTTTCCCCCATCTTCCTATGTGCTCTGTAGGGTTAGGGAGAGGTTAAAAGGGTGCCCCCCTCCTCTGCTCAGGTGTCTTTACTCTCCTTCCCTTCCTTAGTTGACTCCTCTGGTGCCTTTGCGCACCTTTCCTTACTTAGTTGGTCTCTCCTGGTGCCTTTATACACCTTTCCTTCCTTAGTTGACTCCTCTGGTGCCTTTATACACCTTTCATTCCTTACTTGGTCTCTTCTGGTTCCTTTACACACCTTCCCTTCCTTACTTGGTCTCTTCTGGTGCCTTTACACATCTTTCCTTTCTTAGTTTGTCTCTTCTGGTGCCTTTACACACCGTCACTTCCTTAGATGGTCTCTTCTGATGCCTTTACACACCGTCACTTCCTTAGATGGTCTCTTCTGGTACCTTTACACACCGTCACTTCCTTAGATGGTCTCTTCTGGTACCTTTACACACCGTCACTTCCTTAGATGGTCTCTTCTGGTGCCTTTACACACCTTTCCTTTCTTACTTGGTCTCTTTTGGTGCCTTGACACACTTTCCCTTCCTTATTCCTTAGTTGGTCTCCTCTGGTGCCTTTACACACCTTCCCTTCCTTATTTGGTCTACTCCGGCGCCTAAGGAAGGGAAGGTGCGTAAAGGCACCGGTGGAGACCAAGTTAAAGAAGAAAAGGTTCGTAAAGGCACGAGAGGTGACCAAGTATAGAAGGGAAGGTGCGTAAAGGCACCAGAGGAGACCAAGTACGGAAGAGAAGGTGCGTAAAGGAACCAGAGGATACCAAGTAAGGAGGGGAAGGTGCGTAAAGGAACCAGAGGAGATCAAGTAAGAAGATAAGGTGTGTAAAGGCACCAGAGGAGGCCAAGTAAGGGAGGGAAAGTGCATAAAGGCCAAGAGGAGGCCAAGTAAGAAAGGGAAGGTGCATAAAGGCACCAGAGGAGACCAAGCTGGGAAGGGAAGGTGTCTAAAGTGACCAGAGGAGGCCAAGTAAGGAAGGGAACTTGCATAAAGGCACCAGAGGAGACCAAGTTGGGAAGGGAAGGTGTCTAAAGTGACCAGAGGAGGCCAAGTAAGAAAGGGAAGGTGCATAAAGGCACCAGAGGAGACCAAGCTGGGAAGGGAAGGTGTCTAGAGTGACCAGAGGAGGCCAAGTAAGGAAGGGAAGGTGCGTAAAGGCACCAGAGGAGGCCAAGTAAGGAAGGGAAGTTGCGTAAAAGCATGAGAGGTGACCAAGTAAGGAAGGGAAGGTGCGTAAAGGCACCAGAGGAGACCAAGTATGGAAGAGAAGGTGCATAGAGGCACCAGTGGAGAGCAAGTAAGGAAGGGAAGGTGCGTAAAGGCACCAATGGAGACTAAGTAAGAATGGGAAGGGGCATAAAGGCACCAGTGGAAACCAAGTAAAGAAGGGAAGGTTCGTAAAGACGCCAGAGGATACCAAGTAAGGAAGGGAAGGTGCTTAAAGGAACCAGAGGATACCAAGTAAGGAAGGGAAGGTGCTTAAAGGAACCAGAGGATACCAAGTAAGGAGGGGAAGGTGCGTAAAGGAACCAGTGGTGACCAAGTAAGAAGGGAAGGTGCGTAAAGGCACCAGAGGAGGCCAAGTAAGAGAGGGAAAGTGCGTAAAGGCACAAGAGGAGGCCAAGTAAGAAAGGTAAGGTGCATAAAGGCACCAAAGGAGACCAAGTTAGGAAGGGAAGGTGTGTAAAGTAACCAGAAGAGGCCAAGTAAGAAAGGAAAGGTGCGTAAAGGCACCAGAGAAGACCAAGTAAGAAAGGGAAGGTGTAGAAAGGCACTAGAAGATGGGAGGGTATGTAAAGGAACCAGAGAATACCAAGCAAGGGAGGTAAGCATGAGGTGATAATAATGAAGGAAGGAAAGTTATGTAAAGGCACCAGAAGTTTCTCCTAATTCTAGTGATCTTCACTGTGTGGCCATTCATTCACGTGGGTGACCCTCCAACCGAAAGCTATTTCCCTCCACTTTAGAGAGATTTTTGCTGCACTTCCTGTTGTGTCTCCAAGAGAGGAAGTAATGGGTTTTAACCCAACGCTATCCAAAGCTAAAAAATAAGTGTCAGGCCTCGTACACACGACCGAGTTTCTCGGCAAGAACCAGCAAGAAACTTGCTGGCAGAGATGTCTTGCCGAGAAATTTGTTCGTGTGTATGGTTTCTCGTCAAGAAAACCGACAAGTAATCTCGACGAGAAAATAGAGAACCTGCTCTCTATTTTCTCGTCGAGATTCTCGTCGGCATGTTTCTCGACGAGAAAAGTGAGTGTGTGTACACTTACCTGTCCTCCGGGAAGCCCGCGCATGTTCGAAATGAATTTGACGCATGCGCGGTAGCTTCCTAGGCATAGGTAGGGTATACCAAGATGGCGGCGACGGCATCGAATGTGACGAGCGCATGCTCGTCATAGTCGATGACGTCACCGCGTACGCTCCATTCAAAGAACCGCGGGTTCTTTGAATCGAGCATCTGTACACTCGGCCGGGACAAGTTTCTTGTCCAAGAATCTCGTCGAAAAAAACGACATGTTTTTTTCGACGAGAATCTCGGCCGTGTGTACGAGGCTTCAGTGTTTAGATAAACTTTATTGTTCTCTAGAACAAGAATGTAAATGGTTTTAACCAGTATATATTTGTCATGTTTCTTTTCCAGGGGAAGTCAGGGGAGAGCAGCCCAGCCGAAGAGGCAGCACCACCATCTGTTGCTAAACTTGCTGGGTTATTTGGCGACAAGGTGAACAGCCCCAGGAAAGAGGTGACTACACTTATTCCAATACATTCTCTTGTAGTAATCAGAAGTGAAGCTGTAAATTCTGTTTTGCACTCCATTGTATCCACACCAGGTCTGGAAGCAATTCCTGTCTTTGCACAGCAGAGAAATCCTCTTATTGCCCTGCTGCCACCAATTACTGAAGCCAGAAATGGTAAATGACTCCTGGAGAACAAGTGTTTGCTTGGTGAAGGTGGAGCAACACATATCAGTTTAAAGAGTACCTGTACTTGAATGAAACTTGTTAGGAGGGATTCATTTCAATGGAGAGGTGCCTTTTTTTTTTTTTTTAACATTTGACTTTTAAAAACACAACTAAAAACGCAACAGACTAGTGTGAAGAATTCCATAGGATTTAAAGGGATGCATTTTTTAATGCATTTTTCTTCAGCTTTTTTTAGATGGAAAACTGATCAGTGTAAAAGGACTCTTAAAAGACCTGCTTGAAATGCATCTCTCCAATTAAATGAATAGAAACAGCGCCAAAAAGACAAAACATGCAAAAAAATAAAATGCAATGCACCGGTATGAAATGCTTTCTCCTGTCACAGGTCCAGGGGAAAAATGAGAGGTAAATGTGGCAAAACTGCAACGCACCCCAGGACAAATGCATATGCGTTTTTTGCAATTGTGAAGTGTGAAAGCAGCCTAAGTAGGAATCATCATCCTATTTCACTTTTATACCTTACTGTATTTGTTGCAATATGTTTCCATTCTGAAATTTGAATTCATCTTTGCATTTGGATAATTTGTTATTTCATTACGTTATTTTGTTACGTTATTTCCTTATAATTTATTTTGGATTACCGTATATACTCGAGTATAAGCCGACCCGAGTATAAGCCGAGGCACCTAATTTTACCACAAAAAATGAGAAAACTTATTGACTCGAGTATAAGCCTAGGGTGAGAATGCAGCAGCTACTGTAAGCGGAAAAGAGGGTCTACAATGCCCATTTGCACGCCTCACTGTGCCCAACCTCACTGTGCCCATTGCAACCTCACCGTGCCCATTGCAACCTCACCGTGCCCATTGCAACCTCACTGTGCCCATTGCAACCTCACTGTGCCCATTGCAACCTCACTGTGCCCATTACAACCTCACTGTGCCCATTACAGCCTCACTGTGCCCATTACCTCACTGTGCCCATTGCAACCTCACTGTGCCCATTGCAACCTCACTGTGCCCATTACCTCACTGTGCCCATTACCTCACTGTGCCCATTACCTCACTGTGCCCATTACCTCACTGTGCCTATTACAACCTCACTGTGCCCATTGCAGCGTACCTGAAATTCTTGACAGGCGTCCATTTTTTAAAACTCGCGGCTTCCTCCTGGTCCCGTCATGTTCCGTGATTGGCGTTTGACACTGTGTTCAGTGTTTCGCCTATCACGGACGTTCTTTCATCCTCTAAATCAGTTTCCCAGCAGACACTGTGTTCAGTGTTCCGCCAATCACGGACGTTCTTTCATCCTCGGACAAGAGAAGGTCCGTGATAGGCGGAACACAGTGTCTGCTGGGAAACTGAGTCCGAGGATGAGAGGACCCCTGTGATAGGCGGTAGCGGAACACAGTGTCAAACGCCTATCACGGAACGGGACGGGACCAGAAGGAAGCCGCGAGTTTTAAAAATGGACGCCCAAGGTACACTGATTCGAGTATAAGCTGAGAGGGGTATTTTCAGCCCTAAAAAAAGGGCTGAAAAACTCGGCTTATACTCGAGTATATACGGTAGTTGAAATTCGTTGCTATTGTGATTTGGAAATTCGGATACATCCTAATCTCTGAATAACGAAAAGTTTGTCTGAATTTGGATTTATAACTAAACAAATCGCACATGTCTAATGACGCACCTGACTCACTAAATGGCCAAATTTTGGGGAGGCCTTTTTTGTGTTCCAGCACGACTGTGTCCCGGTGTATAAAGCCAGCTCCATAAAGACATGGTTTGATGAATTTGGTGTGGAGGAACTTGAGTGTCCTGCATAGAGGTCCGGCCTCAACCTTATTGAACACCTTTGAGATGAAATGGAACTTGGATTGCAAACCAGGTCTTCTCATTCAACTTCAGTACCTGACCTCATAAATGCTGAATGGCCACAAATTTCCACAAACACACTCTACAGTTTTATGGAAAGCCTTCTTGAAAAAGGGGAAGTCTATCTAGCCACAAAGAGGGACCATCTCCATACTAATGGGCATGGTTTTGAAATGGGATGTCCAACAAGTCGGTAGAGGTGTGATGGTGAGGTGTCCATAAACTCTTGGCCATAGAGTGCACATGGGTTGCCATTGCTAGTCTCCCACAAATTCTAGTTTCTAGTTGTCGCTGGCTTCAGTACTATCAGAGTAACTGATCTGGATCAAGAACAACAATGTCAGAACAGGAAGTGATGAGATATCTGTCCAATAGAGACCCAGACAAAAAAAGTTTTTAGTACAGAGAGAAAGGTTTAGAACTCTGACAGTTTTAATTGCTGTCCTGTCTGTGCCTTACTGTTGCGAATACAACCACACTCCCATTTCTGGCATGGGTGTCACAGAGATGGGAAGTTGGGATAATCTCCTCAATAGAAGTCACAGACAAAAAAAAAAAATCTGACAGGAATATAAAGGGTAAGTTAAAGTGGTTGTAAACCCACTGGTGAAAGTTACACCTACAGGTAAGCCTAGATTAAGGCTTACCTGTAGGTGCTTGCAATATCTCCGAGACCTACACGGTCTCAGAGATATTTGCAAAAATGACTGTAACGATGTCTACGGCGCAGGCGCACTGAGCGTGCTGTTTTTATGAATGGGTCGTGCCGTGAAAAGCAGCTCCCGTGCGCATGCACGAGAGTGACGTCACGTGGCGTCACGCGACTCCGGCCAGTCACAGAGCCGGAGTTCGCAGACCCCGGGAAAAAGAGGGGTGAAGATGGACGCTCGCTACTAGCGAGGAAAAAAGGGACATCGCGGGCTTCAACTGCAGGTAAGTGACACATAATGGGCTACTATGCGATGCAATAAGCAAAACATATTAACAAAAACATTAGAAAATACCTTTTAACCCCTTTTCCACATACTTTCTGTTCTCAGCTGCATAAGAAGCTCAGTGAGCTAGGGGAGGAGAAACAGCAGTACTCTGGTCTTCCCAATGAATTGTTGTTCCGGGGGGATGTCGTCAGGACAAGTCTGATCATTGGAGGAGAGCAGGCTGAGTTCCCAGCATAGATGAAAAAATTGGATAGGAAAGCAGAGGGACTGCTAGGAACACCAGGGATTTCACTTAAAGGAAGCAATACAAAGAGAACTGGATAGGTTTTCATACAAGTACATGGTACAGCAGACACATATCTGGAATATGAAATGTTAGGGTAACATATTCTTTAAATACTGCATAAAAGTGCAAAAAATAACATATAAGGGAA
This sequence comes from Rana muscosa, assembly GCA_029206835.1. Taxonomy (NCBI): domain Eukaryota; kingdom Metazoa; phylum Chordata; class Amphibia; order Anura; family Ranidae; genus Rana; species Rana muscosa. Next base: position 41,379,361 of record CM055117.1, on the reverse strand, counting down.
AAAAGTCTGTCTGTCTGTCTGTCTGTCTGTCTGTCTGTCCTTCCTATCTTCTTGACTTCTATACTGCAGGGGGGTCATTCTCCTGTGAATGCCCTGATAGCCCAAACTTTGCAAGATGACGTGTGGGACTGTTTTTTTGGATTGTTTTTTCAAAAAATATGGCCAACATAACATTGCCCAAAATCTGTCCAGAAAGAAGATGACGTCACCCTTGCCTCGGCACCCTGGGTTATCTAACTATTTCCCCCACTGGCTTTTTTTTTCCATCCGCCTTTTAGCAAGGGGGGGGGGTGGGGGGCACCTCTTGAGTAATCAGACCTTGTTACTACTAAGGTGCAGGGTCCACTTTAAGACAACTCCATCACACTCAGACTGTGGCACGTGTTTATAAATCTCCTTCTTCGGTTTGTGGTCACATCACAGCCGGTGAATCAGAATTGTTGCAATCTGACTTGCCCTCCCTTCCTTATTTCTGTTTCCGGCCTATCGGAAGTGATCGCTTGCAAGATGATAGCGTAAGACCAAAGGGGAAATGTGCTTTAAAGCAGAATAGGGTCCTTAAGGGCCATCTCTACCCAAAAACAAAAGTTTCAATATTGGGTGATTGTAAAGAAAAAAACCTGAATCGTACATTTATCTGTTTTGGGGACTTCTGTAAATGATATATGAACAAATATAAAACACTACTTAATAGAATTATGTATTAATTAAAAATGTGTATATCAGCTTCTCGTACTATTCTGTGCAGCAACACTCTACACTGCCCTCTACAGGACAGGGCTGAAAGTGCTATCCACTCAGAACTTGAGTTGAGTCATAAATTGCCTGCTTATGGTAAATAAGGTCCAGTCTAACTTCCATCCACATGTTCGGCCTTGTGAATTTTTGTTCCTGTGTGTGGCTTCCTCCACTGCATTTTGTAGCTGAGCAGGTCTCCAGCATCAGGAGCATCCTGACCACACAAGAAAAATAATTTTGAGAATTGTATAGGTGCCTCTAGTCTTCTCTTGGTGTCTGCGTGTATAGCACACCCAAATGCCTTGTACACACGATCGGAATTTCCAATGAAAAAAGTCAGATGGACTTGTTTCATCGGAAATTCCGATCATGTGTGGGCCCCATCAGACTTTTTTCCATTGGTGTAAAAAAATAGAACATGTTTCAAATTTTTCCGATGGACAAAACTCCGATAGGAAATTTCAATCGTCTGTGTGGAACTCCGATGGAGAAAAAACCCACGCATGCTCAGAATCAAGTCGACGCATGCTCGGAAGCATTGAACTTCCTTTTTCTCGGCTCGTCGTAGTGTTGTACGTCACCGCGTTTTGGAGGGTCGGAATTTACTCTGACAGTGTGTATGCAAGACAGCTTGAATGGAATTCCGATGAAAAATTCCATCGGATTTTATACCATCGGATACTCCGATCGTGTGTGTACAGGGCATTAGAGGTTTACTTTACATATCCTATCTGGTGTCCTTTGGGCACAGTATCACTGCTCCCTCCCTAAAGGTAATATATTAGTGATGTTTTCCTTGACATAATCTTGGTGTTTTCATGTCCCTTCTCAGGCTCCACCACACAAGCCAACAAGAAGGAAACCTCCTTGTTCGCTGCCCTTACCCAAACTTGAGGCCACCAACAATGGTGAAGAGGTAAGTTCCCATATAAAAGCATAAGAACCTGTGTACATGGCTTTTCTCATCAGGACTACTTCTTTCCCTATACAAGTCAATGGGATTACAAAAGTAGCTTGAAGCAGCTTGATGCAGCTTAGGTCAACTGCAGGTCGGAAGGAGGTCAACTGCAGGTCAGAAGGTGGTCATCTGCCGGTTAAATGAAGATCAAATTCAGGTGAGAAGTCAGTCAACTACAGGTCAGAAGGAGATTAACCTTAAAGGAGAAGTACAGCCAAACCTTGTTTAGCTGTACTTCTCCTGTGGATCACAGGAGTGCAGTTCGCTCTGCGCCCCAGTGACCAATTTTCAGCAGACAGTGGGCTGAAGCCCGCTGTTGGCGACGTTACAGAGCCGGTCCAGGCTCGGGAAAGATCGTGATCATATGGTTGGGAATCTGCCCACATGCCTGGACTGGCACCCGACCCAGCCTCTTAGCAAGCCACTGAGAGGCTGAGCCGACCTCTCCTGCCCCCTCCACAGCCCAGTGCTCCAGTGAGCATGGGGGTGGGGGCAGAGCAGAGAGCCTATGACTGAAAGTCACCAGCTCTCTGCTCAGGGAGCTCTGAGAACCGAGCGATCGGCAGTGTTTGATCGCTCACTTCTCAGTCTTAGAGCCGGTGGGGGACAGGTACACCTAGGTAAGTATGATTCCCCCAAAAAAAATAAAAAATCCCATACTTCTCTTTTAAGTCAGAGAGAGATCAACTTCAGGTCAAAAGAAGATAGTTAACTGGAGGTCAGAAGGAGCTCAACTTCAGGCCAGAAGGAGCTCAACTGCAAGTGAGATGCAACTGTGAGGAAAAGATTGAATTTAGAATAGAAGATCGAATTCAGATCATAAGGAGATCAACCACTGTCAAAAAAAAAAAAAAAGCAGCATCGGTAATTGGTTTCGGCGAGTACCAAGAAAAAAAGTATTGGTACTCGTAAAAAAAATGGTATTGGTGTATCCCTAACTACCATCACAGTCAAATATGCGCTAAATATTGTCTTAAAGGGGGTGTTGTTAAAGAGTCTGAGATGACTTGTATAGTGCAGAATGTGATAATGTTAAATAGGGAATGCAGAGTGTATGGTGGTGAGTAATATGTACAGGAGAGGAGTGCGGAGTGTATGGCGGGGGGTAATATGTACAGGAGAGGAGTGCAAAGTGTATGGTGGGGGGTAATATGTACAGGAGAGGAGTGTGGAGTGTATGGCGGGGGGTAATATGTACAGGAGAGGAGTGTGGAGTGTATGGCGGGGGGTAATATGTACAGGAGAGGAGTGTGGAGTGTATGGCAGGGGGTAATATGTACAGGTGAAGAGTGCGGAGTGTATGGCGGGGGGTAATATGTACAGGTGAAGAGTGCGGAGTGTATGGCGGGGGGGGTAATATGTACAGGAGAGGAGTGCGGAGTGTATGGCGGGGGTAATATGTACAGGTGAAGAGTGCGGAGTGTATGGTCGGGGGGTAATATGTACAGGTGAAGAGTGCGGAGTGTATGGTCGGGGGGTAATATGTACAGGTGAAGAGTGCGGAGTGTATGGCGGGGGGTAATATGTACAGGTGAAGAGTGCGGAGTGTATGGCGGGGGGTAATATGTACAGGTGAAGAGTGCGGAGTGTATGGCGGGGGGTAATATGTACAGGAGAGGAGTGCGGAGTGTATGGCGGGGGTAATATGTACAGGAGAGGAGTGCGGAGTGTATGGCGGGGGGTAATATGTACAGGTGAAGAGTGTGGAGTGTATGGCGGAGGGTAATATGTACAGGTGAAGAGTGCGGAGTGTATGGCGGGGGGTAATATGTACAGGAGAGGAGTTCGGAGTGTATGGTGGTGAGTAACATGTACAGGAGAGGAGTGCAGTGTATGGCGGTGAGTAGTATGTATATGAGAGGAGTGCTGAGTGTATGGGGGGGGGGGTAGTTAGTGGAGAGAGGAGGAAGAGGAGTGAAATACCACCTCCTGATAGTCTGTCAGCCACTGCTATACCACCTTGGTGATGGGGCACTCCGAAGGATGTAAGGGGGCACTCTGGAGGCACTAAGGGGGCACCCTGGAGGTTGTAAGGGGGGGGATGTAAGGGGCACTCTGCTGGTACTTAGTCAGAGCCCCCTTACATCCTCCGGGGGGCCCCCTTACATTCTCCTCCAGAGTGCCCCCTTACATTCTCCAGAGTGCCCCCTTACATTCTCCAGAGTGCCCCCTTACATTCTACTCCAGAGTGCCCCCTTACATTCTACTCCAGAGTGCCCCCTTACATTCTACTCCAGAGTGCCCCCTTACATTCTACTCCAGAGTGCCCCCTTACATTCTACTCCAGAGTGCCCCCTTACATTCTACTCCAGAGTGCCCCCTTACATTCTACTCCAGAGTGCCCCCTTACATTCTACTCCAGAGTGCCCCCTTACATTCTCCTCCAGAGTGTCCCCTTACATTCTCCTCCAGAGTGTCCCCTTACATTCTCCTCCAGAGTGTCCCCTTACATTCTCCTCCAGAGTGTCCCCTTACATTCTCCTCCAGAGTGTCCCCTTACATTCTCCTCCAGAGTGTCCCCTTACATTCTCCTCCAGAGTGTCCCCTTACATTCTCCTCCAGAGTGTCCCCTTACATTCTCCTCCAGAGTGTCCCCTTACATTCTCCTCCAGAGTGTCCCCTTACATTCTCCTCCAGAGTGTCCCCTTACATTCTCCTCCAGAGTGTCCCCTTACATTCTACTCTAGAGTGCCCCCTTACATTCTACTCTAGAGTGCCCCCTTACATTCTACTCCAGAGTGCCCCCTTACATTCTCCTCCAGAGTGCCCCCTTACATTCTCCTCCAGAGTGTCCCCTTACATTCTCCTCCAGAGTGTCCCCTTACATTCTCCTCCAGAGTGTCCCCTTACATTCTCCTCCAGAGTGTCCCCTTACATTCTCCTCCAGAGTGTCCCCTTACATTCTCCTCCAGAGTGTCCCCTTACATTCTCCTCCAGAGTGTCCCCTTACATTCTCCTCCAGAGTGTCCCCTTACATTCTCCTCCAGAGTGTCCCCTTACATTCTCCTCCAGAGTGTCCCCTTACATTCTCCTCCAGAGTGTCCCCTTACATTCTCCTCCAGAGTGTCCCCTTACATTCTCCTCCAGAGTGTCCCCTTACATTCTCCTCCAGAGTGTCCCCTTACATTCTCCTCCAGAGTGTCCCCTTACATTCTCCTCCAGAGTGTCCCCTTACATTCTCCTCCAGAGTGTCCCCTTACATTCTCCTCCAGAGTGTCCCCTTACATTCTCCTCCAGAGTGTCCCCTTACATTCTCCTCCAGAGTGTCCCCTTACATTCTCCTCCAGAGTGTCCCCTTACATTCTCCTCCAGAGTGTCCCCTTACATTCTCCTCCAGAGTGTCCCCTTACATTCTCCTCCAGAGTGTCCCCTTACATTCTCCTCCAGAGTGTCCCCTTACATTCTCCTCCAGAGTGTCCCCTTACATTCTCCTCCAGAGTGTCCCCTTACATTCTCCTCCAGAGTGTCCCCTTACATTCTCCTCCAGAGTGCCCCCTTACATTCTACTCCAGAGTGCCCCCTTACATTCTACTCCAGAGTGCCCCCTTACATTCTACTCCAGAGTGCCCCCTTACATTCTACTCCAGAGTGCCCCCTTACATTCTACTCCAGAGTGCCCCCTTACATTCTACTCCAGAGTGCCCCCTTACATTCTACTCCAGAGTGTCCCCTTACATTCTACTCCAGAGTGTCCCCTTAGTACTACTGTACTAAGGGGCACTCTGGAGGAAGTAAAGGGGAGGTAGGGAGCACTCTGGAGTGTGACAAGGGGGGTCATAGAAACATTGGGGGGGAGACAGTGTGACAAGGGGGGTCAGTGTGACAAGGGGGGGTCATAGAAACATTGGGGGGAGACAGTGTGACAAGGGGGGGTCAGTGTGACAAGGGGTGGTCATAGAAACATTGGGGGGAGACAGTGTGACAAGGGGGGGTCAGTGTGACAAGAGGGGGTCATGGAAACATTGGGGGAGACAGTGTGACAAGGGGGGTCATAGAAACATTGGGGGGGAGACAGTGTGACAAGGGGGGTCATAGAAACTTTGGGGGAGACGGTGTGACTAGGGGGGGTCAGTGTGACAAAGGGGGTCGTAGAAACATTGGGGGGAGACAGTGTGACAAGGGGGGGTCATAGAAACATTGGGGGGGAGACAGTGTGACAAGGGGGGTCATAGAAACTTTGGGGGGAGACGGTGTGACTAGGGGGGGGTCAGTGTGACAAAGGGGGTCGTAGAAACATTGGGGGAGACAGTGTGACAAGGGGGGGTCATAGAAACATCGGGGGGGGCAATGTGACAAGGGGGTCATAGAAACATTGGGGGGGGGGGAGACAGTGTGACAGGTGGAGGACATGTGGAGTGGACACTATTCTCCCTCATGTGCAGGGCACTCTGTCTTATGCTGGCACCAGCCCTGACTGACAAAATCATCTCACACCACAACACAGATCAGAGAATCCTCAGAACTCCCCCCTCCCCCCCCCCCTTCTCCTCCTCAGGTCGGTGTTTCTCTTACTGTGGCTGGTCTCCTGAGTCCTGCAGCATCTGTTCCTGGTCGGCTGTGTGGACAAAAGACATGCTGCTCAGCCAATCATCCCCGATCCAGCACTGAGGTCCCTTCATTTTGCAGTTCCGCGCCAACACTATGCAGACTGCCATGTGACACACGGGGCCTCTGAATGGGGAGGGGGTGGGCTGGAAGGAGAGGACAGCCAGACAGGCTTCAGCTGACGTCACTGGTTGCTAGACGCGGAGCGGCCCCTAGCCTAGCAACCAGACTGTATCATCAAGTGAGAGATGCCTTAAACTTTCTAAGGTGGTGGCGGCGGGTGGGCAGAGTTGGCGGAGCGGACTGGTGTGGACTGGTCACTGTGGTTTTTGTTCATTCCGGGACTTCTGTATTGTCCCGGAATGAACTAGCCGGGACACGGGACAAAAATCACCAATCAGGGACTGTCCCGGGCAATCCGGGATACGTGGGCACCCTAATTCTTACCAAGCTTCACCTCTGTCCAAGGTTAGAGTTGATTGACCCTTAACCACTCGCCGACCGCTGCACGCTCATATACGTTGGCCCAATGGCAGCGGTGGGCAAATGGAAGTACAGGTATGTCCCCTTTAAGAAGCTGCCGGGCGCTCTCCATGCCCACGTGCCCCGCCAACTCGATGTCCGCCGGCGGCCCACGATCGTGTCACGGAGAGGCAGAACTAGGGAGATGCCTATGTAAACAAGGCAATTTCCTGTTCTGTCTAGTGACATGGCTGGGATCTACTGCTCTCTGTAATCAGGAGCAGCGATCAATGTCGTGTCACTTGTAGCCCAGCCTCCCCACAGTTAAGCCCCCATACACACGGTAGGACTTTTTGCCAACAAACTTCAAAATGAGCAGGTTTTCCAAAAAATCCGACCGTGTGTACGCTCCATTGGACAAACTTTTTCTGTTTTCATCGGACTAAAGTTCGCTCTGCAAACGGACAAACTTTTCGGCAACAAAAGTCCGATGGTGCAAAGTCCGACCGTGTGTACAGAAAACCATCGGACTTTTGTCCGAAGTACAAATACGCATGCCCAGAACGAATGTTAAAATCAACCAACAATAGCAGAAGAAGACCAAAGGGTGGCGGTAAAGAGCAGAAATAAGCAGAAAAACCACGTGATGTTGGGAAAGTTTGCAAAAAAGTCCTGCCATGTGTATGCTATGGGTGTGCCCGGCCAACTCCCTTCGGACAAAAATCCACGGAAAAGTTTGTTTGGAGTCCGACTGTGTGTACAAGGCTTTAGAATCATTCCCTAGGACACACTTAACCCCTTGATCACTCCCTAGTGTTTAACTCCTTCACTGCGCATTTTTATAGCACTGATCGCTGTATAAATGACAATGGTCCCAAAATAGTGTCAAAAGTGTCCGATGTGTCCGCCGCAATATCGCAGTCCCGATAAAAAACGCTGATCGCCGCCATTACTAGTAAAAAAAAAAAATACTAATAAAAATACCATAAATCTATCCCCTATTTTGTAGATGCTATAACTTTTGCGCAAACCAATCACTATACACTTATTGCGTTTTTGTTTTTTTTTACCAAAAATATGTAGAAGAATATATATCGGCCTAAACTGATTATATATTTTTTTGGGCTATTTATTATAGCAAAAAGTAAAAAATATTGCTTTTTTTTTTCAAAATTGACGCTCTTTTTTTTGTTTATAGCGCACAAAATAAAAACCGCAGAGGTGATCAAATACCACTAAAAGAAAGCTCTATTTGTGGGGGGGAAAAAAAGATGTCAATTTTGTTTGGGTGCAACGTCGCACGACCGCGCAATTGTCAGTTAAAGCGGCGCAGTGCCGTATTGCAAAAAGTGCTCTGGGTCAGGAAGGGGGTAAATTCTTCCAGGGCTGAAGCGGTTAAACAGTGTTCCATATAGATCCTAGCGGAAGGGGATGATAGCCTGTGCAGTAGATATACTGATCAATGCTCAAACGTCTTAAATATTTACACCTTGTGGTTTTCTGTTCTTGCAGAAAGTGTCTCCTCCTCACACACAGATGCCTAAGGTCAAGGTGAAGAGTTCCCCTCTTATTGAGAAGCTCCAGGTGGGTGGAAATTAAAATACTGCTTCTGGAACCAATGTGACAGTAAGCCCTGGTTCACACTTAATGCGACTTTGAAATCGTGCTACTTACCTCAAAGTAGCACGATTGCAAATCAGCAGGTCAGTGCAATTTCAGGTGCGACTTCATGCACAAATGTCTATGCAAGTCGCACCTGAAATTGCAAAAAATATTGCAGGAACCTTTTTTTTAAATCAGTGCAGCACCTCAAATTCTGAGTTTTTGCATTGCATGTTTATTGCAATTATTTTATTTAAAAAATTATTTTATTTAAAAAATGTTTCTTTTATTATGTTTGAGTACATTCTAGCTGTCAAGTTAAATTGTTTAGGAGAGGTTTAACAACATCCCGTGTACATGAATAGTTTTTGTTTCAAAGAAAATGTTTCCTGTTCAGGTTTTATTGTATAATAGTGCCCTCTAATGGACAAACATTAATATAACCAACTAACAGAAGTAATGCATTTTTACAAAATAGTGTTACTAGCCTAATTACCTTTGTATGGTATGGAAGAGCCCTGGGGCCATCATAAAAAATAAAAATAATTAAAAATGGCCGAATTTCTTTTTTTTTACAGAATTATGAGTTTCATTTTTTTTTTTTTACGAAATTCTGAGTTTGAAAGTCAGAATTTTGAGATTGAAAGTCAGAATTGTAAATTTAAAAAAATATTTTTTTTTATACAGAATTTTGAGTTTTAAAGTCAGAATTTTGAGTTTTAAAGTCAGAATTCTGAGATTTAAAGTCAGAATTCTGAGATTTAAAGTCAGAATTCTGAGTTTCAAAGTCAGAATTCTGAGATTGAAAGTCAGAATTCTGAGTTTCAAAGTCAGAATTCTGAGATTGAAAGTCAGAATTGTAAATTTAAAAAAAAAAAAATATTTCTACAGAATTCTGAGATTTAAAGTCAAAATTCTGAGATTCAAAGTCCCAGGGCTCTTCCATACCTTTACACTAAAGAGGAACTTCACTGTTTAAAAAAAAAATAATACAAATTCTTTAGCTGTTAACTTTTAAGAAACAGACACTTACCAGACCAGCATTGTCTTCACTGGAGCGGATTTTTCACCAGGCTTCTCCTCTATGGCATCACCATCTTGGATATGACAATCTTTGTGCAAGGCACTACCATGCGACTGGTCCTGCAGCCTCCTGGGACTTGTGACTTGACCCAGATAGGTGAGGGGGGGGGGAGTGAGAGGGGGCAAGCTAATGTAATTCTTACCTAGGCAAGATTTGAGTACACGGGAGCAGGTTCCTGTCACAAAAGGTACCTGCTTCCTGAAAAAAATAAAACATTTCAAATTTTTAGAGGAGGTAAAGGGAATGACCGGTTCACTTTAACCACTTCCGGACCGCCCGCCGTCGTTATACGTCACTACTTTGAAGAGGAATACCGTTGTTATGGTAGCAGCTAGCTGCCATAACCCCAGTATCCTCTTCTTCAGCGGGCGGTCCGCTTCAAGATAAAAGTGGTCTCTGCGGCGGATTCGCCGCAAGATCACTTTTATCGGTGGCGAGAGAGGGCCTCCCCCCCCCCCCTCCCGCGGAGGCGATCGGTTCCTCTCTGCTGCTTGGCCTGGAGACGAGTGAGGGGAAGATGGCCCCCACCCATCTCCATACTACTGCAGGGCGGAAGCGACGTCAAAAGCAACATTTTTTATTTTTTTTATGACATTCATTTATTTATTGCATTTTAGTGTAAATATGAGATGTGAGGTCTTTTTGACCCCCAGATCTCATATTTAAGAGGACCTGTCATGCTTTTTTTCTATTACAAGGGATGTTTACATTCCTTGTAATAGAAATAAAAGTCACCCAAATTAAAAAATCATTAAAAACGAGGGTAAAAATAAAAAATGTAAAATAAATAAGAAAAAACAAAACACATGTGAGGTATCGCCGCGAACGTTAGAGCGAGCGCAATAATTCTAGCCCTAGACCTCCTCTGTAACTCAAAACATGTAACCTGTAGAATTTTTTAAACGTCGCCTATGGAGATTTTTAAGGGTAAAAGTTTGTCGCCATTCCACGATCGGGCGCAATTTTGAAGCGTGACATGTTGGGTATCAATTTACTCGGCGTAACATTATCTTTCACAATATAAAAATAAATTGGGCTAACTTTACTGTTGTCTTATTTTTTTATTTAATAAAGTGTTTTTTTTTTTTTAAAGTGCGCTTGTAAGACCGCTGTGCAAATACGGTGTGACAAAAAGTATTGCAACAACCGCCATTTTATTCTCTAGGGTGTTAGAAAAAATATATATAATGTTTGGGGGGTTCTAAGTAGTTTTCTAGCAAAAAAAAATGTTTTTAACTTAAGAGCACCAAATCTCAGAGGTTCAGTCCTTAAAGGGGGATTCCACCCGCGATTTTTTTTTTTTTAAATTCAGCAGCTACAAACACTGTAGCTGCTGACTTTTAATAAGGACACTTACCTGTCCTACTCGCCCGCGATGTCGGCAGCCCCCCCCCCCAAGGCCGATCCCTCGATCCTGGCAGCGCCGCCATCCTCAGTAAGGGAAACAGGCAGTGAAGCCGTGCGGCTTCACTACCCGTTTACTACTGCGCATGCGCGATCCGTGCGGCGCTTTGTGAATGGGCCGGCTGCTCTCTGGGATACACACAGTTCCCAGAAGGCAGCGCGCCCCATTCACAAGAAGGACACCGCGAGTAGGACGGAGGAAGCTGACCAGCCACGGACGATGAAGAGGCAGATTAGGGACTTCCGCATAGCAACCGCTATTTCTGGTAAGTAAAAACATTTTTTTTTTTCAATAATTTTTTTTCTATTTTTTGGGGGATTTTTGGTGGGAAAAAAAATTTCAGGGTGGAACTCCACTTTAAGTGGTTAATAAACGATTGATATGTATGTATGTATGTTTGATACGTATGTATTAACCGCTTAACGACCGCTCACGGCATATATACAGAATGGCTCGTACAGGCACAATCACGTACCTGTACGTGGCCCTTTAACTGGCTGCCGTGTGGTCGCGTGCGCGCCGCCGGTGGCGCGCTCACGACCCTGCAGTCATCCCCGTGAGTCGGACCGCGGGTCCAGCGGACTCAATCGCCGTGGGGATCCCCGCGATCGTCTCACGGAGGCATGGAGCGGGGAGATGTTAGTGTAAACACAACATCTCCCCGCTCGCCTACTGACACTGTCACCGATCTCCGCTCTGTGTAATCAGAGCGGAGATCGGTGACGTGTCACTCGTAGCCACGCCCCCCCTCAGTTATAATCACGCCCTTAGGCACACTTAACCCCTTCCGCGCCCCTAGTGGTTAACCCCTTCACTGTCAGTGTCATTTTTACAGTAACCAGTGCATTTTTATTGCACTGATCGCTGTAAAAATGACAATGGTCCCAAAAATGTGTCAAAAGTGTCCGATGTGTCCGCCATAATGTCGCAGTCACGAAAAAAATCGCTGATCGCCGCCATTACTAGTAAAAAAATAAAAATTAATAAAAATGCCATAAAACTACCCCCTATTTTGTAAACGCTATAACTTTTGCCCAAACCAATCAATCGCTTATTGCATTTTTTTTTACCAAAAATATGTAGAAAAATACGTATCGGCCTAAACTGAGGAAAAAAAAAAAAATTATATATTTTTTTGAGGATATTTATTATAGCAAAAAGTAAAAAATATTGAATTTTTTTCAAAATTGTCGCTCTATTTTTGTTTATAGCGCAAAAAATTAAAACCGCAGAGGTGATCAAATACCACCAAAAGAAAGCTCCATTTGTGGGAAAAAAAGGACGTCAATTTTGTTTGGGAGCCACGTCGCACGACCGCGCAATTGTCAGTTAAAGCGACGCAGTGCCGAATCGCAAAAAGGGGCCTGGTCTTTATGTTGCGTATTGGTCCGGGGCTTAAGTGGTTAAGGCCTCATGTACACTGCTGCTGGTAAACGGACGTTTAGGAGCAGGTTGGGAATTTTTTTCAGCTGCCCCTGAACCCTCCCCTATGTTATCTTATCAGTACCTGTACACAGGGTCGTTTACAGTCCTTTCTAGGCAGTTGAGCTTAGAGGCTTTTTTTGGAACGCAAAAAAATGGGTTTAGAGGCATTTCAAGCGCCTAAACGCAGATAAACGCGGTAACTTGCGTTTAGCCACATTTCGTTTACAGGCGTTTTTAGTTTTTGGCCATTTAAAAACAAATTTTTTTTTTTTAGAAACGCTTCTAAACGCAAACGCGAGAAAACGCTAGTAAACGCGGCAAAACGGACGTTTCAAACGTGGGTTACTTATGCGTCAAGTTAAATCGTTCAGGAGAGGTTGTAAAAAGGTCCCGTGTACATGAAGCCTTATGTCCCGTACACACGATCCGATTATCGGATGATAAAAATCGCTTTCGGATAGATCGTTCGATAATCTGATCGTTAGTACACAGCTTTCGACAGCCGATCACGACAGTCCGTCTAAACAAAATCCAAAGGGACAAACACGAAAACTTTGCTCGGACAACAGCCCATCGTACGATCAGTACAGTATGCGTCCGCTAAAAATCGACAGACGAACACCACGCATGATCGGAAACACGAAAATAAACCAGGAGGACACAGGGGTCACATGTATTTGACATCATTTCAGATACGTAGCTACGCACACCGGAAGGTTTTTCCAGAATCGTACGATAAAAATCGTACTTTTCGTAGAGCGCCTTTTGCACGGTTGTATTCGATATTCGTTTTATACAACAAAAATGCGAACGATACGTCGTACGATAATCGGATCGTGTGTACGAGGCATTAGGCTCCATGCACACTGGACGTTAAAATAATGTTATAAAACCGCCAGTAGCGTTTGCAGGTAGTTTTTTAAACGTGAAAATGGAAAAATATATACTGCGCTGTGATAAATCAAAACACAGCAGCCAGCACAGCTTGTAGACAAAAAAGCGAAATAGTGGGTGTGGAAAAAGTGCAGCGCTATAATTGAATGTTATCATAAAGGTGATGAAAATATGAACATAATTATGAAGTAATAACAATATAAATACTTCACCCAATGAGATGGTGACAACAAATGTCTCTATACATGTGATATTTACATGACAATATTGTGTGCACAAAAAAAGTCCATATAGTGAAGGAAAGTGACGGATGCAATCCAGGCAGAAAGAGGCCGATCCAAGGTAATGGACACAGTCCAAAAAATAAGTAGGACCTTCTGGATATACACGTGAAGAAACAACCAGACAACCACCGCCGATGATAAGAGGAGGCTTACCAGATGTCAGTGACTTGGCAAAGCATACGCTGCCCAAGTCTTAAAAGGCTTGTTTGATGAATGGACCTGATGGGTACAACTGATTCTGGATCCAAACCGGCTCATCAACATCAACCAACTAGGAATTTAGAAGGTCTTGCATAAGCTTTATCGTAACAGGTAGATGAGCGATGCTTGTAGGTAGGTCCGCCCGACGCGTTTCGACTAACAAGTCGTGTTCTGTCCATGGAACTGGATGGTCTTTTTTTCAACAAGGCTAACTATGTAAATATGTATCTATGTTGCCAAGACTAAAATACTGTATATACTCGAGTATAAGCCAAGTTTTTCAGCCCTTTTTTTAGGGCTGAAAATACCCCCCTCGGCTTATTCTCGAGTCAGTGTACCTTGGGCGTTCATTTTTTTTAAATCGCTGCTTCCTCCTGGTCCCGTGCGGTTCCATGATAGGCGATTGACACTGTGTTCAGTGTCCCGCCTATCACGGCCATCTTCTCATCCTCTGACTTTCCCAGCAGACACTGTGTTTAGTGATCCGCCAATCACGGACCTTCTCTTGTTCGAGGATGAAAGAACGTCCGTGATTGGCGGATCACTAAACACAGTGTCTGCTGGGAAAGTCCGAGGATGAGAAGATGGCCGTGATAGGCGGAACACTGAACAGTGTAAATCGCCTATCACGGAACCGCACGGGACCAGGAGGAAGCCGCGAATTTTAAAAAATGGACGCCCGCAGCGCAGCCTGTCAAGAATTTCAGGTACGCTGCAATGGGCACAGTGAGGATATGGGCACAGTGATGATATGGGCACAGTGAGGAGATGGGCACAGTGAGGAGATGGGAACAGTAAGGAGATGGGCACAGTGAGGTAATGGGCACAGTGAGGTAATGGGCACAGTGAGGCGTGCAAATGGGCACAGTGAGGCATGCAAATGGGCACAGTGAAGCTGCAAATGGGCATTGTTGACCCTCTTTTCCGCTTACAGTAGCTGCTGCATTCTCACCCTAGGCTTATACTCGAGTCAATACGTTTTCCCAGTTTTTTGTGGTAAAATTAGGTGCCTCGGCTTATACTCGGGTCGGCTTATACTCGAGTATATACGGTAAGTAGTTTTAAACAGGAGGGGAGGACAAAAGAAGATACCAAAATCACATTAGTAAACAAGTTACAGTGATTTAAAACTGCCACTAGATGTCAGCATGCTACAAAAAAATTATAACCTCAAGCAGTTTGGTACAAGTCATAAAAAAAGTACACGAAAGAGGGGCAGAACATAGGCTATAAATCAAATTTTCTTATTAGTAGAGATCAGTTGGAAAAAATTATCATCTTTAAACATGTGCAGAACAAAAAAAATTGTTTAGTTTTGTTTTGATTCGCTATGTAAATAAATTTGTTTAGTTGAATTAATTTCATTAATTTCATTTGTTTTTGGAAATCGTTTAGTTTATTCGTTTTCAAATGGATTCAAATTTTTCGTATCCGGATCGATTCAAAACGTTTTCGAATCAACATCGAATAGTTTTCGAATTTGAAAGTTTTCGAATAGTTTTCAAATTTGAATCGTTTTCCAATTTCCAAAGAAAATAAAATAGATTGGAAAATAAAGGAATAGAATAGAAAAAAAAAATGTTTTCTATTCTATTCCTTTATTTTCTATTTTATTCTCTTTGGAAATTGGAAAACTATTCGAAAAGTTTTCGAATTTAAAAACTATTCGAATTAGAAAACAATTTAAATTTCGTCCGAATTTTTTTATTTCGGATTCGTTTAAATTCGGTACTATTTTAATCCAGAAATTCGGATACATCCACCATTGGTATATTTTACATTAGGGAGATGCATTATCCGCTGTGTATGTGGTTTTCATCGGTCTAATACTGAGCATATTTATTTTTAATTTTCCAGGGTAACTTGGCCTTCGCTCCAGCGCATTTCCTCCCAGGAGCGTCGCCGAAGAGCCCCGGTCTCAAAATCATGGCGTCTCCGTTTACCAGCCCCCCCTCAACACCCAGCAGTCCGAGCTTTCAGGCGCGTGCCAGCGAGTTAGAGGAATCCCCTGTCAGCTTTGAGCAGCCACCAGAGGGCGCCCCTCTCCAAAGTTTCACTAAGGTTACTCTTTGTAGAATGTATTCTCCTTGCATTGGTGGATCCTGAATTCACCAAATAACAGTTTGTATTAGAAGCGTAACAGGCAGCCGGGGGTAATCCACAGACGTCACCAACTGTTCACTGATGGCTTTAACAGGCATTCCTCGAGCTGTGCTTCCCCCACTATAAAAGGTTTAACAAGCTTGTAAAATAGATCTTCTTTCCAGGGCATCATGTATTGGCCTTGTGCTGTATGTCTCCAGAACAATGAAAAGTCAGTCTCTGGTTAGGGACTAGGAGTAGGGATGAGCAAATTTCAAAGTAATCATTTCTCCAAAATTCTGGTGAAAAAATTGGGAGATTGTCTTGAAATGTCACCATTTTGGCTAAATGTGTTGGAATCAATCGGGTAGGTGAATAAAGCAGAATTCTAGTAAACAAAATAACAAGATAATGATGAATAGGCCATTCAAAAAATAAAATAATATCTGAAACAGAAAAAGTTGCTAAAGTTTTTTTCCAGCCGAGGTCTGAATTTCAAATTTATGCCATCGGAGTGCCCCTTTATATCAGGTGTCCCCATCGGAGTGCCCCTTCACATCAAGTGTCCCTATCAGAGTGCCCTTTACATCAGGTGTCCCTATCAGAGTGCCCTTTACATCAGGTGTCCCTATCAGAGTGCCCTTTACATCAGATGTCCCTATCAGAGTGCCCTTTACATCAGGTGTCCCTATCAGAGTGCCCTTTACATCAGGTGTCCCCATCCGAGGGCCCTTTACATCAGGTGTCCCTATCAGAGTGCCCTTTACATCAGGTGTCCCCATCCGAGGGCCCCTTTTAGGTGTGCCCATCAGAGTGCCCCCTTACATCATGTGCCCCCATCAGAGTACACCCTTACATCAGGTGTCCCCATCCGAGGGCCCCTTTTAGGTGTGCCCATCAGAGTGCCCCTTACATCATGTGCCCCCATCAGAGTGCCCTTTACATCAGGTGTCCCCATCAGAGTACCCCCTTACATCATGTGTCCCCATCAGAGTGCCCCCTTACATCATGTGTCCCCATCAGAATGCCCCTTTACATCACGTGTCCCCATCCAAGGGCCCCTTTTAGGTATCCCCATTAGAATGCCCCTTGACATCAGGTGTCCCCATCAGAGTGCTCTCATCAGAGTGCCCCCTTACATCATGTGTCCCCATCAGAGTGCCCCCTTACATCATGTGTCCCCATCAGAGTGCCCCCTTACATCATGTGTCCCCATCAGAGTGCCCCTTTACATCAGGTGTTCATATCAGAGTGCCCCCTTGCATCATGTGTCCCCACCAGAGTGCCCCCTTGCATCATGTGTCCCCACCAGAGTGCCCCCTTGCATCATGTGTCCCCACCAGAGTGCCCCCTTGCATCATGTGTCCCCACCAGAGTGCCCCCTTGCATCATGTGTCCCCACCAGAGTGCCCCCTTGCATCATGTGTCCCCACCAGAGTGCCCCCTTGCATCATGTGTCCCCACCAGAGTGCCCCCTTGCATCATGTGTCCCCACCAGAGTGCCCCCTTGCATCATGTGTCCCCACCAGAGTGCCCCCTTGCATCATGTGTCCCCACCAGAGTGCCCCCTTGCATCATGTGTCCCCACCAGAGTGCCCCCTTGCATCATGTGTCCCCACCAGAGTGCCCCCTTGCATCATGTGTCCCCACCAGAGTGCCCCCTTGCATCATGTGTCCCCACCAGAGTGCCCCCTTGCATCATGTGTCCCCACCAGAGTGCCCCCTTGTATCATGTGTCCCCACCAGAGTGCCCCCTTGCATCATGTGTCGCCACCAGAGTGCCCCCTTGCATCATGTGTCGCCACCAGAGTGCCCCCTTGCATCATGTGTTGCCACCAGAGTGCCCCCTTGCATCATGTGTTGCCACCAGAGTGCCCCCTTGCATCATGTGTTGCCACCAGAGTGCCCCCTTGCATCATGTGTTGCCACCAGAGTGCCCCCTTGCATCATGTGTTGCCACCAGAGTGCCCCCTTGCATCATGTGTTGCCACCAGAGTGCCCCCTTGCATCATGTGTTGCCATCAGAGTGCCCCCTTACATCATGTGTTGCCATCAGAGTGCCCCTTTACATCATGTGTCTCCATCAGAGTGCCCCCTTACATCATGTGTCCTTATCAGAGTGCCCCTTTACACCAGGTGTCCCCATCAGAGGGCCCCCTTACAATAGGTGTCCCAATCAGAGTGCCCCCTTACATCAGGTGTCCCCATCAGAGGGCCCCTTTTAGGTGTGCCCATCAGAGTGCCCCCTTACAATAGGTGTCCCCATCAGAGTGCCCCTTTACATCAGGTGTCCCCATCAGAGGGCCCCTTTTAGGTATGCCCATCAGAGTACCCCCCTTACATCATGTGTCCCCATCCGAGGGCCCCTTTTAGGTGTCCCCATTAGAGTGCCCCTTGACATCAGGTGTCCCCATCAGAGTGCTCTCATTAGAGTTCCCTCTTACATCATGTGTCCCCATCAGAATGCCCCCTTACATCAGGTGTCCCCATCCGAGGGCCCCTTTTAGGTGTCCCCATTAGAGTGCCCCTTGACATCAGGTGTCCCCATCAGAGTGCTCTCATTAGAGTGCCCCCTTACATCATGTGTCCCCATCAGAGTGCCCCATGACATCAGGTGTCCCCATCAGAGTGCCCCTTTACATCAGGTGTTCATATCAGAGTACCCCTTTACATCAAGTGTCCCCATTAGAGTGCCCACTTGCATCATGTGTCCCCATTAGAGTGCCCCCTTGCATTATGTGTCCCCATTAGAGTGCCCCATGACATCAGGTGTCCCCATCAGAGTGCCCCTTTACATCAGGTGTCCCCATCAGAGGGCCCCTTTTAGGTGTGCCCATCAGAGTCCTTCTTTACATCAGGTGTCCCCATCAGAGTGCCCCTTGACATCAGGTGTCCCCATCAGAGTGCCCCTTAAAATCAACTGTGATGAGCTCATCTCTCTCTCACTCCGCTCTCTCCTCCTATTAGCGTGGATGAAGGAACCTGCTAGATTTCTTTCATTCAGCTTGAAGGCTGAATAAAAGGAATGTAACATAAAAAAGAAAAACTAAAGCTGGCCATACACTTGTAGAATTTTATTTTTGTTCAGCTTACATGCTGAATGAAAGAAATCAAACAGATTCATCCATCTACGATAAACCGCACAGATGGATGAATCTGCTGCAGGCTATTGTATTACGACAGCTGTCAGAATACCTGAATTGTGGATTTTATCTGATTGGATGCAGGCACTGTTCATCTGACAATTTTTCCCCGATCTGCCTTGACAACAGGCAATTGTTTATTTGACTTTTGTCAAGCCAAGCTGTGCCGACAGAGGCCTCCATGGATGGCTTGAATTTTAGTGGCTGAAATTTTGGGCTGTGTATGGCAGTAGGTCTGTCTTAGGCCTTTTGATTCAGTTCATTGAAGGACACAGCTGAGATCTTGGATCTCTGACCTTTGGGTTATAGTGCCACATTCAGGAGTAAGATACCAAGCACAAAAAAAGAAAAGCACAGTCTATTGGTGGACCCTGATATGGTAACCCCCCCCCAATGGGGTCACAGACATATATAGAAAAACAGACAAACTGTTAAAGCAGAAGTTTAGCTAGAAAGCATATTACTTACCTGTAATGAGGTATGTCCCACAATGGGCAGGCTGCTGGATTCTGTAGAAATCTTCACTACAAGACTGCCCTGTCCTCTTCCTGCTGCCAAACCTCTGGCCTTGTGGGGGGGTTAACATCTTCAGGTCTCCAGGCTCAGCTGCACTAAAGATGGATACGCCCCCTTCCTGCCTTCTCCTCCTATTAGTTCTTTTTGCTGATTGCCTGTAACACAATCTGTGAATGGGGGGGGGGGGGAGCCTGACCAGTCAAATGATTCTCTCCCCTTATTCACAGATTGTGTTACAACCAATGAGGAACTCTTCTCATTGGAGGAGAGGGCAGCAGGGGGCATGTCCACATTAGATCATCTTTAGAGCCGGTTCACACAGGGGCAACACGACTCTTTGTAGGCGACCTGGAAGCGACCTGAGCCTGCACCACAGCGGGACATGGGGCGACTTACAAGTCGCCTCCAGGACAGGAGACATTCCAGTGGCCAATCAACCTTGAATCAGCTCTGTGGGAGGGAGGGGGGAGGGAGGGGTTTGCCTGAGAAATGTATGTTCTCTTCCTGGAAAGTTGCTTCTGTTAAGACAGTGATCCGACTTCTGAGGCGACTTCCATTGAAATCAATGGGTACAAGTTGCCTACAAGTCACCTAGAAGTCGGATTGAAGTAGTACAGGAACCTTTTCTGAAGTCGGAGCGACTGCAGTCCTGTACATTAAGACGGCTCCATTCACTTCCATTCGTTTTAAAAACAGCGCGACTTGGGGCGACTTGAAGTCGCCTCCCAAGTCGCCCCTGTGTGAACCGGCTCTTAGTGCTTTTCCCATTTTTTATTCCATTAAGCCCAGGTTCACACTGGGCTGCGGGAATGAAGTCGTGCGAGTTCAGCTCCCGCTTATCGGTCCCGATTGCAGAGACATCTGTGCAGGTTTCTGCACAGATGTCAATGTAAATCACGGCCGAAATCGCAAAAAAGTAGTACAGAAACTACTTTTTGAAACCGGTGCAGCGTCGCAGATGCGGTGTCGCACCGATTAGGATGGTGCCATTGCCGGCAAATGACACTGATTTGACATGCGATTTGACATGTCAAATCGTATGTCAAAACGCACCAGTGTGAACCAGAGCTCAATAATCAGAAATGCACTTACATTTGCTTAGTATAGCGCCGCTCCTGATGACGTCATACTGACGAAACGCGTAGGACGGAGCTTCCAGCGTCATTGCATCACTTCCTGCCGGGTCTGTGGAACACACAAACATCCCAGACTTTTTTTTGTGCTTACCATATACTGAGCAAATGTAAGTGCATTTCTGATCATTTAATGGAATAAAAAATGGAAAACGGTATTGCGCTATGGGATGTAATTTTTCTTCACATTTGACTGAGGAGAAGCACTTTTCTTTACTGATTTTTACCTATTTTAAACACACACCCATACACTCTTTAGAAGAGCAGCGCCATACCCACTACCTCTTTAATTTTCTCATAAAAAAAAAATATATATATATATATATATATATATATATATATATATATATATATATATATATATACACAGTGTATATATTTAATGTTTGGGGGTTCTAAGAAATTTTCTAGCAAAACGTACACATTTTTACATGTAAACAAAAGTGTTAGAAAAAGGCCTGGTCTTCAAGTGGCTAGAGTTAGGCCAAGTACACACGGGCCAAATATCAACCGAGCCGTCATTTGACCCGTGTGTGCGGCAGCTGGTGCAACAGAAGCTAGGTTCTGTCGAAGGCTCATGACCGAAAAAGGTCTGCCGACTGGATCCCGATCTGCGCTTTCAGCCAATAACTGAGAGCGCTGACTGGGGTGTTCTGGCAGGGAGACCGCCCCCTGTCACAACACAATAGAACTAGGGTTGCCACCTGTCCAGAATTCACCCAGACAGTTCGGGTTTGGAATCACGTGTCCGAGTTTCAGACTGCCTGAATTTCGGATTTTAGAATGTTCGAATTTCCGAAATTCGAATTTTCGAAATTCGGAAATTCCAATTTTGAAAATTCGAAAATTGGAAATTTCGAAAATTCGAGATTTGAAAATTCGAAATTGCAAAATTCGAAAATCTAAAATTCGAAAATGGGAAATTTGGAAAGTTGAATTTCCGAATTCCGAATTTTTAGAATTTCCGAAAATCGGAAATGCTTTTTTTTTGTTTTTTGCATTTTTTGGAAATTCGGAAAAAAAATGTTTTCGTTTTTTCGGAAATTCGTAATTCGAAAATTCAGAATTCGGAAATTCGTAATTCCGAATTTCCCGAATTTCCAAAAAAACGAAATAAAAGAAAAAAACTAATTTTTAGAATTTCCCGAATTTCCGAAAAAAGCAAAAAAACAAAATGAATTTTTCGAATTTCCGAAAAAAGTAAAAAAAACTAATTTTTCAGCAGTGCACATGTCTAGTGTTCCCCCTTACATCAGAGTTATCTCCGTACATCAGAGTTCTCAGTGTTCCCCCTTAAATCAGGGTTCCCAGAGCATCCCTTATGTTAGAGTCCCCAGAGTTCTCCCTTACATCAGAGTCTGCAGAGTCTCTCCTTATAGTGAAAGGCAACTCTGCGAGTTCAGATTTAAAAGGGGAACTCTGGGGACTCTGATGTAAAGGGGGACTCTTATTATTAACTTCATATGATTAGAAATGTTATTTATTAGCAAAATAGATGTATAAAAAAAATTGCTGTGCCCCGCGAAAGTGTTTGGGTTTGACTTAAAGAAAAGGTGGCAACCCTAAATAGAACAGCAGGGGAGATCGCTGTACTAACATTGGATTGTTAGTACAGTGGCTCCGACCTGGCCTGTCAGTTTTTTTTTTCGTTCAAGCCGCTCGGTTGGAACGGAAAAAAAACCTGGTAGTGTGTACGAGGCTTTAGCTTTTCACGTGACTCTACATTGCTAATGTTGTGTCGTCTATATATCTCATCCAGGTTCGTACCAGAGGCTCCTTAAAGAGAAGACCCCCAAGCCGAAGGTTTAGAAAATCCCAGGGTGATATGGACTTTGATATCGATAGTGTGAGCACCACGCCTAAAGAAAACGGGGATAAGGTGGAAAAGGAGGGCACTGGGAGTCCAAAGGATAAAGATGAGACCCAACAGACAGAGCCAGCATGTGGGACAGACACGGCGTCACGTGACCCAGCGGAGAAGTCATCTGGGAGCCCCCAGGACAACCCAGAAGAGAAAGAGGAGAGATCGGCCAGCACGGCGGAGGAGAACCCTGGCAAAGAAGAGGCCACATTGGACACAAACGTCACAGACTCACCAATCACTAAAGAGGAAACAGAGAAGACGGAGGACAGCAATGACAAGCCATGCAATGGACAAGAGAAGGACGAGAGCAGTGAGCCTAGCAGATCGGATTGTGATGTGAGTAGAATAATTAGGGCCTGTGGGACGGGGTTTCGATTTGCTTCGGATGGGTTCTGCATTCCAATACAAATCAGAAGGAGGTCGTAGAGTCTTACCTGTAAGGGTTAAATAAGACTTTTGACTTTAATATAGGGTTGCCACCTTATCCCTTTAAAACCAAACACATATTAATTACACAGGTTCTGGGGCCAATTTAACCACTTCCCTACCCGCCCATAGTAATATGACGTCCACAGATGGGATCTCCCATCCTGGGTGGGCGTCATATGACGTCCTGGGCTTTGTGGGGGGATATCTGAATGATGCCTGTAGCTAGAGGCATCATTCAGATATCCTTCTCTTCTCCTGGCAATTCTGCGCACCATAAGAATGATCATAGCAGCGATTCCACTGCTTGATCGTTCTTATAGGCGGCGGGAGGGGACATCCCCCCCCCTCCCGCCGCCATCTGGTGCATCTCCGGGCTCTCCCGTGCCATCGGGGGCCCGGAGAATGAATCGTCTGGGGCCGGAGGTGAACCATAGAGATGACTGGTGACCAGATGGTCACCAGTCATCTCTATGACCGTCGGAGGCCCGGGCGCGATGTGATGACGTCACGCCCGGGTCCTCAGATGTAAACAAAGCCGCCATTGCGGCTAAGAAGCATGAGATCGGTGAAAAAAAAATCACGATCTCATGCTTTCCAGTCTTATTGACCCCACATCTCTCCATAAAGAGGACCTGTCACACACATTCCTATTACAAGGGATGTTTACATTCCTTGTAATAGGAATAAAAGTGATCACATTTTTTTTTTTTTTTAAAGTGTGAAAATAAAAAAAATTATGTAAAATAAAAAAAATAATAATAATTTTTTTTTTTTAAACGCTCCTGTCCCCGGTAGCTCGCGATCAGAAGCGAACGCACACGTAAGTCCCGCCCACATATGTAAACGTCGTTCAAACCACATATGTGAGGTATTGCCGCGTGCGTTAGAGCGCGTGCAACAATTCTAGCACTAGACCTCCTCTGTAACTCTAACCTGGTAACCTGTAAAAATTTTCAAAGCGTCGAATTTGGAGATTTTTAAGTACTGAAGTTTGCCGCCATTCCATGAGTGTGCGCAATTTTAAAGCGTGACATGTTAGGTATCTATTTACTGGGCGTAACATAAGCTTTCATATTTTACAAAAAAATTGGGCTAACTTTACTGTTTTTTGTTATTTTTTAATTCCAAAAAAAAGGCGTTGAAAAAGTATTGCGCAAATACCGTGCAAGAAAAAAAGTTGCAATGACCGTCATTTTATTCCCTAGGGTGTCTGCTAAAAAAACATATATAATGTTTGGGGGTTCTGAGTAATTTTCTAGCAAAAGAATGATGATTTGTACATGTAGGAGAGAAGTGCCAGAATAGGCCCGGTATTGAGGTGGTAAAAAAAGCTCGGTGTTGAAATGGTTAATGAAGGTAAGGCACTAAATGTATTTAATTACCACCTTAACCTCCCTGGCGGTATGATTCTGTCAGATTTTAGGTGCTGAAAGCGGTACCATTATTTTGCATGGAAATTTGGCGTTTTATATTGTAGGCATGCAATTCTTAAAGGGGTTGTAAAGGTTCGTTTTTTTTTTTTTCTAAATAGGTTCCTTTAAGCTAGTGCATTGTTGGTTCACTTACCTTTTCCTTAGATTTCCCTTCTAAATGTTTTTTTTCTTTGTTTTCTTTGTCTGAATTTCTCACTTCCTGTTCCTCCTCAGTAAGCTGTTCAGTAAGCTGTTCTGGCTGACTCCACACCACTCGGATGATGGTGTGGAGTTCAGTGAGGAGAAACAGGAAGTGAGAAATTCAGACAAAGAAAAAAAACATTTAGAAGGGAAATCAAACGAAAAGGTAAGTGAACCAACAATGCACTAGCTTAAAGGAACCTATTTAGAAAATAAAAAATGAACCTTTACAACCCCTTTAAGCCCTGTACACACGATCGGATTTCCGATGGATTTTTCCATTGGAAATCCGATGAAGCTGACTTCCATCAGTATTGCCTACACACCATCAGTCAAACATCCGATCGTCCCAAACGCTGTGACGTAAAACACTCAGACGAGCCAAGAAAAATGAAGTTCTATGCTTCTGAGCATGCGTCTGAGCATGCGTGGTTTTTTTATCCGATGGAGTTCCCCACAGACGATAGTAATTTGCTATCGTTTTTTTTTCCATCTGATAAATTTAAAACATGTTCTATTTTTTAACACTGATGGAAAAAAGACCGATGGGGCCCATACACGATCGGTTTGTCAGATGAAAAAAGTCCATCGGACTGTTTTCATCGGTAAAACCGATCGTGTGTACAGGGCTTTATGCCTCGTACACACGACCGGTTTTCCCGTCGGAAAAACTGCGATGAGAGCTTTTGGCCGGGAATTCCGACCCTGTGTATGCTCCATCGCAGTTTTTCCGACGGAAAAACTGCCGGGAAAAAAAAAAGAGAGCAGGATCTCATTTTTCCCCATCAGGAGCAAAATCCTAGCGGGAAAACCGTTCGTCTGTATGCTTTTCCGACGCGAAAAAAAACGCACATGCTCGGAAACAATTCGAAGCATGCCCGGAAGCATAGAACTTAATTTTGTTGGCTCGTCGTAGTCTTTTACGTCACCGCGTTCTTGCCGGTCAAAAGTTCACCGGACTTTTGTGTGACCGTGTGTATGCTAGGCAGGCTTGAGAGGAATTCCGTCGTGAAAACCATTGTTTTTTTTTCAGACGGGAAAACCGGTCGTGTGTACGCGGCATTAGAAATAACTCACTTAAATCTGTCCAAACAAGAGTCTAGTAGACATCCCGGGTATGATAAAGTTTGAAACACAAAATAATTAATTATAATATAATAAATAGCTATAAATAATTATAACAAATAATAATATAATAATAATAATAATAATAAAAAAAAATCAATAATGTAATTAAATCAAAAACACTGAAATTTGCTCAGTTGCAGAATTGTCGCTGTTATTACTTTTAGTGTTTGATGACGAATTTCCCCACAAATCGCTATCGCTCAATTCTGCGAGTGATTCTAATTTATTATCGCTGTTCTCTAGCTGGTCTAAAACCACTTTTGACATAAAGGGACACTTTTTGGTTGCTATGGACATTCTCCAGTTTCCAGGCAGAAAAAAAAGGTATTTATAATATAAAAGTGCATGCAGTACACTGGACAGACCACTAGGGACAAAGGGGATGTGTAATTATTTTATACAGTACTGTAATCTGTAAGATTACAGTGTACTGTATGTATACTGTGTTTTAAATTTTTTGAATTTGGCGCCGAACTCCGTCCCTGTGCGTTGCAACGCTCGCAGGGAACGGAGCTCGGCGGCACTCGGCACTGTGTGAATCGAGCGAAGAGACATCTCGCAGACACAGCGGGGAGACATCGCAGGATCCAGGGGACAAAGTAGGTAACTTTCCCAGGATACTGCGAGGCGATCCCGAGTCTGGCTCGAGGTTACCGCTTTTGGTTGTAAAAATTCACCCCGAGCCAGACTCAGGAATACCGCCAGGGAGGTTAATAAGCCAAAGAAGCTGTGTAATTTAATACCGTATGTGTTCGGTTTTAAAGGGATGAGGTGGCAACCCTACTTTAATACCACTTTAGGTACCAGCCTGATTGTTGCTGACCCAGATTACCTGACTACTCTCTCGTCTTCTGCTCTGTCTACTATCTATTCGTTGCCAAACCTAACTGCCCAGCTAACATCTGATGGCTGCCTGCCTCAACTCCTGTTTGAACCTGACTACTCTTTTGTCTACTGCCTACTTGTTGCTGACCCGGACTGCCTGACAACCGCCTGCTTGCTGCTTTCCGAGACCCCTGCTTGTACCTGTCTATCCTCTGCTTGCCATCTGCCAAGTTACCTGCTTGTACCTGACAACCCTTTGCTTGCCATCTGCCAAGACCCCCTACTTGTACCTGACAACCCTCTGCTTGCCACCTGCGAAGACCCCCTACTTGTACCTGACAACCCTCTGCTTGCCACCTGCCAAAACCCCTGGTTGCATTTAACTACCCTCTGCTTGCCACCTACCAAGATCTTTGCTTGTACTCAGCTACCTTCTGTTTGCCACCTGCCAAGACCCTTGCTTGTACCCAGCTACCTTCTGTTTGCCGTCTGCCAAGACCCCCTGCTTGTACCCGACTACCCTCTGCTTGCCACGTGCCAAGACCACTGGTTGTACTTGACTACCCTATGCTTGCCGCCTACAAAGACCCTTGGTTGTACCTGACTACCTTCTGTTTGTTGCCTGCTAAGGCTCCTGCTTTTACCTGTCTACACTTTGGTTGCTGTCTGCCAAGACCCTAGGTTGTATCCGACTACCCTTTGCTTGCGGTCTGCCAAAACCCCTGCTTAAACTTGATTACCCTCAGCTTGTTGTCTGCCAATACACCTGCTTACACCTGACTACCCTTTGCTTGCCCCCTGTCAAGACCCCTACTTGTGCCAGACTACTTTCTGCTAGTTGCCTGCCCAGATTGCTGCTTGTACCTGACTACCCTCTGTTGCCGTATGCTAAGATCTCTGCTTGTATCCGACTACATTCTGCTTGCTGCCTGTCAAGACCTCTGCTTGTACCTGCGTACCTTAGCTTGGTGTCTGCTAATATCCCTGCTTACACCTGACTACCCTCTGCTTGCCCCCTGTCAAGACCCTTGCTTGTACCTGACTACTTTCTGCTAGCCGTCTGTCAGAACCACTGCTTGTACCTGACTATCCTTTGCTTGCTGCCTGCCAAGACCCCTGCTTGCACCCAACAACCTTCTGCTTGCCGTCTGAAAATACCTCTACTTGTACCCAACTACCTTTTGCTAGCTACTTGCCTCGACCCCTGCTTGGATTTGAGTACTCTCTAGTCTCTCACCTCCTCCATTGTCTCTGCACCAAAGTCACTCCATATATTCCAACCCCTGGTGGCACAATCCTGGGGGCCATCACCTGGTGCCAGTTTGCTGCAAAGAAAACCGGGGGGCCACTAGAATCAACAGGTAAAATAAAAGAGGAAAAGACAGAAAATGAATGCAATATATTACATTTTTGTTTTCCGGTTTAGGGGCACTTTATGTGGTTTTCGTAGCCCAGAAGCCATATTTGGGTTTTGACCTTAGACATTCCTGGAGAGTTGTTTTGCTGAAATCCTATTGTTTGTGTCTTTCTTTAGGATAAACCGGAAAAATGATGAAACAGGACCAATGCAGAAGTAGAACAAGCCTTGGTGGGACACTCAGTAGGTCGACATCCTCAGGATTCGTCATGGCCTCAGATCTGGCCACAAACTCACCAATCCCGAGGCGATGCACTTTCCTAACGCAGTGCAGTCAGTGTGTCCCGGAGAACTTCTTCAGGCATGTCCAGACAATCGAGTTAACGCGCAGGGTTTTGGCGTACACACAGTGTATGCACTTTGTACAGAATATTAGTCTAATAAAATTTTTGTTTAAAACAAATAAATACACCCCAAGTGTGCAAAGTCTTACAGCTCATTTTCTTGGGAAAGTAGCCACAACCTGAGTAGAAAAGCCTGTCATCTGCCAGCAGGTGCAACGTGGAACCTGTACTCTGTGTGTGGAAGCAGGGGTCTCTGTGCAGAGGTCTGACATGCCATGCAAGGGTCAGCATGAGCTTTGCTGATTGCAGGGCTATAGCTCTGACTCAGTAGGGGGTGTGTCAGATCTCTGCAGAGAGACCGCTGCTTCCACACCGAAAGCAGGGGTCCTTCTCAGCAGCATGCTGGCAGGGGACAGGCTTTTTAACTTAGGCTGTGGCTGCTTTATAAAGAAAATGTGCTGTAAGACTTTGTACACCTTTTGTTTTGATGCACCTTGGAATGGATTTGGCTGATTTAAACTCAAGGTTCATTTGGGCTTTAAATGTCCTGAAATATGAGCTGTCTGTGTTGCTAATAGCAGCCAAAGGTGTACTCTGTGATGTGTTTCCTCTGGTTGTGGAAAGTCCAATTAGTTGCCCGGGTTAAATACAGACAGTTCCACTTTCAGACACGTTGATAAGTGAGATTTAGCTTTAAGCAGCACACGGGCAGGAAGCCTGCAAGGCATGCTGGGAGTTGAGCTTCCCTTGTGTTGCGCAGTCTTTTCTGAAGAGTGTCACCCCCTTGTGGCGTAACCTACCCGTGTTCTTTCTTTTTTATGTTTTTTGTTTGTTCTTTTATTGTATTTTTATTAAAGTTTTTTAAGTGACACAACAGACAATGTTAGATTTCATATTAAAAGAAGAACTCTAGCGACGAACAAGAATTACCCCGTTATGTCCACTTGCTGTTTATGCTTTTGAATTGAATGCTGCGTCCGTAATTCACACTGAATGTTACAGATCAGTTCCTGCAGCCGGGGGCAAGTTTGAAAAAAAAAAGGCATTCTTTGGATGGGGTGGAGGTGGATAGAATTGCATTGTGTGTGATAGCATTTTTGAACCTACAAAAACATGTTTCCAGCTACAGGGATGACATTAATATACCATCATTTTTTATTTTTTTTTGTTCATCGGGTATCAAATAATATCTTTCCAACTTACGGAAACCACTCAGGACACCAATATAAATACCTGCTTGTGACATATTTTAGGAAAACAAAAGAAAAAAAAAAAGGTAATTTAAATACCAAATCCAGCTTGAGCAATCCTCCCCCTGGTCTCCATCTAACCCCCCTAAATATATATATAATATATAAATGATATATGCTGTATATACTGTGTGTGTGTGTGTGTGTGTGTATATATATATATATTTTATTACTATTATTATATATTTTTATATATATACATATATATATATATATATATATATTGTATGTATGTGTATATATATATATATATATATATATATATATATATATATATATAAATATATGTATGTGTGTGTGTGTCTGTATCACAAGAGTATCAGGGTCTTCTCCTTTCTCCATCATCGGTGAGCATCCCGCTATGCTGCAGGGGATCACATTATAATAATAGTAGTAATAATATTTGGGGGCCATTCTTTCTTGGGGGCCACTATATCACTAATACCAATGATTTGAGGGGGGGGGCGCTTTCTCTCCTGGGGGCCACTATCTCACTAATACCAACGATTTGCATTGCAGGGCTATTTTTTTTCTTGGATTTACCATCCTACCAACTTCAATGAATTGAGGGGCTATTCTCTCCTGGGGGGGGGGGGGGGGTCATAAACCCCACAGACACCAATAATATGGGGGCTATTCTCCCTTTTAATTCATCTAAATCTATACAGTGGAACCTTGGTTTACAAGTAACGCGGTTAACGAGCGTTTTGAATAACGAGCAACTTTAAAAAAAAAAATCTGACTCGGTTTGCGATTGTTGTCTCGCAAGACGAGCAGCTAATAGGGTGTGCAGTACCGCATTTGGCCAGAGGTGCGGGGGCGCCGGTGACACTCGGAAAGGTTCAGAGCCGTTCGGAAATACTCGGAATCACTCAGAAAAACTCGGAAATACTCCGTTCCCGAGTGTTTCCGAACCTTTCCGAGGGTTCCAAGATCAGCCGAGCTGTCCCCGAATATTTCTGAGGCTCTCCGGTGCCCCCCCCCCCCACCTCTGGCCACATGCGGTATTGCATGCCATAAAAATAGAAATCTTCCAATGAAGGACACTGGTTCTAGAAACAACCAGGGATTGCCTCGCTTTGGGGGGATTTCATCTCACTTCCTGTTTTGGCTTTGGGACAGGAAGCGAAGGGAAATCTCCCCAATGGGGATACCGATGGCAAAAAAAAAACCTGACAGGGTTTTAACCTTCCCTTACTCTATCCAAAATGAAAAATAAAATTGGCATGTTATATTTTGTTCACGTAGAAACACATCCAGCTCTTTTTGGAACAAAAGCTAGAACTAGCCCCCTGAAGAAGACTATCCCTAATGTTCACTGCTTTTACCAGTGGCGTAAATATCAGTTTCATAAAGGTCACAATTGCGACCGGGCCCTGGCATTCCGCCACCGTGGGGGGCCCCAAGATAGCAGGAAAAGGCCCAGCTGCAGAACATGTGAAAGGGACCCACTGTAGGACCATAATAAAGGTTCCAACAACAAGAGTAAAGGGACCTGGGCCCAGAGGGAAGGACCCCGGGCCCAGAGGGAAGGACCCTGGGGCCATGGGAAAGGGCCCCTGGGTCCAAAGGAAAGGCACTTGGGACCAGGGGCATGGGCCCCAAGAGCAGTGGCATGGGCCCTGGGACCGATGGAAAGGGCCCCAGGATGGAGTCAGGGGGGCTCTTCATGGTTTCTTGCACTGAGGCCCTGAAGGTTCTAGTTACATCTCTGGCTCTGCCTGTTATTGTAGAAGAAGCCAGAGCACTGTCCTGTGTGATTTTAAATATAATCCAAGTTTATTGAATGTATAGAGGTGGCCCTTACTAACAGTAAAGAGGAAAGTGCTAGATTGGTTTACATTTCAAGCTCATTTTTATAATATTTCGCTCATCTATGGAAAGTAGCTGAGTCACATATGACGTACCCTCCTGTACATTTCCAGAAGACAGTCTCATTGCTCAGCCATAACAAGCAAGATAACGCAGAGTCCCCCCAGAGTCATTCTTGCTGGTTCCCACATCACAATCTATACCCCGCGTCTACACATTCTTCTTTATTAACCTCTTGCCATCCACGTAACACATACACTATATTACCAAAAGTATTGGGACGCCTGCCTTTACACACACATGAACTTTAATGGCATCCCAGTCTTAGTCTGTAGGGTTCAATATTGAGTTGGCCCACCCTTTGCAGCTATAACAGCTTCAACTCTTCTGGGAAGGCCGTCCACAAGATTTAGGCATGTGTCTATGGGAATGTTTGACCATTCTTCCAGAAGCACATTTGTGAGGTCAGGCACTGATGTTGGACGAGAAGGCCTGGCTTGCAGTCTCTGCTCTAATTCATCCCAAAGGTGTCCTACCCACTCAAACTCGCTCATCTATGTCTTTATGGACCTTGCTTTGTGCACTGGTGTGCAGTCATGTTGGAACAGGAAGGGACCATCCCCAAACTGTTCCCACAAAGTTGGGAGCATAAAATTGTCCAAAATGTCTTGGTATTCTGACGCCTTAGGAGTTCCCTTCACTGGAACTAAGGGGCCAAGCCCAACCCCTGAAAAGCAACCCCACACCATAATCCCCCCTCCACCAAATGATTTGGACCAGTGCACACAAAGCAAGGTCCATAAAGACATGGATGGGCGAGTTTGGGGCGGAGGAACTTGACTGGCCTGCACAGAATCCTGACCTCAACCCGATAGAACACCTTTGGGGTGAATTAGAGCGGAGACTGTGAGACAGGCCTTCTCATCCAACATCAGTGCCTGACCTCACAAATGCACTTCTGGAAGAATGGTCAAACGTTCCCATAGACACACTCCTAAACCTGGACTAAGACTGGGATGTCATTAAAGTTCATGTGCGTGTAAAGGCAGGTGTCCCAAAACTTTAGGCAATATAGTGTATATGTCAATGGACCACTGATGTTCCTGTTCTGGGAGCACGCTCACTGAGCACTCCCAGCACAGAGACCAAGCAGTCAAAGACAGTCCTCGGTCCCCACTTTCGATCGGTAGCCGGCGGGACTGGCTCCTGATCATGTGACCTCTGTGACAACCAATCACTGTAATCACATGATCACCAATCCTTCCTGCCCACTGGGCGTACAGACCCTATTAAAGGGGTTACCTCTCTACAAGGGTAAAGCTGAAGGAAACAAGACCATGACCACTAGGCCTCTAGTCTAGACTGAAGCCATGTTCAGAATTCCCCAGGATGGTGAAGAAGCCTTTCCGCATGCAGAGGTTAAAGTGGTTGTAAACCCGTTTTTTTTTGTTTGTTTTTTTAAAAACCACCTGCAAGACAAAGCCATAATGAGCTAGTATGACTAGCATACTAGCTCATTATGCATCACTTACCTTAGATCGGGGCCCCCGAAGCCGTCCTCGTCTCCCCCTCCAGCCGCAGCCATCGCTCCACAGATACCCGGAAGCTTACTTCCGGGTATCGCCGCTCCGGCCAATCACAGCGAGCTTGCGGTGCAATGCCGCGTCTTAAAGGGGACTTACGGGTACGTCCATATGCGCAGCCGTGCCATTCTGCCGATGTATATAGTCGTGCTGCGGTTGGCAAGCGGTTAATCAGACACTCGCCTGTCCCACGGTCCAGCGATGCGGCCGCCCGAAGCCTCGCTCCTCTCCCCGTCCTCTCTGCGGCACCGGTATTGCAAGTGTGGGCACTCGACTGTGCCTTTGCAGCCGGGCCCGCACTGCGCATGCGCGAGCTGTGCTGCGTGTTGTGAATGGCTGGGCAATCTTCTGGGACCTGTGACATGTCCCAGAAGGTTGCAGAGAGGGGAGGGGGAGAGGTGAGCTTCCGCTCAGGAGAGGAAGTGGGAGCTGGGTACCTGTGAAAACTAGGTACCCGCTCTCCCCCCCCCCCCCCCCAAAAAAAAATGACATGCCAAATGTGGCATGTCAGAGGGTCATAAGTTCTTAAACGGAAGTTCCATTTTTGGGTGGAACTCCGCTTTAAGGTTTGACAAGTTGGGTATCTATTTACTCGGCGCAATGTTGTCTTTTATATTTTACAAAAAAAATTGTAATTTATTGCGTTGCTGTGCCCTAAAATGAACTTTAGTATATTTTTTACTGAAATTTCGCGTTTCCTAGACCTTTGTGGTAATATCGTGTGAAATCAAAAAAATTGGAACTACCACTATTTTATTCTCTAGGGTGTCTGATTTAAAAAAATATATAATGTTTTGGGGGTTTTATGTAATCTTCAGGCCTAAAATAATTTTTTAAGTGTGCAAAAAGGCTCAGGCTTTGTAGGGGGCAAGATGTCTTTCTTGAGTCCGTACCTCTTTAAATACAAAATTTTGACATATATATATATATATATACATATATATATAAATATATATATTTTTTTTTATGTAAATATATATATATATATATATATATATATATATATATATATATATACACACACACACAGTGCCTTGAAAAAGTATTCATACCCCTTGAAATTTTCCACATTTTGTCATGTTACAACCAAAAATGTAAATGTATTTTATGTGATAGACCAACACAAAGGGGTTGATTTACTAAAACTAGAGTGTGCAAAATCTGGTGCATCTGTGCATGGTAGCCAATCAGCTCCTAAATTCAGCTTGTTCAATTAAGCTTTGACAATAAAACCTGGAAGCTGATTGGTTTCTATGCAGAACTGCACCAGATTTTGCACTCTCTAGTTTTAATAAATCAACCCCAAAGTGTCACATAATTTTGAAGTGGAAAAAAAATGATAAATGGTTTTCAATTTATTTATGAATAAATATATGAAAAGTGTGGGGGGTACATTTGTATGGCGCCCCCCGGAGTCAATACTTTGTAGAACCGCCTTTCTCTGCAATTACAGCTGCAAGTCTTTTTGGGGATGTCTCTACCAGCTTTGCACATCTAGAGAGGGACATTTTTGCCCATTCTTCTTTGCAAAATATCTCAAGCTCTGTCAGATTGGATGGAGAGTGTCTGTGAACAGCAATTTTCAAGTCTTGCCACAGATTCTCAATTGGATTAAGGTCTGGACTGTGACTGGGCCATTCTAACACATGGATATTCTTCCATCTAAACCATTCCATTGTAGCTCTGGCTGTATGTTTAGGGTCGTTGTCCTGCTGGAAGGTGAACCTCTGCCCCAGTCTCAAGTCTTTTACAGACTCTAACAGGTTTTCTTCTAAGATTGCCCTGTATTTGGCTCCATCCATCTTCCGAACAACTCTGACCAGCTTCCCTGTCCCTGCTGAAGAAAAGCATCACCACAACATGATGCTTCCACCACCATGTTTCACGGTGGGGATGGTGAGTTCAGGGTGATGTGCAGTGTTAGTTTTCTGCCCCACATAGCGTTTTGTTTTTAGGCCAAAAAGTACAATTTTGGTCTCATCTGACCAGAGCACCTTCTTCCACATGTTTGCTGTGCCCCCCACATGACTTCTCACAAACTGCAAACTGGACTTCTTATGGCTTTCTTTCAACCTTGTCTTTCTTCTTGCCACTCTTCCATAAAGTGCAGATTTGTGGAGAGCGCGACTAATAGTTGTCCTGTGGACAGATTCTCCCCCCTGAGCTGTGGATCTCTGCAGCTCCTCCAGAGTTACCATGGGCCTCTTTGCTGCTTCTCTGATGAATGTTCTCATTGCCCGGCCTGTCAGTTTAGGTGGACGGCCATGTCTTGGTAGGTTTGCAGTTGTGCCATACTCTTTCTTTCCATTATCGGATGATGGATTGAACAGAGCTCCGTGAGATGTTCAAAGTTTGGTATACTTTTTTTTATAACCTAACCCTGCTTTATACTTCTCCACAACTTTATCCCTGACCTGTCTGGTGTGTTCCTTGGCCTTCATGATGCTGTTTGTTTAATAAGGTTCCCTAACAAACCTCTGAGGGCTTCACAGAACAGCTGTATTTATACTGAGATTAAATTACACACAGGTGGACTCTATTCACTAATTAGGTGACTTCTGAAGACAATTGGTTCCACTAGATTTTAGTTCGGGGTATCGGAGAAAAGGGGGCTGAATGCAAATGCCCTTACACACTTTTCACATATTTATTTGTAAAAAATTTGGAAAACCATTTATCATTTTCCTTCCACTTCACAATTATGTGCCACTTTGTGTTGGTTTATCACATAAAATCCCAATAAAATACATTTACCTTTTTGGTTGTAACATGAAAAAATGTAGAAAATTTCAAGGGGTGTGAATACTTTTGCAAGGCACTGTATATACAAAGGGTCTTCAAAAAGTTTCTGCACTTTTTATTTTCAAATGAGTTAAAAAAAAGTGTGGAAACATTTTGAAGAACCCTTATGTGTGTGTGTATATATATGTGTATATATATATATATATATATATATATATATATAAATATATATATAGATATAGATATAGATATCTAGATATAGATTGATATCTAGATATATATACTGTATATATATATATATATATATATATATATATATATATATATAAATAAAGATATACATATATAGTTATTCACCTTAGTTCTGGTTTGCTGGAGTTCTCCTTTAAGCCTACTGCTGACGCCATCATAGCCATGTCTTGATGTCAGGGAGACATTCTTTTTCTGAATGTAATGTGCACTTTTGCTGTCATAATGCTGTAACCTTTCATGTACCTCCATCGCTAACTGCTGGCTAACAGCCCAGCGATCATGTGATCTCTCATCAACGGGCACATGGGAGAGGTCATGGTGACTTCTCATCGGCTGCCTCTAACTGGACCCCAACATTAGCCGGCAGGAGCATGTGAGGGATGCTGTATGCTACATGGTGCTTATAGATCAATGGATGCGTGTGCCACAACTTAAAGGGAATCTATATTATTTTTATTATTATTTTTTAGATCATATGGTAATGTGATTGGCTTGGTGTAAATATTTTATAGTTTGTTGATGTTTGGAAGAAAAAAATACTTCTCAATTATTAAAAAATATATTGTATTTCTATGTATAGTTTGTGATTATTTACAGGTATGTACCTGGGACGCAGCCATATTTGTTCATTACATATGCAGCCTCTGCTTCCTTCTCAATAGCACTGCTCAGTGACTATTCTTGTCAGTCAATCAATCAATTAATACATTTTTTTTTAGCTCAGATTTTCTGTGTGAAACACCGCATGATCCGAAATTCTTTGCCCACTGTATTACAATGTAACAGGTTCTCAGCAGCCTGCGGGCCGTACCCAATGGGCTGCATGAAGCCCCACCGATCCTAAAACCAATGTCTACTGTATGCATATAATACCTTCCCTTGTCTCCGCCCCCCCCCCCCCCCCCGATCAACATGCAAATAAAATTTTTCAATGAAATCATTTTGTTTCCAAGAAGTATCTCCTTGAGTCCCAGTGATGTTATCACCCGGTCCGTCTGCTGGTGTTTGCTCTAGACATGTGCAATTCGTTTAGTTCCGAATTAGTTTTGTAAACGAATTTTGACAAATTAGTTCATTTCGAAATTTTCGAATTTTCGAATTCTGAATTTCCGAAATTTTGAAAATTCAAAATTTCGGAAGTTCAGAATTCCGGAAATTCTGAAATTTGGAATTTCGGAAATTTGAAACTTCCGAATATTGGAAGTTTGAATAATCTGAATTTCGGAAATTTGAAAATTCGGAAATTTGAAAATTAGAAAATTTCGAAAATCGGAAATTAGAAAATTCCAAATTAGTAAATTAGAAAATCACCCAACCTCAGATCTGCGTTAAATAAAAGATAGACATGTGCAGAACGGAA
Organism: Rana muscosa; assembly: GCA_029206835.1. Taxonomy (NCBI): domain Eukaryota; kingdom Metazoa; phylum Chordata; class Amphibia; order Anura; family Ranidae; genus Rana; species Rana muscosa. Next base: position 41,342,330 of record CM055117.1, on the reverse strand, counting down.
ACATTTTTTTGGGGGATTTTGTTATCTAAATAATTTTAGTTCAAATCGTTTTCAGAATTCGATTCGTTTTCTAATTCAATTAGAATTTTCCAAATCCAATTTGACCGAATTCGGAAAATTTTAATCAGCATTCAAATTCAAATTAGAAACAAGAATTTTGGAAGAAGGTTGTATTCTTTCTATTGTATTCTTTTATTTTCCATTGTTTGTTCTATTCTATTCTATTTTATTTTCTATTCTATACTATTCTATTCTGTTTGAATTAAAATGTATTCTATTCAAAATTCTAATTTCAGAAGATGGTTATATTCCATATTCTATTATTTTCCGTTCTTTCCTATTCTAATCTATGCAAATTTGAATTTTTTCTATTCGAAATTTTAATTTTGGAGGACGGTTATATTCTTTCTATTCTATTCCATTCTATTGTTTTTTCTAATCTTTTTTATTCTAATAAAGTCTATTACTTTATTTTATCTATTTATTTATTTTGCCCTATATTGATGTAATTCTCTGTTTATCTTATATCTCTTACTAGGTGTATTTAGGCCTCCAACATTATAAGTCATTCAATTTACCGGGGCCATAATCGACTAGTGGACCAACTATCCAACCTGCATGTAGGGGCAAGAAAGGGAGAGAGAAAAAATAAAATAACCACCCCCCCAACCTTCTCCCTATGGGGATTATCCCCCCCCCCCCCCAATGGTAGGACACACTTCCGGGTCATGCCCGGCAACCGGCTTTGGCGACACTCAACTTGGTGTCGCCACTTGTCCATTCCCTCTGGGGGGGGGGGGTAACTTCTCCCTTTACTTCTATCCACCCAACACTGTGGGTTTCATGGGCCCTAATCCCCTCCCGCCGCATCATTTCCAAGACAGACATTCTCCAACTTTTATCTCTCCCCATCTCAAAAAATTCCCACTTATATGTATGTTTTATTTATATTAACTTCTATTGTTTTTTTCTATTGTTTTTTATTCTATTCTTTTATTTTTTTAGTCTGTTCTATTCTATTCTTTTCTGTTCTATTCAATTTTATTTTAAACTTGAATTTCGGAAGATGGTTATATTCTTTCTATTTAATTATATTCTATTGTTTTCTTCTATTCTATTATTTTCTATCCCATCTTTGTCTATTATATTCTTTTCTATTCTCATTGATTACATTCTAATCTATTCTTTTCTATTCTAATCTAGTCTATTCCTTTATTTTATTATCTATTCTATTTAATTCTATTATTTTGTTTTCTATTCTGTTATACTCTAGTCTAATATTTTGTATTCTATTCCTTTATTTTCTACTCTATTTTATTCTATTCTTGTTTTCAAATTCGATTTTGAATTTGCTTTAATTTTCAAATTCGATTTGAATTTCGTTATTTCAGATTCATTTAAATTTGTTACTATTGTAATTTGAGAAATTCGGATACATCCTAATTTTTACGGAATTTCGATTCAGAACAAAACGTATTGCACATGTCTAATAAAAGTACACATCCCTAAAATCCCTTTTAGACGTGCATGCTCCCCCTTGCTGGCCACTTGGTGCTGTAGTCTTTGGCTGTGCAATCATCTCTTTCATTTGAATGGGTTGCCCTATGTGCATTTGTTGCACCAAAGAAGCTTAGGGACCAAATTTTGGACCGGAGCCAGGAGCGGATTTACAGGCATTTTGCCGCAGATCTAATGCAATCAGCTCTTGATCAGTTACTTAAGTGTAGCGGCCTCACCTCTCTCTTTCTTTGGTGGTTATATGGCTGTTGTCTAGGGGTACCTGGGAGAGAGAGAGAGAGAAACACACCACGGCCCATGTCCTCCGTAACTGGGAGGTGAAGGCCAGAGATTGGGCTTTTGTGTAGGTGTCCTAGAGTCAAGTCCAGTCCTTCGTCCCTGACTCCTTTGCTTGAGTAACCCAAGTTCCACACAGTGAATAGGTACAACTCTGTTTTATTGCTTGTCAAGAAGAATAAAACAATCTTTCTCCTTTGGAAAATGGGGACAGATCGAGGCACAATTCTTTCCCTTCTTGCTGCTGCCCACTGTGCTGTCACCAGTGGTGAATAGTCACTGCCACTGATTAGGTAATATAGAATGTGAATTACCTTCGCTCACTTTGCCCCTGTCAGGGGAAGAAATCCGTCCAAGGGAGAAGTGGAGGCCTCTCTGTCACCAGCGATGCTGCGCCGGGCTCTTCAGAGAAGTTACTGCGCGCCAGTCCTCTCGAACTCAGACACAGGCACCCAAGGAGTTAGGGCCCCCTCGGATTCCTCCACCCTCGCGGAACTCAGTTGAAGGTACTGAGCCCCAGGCATCCGCCATAGTACCTCACCCCAGGCTAAAGGTGCCTGAGATGGACTCCATCCCTGCTCCAGCTAGGCCAAGGGCGCCTAGGCCTGGAACACCGGAACACCAGCTCCCAAGCTGCAGGTGCCTGGGTGCGGCCACGTCCTCACGACTCTCCTCCCAAAAACAGGGCGTCCGCCCCTTTTATGACCTCTCCCTTTGCGTCCCAGCGGGTTCCCTGCCCCGCTGTACCAGCTCCAGGGGAGGACAAAAAGGCACGGTTCGCGGTGTGAGTTCAACTCCGGCCCCAGGCAACAACGCCACCCAGGGACCCCAAGGAACCTCACACCACCAGAGTCCTCACATAATTCAAATACCCGCTACATAAGCATGCCAGTCTAAAGGGATGCCAAGAACTACTACTACTTCTACTTTCATCTCATGAGTACCATCAAGTGGAACTCCAGAATAGCGGCTTAACATACATTGAAAAAAATGGGGGGTACTAATGCGCAAACCAATGGATTATAAAACTAATTCTAATCTAACATAAAGCAGCAGCCACAACAAAGAAGTGTTCACACACTACAATAAACAATGGAAAAAGAGGGGGGTGTATATGGCGCTTACTAATACTAAAATCAATAATCGTGTAGCACACGCACCCTTCTCTCTCCCTTCTTTAGCTCACTCACAGGAGGAAAAGGCGCACGATGCCACCATGCCCGTACCCTCTGGTTTGCAGAGGTTAGACACACTTATAACTTACGGGTCTTGCAGCAAGGCTCTCCTCAAAGTTGGTTCTCGTCCCTTAGAATGTAAAGGACAAGTCTCTATACCCCCAAGTAACTCCAAGGTCCACACCAGTAGCAACTCCAACGTAGAGTTTATTTTTCTTTATGCATGTGTAGCTGGGTATCGTTTTCACCCACAAGACTACAGTTCACAGCACGCTTTGAGACACCCAGGGTGCATTTCCCCGCTCAAGGACTGCTGGGGTGGACTTTAAAAGGGAGAGGAGGAGCCTCTCTCTTTCTCTTTGAACACCGCCCTGCCTGCGAGAGGATCCCTGCACTCACCTGCTGCTGCACGTGCAAGGCCTGAAGCCTGAGCCTCGCACTTTGTTCCAGAGAGCCTTCTGCTCCACCGAAGAGCCTGCGGAGCATCCGATCCACCTGAAGTGCCACCATCTTCTGGAGGACCGAAGACACGGCGCATCGTGGGCACTGTGAAGCAACTCACAGTAGCGGAGGTACTGGACAGGAGTCGGTCCGGTCGGGTGAGAGAACGCCAGTTCAGAACCACATCTAAGTAACTTTGTTGCCTATTAACTTTGCCTAGGCCCATCATTGACCACAGTTATACTTTGGAGAGACTGTCTGCTGAACTGAGTTTATCAGTCTCTCCAGCTTTACCAAGTTAGCGATCATCTGCTACCCTTATTGGATTACAGTTTGTTTCTTTATGTGCGCCACCGAGAGTTGCTAGCGAAGATTCTTCAACAAATTATACCCCAAGTTATCGTCGGGCCTGACTGGGTAGTATAGGACATTGCTGGGCGCCATTTTGCTCACGAGGGAAGATAGCTGCAGCAGGGTTATTTTATTGTCATTGCATTACTGAATGTTATACCCTTTTAATGTGTGCACCTATATTGCAGGGATCTGCATGAGATATTGTATACAAATTACCTTTTATACTTTTACCAATAGTAAAAAGTTATAGTTAAGTAATTTGGTTGTCAGTGTCAATTACTGTGCTGGGATACAAAGGGGTTGTACCATATGATTGATTGATTGATTACTTGTATAGCGCTACAAATGCGAACTGAATCGCCTCAAGGCGCTTGCATCCAGTGACGTCCTGTTCCATTAGAAGAGGTGGGTCTTGAGTTTTTTCCTGAAAGCTCGATGGTTTTCTTCCATGCGGATATCAGTGGGTAGAGCGTTCCATAGCCGCGGTCCTTGGACTGCAAATCTTCGATCTCCTTTCCATTTGTAACGGGATTTGGGGATGTGGAGGAGGTTTTGATTGGTTGACCGGAGAATGCGTTTGGGGGAGTAGTGATTAATTTTCTCGCATAAATATTGCGGTGCGTTTCCTTGTGTGCACTTGTGGGTGAGGCAGAGGGTCTTGAATGTGACCCGATCCTTTACGGTTAGCCAATGCAGGGTCCTCAGTGAAGGGGTGATCGATTCCCAAGGTTTTTTCCCTGTTACCAGTCTAGCTGCCGTGTTCTGGACGACTTGTAGGCGCGAGATCTGATATTTAGGTAGTCCTATGTAGAGGGAGTTTGCATAGTCGAGTCGGGAGTTGATAATTGTACCAACTACTACTGCTGTGTCCTCTTCCGGGATGAAGGGGATGAGTCTCCGTAACAGACGGAGGAGATGGTGTGATCTGCTGACTACTGATCCTATTTGTGCATCCATCGACATCTCTGAGTCAAAGATGACTCCGAGACTTTTGACTTTTGTGCTCGGGGTAATGGTCTGTCCAAGAATGGTGGGTGGTGTCCAAGACGTCTTTCTTTTTTGGTTTGCGTGGAGGAGAAGAAGTTCTGTTTTGGATCCATTGAGTTTGAGGGAACTCTCAGTCATCCAATCATCGATCAATGTGAGGCACTCTTCCAGTCCGCGATATTGGTCTTTTTTCCCGGTGATACGAAAGTAGAGTTGGGTGTCGTCAGCATATGAATGGTAGCGCAGATCCTGTTTGCTGATGATTTTAAGGAGGGGGCGGAGGTAGATGTTGAAGAGCACGGGTGAAAGGGGTGATCCTTGAGGGACTCCGCAAGAAATTGCGCGAGTTTCAGAGGTGAAGGCTCCTAGTTTCACTGTCTGGGAGCGATTTTCTAAGAAGGATGCGAACCAGTGAAGGTCAGGGTCTGCGACTCCTGCTACTTCTTTAAGGCGGATGAGTAGAGTGTATAGTATAGATATATTACAGTTATACCATCCTTCCCCCCTTTCCTAACTGTGCCACGAGAGGTTAGAGCCGATTGCCAGGGGTTGATAGCGGTGCATTACAAGGCCCAAAACAAACAAGCAGCCCTCTTAAACTGAGGGTATCACCAGTGCCGGCCGAAGACATTGTGCTGCCTGGTACCAAGAATGAAATGCTGCCCCCCCCCCCAAAAAAAAAAAATCACGCCCACCAAAATGCCCCCACATCCATCATTTTATATCATGATAACTAAAGTGGACCTGTCATGGCTCTATAAAAAAGGACCTGTTATGGCTCTATTCATGTATATAGGAGTATAAAGAGGACCTGCCATGGCTCTATACATGTATATAGAAGTATAATGAGGACCTGTCATGGCTCTATACATGTACCGTATTTTCCCCGTCTATAAGACGCCCCCATGTACAAGACGCCCCCCACTTTTCCAACCCAAAATTAAGAAATCAATATTTTACACATAGGTAAAACAGAACACATTTTTATTTAGTAATTACCGCAGGTAACGTTTAAATACTAGTATATTATGCAGGGGTTGTTCTTCCTGTTTTCTCCACTGTCTATCATACACTCTGCGGAGGCAAGTCCAAACTGTTTCTCTGCAGCTCTATTCCCACGCTCTTTTTTGCATAGCTGGCTACATTTGGTTTGATTTGGCAGAGTAAGACAATCACTTACTTTTATTATTTTCTGACATCTTGGTCCCAGAACACTCCGGTCCCTGTTGCATCTGTGCATCTCCACTTCCAACAGGATCGCATCTGCTCACTCTCCACCTCCACCCCCAGCTTTAGCTGACGTCAGTAACATACGGCTCGTGATTGGAGAAAGCCACTTGACAAGCTATGGGCCGTGACGCACCTTCGCGGATGTCTCCCAGGCTGACCAACCGTGTATAAGACGCTGTTCGATTTACAGGCTATTATTTTAGGAAAAAATAGCGTCTTATCCACGGAAAAATACGGTTTATAGAAATATAAAGAGGACCTGTCATGGCTCTATACATGTATGTAGGAGTATAAAGAGGACCTGTCATGGCTATATACATGTATATAGAAGTATAAAGAGGACCTGCCATGGCTCTATACATGTATGTAGGAGTATAAAGAGGACCTGTCATGGCTCTATACATGTATGTAGGAGTATAAAGAGGACCTGTCATGGCTCTATACATGTATGTAGGAGTATAAAGAGGACCTGTCATGGCTCTATACATGTATGTAGGAGTATAAAGAGGACCTGTCATGGCTCTATACATGTATGTAGGAGTATAAAGAGGACCTGTCATGGCTCTATACATGTATATAGGAGTATAAAAGGACCTGTGCGTAGCCGGCGGCCGCGATGTCACCGGCCACACATAGTGGATTGTCACTTGCCACAACGTCACCTGCCACACATTGCGGATTGTCACTTGCCACAACGTCACCTGCCACACGTTGCAGATTGTCACTTGCTGTGTCCCAGAGTAAAGGCAGGCAGCAGAGAGCTAATGTAATCTCTCTGCTGCCCGCACAGTGGGGGCGGAACTGCAGTGATGCAGGGCGGGCAGTGAGAGATGATGTCATCTCTCTGCTCCCCCGCCCGCTGTTTGGCCAGCAAGCCCGCTCACTTGCTGACTGTTCCGCCCGCTGACTGTTCCTCTGTTCTGCCCGCATGCTCCATTCACCTGGGCCCAACGCCCAGGTGAATGGAGCGCGCGGGGAGCGGAGCGGGCTGGCTGGCGGGCGGGCGTCAATTTGCCTCACAGCGGAGCGGGTGGAACGGGTTAGCGACAATTTGCCTCACAGTGCAGAGTAGGGTTGCCACCTTTTCGTCAAGCCAAACCCGAACACATTAGCAGCACACGCCAATATATATATTTTTTTGTAGTACATTAAATTCATTACCTCTGTACAAAGCAATGCACAGCTATTTTTTTTTTATTTAGTATACCCTGTACATATATTTTTGTGATTAAATAAAATTTCTAATCATATGGAGTTAATCACAAGAGTCCCCCTTTTATATCAGAGTCAACAGAGTTCTCCTTTAGATCTGAATCTGCAGAGTTCCCCTTTACATCTGAATGCACAGGGTTCTGCAGAAGAGGAGTGCAGAGGGTAAGATGGGGGCAGTATGTACAGGAGAGGAGTGCAGAGGGTATAATGGGGGCAGTATGCATAAGAGAGAAGTGTGGAGGGTATGATGGAGCAGTATGTATAGAAGAGGAGTTGAGAGGGTATGAGGGGGGTGGTTTGTACAGGAGAGGAGTGTGGAGGGTATGATGGGGCGGTATGTACAGGAGAGGAGTTTGGAGGGTATGAGGGGGGCAGTATGTACAGGAGAGGAGTGTGAAGGGTATGATAGGTGCAGTTAGTACAGGAGAGGAGTTCGGAGGGCATGATGGGTGCAGTTAGTACAGTACAGGAGAGGAGTTCGGAGGGTATGATGGGTGCAGTTAGTACAGGGGAGGAGTTCGGAGGGTATGATGGGTGCAGTTAGTACAGGGGAGGAGTTCGGAGGGTATGATGGGTGCAGTTAGTACAGGGGAGGAGTTCAGAGGGTATGATGGGTGCAGTTAGTACAGGAGAGGAGTTCGGAGGGTATGATGGGTGCAGTTGGTACAGGGGAGGAGTTCGGAGGGTATGATGGGTGCGGTTAGTACAGGGGAGGAGTTCGGAGGGTATGATGGGTGCAGTTGGTACAGGAGAGGAGTTCGGAGGGTATGATGGGTGCAGTTAGTACAGGGGAGGAGTTTGGAGGGTATGATGGGTGCAGTTAGTACAGGAGAGGAGTTCGGAGGGTATGATGGGTGCAGTTGGTACAGGAGAGGACTTCGGAGGGTATGATGGGTGCAGTTAGTACAGGGGAGGAGTTCGGAGGGTATGATGGGTGCAGTTAGTACAGGAGAGGAGTTCGGAGGGTATGATGGGTGCAGTTGGTACAGGAGAGGACTTCGGAGGGTATGGCGGTGGCAGAATGGGGAGGGATTTCTTGCTGTGTCTGTGGGGTGACCAGGGAGTGTTGTTGGGAAGATAGGGGAAGGAAAGTGACCATGAAATGATGGGGGGGGGGGGGGGTAGGAAGCAGCTCTGAGTGACGTCTGTATGAAGTGGTCTGGGGGGGTGATGCAAGCTGGGGGGAGTTGGGGGCTGAGAAGTGGTCAGATAGCGATGTATATAATAAAAAAAAACTCATCCACTAAAAACATACAACAATAAATCATACAACAGTACTACAGATCTATGTAATGGAGCTCCCAGCACTCTGTATACCCAGATAATGTGAAGGTAATGTATGACCATTCATATAACCCTGTGTTCTCCAGGCTCTGAGTGTACAATCAGAGGGGTGAACTCACCACATATATACAGGTTACATGAATGGTTATAAATGACTTCACATTATCTAGTCTGAACAATTGGATTGGAGGATGTTTGCACAGACTGTTCATGCTTAGAAGTGATCTGTCAAATGTGATCGGGCTGCTGCAGACCCCCCCTCACTATCTCCTCAGATTCTTCTGTCAACTTCTGTTAACCCTTCGCTGCATCTCCTGAAGAAAAAACCCCCTTGAAAGCAACTACTATCCACCCTAGAAAACTTCTCCCAGAAAAAATCAGCTCACCTCCTCCCTTCCTCTGGCCAGCCTGACAGGAGACAGTGAGCTCCGCCCCCCAGTTCTCACAACACTCAGCACTGGTGATTGGGGGGGGGGGAGGTTGAGTCGGAGATAACAGGGACCCCGCACTGCACGAGACTGGAGGGAGGGGGAAGAGACAGGAAGGAGTTTTATAAATCCAGAACACACACCGCAGCCGCAGGCACAGTGTATTCTTTACAATGCCGCTGCTGCTGTTTCACAGTGAAAGGTGGAGTGGGGGAGAGGAACGGGCGGAATAGGATGGCGGGCAGGCGGCAATTTGCCGCCCCCCTAAAAGTGCCGCCTGGTACAATGGTACCATCTGGTCCCATGGTAGGGCCGGCCCTGGGTATCACTATACATGAATAACCACAAAGTTGAAAAGAGAGAAAGGTGTTAGAAGAGCAGATCAGATTCAGACACTCCTGGCTTCTTCGCCACTCGATCCCAAGCGGGTATAGCTCACCTGGAAAATCACCCAATGGCAATAGCAGCCAGCATGTAGCTCGAACAGTCAATCAGATTCCCTTAATAGATGCGATCTGGAGATCCTCTGCCACAGAATCTATAGTGCCCCGAACCTCCTAATGGTTAGGTTGTTAGATCCCTTTTCGGATGGATGACATCCCTCCAGAGAGTTACTGGGCCCCTTCCTTCACTGTGATCTCTCACCAGTCCTTCCGGACGGTCCTCCCCCAGCCTCCTCTTCCAGATGCGGGTCCCCTCGCAAATCGGCACCCTGAGATTCCTCCTTCCAGAAGTGGGCTCCAGCTAAAGGTGCTGGGCCCAGGGCTGAAGTTGCAGTCTCAGGACTAAAGGTGCCTGGGACTGAGGCGTACGTGGCCCCATAGCCTGGAGGGCCATGTACTGGATCCTGAACTCCCGATCCGCAGGTTCCCACCCCGGGTACAGGTCCCCGGGGCAGTAAAAAGAAGCACACTGACCAATGGCATCTGCCCCTTTTGTACCCTCCCCCGGCATGCACAGCGGGTAGACCACGCCCACTGCGCGGCTGCCGAGAGAGGACACCCAATCGCCACTCCATCACCTGTGGTTCAACCCCGAGTACAAGCGACGGCGCCACCCATACTTCAAAGGGGTACTGCAGGCCAGGTGAAAACAGCAGCAAAGCAGAGTCCAACAAATTGGAAGATCCGAGCCAACTACCGCTCGAATCACCCCTGAATTTAGTATAGCTGCCCCCTAAATTGGGACCAATAGCAATATTAAAATAATTACAATTCAAAGTAGTGCAAAATCTTGTGCAAATAAGCAAAATGGTGCAAAGAAAGTGAGCAAGAATAGCCCAAAAGTGCAAATAAGCAATTGTGCAAATAATGCTACTAATATAAGTAGTGAAAATCAATAGCAGAGTCTTCAAACATGTGGCCTCGAGGCGGCAGTGGGTGCAGGGGCGGCGCCGCGGCAACAGGGATGTGAAAAAATCCTGTCGTCCCGGTGTTCTAACGATATGGTTCCCCTATCGGATAGGGTCTGGCCTGGACAGCGCAGGCGCAATCCGAGCCGACGAAAATCTCCAAGGCTGAACAGCTGTTCGTCAGCTGTAGACAGAGCATGCGCAATCCACACGGCACTCGCTCCCAATGCTCGGGGATGGTTATACACGCCGCTCTCCGCTCGCTCTATACAGCAAGGGGCAGATGCTTTTCTTAAAGGAGCGGATATGGTTAGAAGAGGCATGATGGCCAGTGCTTTATGATGGCCAGTGCTTTATGATGGCCAGTGCTTTATGATGGCCAGTGCTTTATGATGGCCAGTGCTTTATGATGGCCAGTGCTTTATGATGGCCAGTGCTTTTTTGAAAGGGGCGGATGCTTTTCTCAAATGCTCGGATCTCAATACAGCAAGGGGTGGATGCCTTTCTCAATACAGCAAGGAAGGGGCGAATATGGTTATAAGAGGCCGCATGATGGGCAGTGCTTTATGATGGCCAGTGCTTTTCTCAAAGGGGCGGATGCTTTTCTCAAATGCTCGCTAGGGATTAGCTTCGAGTTTGAGTCAAAATCATGTTCGACTCCAACATTGCCTGTTCGGTTGTTCGTCGAATTGCCGTTCGCGCCAAATTCGAGTGGCACGTCGCGGCCCATAATTCACTGCGGCATCGCAGTGCATTGCTGGCTGATGATTGGCCAAGCATGCACTATGACCCGCATGCTTGGCCAATCACAGCGCCGTCTGAGCAGAGAGCCGTAATTGGCCAAAGCCAGGGTGGCTTTGGCCAATTATGGCTCTGGGGGTTTAGTACACACCCCACACTGTATAAGGCCGCCTCCGTGGCGGCCTTGTGTAGTGTGTTGCGGTGTTGGTTAAAGAGAGAGCTTACAGAGAGAGAGATATGTCATTTATATTGAGTTAGATAGAGCAGGCAGGCGAGTCATTTAGCTGCAGTTACATACTACCTCCGTCATTACACACTACCCCCTCCCCCATACTACCCCGGTCATTACACAGGACCCCCTCCCCCATACTACCCCGGTCATTACACAGGACCCCCTCCCCCATACTACCCCGGTCATTACACAGGACCCCTTCCCCCATACTACCCCCGTCAATACACAGGACCCCCTCCCCATACTACCCCCATCATTACACAGGGCATTTCCCCCCAATACTACCCCCATCATTACACAGGACCCCCCTCCCCCATACTACCCCCATCATTACACAGGACCCCCTCCCCCATACTACCCCAGTCATTACACAGGACCCCCTCCCCCATACTACCCCCGTCATTACACAGGACCCCCTCCCCATACTACCCCCATCATTACACAGGACCCCCTCCCCATACTACCCCCATCATTACACAGGACCCCCTCCCCCATACTACCCCCATCATTACACAGGACCCCCCCATACTACCCCCATCATTACACAGGACCCCCCCCCATACTACCCCCATCATTACACAGGACCCCCCCATACTACCCCCATCATTACACAGGACCCCCCCATACTACCCCCATCATTACACAGGACCCCCTCCCCCATACTACTCCTATCATTACACAGGACCCCCTCCCCCATACTACCCCCATCATTACACAGGACCTCCTCCCGCATACTACCCCCATCATTACACAGGACCCCCTCCCCATACTATCCCCATCATTACACAGGACCCCCTCCATACTACCCCCATCATTACACAGGACCCCCTCCCCCATACTACTCCTATCATTACACAGGACCTCCTCCCAAATACTACCCCCATCATTACACAGGACCCCCTCCCCATACTATCCCCATCATTACACAGGACCCCCCCCATACAACTCCTATCATTACACAGGACCCCCCCATACAACTCCTATCATTACACAGGACCCCCCCCATACAACTCCTATCATTACACAGGACCCCCTCCCCATACTATCCCCATCATTACACAGGATCTCCACCCGCATACTACCCCCTTCATTACACAGGACCTCCTCCCATATACTACCCCCATCATTACACAGGACCCCCTCCCCCATACTACCCCCATCATTACACAGGACCCCCTCCCGCATACTTCTCCTATCATTACACAGGACCTCCTCCCACATACTACCCCCCATCATTACACAGGACCCCCTCCCACATACTACTCCTATTATTACACAGGACCCCCTCCCCATGCTATCCCCATCATTACACAGGACCCCCCCATACTACTCCTATCATTACACAGGACCCCCTCCCGCATACTACTCCTATCATTACACGGGACCTCCTCTCGCATACTACCCCTATCATTACACAGGACCTCCTCCCGCATACTACCCCTATCATTACACAGGACCTCCTCCCGCATACTACCCCCATCATTACACAGGACCTCCTCCCGCATACTACCCCCATCATTACACAGGACCCCCTCCCCATACTATCCCCATCATTACACAGGACCCCCCCCCCATACTACTCCTATCATTACACAGGACCCCCTCCCGCATACTACTCCTATCGTTACACAGGACCTCCTCCCGCATACTACCCTCTTCATTACACAGGACCTCCTCCCATATACTACCCCCATCATTACACAGGACCCCCTCCCCCATACTACCCCCATCATTACACAGGACCCCCTCCCGCATACTACTCCTATCATTACACAGGACCTCCTCCCGCATACTACCCCCATCATTACACAGGACCCCCCCATACTACTCCTATCATTACACAGGACCCCCTCCCCATACTATCCCCATCATTACACAGGACCCCCCCCATACTACTCCTATCATTACACAGGACCCCCTCCCCATACTATCCCCATCATTACACAGGACCCCCTCCCCCATACTACCCCCATCATTACACAGGACCCCCTCCCCCATACTACCCCGGTCATTTCACAGGACCCCCTCCCCCATACTACCCCCGTCATTACACAGGACCCCCTCCCCATACTACCCCCATCATTACACAGGACCCCCTCCCCATACTACCCCCATCATTACACAGGACCCCCTCCCCCATACTACCCCCATCATTACACAGGGCCCCCCCATACTACCCCCATCATTACACAGGACCCCCCCCATACTACCCCCATCATTACACAGGACCCCCCCCATACTACCCCCATCATTACACAGGACCCCCCCATACTACCCCCATCATTACACAGGACCCCCTCCCCCATACTACTCCTATCATTACACAGGACCTCCTCCCGCATACTACCCCCATCATTACACAGGACCCCCTCCCCATACTATCCCCATCATTACACAGGACCCCCTCCATACTACCCCCATCATTACACAGGACGCCCTCCCCCATACTACTCCTATCATTACACAGGACCTCCTCCCAAATACTACCCCCATCATTACACAGGACCCCCTCCCCATACTATCCCCATCGTTACACAGGACCCCCCCCCATACAACTCCTATCATTACACAGGACCCCCCCCATACAACTATCATTACACAGGACCCCCCCATACAACTCCTATCATTACACAGGACCCCCTCCCCATACTACCCCCATCATTACACAGGACCCCCTCCCGCATACTACTCCTATCATTACACAGGACCCCCTCCCCCATACTACTCCTATCATTACACAGGACCCCCTCCCCATAATACCCCCATCATTTCACAGGACCCCTCCCCCATACTACTCCTATCATTACACAGGACCCCCTTCTGCATACTACTATCTTTACACAGGACCCCCTCCCTCATACTACCCCCATCATTACACAGGACCCCCTCCCCCATACTACTCCTATCATTACACAGGACCCCCTCCCGCATACTACCCCCATCATTACACAGGACCCCCTCCCCCATACTACTCCTATCATTACACAGGACCCCCTGCCCATACTACCCCCATCATTACACAGGACCCCCCCATACTACCCCCATCATTACACAGGACCCCCTCCCCCATACTACTCCTATCATTACACAGGACCCCCTCCCCCATACTACCCCCATCATTACACAGGACCTCCTCCCGCATACTACCCCCATCATTACACAGGACCCCCTCCCCATACTATCCCCATCATTACACAGGACCCCCTCCATACTACCCCCATCATTACACAGGACCCCCTCCCCCATACTACTCCTATCATTACACAGGACCTCCTCCCAAATACTACCCCCATCATTACACAGGACCCCCTCTCCATACTATCCCCATCATTACACAGGACCCCCCCCCATACAACTCCTATCATTACACAGGACCCCCCCCCATACTACCCCCATCATTACACAGGACCCCCCCATACTACCCCCATCATTACACAGGACCCCCCCATACTACCCCCATCATTACACAGGACCCCCTCCCCCATACTACTCCTATCATTACACAGGACCTCCTCCCGCATACTACCCCCATCATTACACAGGACCCCCTCCCCATACTATCCCCCATCATTACACAGGACCCCCTCCCCATACTACCCCCATCATTACACAGGACCCCCTCCCCCATACTACCCCCATCATTACACAGGACCCCCTCCCCATGCTATCCCCATCATTACACAGGACCCCCCCATACTACTCCTATCATTACACAGGACCCCCTCCCGCATACTACTCCTATCATTACACGGGACCTCCTCCCGCATACTACCCCTATCATTACACAGGACCTCCTCCCGCATACTACCCCCATCATTACACAGGACCTCCTCCCGCATACTACCCCCATCATTACACAGGACCCCCTCCCCATACTATCCCCATCATTACACAGGACCCCCCCCCCATACTACTCCTATCATTACACAGGACCCCCTCCCGCATACTACTCCTATCGTTACACAGGACCTCCTCCCATATACTACCCCCATCATTACACAGGACCCCCTCCCCCATACTACCCCCATCATTACACAGGACCCCCTCCCGCATACTACTCCTATCATTACACAGGACCTCCTCCCGCATACTACCCCCATCATTACACAGGACCCCCCCATACTACTCCTATCATTACACAGGACCCCCTCCCCATACTATCCCCATCATTACACAGGACCCCCCCCATACTACTCCTATCATTACACAGGACCCCCTCCCCATACTATCCCCATCATTACACAGGACCCCCTCCCCCATACTACCCCCATCATTACACAGGACCCCCTCCCCCATACTACCCCGGTCATTTCACAGGACCCCCTCCCCCATACTACCCCCGTCATTACACAGGACCCCCTCCCCATACTACCCCCATCATTACACAGGACCCCCTCCCCATACTACCCCCATCATTACACAGGACCCCCCTCCCCCATACTACCCCCATCATTACACAGGACCCCCCCATACTACCCCCATCATTACACAGGACCCCCCCATACTACCCCCATCATTACACAGGACCCCCCCCATACTACCCCCATCATTACACAGGACCCCCCCATACTACCCCCATCATTACACAGGACCCCCTCCCCCATACTACTCCTATCATTACACAGGACCTCCTCCCGCATACTACCCCCATCATTACACAGGACCCCCTCCCCATACTATCCCCATCATTACACAGGACCCCCTCCATACTACCCCCATCATTACACAGGACCCCCTCCCCCATACTACTCCTATCATTACACAGGACCTCCTCCCGCATACTACCCCCATCATTACACAGGACCCCCTCCCCATACTATCCCCATCATTACACAGGACCCCCTCCATACTACCCCCATCATTACACAGGACCCCCTCCCCCATACTACTCCTATCATTACACAGGACCTCCTCCCAAATACTACCCCCATCATTACACAGGACCCCCTCCCCATACTATCCCCATCATTACACAGGACCCCCCCCATACAACTCCTATCATTACACAGGACCCCCCCCCATACTACCCCCATCATTACACAGGACCCCCCCCCATACTACCCCCATCATTACACAGGACCCCCCCATACTACCCCCATCATTACACAGGACCCCCTCCCCCATACTACTCCTATCATTACACAGGACCTCCTCCCGCATACTACCCCCATCATTACACAGGACCCCCTCCCCATACTATCCCCCATCATTACACAGGACCCCCTCCCCATACTACCCCCATCATTACACAGGACCCCCTCCCCCATACTACCCCCATCATTACACAGGACCCCCTCCCCATGCTATCCCCATCATTACACAGGACCCCCCCATACTACTCCTATCATTACACAGGACCCCCTCCCGCATACTACTCCTATCATTACACGGGACCTCCTCCCGCATACTACCCCTATCATTACACAGGACCTCCTCCCGCATACTACCCCCATCATTACACAGGACCTCCTCCCGCATACTACCCCCATCATTACACAGGACCCCCTCCCCATACTATCCCCATCATTACACAGGACCCCCCCCCATACTACTCCTATCATTACACAGGACCCCCTCCCGCATACTACTCCTATCGTTACACAGGACCTCCTCCCATATACTACCCCCATCATTACACAGGACCCCCTCCCCCATACTACCCCCATCATTACACAGGACCCCCTCCCGCATACTACTCCTATCATTACACAGGACCTCCTCCCGCATACTACCCCCATCATTACACAGGACCCCCCCATACTACTCCTATCATTACACAGGACCCCCTCCCCATACTATCCCCATCATTACACAGGACCCCCCCCATACTACTCCTATCATTACACAGGACCCCCTCCCCATACTATCCCCATCATTACACAGGACCCCCTCCCCCATACTACCCCCATCATTACACAGGACCCCCTCCCCCATACTACCCCGGTCATTTCACAGGACCCCCTCCCCCATACTACCCCCGTCATTACACAGGACCCCCTCCCCATACTACCCCCATCATTACACAGGACCCCCTCCCCATACTACCCCCATCATTACACAGGACCCCCTCCCCCATACTACCCCCATCATTACACAGGACCCCCCCATACTACCCCCATCATTACACAGGACCCCCCCCCATACTACCCCCATCATTACACAGGACCCCCCCCATACTACCCCCATCATTACACAGGACCCCCCCATACTACCCCCATCATTACACAGGACCCCCTCCCCCATACTACTCCTATCATTACACAGGACCTCCTCCCGCATACTACCCCCATCATTACACAGGACCCCCTCCCCATACTATCCCCATCATTACACAGGACCCCCTCCATACTACCCCCATCATTACACAGGACCCCCTCCCCCATACTACTCCTATCATTACACAGGACCTCCTCCCAAATACTACCCCCATCATTACACAGGACCCCCTCCCCATACTATCCCCATCGTTACACAGGACCCCCCCCCCATACAACTCCTATCATTACACAGGACCCCCCCATACAACTATCATTACACAGGACCCCCCCATACAACTCCTATCATTACACAGGACCCCCTCCCCATACTACCCCCATCATTACACAGGACCCCCTCCCGCATACTACTCCTATCATTACACAGGACCCCCTCCCCCATACTACTCCTATCATTACACAGGACCCCCTCCCCATAATACCCCCATCATTTCACAGGACCCCTCCCCCATACTACTCCTATCATTACACAGGACCCCCTTCTGCATACTACTATCTTTACACAGGACCCCCTCCCTCATACTACCCCCATCATTACACAGGACCCCCTCCCCCATACTACTCCTATCATTACACAGGACCCCCTCCCGCATACTACCCCCATCATTACACAGGACCCCCTCCCCCATACTACTCCTATCATTACACAGGACCCCCTGCCCATACTACCCCCATCATTACACAGGACCCCCCCATACTACCCCCATCATTACACAGGACCCCCTCCCCCATACTACTCCTATCATTACACAGGACCCCCTCCCCCATACTACCCCCATCATTACACAGGACCTCCTCCCGCATACTACCCCCATCATTACACAGGACCCCCTCCCCATACTATCCCCATCATTACACAGGACCCCCTCCATACTACCCCCATCATTACACAGGACCCCCTCCCCCATACTACTCCTATCATTACACAGGACCTCCTCCCAAATACTACCCCCATCATTACACAGGACCCCCTCCCCATACTATCCCCATCATTACACAGGACCCCCCCCCATACAACTCCTATCATTACACAGGACCCCCCCCCATACAACTCCTATCATTACACAGGACCCCCCCCATACAACTCCTATCATTACACAGGACCCCCTCCCCATACTATCCCCATCATTACACAGGATCTCCACCCGCATACTACCCCCTTCATTACACAGGACCTCCTCCCATATACTACCCCCATCATTACACAGGACCCCCTCCCCCATACTACCCCCATCATTACACAGGACCCCCTCCCGCATACTTCTCCTATCATTACACAGGACCTCCTCCCACATACTACCCCCATCATTACACAGGACCCCCTCCCACATACTACTCCTATTATTACACAGGACCCCCTCCCCATGCTATCCCCATCATTACACAGGACCCCCCCATACTACTCCTATCATTACACAGGACCCCCTCCCGCATACTACTCCTATCATTACACGGGACCTCCTCCCGCATACTACCCCTATCATTACACAGGACCTCCTCCCGCATACTACCCCCATCATTACACAGGACCTCCTCCCGCATACTACCCCCATCATTACACAGGACCCCCTCCCCATACTATCCCCATCATTACACAGGACCCCCCCCCCCATACTACTCCTATCATTACACAGGACCCCCTCCCGCATACTACTCCTATCGTTACACAGGACCTCCTCCCGCATACTACCCTCTTCATTACACAGGACCTCCTCCCATATACTACCCCCATCATTACACAGGACCCCCTCCCCCATACTACCCCCATCATTACACAGGACCCCCTCCCGCATACTACTCCTATCATTACACAGGACCTCCTCCCGCATACTACCCCCATCATTACACAGGACCCCCCCATACTACTCCTATCATTACACAGGACCCCCTCCCCATACTATCCCCATCATTACACAGGACCCCCCCATACTACTCCTATCATTACACAGGACCCCCTCCCCATACTATCCCCATCATTACACAGGACCCCCTCCCCCATACTACCCCCATCATTACACAGGACCCCCTCCCCCATACTACCCCGGTCATTTCACAGGACCCCCTCCCCCATACTACCCCCGTCATTACACAGGACCCCCTCCCCATACTACCCCCATCATTACACAGGACCCCCTCCCCCATACTACCCCCATCATTACACAGGACCCCCCCATACTACCCCCATCATTACACAGGACCCCCCCCCATACTACCCCCATCATTACACAGGACCCCCCCCATACTACCCCCATCATTACACAGGACCCCCCCATACTACCCCCATCATTACACAGGACCCCCTCCCCCATACTACTCCTATCATTACACAGGACCTCCTCCCGCATACTACCCCCATCATTACACAGGACCCCCTCCCCATACTATCCCCATCATTACACAGGACCCCCTCCATACTACCCCCATCATTACACAGGACCCCCTCCCCCATACTACTCCTATCATTACACAGGACCTCCTCCCAAATACTACCCCCATCATTACACAGGACCCCCTCCCCATACTATCCCCATCGTTACACAGGACCCCCCCCCCCATACAACTCCTATCATTACACAGGACCCCCCCCATACAACTCCTATCATTACACAGGACCCCCCCCATACAACTCCTATCATTACACAGGACCCCCTCCCCATACTATCCCCATCATTACACAGGACCTCCTCCCGCATACTACCCCCATCATTACACAGGACCCCCTCCCGCATACTACTCCTATCATTACACAGGACCCCCTCCCCCATACTACTCCTATCATTACACAGGACCCCCTCCCCATAATACCCCCATCATTTCACAGGACCCCCTCCCCCATACTACTCCTATCATTACACAGGACCCCCTCCTGCATACTACTATCTTTACACAGGACCCCCTCCCTCATACTACCCCCCATCATTACACAGGACCCCCTCCCCCATACTACTCCTATCATTACACAGGACCCCCTCCCGCATACTACCCCCATCATTACACAGGACCCCCTCCCCCATACTACTCCTATCATTACACAGGACCCCCTGCCCATACTACCCCCATCATTACACAGGACCCCCTCCCCCATACTACTCCTATCATTACACAGGACCCCCTCCCCATACTATCCCCATCATTACACAGGACCCCCCCCATACTACTCCTATCCCTACACAGGACCCCCTCCCGCATACTACTCCTTTCATTACACGGGACCTCCTCCCGCATACTACCCCCATCATTACACAGGACCTCCTCCCGCATACTACCCCCATCATTACACAGGACCCCCTCCCCATAATTTCCCCATCATTACACAGGACCCCCCCCCCCATACTACTCCTATCATTACACAGGACCCTCTCCCGCATACTACTATCATTACATAGGACCTCCTCCCGCATACTACCCCCATCATTACACAGGACCCCCTCCCCTATACTACTCCTATCATTACACAAGACCCCCTCCCGCATACTACCCCCATCATTACACAGGACCCCCCCCATACTACTCCTATCATTACACAGGATCTCCACCCGCATACTACCCCCTTCATTACACAGGACCTCCTCCCATATACTACCCCCATCATTACACAGGACCCCCTCCCCCATACTACCCCCATCATTACACAGGACCCCCTCCCGCATACTTCTCCTATCATTACACAGGACCTCCTCCCACATACTACCCCCATCATTACACAGGACCCCCTCCCACATACTACTCCTATTATTACACAGGACCCCCTCCCCATGCTATCCCCATCATTACACAGGACCCCCCATACTACTCCTATCATTACACAGGACCCCCTCCCGCATACTACTCCTATCATTACACGGGACCTCCTCTCGCATACTACCCCTATCATTACACAGGACCTCCTCCCGCATACTACCCCCATCATTACACAGGACCTCCTCCCGCATACTACCCCCATCATTACACAGGACCCCCTCCCCATACTATCCCCATCATTACACAGGACCCCCCCCCCATACTACTCCTATCATTACACAGGACCCCCTCCCGCATACTACTCCTATCGTTACACAGGACCTCCTCCCGCATACTACCCTCTTCATTACACAGGACCTCCTCCCATATACTACCCCCATCATTACACAGGACCCCCTCCCCCATACTACCCCCATCATTACACAGGACCCCCTCCCGCATACTACTCCTATCATTACACAGGACCTCCTCCCGCATACTACCCCCATCATTACACAGGACCCCCTCCCCCATACTACTCCTATCATTACACAGGACCCCCTCCCCATATTATCCCCATCATTACACAGGACCCCCCCCATACTACTCCTATCATTACACAGGACCCCCTCCCGCATACTACCCCCATCATTACACAGGAACCCCTCCCCCATACTACTCCTATCATTACACAGGACACCCCCCCCCCATACTACCCCCATCATTACACAGGACCACAGGTGCACGCAGCCTATTGCATTAGGGTGTGCACCTGAAAGCTCAAAAACACTGTATCGATCTCTCACTGTGTTCATTCAGAAAGGGAAGGGGCCGGTAAATGACATTACCCCTTCCCCCACTCATCCTGAAATATCATCTATGTGTGCCCACTGCAGTAGCCAATGGGAGAGGAGGGAAGCCAGCCATGCTGTGGGAGGGGACACCAGGCAGCAGGGGAAATCTGCACTGCAGGAAGTGATTAAGGTGTGCCTGGGCACACCTGGCACACCCTGTGCGCACGCCTATGCACAGGACCCCCTCCCGCATACTAATCCCATCATTACACAGGACCCCATTCCCCCATACTACCCCCATCATTACACAGGACCCCCTCCCCCATCATTACACAGGACCCCCTCCCGCATACTACCCCCATCATTACACAGGACCCCCTCCCCCATACTACCCCCATCATTACACAGGACCCCCTCCCCATACTACCCCCATCATTACACAGGACCCCCTCCCCCATACTACTCCCATCATTACACAGGACCCCCTCCCCATACTACCCCCATCATTACACAGTACCCTCCCTCATATTACCTCCATCATTACACAGGACTCTCCCATATACTACTCCCATTATTACACAGGACCCTCCCCGATGCTACCCCTATCATTATACAGTACCCCCTCCCCCATACTACTTCCATTGTTACACAGGACAACTCCCCCAAATTACCCCCATCATTACAAAGGACTCTCCCCAAAACTACACCCATCATTACACAGGACCCTCCCCCATACTACCCCCATAATTACACAGGACCCTTCCCACATTATTTCCCATCATTACACAGCACCCCATCCCTCATACTACCCCCATCATTACACAGGACCTTTACCCCCCTCCCTTCACAGACCTCTTCATTGCCCCAACCCCCCCAGCTGTCTCACCTTGATAGTGTCCACAGGATGTCAGGCTGACACCAGGCACACCCCACCAAACCCTCTGGTGAAGAAGTTTTTCAGCGGGATGATGGTCTTCAGCTTGTCGGATATGGTGGGGGTGAGGGGTTTGTGTGACTGTGCCCGGGACTAACAGGTGCTTTCCCCTGTCAAGGTTTACCTTACTGAGCTGGCCAATCACCGCACAGTCTGCAGACATAACACCCAACCAGTCACCAGCGCCCCCAACATTCATTGTCCACAGCATCGCAGCGCTGCATTCTCTGACAGAATTGACATTCAAGTGGAAGAGAAAGTCAAGTCAAGAGGAAGCCCCATATTGGGTGAAACGAGTCGATCCACAGATATATCTATATGCTGATCCTACTGTATACATTTTATGGTGTAATCTGCAGCTAAGTACATTTGTTTTTTTATGAATAAAAATATGTTTTTAATATATAAAAATATATAAAAATAAAATATATGCTTTTATGTATGTTTTTGTTTTGGTTAATTGTGGCCACGTCAAGTATCCACATTTCACCATGACCCCTTTGTGGGGTAATAAGGAATGTTCTCTTTTACTAATGTCTGATAATACTAATAATATAAAATAAACATACAAAGGAAACACTGGATTCCAGCACTATTTACACACCGCACTCGTCCACAGGATACAGTGAGAAGGCGGCAAGCGGACATCTTGTTACACCCACCGGAGTCTGGCATTTCACACCTATTTTTACCACTAAACGGAGCTTATATAGTGACATTCAGTGTTTGGAAATCCGTAAGACTGTTTTGATGTTGAATTGTAAAGTCTCATTTTTTTTTTTTGCTATAAAAAAAGAACAAACATGTTATACTTACCTGCTCTGTGTAATGGTTTTGCACAGGGCAGCACGGCTCCTCCCCTTCTCGGGTTCCTGGCCGGCGCTCCTGGCCCCTCCCTCCTGCCAAGTGCCCCCACAGCAAGCATCTTGCTATGTGGGCACCCAAGCCGAGCCGCAGCTCCCTGTATCCATTCAGACACTACACATAGAATGCATTAAAATAAAAAACCTTCTGTGTGCAGCAGCCCCCCCCCCCACCACCACCCAATACTTACCTGAGCCTCATCTCGATCCAGCAATGTTGCACGAGAGACTCGGCTGTTCGGGATTCTCCCCCCTGATTGGCTGAGACACACAATGGGCGCCATTGGCTGTCAATCAAAGTGAGTTAGCCAATCAGGAGGGATAGCCGAGTCTCTCGTGCAACATCGCTGGATCAAGATGAGGCTCAGGTAAGTATTGGGGGGGGGGGGCTGCTGCACACAGGTTTTTAATTTTAATGCATTCTATGTATGAAGGTAAAAAACCTTCTGGGTGCAGCTCCCCCCCCTTCCTTATACTTACCTGAGCCCCATCTCAATCCAGTAATGTGCATGAGAGCAGCAGCTCTCCTGGGTCTTTGTCTCTCCTCATTGGCTCCCGCTGCTGTCAATCACAGCTAATGAGCCAATAAGGAGAGAGTTAAGGTGGGGTAAAGGTGGGGCGAAGCCACGCTCTGTGTGTGAATGGACAATGTCTATTCACAGGAGCGTGGCTCCAGAGCGAGCCTGCTCATGCTCAAGTGCCTCCATAGCAAGAGGCTTGCTATTGGTGGCACTCAGCAGGGGGAGGAGCCAGGACTCCCGGGGCGGGACTCAAAAAGAAGAGGATCGGGGCTGCTCTGTGTAAAACCATGTAAGGTAAGTATAACATGTTTGTTATTTTATTTTTTTTAATCTTTCCTTTACAAACACTTTATTAATACAGTGGAACCTTGTATTACGAGTATAATCCGTTCCAGGAGAATGCTTGTAATCCAAATGTAGCGGGGTCTATTGCTGTGGGTACATACCCCAAAACCCTTTCTTTGGAGTTCTAGTTGCTATATTTTGGATTGTTATTGTGATGTTTAGTGATGCAGGTGAAACTTGGAGTACAGGGAGAGAGAGACTCTGTTGCCACGGATACCTTGTGGACTATGGTACACACAGGGCAACTGTACTCCCATAATGCATCACATCCCCGAAATGCCTGCTGGGGGAGGGTACTTAAAGGAGAGGCGGGACCGCGCTCGCTCTCTCTGAACTCTGCGCTCAACTGAGGAGGAAGTGTGTGAGGCCTGCTGCCAGAGTGACTAGGCCCAAAGCCCGGGCCTACCACCTCACGCAGGATCAACAGCCAGAGAGGAACCTCATCCAGCGAGACCAGACCGTGTCATCTTTGGGTTAGAAGTTGTCCTGCCCACCGGCATCTACAGTTGCTGTGAGAGGAATCAGAGACGGTGAACCGCGGAGAGGCGGTGATCGAGGTACCGATCGCGAAGTGTGTCAGGCGGACTAGGCCTGATCAGGTGAGCGGGCTCCTGCCCAGAATCTACTACATTCTGATAGGCCTGTGACTCTAGAAGGCCCACCGCCACCCTCAGTAGTGACATTACACATACATTCGGGACACAGTGCAGCGGATACTAACTACGCAGTTACATTTACTTTGGATTCAGCCCCTGAAGTCAGTTTATGTGTTCATCCATGTTGGATTACAGTTAACCACTTCCCTACCACCCATAGTCATATGACGTCCACAGATGGGATCTCCCATCCTGGGTGGACGTCTTATGACGTCCTCAACTTTGAGGGGGGATATCTGAATAATGCCTGCAGCTAGAGGCATCATTCAGATATAATTTTCTTGTGCCGGCGATTCTGCGCACCATAAGAACGATCATAGCGGCGGTTCCGCCACTTGATCGTTCTTATAGGCGGCGGGAGGGGACATCCCCCCCTCCCACCGCCATCCGGTGCTTCTCCGGGCTCTCCCGTGCCATCGGGGACCCGGAGAGAATCGTCAGGCGCCGGTGGTGGGTCACGTGACGAGCATAGAGATGACTGGTGATCAGATGGTCACCAGTCATCTCTATGATCGTCGGAGGCCCGGGCGTGATGTGATGACGTCACGCCCGGGTCCTCATATGTAAACAAAGCCGCCATTGCAGCTAGTAAGTATGAGATCAGTGAAAAAAAATTCACGATCTCATGCTTTCCAGCCTGGAGGAGAGATGTGGGGTCTTATTGACCCAGCATCTCTCAATAAAGAGGACCTGTCACACACATTCCTATTACAAGGGATGTTTACATTCCTTGTAATAGTAATAAAAGTTATAAAAAAAAGTAAAATAAGTGTAAAAAATAAATAAAATAAGTAAAAAAAAAAAAAAAAAATTAAAACGCCCCTGTCCCCGGTAGCTCGCGATCAGAAGCGAACGCACACATAAGTCCCGCCCACATATGTAAACGCCGTTCAAACCACATATGTGAGGTATCGCCGCGTGCGTTATAGCGCGTGCAACAATTCTAGCACTAGACCTCCTCTGTAACTCTAACCTGGTAACCTGTAAAAAAAATTAAAGCGTCGCCTATGGAGATTTTTAAGTACCGAAGTTTGGCGCCATTCCATGAGTGTGCGCAATTTTAAAGCGTGACATGTTAGGTATCTATTTACTCAGCGTAACATCATATTTCATATTTTCCCCAAAAATTGGGCTAACTTTACTGTTTTATTATTTTTTAATTAATGAAACCATTTCTTTTCCAAAAAAAAAGGCGTTTGAAAAATTATTGCGCAAATACTGTGCAAGAAAAAAAGTTGCAATGACTGTCATTTTATTCCCTAGGGTGTCTGCTAAAAAAAACATATATAATGTTTGGGGGTTCTGAGTAATTTTCTAGCAAAAGAATGATGATTTGTACATTTAGGAGAGAAGTGCCAGAATAGGCCCGGTATTGAGGTGGTAAAAAAAGCCCGGTGTTGAAGTGGTTAACAAAGTGCACCAACGTTGATAGCGAAGATTTTCACCTTGGACGAACTTTTAGTATAACCTGTGTCAGGCCTGACAGGAATTACTTTAAAAGGACACGGAGTGGTATTGTCCACTAGGGGGAGCTCGCTAGCTGAGACTTATTTACTTATACATGTAGGAGATAGATTTTGTCAGTCTTGGTACTTAAACTTCATTACTGTCTCTTGCAGGGCCCTGCAGAGTCATTAGGAAACAATAGCGTTGTGTATTTGATTTCATATGCTTTAATCACTTTTAATGGCAGTAAATGATAATTGTTTAAGTATATACCTGTTGCAGTATTCCTTATTACCCTGAAGGATCCATTAGCAGGTAAAGGTAATAAATACTTCCAGTATATGTGTGTTTATTGTGGTATATCTGCATGCAGTATTGTGTTCCTGCATAGCCATTGGGTCCCACAATTCTTTTCACCACCAGCTGTGTGACAGGGGGGGTCGAGCCAGTTAAGGGGTTGAACATCAGAGGGCCGCCCAATCGATACCAGCAGCTCCTTCGGGGGTAGTGCTACACGTGGGGGGCTCGTCCGGGATCCTGTTACTCTGAAGTCAACGTTCCTCAGGCAGGACCCCCCTGCTCCTGTGAAGATGGACCCCCAAGTGGTGGTCAGATGGTGCCAAGGAGAGGGCACCCGCCCAAGCGCAAGTGTGGGCCTTGAACTCCCTGGAGGGCATTGGGACAAGAAGGAAGTGGCTGACATGATGAAGGCGTTGTCCCCTCAAAGGAGAGCACGGGTGGTCGCTCTTATGCCGGATCAAGAAACCTTTAGCACTCATGCTCTGCTAGAATGGAAAGAGGGCATACCGGAAAGCCTCAAGAGGACAAGTTTCCCTTTAAGAGACCAGTCAGCACTCCAGATAGTACACCCGAGAGTTCCTGAAGGAGAACAGCCCACACCTTCCAAAACGGAACCAATCAATCCCACATCACCCTTGAACATGATTGGACCCGAGCTCCTGAATGCCCTAGGAGACTTTGTTTCAAAGTGCCAAAAGACCAACACAATATGTGTGGAAGCTGGGTACAGAAAGTTGAGGATCTTCTCAGGAAGGAAACCAGTGCCGGTTGATGAGGAGGAGTTTGATGTCTGGATAGAGCAAGCCATGCAGGCTCTAGACGGATGGGAACTACCTGAGGCCCAGAAAAAGCAACGCATTAGTGAGAGTTTAAAGGGAGCTGCTGCAGAGGCGGTCAAGAATTTGAAGTTCAGTAATGCCACCTGCACGGCCTATGATTGCTTGGTCATGCTGCAAGAACAGTTTGGGCAATTAGAGAAGGCAGCTGAGCTGATATATAAATTTGAACACACCCTCCAACCGCCAGGGGAACACCTTTCTGAGTACATCCGGAGATTGAACAAGATGTTATATCAGATTGTGCTTAAGAAGGGAATGGAACCCTCTGCCATAGATCAAGAGGAGCCCTGCGCTCTGATCCAGTCTGGCTCCATTTGAAGACCCCTGGGGGTGTCATGTCACTGAGCTACCCTGCTCATATCTGGGTGGTAAGAGATGAGGAAGCACTGCTGAATGATCAACAGTCAACTACTCCACCGAACTCTATCCCCTTTGCTGAAGTTAGGTCGGCAATGACTTGTGAACAAGACTCTGAGGTAGCTACTCTAAAGTCCCAAATGGCACAAGTTATGGAGATGTTAACTTCACTTATGGCCAAGTTCTCAAAGACCGGGAAGGGAGAAGGCACTGAAACCAAGGTGACTCAAAATGTATCTACTCCCCCACCTAGGAGCAATAGGGATGAAGATGTATGCTTCAATTGTGGAGGAACCGGACACTATCGACAGATGTGTACCAGCCCAAGGAAAGCTGCCACACCATCCCGCAAGCCAGCGGAAAAACTTCAGAGGGCCCCGGTGAAGGAGTCAACCGGGTGCCCATCAGTGACAGCCAACTCCAAAAGCAACAAGAAGAAGAGACAGCAACGGGGGCCTAAACCTCTCCTAAACACCCCTGCTGGACAGCTAGACAGCTTGGTACTTCCCGCTCCAAATTCTAAAATACTCAAAGGCGGGAGATCAATGCACATCAGGCTCCACAAGGGTCGAAGCCCCGGAAAAGCCGGAGAAAGAAAGAAGTAAAGATACATGTAGCGGGGGTCTCCTTTAAGGCCTCATGGACTACATTACCCAGAACCCCGTTTAGCACCCAAGGTGCATTGCCACCCGCAGAGACTCATGGGGTGGGCTATAAAGGGGAAGGGGAGGCTGAGCTCGGTCTCTTTGGACACCGCCCTTCTAACAAGAGGATCCCCTGTGCGGACTTGCTGCTGGTGCAAGGCCTGAAGCCTGGGCCTTGCGCACTTCCAAAGAGCCTTCCACTCCACTGCGGAGCCTGTGTGGCACCTGATCTCCATTTGTTTCTCACTGACATCAGGAGGACCGAAGATCCGGCTATCACAGACCCTGTGTGCTGAGACACAGTGGTGGAAGTTACGGACGGGGACTAAGTCCGGTGTGTTGAGAGAGCACTTGCTCAAAGTTATAGCCAAGTACTTTGTTTAGGCCTACTGACTGCTTTGGCCCTTAGTGGTATATCAACTATCCTAGCAGGAGACTATTCCCAGAACTGAGTTTGATAGTCTCCTAGGAGTTGTTACTTTGCTAAGATACAGTCCCGTTGGATTACAAATTGTTGTTCCTGATGTGCACCACCGATTTCCTTGCATGCGAAGATTCTTCACCCTAAGACTGTACCTAAATTTAAGTCAGGCCTGACTGGGTAGCGTAGAACATTATTGGGCGCCATATTGTTCACGGGGAGGATAGCTGCAGCGTGGTGTGCTATTTTTTTATTTACAGTATTGCTAAGTGTCACTAATATTGCAGGGCTCTGCATGTGTTATGATGTACTGTACTTCTACCTAACCTTTATACTAAAGTAAAGTTGCTATAGTTAAGTACTCTAATATCAGTGTCAATTACTGTACTTTATCACTGTTTGCCTTATTGTGGGACTGTGTCATAGACAATCGCAGAGTCATTACCAATCTATCATTCCCTAGACTAGCTGTGCCAGGGGAGGGTCGAGTAGATTGTCGGGGGTTGGCAGTGCTGTGTACAGGGCCAGAAACAATACCAGCGGCTCTCTTAAGTTGGGGGTATCGCTACATACAAATTACAGAACCTGCCAAGAGGACCCCTCCACGGAAACTTCCAGACAAACTAGTAGGGCCCTCTCCAATGATCTCCATCCAGGTCGAAGGAATCTACACAAAGGCCCTTCTAGATACAGGAGCCCAGGTGACCCTCCTGTATCATTATTTCTACAATAGGCACCTCTGCCATTTACCACTACAGAAGCTGGAAGACCTGGAGATATGGGGCATTGGAAGTTCGCAGAGCTTCCCCTATGATGGATACATCCCGATCAGACTCACCTTTGATCCCTCAGTGGCAGGAGGAACAGAGACGTTTGACACTCTGGCTGTGGTCTGTCCTTGACCACCTGAGGCCAACAAGAGCTCCCTGATTATAGGGACCAACACTGACTTAGTAAGAAGACTGTTGACCCCTCTGGTTGAAGAGCAGGATACCTTGACAACAAGGGTCCACCCCTTGTTGCAGCAAGTTTATCAGCGTTTAGTGATGGAGAAGAAGGCCCCAGGAGAGGGGGTTGGAAAAGTATGGAAGCTGGATAAAACAGAGAGGGTAAAACAGATAAAACAGCCAGGAGAAGTGACCTGTTTAAGAGCATCTGTAAAGCTCACCTGGAAGCAACCAGGCCCCTTCATCATCCTTGAACCTGGTCTTAGAGAGAAGGAAAGGGGAATAGAGGTAATTCCCGAAGTGGTCCCACTGAAGGCCCTAGAGAGGAGTCACGGGAAGGTTTCAGTGAGTGTCAGAAACACTTCCGCCACCCCAGTAAGGGTACCAGCCAGAATGCTGTTGGGTCAAGTGAACCAAGCCACCCTAGTGGGCCCATCTGACTTGAAGAAGCCACAGGGAGAAGAGGACATCGTATGGAGGCTCTGTTCTGAGGATGCAAACCTCCCCCCAGCCTGGAAAAAGAGGGCCAGGGCCCAACTTGCTCGATGGCAGAAGATCTTCTCAAGGGATGAATTTGATGTGGGGTGTGCGAAGAGTGCCACCCACAAGATTCGCTTGCAAGAGGATAAGCCGTTCAGGGAGAGAGTCCGACGGGTTCCTCCAGGAGATCTGGAAGATCTGCGCGAGCAACTGTCCGAATTAAAGAGGACAGGCATAATCCAGGAGTCTAG
The DNA here is from genome assembly GCA_029206835.1 of Rana muscosa. Lineage (NCBI taxonomy): Eukaryota > Metazoa > Chordata > Amphibia > Anura > Ranidae > Rana > Rana muscosa. The sequence continues at coordinate 41,311,308 of CM055117.1, read as the reverse complement.
AAGCCCTTATGCCTCTCCAATAGTGGTGGTTCGAAAGAAGAATGGCTCTCTGAGGCTGTGTATAGACTACGGACACTGAACAGAAGGACTATACCGGATCAGTACACCAATCCCCGGATAGAGGATGCGCTACAAAGCCTGTCTGGAGCCAAGTGGTTCAGTGTGATGGATCTGAAGAGTGGCTACTACCAGATCCCCATGCACCCTGAAGATCAGGACAAGACAGCCTTCATCACCCCTGTGGGGTTCTTCGAGTTCAACCGGATGCCTCAAGGGTTGTCAGGAGCCCCTGCCACATTCCAGAGGCTGATGGAGAGAACAGTGGGAGACATGAATTTAATAGAGGTACTGGTGTACTTGGACAACATCATTGTGTTCCAGAAAACCCTAGAGGAACATGAGGAGAGGCTGGAGAAAGTTCTGAAGAGGCTCCATGAAGAAGGCCTGAAACTTTCTCCAGAGAAGTGCCAATTTTACCAGTCCTCAGTTCATTACTTGGGCCACATTGTATCTGCAGAAGGGGTGGCCTCAGACCCGGAAAAGCTGGATGCTGTCACTTCCTGGCCGAGGCCTACAAATGTGACCGAGCTCCGGTCGTTCCTGGGATTCTGCTCTTATTACAGGAGGTTCGTGGAGGGCTTTGCCAAGATAGCCAGACCCCTCAATGAGTTGTTAAAGAATGAAGGAGAAGATGACGGAGTAGAGTCATATCAGCCAGTGAAGTCTCCCATGGGGCCCAGGAAATCTAAAGAGTCCATCCAGGACCAGTGGACCCCCAAGTGTTAGCCTATGCAGATACCTCAAAACCCTATGAGCTGCATGTGGACGCCAGCCGAGATGGGCTCGTGGGGTGCTATATCAGGAACACGATGGTCACCTGAGACCGGTTGCTTATGTGAGTAGAAGCTTGACGCATTCAGAGAAGAACTACCCCACCCACAAGCTGGAGTTCTTGGCCCTAAAATGGGCTGTGGTTGACAAATTGAGAGATTACCTGTATGGGGCTGAATTTGTAGTCAAGACGGATAATAATCCACTTACCTACCTTCTGACCACCGCCAAACTGGATGCAACAGGGCATAGGTGGCTGGCTGCCCTTTCAAGCTTCACTTTCAGCCTTAAGTACAGACCAGGGGTTGGAAATAGAGATGCGGATGCCCTATCTAGAAGATCCCACACTCCCATTGACTCCACCGAAGAGTGGGCCCAATTGACCCCAGAAGGAGTACAGGCCCTATACAAGGGAACAGAACTCCAAGCTAAAGGGGGATTGAGGGCCGAAGAAATTGTGGTCTCCTCCGCCGGAGTGCCCAGATGTTATTGCAATGTGACACAAGTCGAAGAAGATGGGTTGCCAAAGTTGTCCAAGCAAGACTTGAAGCAGGACCAACTGGGAGACCCACTGGGGAGATTACTATGGAAAGCATTGGAGAACCAACACCCTGAGTTGCTCCTTACGAGTCCCTCTAGAGAGGCCCGCTTGTTACACAAGGAATGGGACTGGCTGCAGATACGTCAGGGAGTGGTCTACCGAAGGGGCCCCTCTGATGATCTGGAAGAGAAGTGGCAGCTGTTCCTACCCACCAAACATAGGGAAGCGGTTCTAACGGCTATTCATGGTAACCATGGCCACCTAGGACCGTAAAGGACTTTCCACCTTGTGAGGGATAGATTCTACTGGCCCTGCATGCGGGCTGAAGTGGAGGGATATTGCCATTCTTGTGTTAGATGCATACAGAGGAAGACTTTGCCTTGCCAGGCAGCCCCAATGGGCCATCTACAGAGTCAAGGACCCATGGAACTGGTGTGCATTGACTTCTTGTGTCTAGAGCCTGATCTGAATGGAAAAGGGAATGCCCTAGTAGTGACAGATCACTTCACTAGATATGCGCAAGCATTCCCTACCAAGGACCAGAAGGCCTCCACAGTAGCCAAAGTGTTGGTGGAAAAATTCTTTGTCCATTATGGTCTACCCCAACGTCTACATTCAGACCAAGGAAGAGACTTCGAAAGCAGACTGATAAAAAAGTTGTTGGGTATCAGGAAGACCAGGACCACCCCATACCACCCACAAGGAGATGCTCAGCCTGAACGGTTCAACCGGACCCTTTTGGATATGCTGGGAACGTTGAACTCAGAGAAGAAACAGCATTGGAGTAAGCATGTGGCTGCCATAGTACATGCCTACAATAGTACCACTAGCGATGCTACCGGATACTCCCCATATCGGCTGATGTTTGGGAGAGAGGCCCGGCTGCCGGTGAACCTGGCCTTTGTCACATCCTTGGATCATACCTCGGCAACTTCCCACAAGGGGTATGTGGATAGACTAAGGAAAAGTCTGAAGATGGCATATGAGCAGGCCCATGCCTCATCCGACCAAAGGGGATTGAGGACAGAGGCGGCTCTAGGCTTTGTGAGGCCTCAGGCAAAACTTAGACATGAGGCCCCACTCACACCCATAATAGGTAAAATAATTCAAGCAAGAAAAATGGCTGCAGAAAATACACGGATCTAGCACACAGGTGATCAGCAGCACTTCCAGGGCACCCTCCTCACCCATCAGACATATTCAGCCAATGCAAGAGGGGTGGGGTGGGAGGGGGAGGTGATAAAGAGAGAGGGGTGATAGAGAGATCCGATGGCACCGACATTAGTATTTATCACAGGCAATCTAGGCGGCCGCGAGGCCCCTGTGAATGTGAGGCCTTAGGCAACCGCCTAATTTGCCTAATTAGAGCGCCGCCTCTGATTGAGGAATAAAAGGAACTTTGACCTCAAGGTCAGGATACAAGACAGCCAGGGGATAGGGTCCTACTAAGGAACTTAGGTATTCCCGGGAAGCACAAATTAGCTGATCGGTGGAAATCCCAGCCATATGTCGTCTGCAAACAGTTACCTGGTCTCCCGGTATATCAGATAAAACCAGAGGGGAGTGTGGGCCCACTGAAGACTTGGCATAGGAACCACCTGTTGCCCCTTTCTGAAGCAGTCCGCCTACCTTCCACATCAGATTCACAAGAATCCTCTTCCACCTCCCAAGCATCCAGGTCAGTTACCAGGTCCCAGTCAACTCTTACTGATGTAGAGGACAAAGACTAGGAGGGAGAGGACTCTGAGGAGGAAGAGATGGAATCTGACTGGTTATGGCCCCTCACAAGTGCCGGAGCCCATGATCACTTCGCTGTCCCCTCCTGAAGTAACCAATAGTGTAACTTTCCGCACAAAGGGCCCTTAAATTTGTACCCTCTCACAGACTCCCTGAGGAAATTGAGGATAACCTGGACTCCTTATCAATGGAGGATACTGAGGAGGCCCCACCCCTTCCTAAAGGAGAGTCGATCCTTTCTTGCATTACAGAGCCTAACATGCCTGGGAGAGAACCAGAAGTCGATGAAGAGTCCACAAAGTCAGTAGGTTCTAATGCTCCGGAGACTGTAACACCTAAGGAACAGAGAACCAGGAGAGTCATTCACCCTCCAAAGAGACTAACATATAAACAGATGGGTGATTGCTCAGAAGAAGCAGTTCTTACTTCAAGGAGAACCGTTGAGACGCCTGGTCCTTCCACTGTAAATTTGGTGGAAGGCAACCCTAGCTCACCCCCTGGCACAGCTGGTGAGGCCATACCCATTGAGGAGGCTTGTAGACAGGATAATTTCTCTTCCAAAGTTTGGTGGGAGGTTCCCCTGTCAGTACTGTGTATCCGCTTAGAGGCAAAAATGCAAAAGAGAGCAAGAACCCTTGATATCTTTGGGGACCAAAGACTTTAAGTGGGGGGAGTGTGTAGCGGGGTCTTACAGTTGTGGACTATTGCTGTGGGTACATACCCCAAAACCCTTTCTTTGGAGTTCTAGTTGTTATATTTTGGATTGTTATTGTGATGTTTAGTGATGCAGGTGAAACTTGGAGTACAGGGAGAGAGAGACTCCATTGCCGTGGATACCTTGTGGACTATGGTACACACAGGGCAGCTGTACTCCCATAATGCATCACATCCCCAAAATGCCTGCTGGGGGAGGGTACTTAAAGGAGAGGTGGGGCTGTGCTCGCTCTCTCTGAACTCCGCGCTCAACTGAGGAGGAAGTGTGTGAGGCCTGCTGCCAGAGTGACTAGGCCCAAAGCCCGGGCCTACCACCTCGCGGAGGATCAACAGCCAGAGAGGAACCTCATCCAGCGTGACCAGACCGTGTCATCTTCGGGTTAGAATTTGTCCTGCCCACCGGCATCTACAGTTGCTGTGAGAGGAATCAGAGACGGTGAACTGCGGAGAGGTCGGTGATCGAGGTACCGATCGCGAAGTGTGTCAGGCGGACTAGGCCTGATCAGGTGAGCGGGCTCCTGCCCAGAATCTACTACATTCTGATAGGCCTGTGACTCTAGAAGGCCCACCGCCACCCTCAGTAGTGACATTACACATACATTCGGGACACAGTGCAGCGGATACTAACTACGCAGTTACATTTACTTTGGATTCAGCCCCTGGAGTCAGTTTATGTGTTCATCCATGTTGGATTACAGTTAACAAAGTGCAACAACGTTGCTAGCGAAGATTTTCACCTTGGACGAACTTTTAGTATAACCTGTGTCAGGCCTGACAGGAATTAACTTAAAAGGACACGGAGTGGTATTGTCCGCTAGGGGGAGCTCGCTAGCTGAGACTTATTTACTTATACAGATACACAAAGTACTTGCATATCAAAGTGAGGTTCCCCGTAGGGGTCAATGGAAACAAAAATAATTTGTTCCGCATTGACTTCTATGGCGTGCAATACCGCATGTGGCCAGAGGTGGGGGGCCGGAGAGCCTCAGAAATACTCGAGGACAGCTCGGCTGAACTCGGAAAGGCTCGGGAATGGAGAATTTCCAAGTGTTTCCGAGTATTTCCGAACGGCTCCGATCGGGTCCGGCGCCCCCGCACCTCTGGCCAAATGCGGTACTGCACACCGCAGAGGCTTGAATCCTGCTCATTTTGTGAGACAACACTCGCAAACTGAGTCAGGATTTTTTTTTAAATGCTCATATTGCGAAACGCTCATTAACCGCGTTACTCGCAATCTGAGGTTTCACTGTACTATGATCATTAGCGCCATCTAGTAGCCATAGTGTTGAATTTTTTTTTCCGGAAATATCTCAATCAGGACAAATACTGCATTTTGGCCACTAGATGGAGCTGATGATTATAGGAAATCACTAAGTCATTTTCTAGCAAAAAAATGCAGATTTTTACTTGTAAACAAAAAAGTGTCCAGTGGGCAGATTGCGTAGGAGTACAAAAAGATCTTACTGCTTCCTCTGTTCTAAAATATACTTTGAACAAGTGTAGCAAACTCCTGGCTCGGGTCTAGAGAGAACAAACAATGAGCCCTCAACATAGCCGAGATAGAAGAGGAAAATGGCGGCAGAATTTTTTGATGTGAAAGTCACAACAGTTCCAAGAATATGACAAGTTTATAATGTAACCCAACAGCCCAACCCTGTTACTGTGTCCAGAGGAAGAGTCCCATTTATCCCACCCGCCTAACATGTTGGATTTCCCCTCAACCTCCTTCTTCTGGTCCCCAGTACAAAGAGAAGGGCGAATCTCCCCAGTGGGGACACACACAGCAATAAACACGTCACAGAGGGTCTACCCCTTCCCGACTATCCACAGCGAGATAAAAAGATGTCGCCTATTGATTCACTTTTACTGTAAGGACCACTTTACCCAATGGAAATGTGGAAAGAGCCCCGACCCCATTGGGTTTCCCACCCAACACTATAGACGAGGGGATTCCAAACTTTCTAAACAACGGGCGCTGTGCTTCAGGTTTAAGGGGTGGGGGGCAGACTATGTCACAGCATCAGTGAGAGTAAACAATGTCCCACCTTTGGTATTAGGGGAATTATTAGTGCCCCATCATTGGTGTCAGTGGGAGGAATAGTGTCCCATCATTGGTGTCAGTGGGAGGAATAGTGTCCCATCATTGGTGTCAGTGGGAGGAATAGTGTCCCATCATTGGTATCAGTGGGAGGAATAGTGTCCCATCATTGGTGTCAGTGGGAGGAATAGTGCGCCATCATTGGTGTCAGTGGAAGGAATAGTGCCTCATCATTGGTGTCAGTGGGAGGAATAGTGTCCCATCATTGGTGTCAGTGGGAGGAATAGTGCCCCATCATTGGTGTCAGTGGGAGGAATAGTGTCAGTGGAAGGAATAGTGCCCCATCATTGGTGTCAGTGGGAGGAATAGTGTCCCATCATTGGTGTTAGTGGGAGGAATAGTACCCCATCATTGGTGTCAGTGGGAGGAATAGTGCCCCATCGTTGGTGTCAGTGGGAGGAATAGTGCCCCATCGTTGGTGTCAGTGGGAGGAATAGTGCCCCATCGTTGGTGTCAGTGGGAGGAATAGTGCCCCATCATTGGTGTCAGTGGGAGGAATAGTGCCCCATTGTTGGGGTCAGTGGGAGGAATAGTGCCCCATCATTTGTGTCCCAAGGGCCGCAAAAAGGCAAGCAAGGGGCATTTGTTTGGCCCCCGGGCCGCAGTTTGGAGAGCCCTGGAATAAAGGGTGGGACCTTTCATATTAGTTTTGTGACATTAATGAGACATTTGGAGGGACAATCCTCGTATCCTTCCTATGAGGGATGAATTGTGTCTCCATATAAGTCTATCAGCCCCGTACAATACAGTACAATATTAGTACACAGCCCTCTGATAAGATCACATCGATCTGAGCAGGCCTGTGACATCATAATGGGCGGCCTCCCCTCCCCTCACACACCCTCCATGATTCCGCCTCTCTGTACAGCCGCATCCATTCTGCCACCCGCCATCTTGCTACACCTTTCCCTTGTGCCAGGGCAAACACACACCCGCAGACTCCAGGCTATAAGGAACACTCAGCGAGCTTCCACTCCGCGGTCAGGACCCTCCACCTCTGACCAGGTCCGAACCAGAGAGCGGACAGGTCCGAGGTTGTAACTCCCAGGGGGCGTGTGGAGCGCCGAAAAACTAAGCGGGAGTAGCAAGATGACGACTCAGACAGGAACTGAAGCGACTCGGGAGGCGACGAGTTAAAGTGCCAAGGCTGCTGATCAGACATAGCGAGTGGCTCGTTGGTCTAGGGGTATGATTCTCGCTTCGGGTGCGAGAGGTCCCGGGTTCAAATCCCGGACGAGCCCTGTTTTTTTGTTCTTTTTACACCATTCTGATATATTATAATAAAAGGAGGAGGAAGGGATCGGCTGTATATTCACTCCCAAACATTGCAATTAGCTTTATGAATCATTTATCTGCAACTATGTGTTACTGAATGCTCAGATTTATGTTTATGTGGGCTAATGACTGGTGATTTCTTGTCGGCTTCGGGAAATATCAAAGGAGCTAAGAAATGTTTTAGAAATTTTGATGCTGTTATTAACCTGCTGCAAAAACAGGGCTCGTCCGGGATTTGAACCCGGGACCTCTCGCACCCTAAGCGAGAATCATACCCCTAGACCAACGAGCCATTTCATATATAAAACCTGGCACCCTAGTTATTTTGTATACAATCATTATCATTATTCTTTTAGGACGATCATATTTGTTGGTAGGGATGAGCTTCCAGTTCGAGTCAAACCCATTTTCAACTCGAACATCTTCTGTTCGGCCGTTCACCGAATTTTGAACATTATGGCCCGTTTGCGCCAAATTCGATAAATGAAAATACTGCAGCTCCCTGCCTGTATTAGTATGAGAACACCAGCAATTGTGTTCAGGTAAGCTTTAGGTACACACTGTGCAAAGGACACTAAATCAAAATACTGCAGCTCCCTGCCTGTATTAGTATGAGAACACCAGCAATTGTATTCAGATAAGCTTTAGGTGTACACTGTGCAACGGACACTAAATGAAAATACTGCAGCTCCCTGCCTGTATTAGTATGAGAACACCAGCAATTGTATTCAGGTAAGCTTTAGGTGCACACTGTGCAAAGGACACTAAATGAAAATACTGCAGCTCCCTGCCTGTATTAGTATGAGAACACCAGCAATTGTCTTCAGGTAGCTTTAGGTGCACACTGTGCAAAGGACACAGTACACTAACTGAAAATACTGCAGCTCCCTGCCTGTGGTATTAGTATGAGAACACCAGCAATTGTATTCAGGTACGCTTTAGGTGCACACTGTGCAAAGGACACTAAATCAAAATACTGCAGCTCCCTGCCTGTATTAGTATGAGAACACCAGCAATTGTATTCAGATAAGCTTTAGGTGCCCACTATGCAAAGGACACTAAATCAAAATACTGCAGCTCCCTGCCTGTATTAGTATGAGAACACCAGCAATTGTATTCAGGTAAGCTTTAGGTGCACACTGTGCAACGGACACTAAATGAAAATACTGCAGCTCCCTGCCTGTATTAGTATGAGAACACCAGCAATTGTATTCAGGTAAGCTTTAGGTGCACACTGTGCAAAGGACACTAAATGAAAATACTGCAGCTCCCTGCCTGTATTAGTATGAGAACACCAGCAATTGTCTTCAGGTAGCTTTAGGTGCACACTGTGCAAAGGACACAGTACACTAACTGAAAATACTGCAGCTGCCTGCCTGTGGTATTAGTATGAGAACACCAGCAATTGTGTTCAGGTAAGCTTTAGGTGCACACTGTGCAAAGGACACTAAATGAAAATACTGCAGCTCCCTGACTGTATTAGTATGAGAACACCAGCAATTGTATTCAGGTAAGCTTTAGGTGCAAACTGTGCAAAGGACACTAAATGAAAATACTGCAGCTCCCTGCCTGTATTTGTATGAGAACACCAGCAATTGTCTTCAGGTAGCTTTATGTGCACACTGTGCAAAGGACTCAGTACACTAACTGAAAATACTGCAGCTCCCTGCCTGTGGTATTAGTATGAGAACACCAGCAATTGTATTCAGGTAAGCTTTAGGTGCACACTGTGCAAAGGACACTAAATCAAAATACTGCAGCTCCCTGCCTGTATTAGTATGAGAACACCAGCAATTGTCTTCAGGTAGCTTTAGGTGCACACTGTGCAAAGGACACAGTACACTAACTGAAAATACTGCAGCTCCCTGCCTGTGGTATTAGTATGAGAACACCACCAATTGTATTCAGGTAAGCTTTAGGTGCAAACTGTGCAAAGGACACTAAATGAAAATACTGCAGCTCCCTGCCTGTATTTGTATGAGAACACCAGCAATTGTCTTCAGGTAGCTTTAGGTGCACACTGTGCAAAGGACTCAGTACACTAACTGAAAATACTGCAGCTCCCTGCCTGTGGTATTAGTATGAAAACACCAGCAATTGTATTCAGGTACGCTTTAGGTGCACATTGTGCAAAGGACACTAAATCAAAATACTGCAGCTCCCTGCCTGTGTTAGTATGAGAACACCAGTAATTGTATTCAGATAAGCTTTAGGTGCCCACTATGCAAAGGACACTAAATCAAAATACTGCAGCTCCCTGCCTGTATTAGTATGAGAACACCAGCAATTGTATTCAGGTAAGCTTTAGGTGCACACTGTGCAACGGACACTAAATGAAAATACTGCAGCTCCCTGCCTGTATTAGTATGAGAACACCAGCAATTGTATTCAGGTAAGCTTTAGGTGCACACTGTGCAAAGGACACTACATGAAAATACTGCAGCTCCCTGCCTGTATTAGTATGAGAGCACCAGCAATTGTATTCAGGTAAGCTTTAGGTGCACACTGTGCAAAGGACACTAAATGAAAATACTGCAGCTCCCTGACTGTATTAGTATGAGAACACCAGCAATTGTATTCAGGTAAGCTTTAGGTGCACACTGTGCAAAGGACACTAAATTAAAATACTGCAGCTCCCTGCCTGTATTAGTATGAGAACACCAGCAATTGTATTCAGGTAAGCTTTAGGTGCAAACTGTGCAAAGGACACAAACTGAAAATACTGCAGCTCCCTGCCTGTATTAGTATGAGAACACCAGCAATTGTATTCAGGTAAGCTTTAGGTGCACACTGTGCAAAGGACACTACATGAAAATACTGCAGCTCCCTGCCTGTATTAGTATGAGAACACCAGGAATTGTATTCAGGTAAGCTTTGGGTGCACACTGTGCAAAGGACACTAAATCAAAATACTGCAGCTCCCTGCCTGTATTAGTATGAGAACACCAGCAATTGTATTCAGGTAAGCTTTAGGTGCACACTGTCCAAAGGACACTAAATCAAAATACTGCAGCTCCCTGCCTGTATTAGTATGAGAACACCAGCAATTGTATTCAGATAAGCTTTAGGTGCCCACTATGCAAAGGACACTAAATCAAAATACTGCAGCTCCCTGCCTGTATTAGTATGAGAACACCAGCAATTGTATTCAGATAAGCTTTAGGTGTACACTGTGCAACGGACACTACATGAAAATACTGCAGCTCCCTGCCTGTATTAGTATGAGAACACCAGCAATTGTATTCAGATAAGCTTTAGGTGCACACTGTGCAAAGGACACTAAATCAAAATACTGCAGCTCCCTGCCTGTATTAGTATGAGAACACCAACAATTGTCTTCAGGTAGCTTTAGGTGCACACTGTGCAAAGGACACAGTACACTAACTGAAAATACTGCAGCTCCCTGCCTGTGGTATTAGTATGAGAACACGAGCAATTGTATTCAGGTAAGCTTTAGGTGCTCACTGTGCAAAGGACACTAAATGAAAATACTGCAGCTCCCTGACTGTATTAGTATGAGAACACCAGCAATTGTATTCAGGTAAGCTTTAGGTGCACACTGTGCAAAGGACACTAAATCAAAATACTGCAGCTCCCTGCCTGTATTAGTATGAGAACACCAACAATTGTCTTCAGGTAGCTTTAGGTGCACACTGTGCAAAGGACACAGTACACTAACTGAAAATACTGCAGCTCCCTGCCTGTGGTATTAGTATGAGAACACCAGCAATTGTATTCAGGTAAGCTTTAGGTGCTCACTGTGCAAAGGACACTAAATGAAAATACTGCAGCTCCCTGACTGTATTAGTATGAGAACACCAGCAATTGTATTCAGGTAAGCTTTAGGTGCACACTGTGCAAAGGACACTAAATTAAAATACTGCAGCTCCCTGCCTGTATTTGTATGAGAACACCAGCAATTGTCTTCAGGTAGCTTTAGGTGCACACTGTGCAAAGGACTCAGTACACTAACTGAAAATACTGCAGCTCCCTGCCTGTGGAATTAGTATGAGAACACCAGCAATTGTATTAAGGTACGCTTTAGGTGCACACTGTGCAAATTACACAAAATTAAAATACTGCAGCTCCCTGCCTGTATTAGTATAAGAACACCAGCAATTGTATTCAGGTAAGCTTTAGGTGCACACTGTGCAAAGGACACTAAATGAAAATACTGCAGCTCCCTGCCTGTATTAGTATGAGAACACCAGCAATTGTATTAAGGTAAGCTTTAGGTGCACACTGTGCAAAGGACACTACATGAAAATACTGCAGCTCCCTGCCTGTATTAGTATGAGAACACCAGCAATTGTATTAAGGTAAGCTTTAGGTGCACACTGTGCAAAGGACACTAAATCAAAATACTGCAGCTCCCTGCCTGTATTAGTATGAGAACACCAGCAATTGTATTCAGGTAAGCTTTAGGTGCACACTGTGCAAAGGACACTAAATCAAAATACTGCAGCTCCCTGCCTGTATTAGTATGAGAACACCAGCAATTGTATTCAGATAAGCTTTAGGTGCCCACTATGCAAAGGACACTAAATCAAAATACTGCAGCTCCCTGCCTGTATTAGTATGAGAACACCAGCAATTGTATTCAGATAAGCTTTAGGTGTACACTGTGCAACGGACACTAAATGAAAATACTGCAGCTCCCTGCCTGTATTAGTATGAGAACACCAGCAATTGTGTTCAGGTAAGCTTTAGGTGCACACTGTGCAAAGGACACTAAATGAAAATACTGCAGCTCCCTGCCTGTATTAGTATGAGAACACCAGCAATTGTCTTCAGGTAGCTTTAGGTGCACACTGTGCAAAGGACACAGTACACTAACTGAAAATACTGCAGCTCCCTGCCTGTGGTATTAGTATGAGAACACCAGCAATTGTATTCAGGTACGCTTTAGGTGCACACTGTGCAAAGGACACTAAATCAAAATACTGCAGCTCCCTGCCTGTATTAGTATGAGAACACCAGCAATTGTATTCAGATAAGCTTTAGGTGCCCACTATGCAAAGGACACTAAATCAAAATACTGCAGCTCCCTGCCTGTATTAGTATGAGAACACCAGCAATTGTATTCAGATAAGCTTTAGGTGCACACTGTGCAACGGACACTAAATGAAAATACTGCAGCTCCCTGCCTGTATTAGTATGAGAACACCAGCAATTGTATTCAGGTAAGCTTTAGGTGCACACTGTGCAAAGGACACTAAATGAAAATACTGCAGCTCCCTGCCTGTATTAGTATGAGAACACCAGCAATTGTCTTCAGGTAGCTTTAGGTGCACACTGTGCAAAGGACACAGTACACTAACTGAAAATACTGCAGCTGCCTGCCTGTGGTATTAGTATGAGAACACCAGCAATTGTGTTCAGGTAAGCTTTAGGTGCACACTGTGCAAGGGACACTAAATGAAAATACTGCAGCTCCCTGACTGTATTAGTATGAGAACACCAGCAATTGTATTCAGGTAAGCTTTAGGTGCAAACTGTGCAAAGTACACTAAATGAAAATACTGCAGCTCCCTGCCTGTATTTGTATGAGAACACCAGCAATTGTCTTCAGGTAGCTTTATGTGCACACTGTGCAAAGGACTCAGTACACTAACTGAAAATACTGCAGCTCCCTGCCTGTGGTATTAGTATGAGAACACCAGCAATTGTATTCAGGTACGCTTTAGGTGCACACTGTGCAAAGGACACAAATTAAAATACTGCAACTCCCTGCCTGTATTAGTATGAGCAGCAATTGTATTCAGGTAAGCTTTAGGTGCACACTGTGCAAAGGACACTAAATCAAAATACTGCAGCTCCCTGCCTGTATTAGTATGAGAACACCAGCAATTGTCTTCAGGTAGCTTTAGGTGCACACTGTGCAAAGGACACAGTACACTAACTGAAAATACTGCAGCTCCCTGCCTGTGGTATTAGTATGAGAACACCAGCAATTGTATTCAGGTAAGCTTTAGGTGCAAACTGTGCAAAGGACACTAAATGAAAATACTGCAGCTCCCTGCCTGTATTAGTATGAGAACACCAGCAATTGTCTTCAGGTAGCTTTAGGTGCACACTGTGCAAAGGACACAGTACACTAACTGAAAATACTGCAGCTCCCTGCCTGTGGTATTAGTATGAGAACACCAGCAATTGTATTCAGGTAAGCTTTAGGTGCACACTGTGCAAAGGACACTACATGAAAATACTGCAGCTCCCTGCCTGTATTAGTATGAGAGCACCAGCAATTGTATTCAGGTAAGCTTTAGGTGCACACTGTGCAAAGGACACTAAATGAAAATACTGCAGCTCCCTGACTGTATTAGTATGAGAACACCAGCAATTGTATTCAGGTAAGCTTTAGGTGCACACTGTGCAAAGGACACTAAATTAAAATACTGCAGCTCCCTGCCTGTATTAGTATGAGAACACCAGCAATTGTATTCAGGTAAGCTTTAGGTGCAAACTGTGCAAAGGACACTAACTGAAAATACTGCAGCTCCCTGCCTGTATTAGTATGAGAACACCAGCAATTGTATTCAGGTAAGCTTTAGGTGCACACTGTGCAAAGGACACTACATGAAAATACTGCAGCTCCCTGCCTGTATTAGTATGAGAACACCAGGAATTGTATTCAGGTAAGCTTTGGGTGCACACTGTGCAAAGGACACTAAATCAAAATACTGCAGCTCCCTGCCTGTATTAGTATGAGAACACCAGCAATTGTATTCAGGTAAGCTTTAGGTGCACACTGTCCAAAGGACACTAAATCAAAATACTGCAGCTCCCTGCCTGTATTAGTATGAGAACACCAGCAATTGTATTCAGATAAGCTTTAGGTGCCCACTATGCAAAGGACACTAAATAAAAATACTGCAGCTCCCTGCCTGTATTAGTATGAGAACACCAGCAATTGTATTCAGATAAGCTTTAGGTGTACACTGTGCAACGGACACTACATGAAAATACTGCAGCTCCCTGCCTGTATTAGTATGAGAACACCAGCAATTGTATTCAGATAAGCTTTAGGTGTACACTGTGCAAAGGACACTACATGAAAATACTGCAGCTCCCTGCCTGTATTAGTATGAGAACACCAGCAATTGTATTCAGGTAAGCTTTAGGTGCACACTGTGCAAAGGACACTAAATCAAAATACTGCAGCTCCCTGCCTGTATTAGTATGAGAACACCAACAATTGTCTTCAGGTAGCTTTAGGTGCACACTGTGCAAAGGACACAGTACACTAACTGAAAATACTGCAGCTCCCTGCCTGTGGTATTAGTATGAGAACACCAGCAATTGTATTCAGGTAAGCTTTAGGTGCTCACTGTGCAAAGGACACTAAATGAAAATACTGCAGCTCCCTGAATGTATTAGTATGAGAACACCAGCAATTGTATTCAGGTAAGCTTTAGGTGCACACTGTGCAAAGGACACTAAATTAAAATACTGCAGCTCCCTGCCTGTATTTGTATGAGAACACCAGCAATTGTCTTCAGGTAGCTTTAGGTGCACACTGTGCAAAGGACTCAGTACACTAACTGAAAATACTGCAGCTCCCTGCCTGTGGAATTAGTATGAGAACACCAGCAATTGTATTAAGGTACGCTTTAGGTGCACACTGTGCAAATGACACAAAATTAAAATACTGCAGCTCCCTGCCTGTATTAGTATGAGAACACCAGCAATTGTATTCAGGTAAGCTTTAGGTGCACACTGTGCAAAGGACACTAAATGAAAATACTGCAGCTCCCTGCCTGTATTAGTATGAGAACACCAGCAATTGTATTCAGGTAAGCTTTAGGTGCACACTGTGCAAAGGACACTACATGAAAATACTGCAGCTCCCTGCCTGTATTAGTATGAGAACACCAGCAATTGTATTCAGGTAAGCTTTAGGTGCACACTGTGCAAAGGACACTAAATCAAAATACTGCAGCTCCCTGCCTGTATTAGTATGAGAACACCAGCAATTGTATTCAGATAAGCTTTAGGTGCCCACTATGCAAAGGACACTAAATCAAAATACTGCAGCTCCCTGCCTGTATTAGTATGAGAACACCAGCAATTGTATTCAGATAAGCTTTAGGTGTACACTGTGCAACGGACACTAAATGAAAATACTGCAGCTCCCTGCCTGTATTAGTATGAGAACACCAGCAATTGTATTCAGGTAAGCTTTAGGTGCACACTGTGCAAAGGACACTAAATGAAAATACTGCAGCTCCCTGCCTGTATTAGTATGAGAACACCAGCAATTGTCTTCAGGTAGCTTTAGGTGCACACTGTGCAAAGGACACAGTACACTAACTGAAAATACTGCAGCTCCCTGCCTGTGGTATTAGTATGAGAACACCAGCAATTGTATTCAGGTACGCTTTAGGTGCACACTGTGCAAAGGACACTAAATCAAAATACTGCAGCTCCCTGCCTGTATTAGTATGAGAACACCAGCAATTGTATTCAGATAAGCTTTAGGTGCCCACTATGCAAAGGACACTAAATCAAAATACTGCAGCTCCCTGCCTGTATTAGTATGAGAACACCAGCAATTGTATTCAGGTAAGCTTTAGGTGCACACTGTGCAACGGACACTAAATGAAAATACTGCAGCTCCCTGCCTGTATTAGTATGAGAACACCAGCAATTGTATTCAGGTAAGCTTTAGGTGCACACTGTGCAAAGGACACTAAATGAAAATACTGCAGCTCCCTGCCTGTATTAGTATGAGAACACCAGCAATTGTCTTCAGGTAGCTTTAGGTGCACACTGTGCAAAGGACACAGTACACTAACTGAAAATACTGCAGCTGCCTGCCTGTGGTATTAGTATGAGAACACCAGCAATTGTGTTCAGGTAAGCTTTAGGTGCACACTGTGCAAAGGACACTAAATGAAAATACTGCAGCTCCCTGACTGTATTAGTATGAGAACACCAGCAATTGTATTCAGGTAAGCTTTAGGTGCAAACTGTGCAAAGGACACTAAATGAAAATACTGCAGCTCCCTGCCTGTATTTGTATGAGAACACCAGCAATTGTCTTCAGGTAGCTTTATGTGCACACTGTGCAAAGGACTCAGTACACTAACTGAAAATACTGCAGCTCCCTGCCTGTGGTATTAGTATGAGAACACCAGCAATTGTATTCAGGTACGCTTTAGGTGCACACTGTGCAAAGGACACAAAATTAAAATACTGCAACTCCCTGCCTGTATTAGTATGAGCAGCAATTGTATTCATGTAAGCTTTAGGTGCACACTGTGCAAAGGACACTAAATCAAAATACTGCAGCTCCCTGCCTGTATTAGTATGAGAACACCAGCAATTGTCTTCAGGTAGCTTTAGGTGCACACTGTGCAAAGGACACAGTACACTAACTGAAAATACTGCAGCTCCCTGCCTGTGGTATTAGTATGAGAACACCAGCAATTGTATTCAGGTAAGCTTTAGGTGCAAACTGTGCAAAGGACACTAAATGAAAATACTGCAGCTCCCTGCCTGTATTTGTATGAGAACACCAGCAATTGTCTTCAGGTAGCTTTAGGTGCACACTGTGCAAAGGACTCAGTACACTAACTGAAAATACTGCAGCTCCCTGCCTGTGGTATTAGTATGAAAACACCAGCAATTGTATTCAGGCACGCTTTAGGTGCACACTGTGCAAAGGACACTAAATCAAAATACTGCAGCTCCCTGCCTGTATTAGTATGAGAACACCAGCAATTGTATTCAGATAAGCTTTAGGTGCCCACTATGCAAAGGACACTAAATCAAAATACTGCAGCTCCCTGCCTGTATTAGTATGAGAACACCAGCAATTGTATTCAGGTAAGCTTTAGGTGCACACTGTGCAACGGACACTAAATGAAAATACTGCAGCTCCCTGCCTGTATTAGTATGAGAACACCAGCAATTGTATTCAGGTAAGCTTTAGGTGCACACTGTGCAAAGGACACTAAATGAAAATACTGCAGCTCCCTGCCTGTATTAGTATGAGAGCACCAGCAATTGTATTCAGGTAAGCTTTAGGTGCACACTGTGCAAAGGACACTAAATGAAAATACTGCAGCTCCCTGACTGTATTAGTATGAGAACACCAGCAATTGTATTCAGGTAAGCTTTAGGTGCACACTGTGCAAAGGACACTAAATTAAAATACTGCAGCTCCCTGCCTGTATTAGTATGAGAACACCAGCAATTGTATTCAGGTAAGCTTTAGGTGCACACTGTGCAAAGGACACTACATGAAAATACTGCAGCTCCCTGCCTGTATTAGTATGAGAACACCAGGAATTGTATTCAGGTAAGCTTTGGGTGCACACTGTGCAAAGGACACTAAATCAAAATACTGCAGCTCCCTGCCTGTATTAGTATGAGAACACCAGCAATTGTATTCAGGTAAGCTTTAGGTGCACACTGTCCAAAGGACACTAAATCAAAATACTGCAGCTCCCTGCCTGTATTAGTATGAGAACACCAGCAATTGTATTCAGATAAGCTTTAGGTGCCCACTATGCAAAGGACACTAAATCAAAATACTGCAGCTCCCTGCCTGTATTAGTATGAGAACACCAGCAATTGTATTCAGATAAGCTTTAGGTGTACACTGTGCAACGGACACTACATGAAAATACTGCAGCTCCCTGCCTGTATTAGTATGAGAACACCAGCAATTGTATTCAGGTAAGCTTTAGGTGCTCACTGTGCAAAGGACACTAAATGAAAATACTGCAGCTCCCTGACTGTATTAGTATGAGAACACCAGCAATTGTATTCAGGTAAGCTTTAGGTGCACACTGTGCAAAGGACACTAAATTAAAATACTGCAGCTCCCTGCCTGTATTTGTATGAGAACACCAGCAATTGTCTTCAGGTAGCTTTAGGTGCACACTGTGCAAAGGACTCAGTACACTAACTGAAAATACTGCAGCTCCCTGCCTGTGGAATTAGTATGAGAACACCAGCAATTGTATTAAGGTACGCTTTAGGTGCACACTGTGCAAATTACACAAATTAAAAAACTGCAACTCCCTGCCTGTATTAGTATGAGCAGCAATTGTATTCAGGTAAGCTTTAGGTGCACACTGTGCAAAGGACACTAAATCAAAATACTGCAGCTCCCTGCCTGTATTAGTATGAGAACACCAGCAATTGTCTTCAGGTAGCTTTAGGTGCACACTGTGCAAAGGACACAGTACACTAACTGAAAATACTGCAGCTCCCTGCCTGTGGTATTAGTATGAGAACACCAGCAATTGTATTCAGGTAAGCTTTAGGTGCAAACTGTGCAAAGGACACTAAATGAAAATACTGCAGCTCCCTGCCTGTATTAGTATGAGAACACCAGCAATTGTCTTCAGGTAGCTTTAGGTGCACACTGTGCAAAGGACACAGTACACTAACTGAAAATACTGCAGCTCCCTGCCTGTGGTATTAGTATGAGAACACCAGCAATTGTATTCAGGTAAGCTTTAGGTGCACACTGTGCAAAGGACACTACATGAAAATACTGCAGCTCCCTGCCTGTATTAGTATGAGAGCACCAGCAATTGTATTCAGGTAAGCTTTAGGTGCACACTGTGCAAAGGACACTAAATGAAAATACTGCAGCTCCCTGACTGTATTAGTATGAGAACACCAGCAATTGTATTCAGGTAAGCTTTAGGTGCACACTGTGCAAAGGACACTAAATTAAAATACTGCAGCTCCCTGCCTGTATTAGTATGAGAACACCAGCAATTGTATTCAGGTAAGCTTTAGGTGCAAACTGTGCAAAGGACACTAACTGAAAATACTGCAGCTCCCTGCCTGTATTAGTATGAGAACACCAGCAATTGTATTCAGGTAAGCTTTAGGTGCACACTGTGCAAAGGACACTACATGAAAATACTGCAGCTCCCTGCCTGTATTAGTATGAGAACACCAGGAATTGTATTCAGGTAAGCTTTGGGTGCACACTGTGCAAAGGACACTAAATCAAAATACTGCAGCTCCCTGCCTGTATTAGTATGAGAACACCAGCAATTGTATTCAGGTAAGCTTTAGGTGCACACTGTCCAAAGGACACTAAATCAAAATACTGCAGCTCCCTGCCTGTATTAGTATGAGAACACCAGCAATTGTATTCAGATAAGCTTTAGGTGCCCACTATGCAAAGGACACTAAATAAAAATACTGCAGCTCCCTGCCTGTATTAGTATGAGAACACCAGCAATTGTATTCAGATAAGCTTTAGGTGTACACTGTGCAACGGACACTACATGAAAATACTGCAGCTCCCTGCCTGTATTAGTATGAGAACACCAGCAATTGTATTCAGATAAGCTTTAGGTGTACACTGTGCAAAGGACACTACATGAAAATACTGCAGCTCCCTGCCTGTATTAGTATGAGAACACCAGCAATTGTATTCAGGTAAGCTTTAGGTGCACACTGTGCAAAGGACACTAAATCAAAATACTGCAGCTCCCTGCCTGTATTAGTATGAGAACACCAACAATTGTCTTCAGGTAGCTTTAGGTGCACACTGTGCAAAGGACACAGTACACTAACTGAAAATACTGCAGCTCCCTGCCTGTGGTATTAGTATGAGAACACCAGCAATTGTATTCAGGTAAGCTTTAGGTGCTCACTGTGCAAAGGACACTAAATGAAAATACTGCAGCTCCCTGAATGTATTAGTATGAGAACACCAGCAATTGTATTCAGGTAAGCTTTAGGTGCACACTGTGCAAAGGACACTAAATTAAAATACTGCAGCTCCCTGCCTGTATTTGTATGAGAACACCAGCAATTGTCTTCAGGTAGCTTTAGGTGCACACTGTGCAAAGGACTCAGTACACTAACTGAAAATACTGCAGCTCCCTGCCTGTGGAATTAGTATGAGAACACCAGCAATTGTATTAAGGTACGCTTTAGGTGCACACTGTGCAAATGACACAAAATTAAAATACTGCAGCTCCCTGCCTGTATTAGTATGAGAACACCAGCAATTGTATTCAGGTAAGCTTTAGGTGCACACTGTGCAAAGGACACTAAATGAAAATACTGCAGCTCCCTGCCTGTATTAGTATGAGAACACCAGCAATTGTATTCAGGTAAGCTTTAGGTGCACACTGTGCAAAGGACACTACATGAAAATACTGCAGCTCCCTGCCTGTATTAGTATGAGAACACCAGCAATTGTATTCAGGTAAGCTTTAGGTGCACACTGTGCAAAGGACACTAAATCAAAATACTGCAGCTCCCTGCCTGTATTAGTATGAGAACACCAGCAATTGTATTCAGATAAGCTTTAGGTGCCCACTATGCAAAGGACACTAAATCAAAATACTGCAGCTCCCTGCCTGTATTAGTATGAGAACACCAGCAATTGTATTCAGATAAGCTTTAGGTGTACACTGTGCAACGGACACTAAATGAAAATACTGCAGCTCCCTGCCTGTATTAGTATGAGAACACCAGCAATTGTATTCAGGTAAGCTTTAGGTGCACACTGTGCAAAGGACACTAAATGAAAATACTGCAGCTCCCTGCCTGTATTAGTATGAGAACACCAGCAATTGTCTTCAGGTAGCTTTAGGTGCACACTGTGCAAAGGACACAGTACACTAACTGAAAATACTGCAGCTCCCTGCCTGTGGTATTAGTATGAGAACACCAGCAATTGTATTCAGGTACGCTTTAGGTGCACACTGTGCAAAGGACACTAAATCAAAATACTGCAGCTCCCTGCCTGTATTAGTATGAGAACACCAGCAATTGTATTCAGATAAGCTTTAGGTGCCCACTATGCAAAGGACACTAAATCAAAATACTGCAGCTCCCTGCCTGTATTAGTATGAGAACACCAGCAATTGTATTCAGGTAAGCTTTAGGTGCACACTGTGCAACGGACACTAAATGAAAATACTGCAGCTCCCTGCCTGTATTAGTATGAGAACACCAGCAATTGTATTCAGGTAAGCTTTAGGTGCACACTGTGCAAAGGACACTAAATGAAAATACTGCAGCTCCCTGCCTGTATTAGTATGAGAACACCAGCAATTGTCTTCAGGTAGCTTTAGGTGCACACTGTGCAAAGGACACAGTACACTAACTGAAAATACTGCAGCTGCCTGCCTGTGGTATTAGTATGAGAACACCAGCAATTGTGTTCAGGTAAGCTTTAGGTGCACACTGTGCAAAGGACACTAAATGAAAATACTGCAGCTCCCTGACTGTATTAGTATGAGAACACCAGCAATTGTATTCAGGTAAGCTTTAGGTGCAAACTGTGCAAAGGACACTAAATGAAAATACTGCAGCTCCCTGCCTGTATTTGTATGAGAACACCAGCAATTGTCTTCAGGTAGCTTTATGTGCACACTGTGCAAAGGACTCAGTACACTAACTGAAAATACTGCAGCTCCCTGCCTGTGGTATTAGTATGAGAACACCAGCAATTGTATTCAGGTACGCTTTAGGTGCACACTGTGCAAAGGACACAAAATTAAAATACTGCAACTCCCTGCCTGTATTAGTATGAGCAGCAATTGTATTCATGTAAGCTTTAGGTGCACACTGTGCAAAGGACACTAAATCAAAATACTGCAGCTCCCTGCCGGTATTAGTATGAGAACACCAGCAATTGTCTTCAGGTAGCTTTAGGTGCACACTGTGCAAAGGACACAGTACACTAACTGAAAATACTGCAGCTCCCTGCCTGTGGTATTAGTATGAGAACACCAGCAATTGTATTCAGGTAAGCTTTAGGTGCAAACTGTGCAAAGGACACTAAATGAAAATACTGCAGCTCCCTGCCTGTATTTGTATGAGAACACCAGCAATTGTCTTCAGGTAGCTTTAGGTGCACACTGTGCAAAGGACTCAGTACACTAACTGAAAATACTGCAGCTCCCTGCCTGTGGTATTAGTATGAAAACACCAGCAATTGTATTCAGGCACGCTTTAGGTGCACACTGTGCAAAGGACACTAAATCAAAATACTGCAGCTCCCTGCCTGTATTAGTATGAGAACACCAGCAATTGTATTCAGATAAGCTTTAGGTGCCCACTATGCAAAGGACACTAAATCAAAATACTGCAGCTCCCTGCCTGTATTAGTATGAGAACACCAGCAATTGTATTCAGGTAAGCTTTAGGTGCACACTGTGCAACGGACACTAAATGAAAATACTGCAGCTCCCTGCCTGTATTAGTATGAGAACACCAGCAATTGTATTCAGGTAAGCTTTAGGTGCACACTGTGCAAAGGACACTAAATGAAAATACTGCAGCTCCCTGCCTGTATTAGTATGAGAGCACCAGCAATTGTATTCAGGTAAGCTTTAGGTGCACACTGTGCAAAGGACACTAAATGAAAATACTGCAGCTCCCTGACTGTATTAGTATGAGAACACCAGCAATTGTATTCAGGTAAGCTTTAGGTGCACACTGTGCAAAGGACACTAAATTAAAATACTGCAGCTCCCTGCCTGTATTCGTATGAGAACACCAGCAATTGTATTCAGGTAAGCTTTAGGTGCAAAC
Source organism: Rana muscosa (assembly GCA_029206835.1). Lineage (NCBI taxonomy): Eukaryota > Metazoa > Chordata > Amphibia > Anura > Ranidae > Rana > Rana muscosa. The sequence goes on along the minus strand of CM055117.1, from coordinate 41,288,578 downwards.
TGTGCAAAGGACACTAACTGAAAATACTGCAGCTCCCTGCCTGTATTAGTATGAGAACACCAGCAATTGTATTCAGGTAAGCTTTAGGTGCACACTGTGCAAAGGACACTACATGAAAATACTGCAGCTCCCTGCCTGTATTAGTATGAGAACACCAGGAATTGTATTCAGGTAAGCTTTGGGTGCACACTGTGCAAAGGACACTAAATCAAAATACTGCAGCTCCCTGCCTGTATTAGTATGAGAACACCAGCAATTGTATTCAGGTAAGCTTTAGGTGCACACTGTCCAAAGGACACTAAATCAAAATACTGCAGCTCCCTGCCTGTATTAGTATGAGAACACCAGCAATTGTATTCAGATAAGCTTTAGGTGCCCACTATGCAAAGGACACTAAATCAAAATACTGCAGCTCCCTGCCTGTATTAGTATGAGAACACCAGCAATTGTATTCAGGTAAGCTTTAGGTGCACACTGCGCAACGGACACTAAATGAAAATACTGCAGCTCCCTGCCTGTATTAGTATGAGAACACCAGCAATTGTATTCAGGTAAGCTTTAGGTGCACACTGTGCAAAGGACACCAAATGAAAATACTGCAGCTCCCTGCCTGTATTAGTATGAGAACACCAGCAATTGTCTTCAGGTAGCTTTAGGCGCACACTGTGCAAAGGACACAGTACACTAACTGAAAATATTGCAGCTCCCTGCCTGTGGTATTAGTATGAGAACACCAGCAATTGTATTCAGGTAAGCTTTAGGTGTAAACTGTGCAAAGGACACTAAATGAAAATACTGCAGTTCCCTGCCTGTATTTGTATGAGAACACCAGCAATTGTCTTCAGGTAGCTTTAGGTGCACACTGTGCAAAGGACTCAGTACACTAAATGAAAATACTGCAGCTCCCTGCCTGTGGTATTAGTATGAGAACACCAGCAATTGTATTCAGGTACGCTTTAGGTGCACACTGTGCAAAGGACACTAAATGAAAATACTGCAGCTCCCTGACTGTATTAGTATGAGAACACCAGCAATTGTATTCAGGTAAGCTTTAGGTGCACACTGTGCAAAGGACACTAAATTAAAATACTGCAGCTCCCTGCCTGTATTAGTATGAGAACACCAGCAATTGTATTCAGGTAAGCTTTAGGTGCAAACTGTGCAAAGGACACTAAATGAAAATACTGCAGCTCCCTGCCTGTATTTGTATGAGAACACCAGCAATTGTCTTCAGGTAGCTTTAGGTGCACACTGTGCAAAGGACTCAGTACACTAACTGAAAATACTGCAGCTCCCTGCCTGTGGAATTAGTATGAGAACACCAGCAATTGTATTAAGGTACGCTTTAGGTGCACACTGTGCAAATGACACAAAATTAAAATACTGCAGCTCCCTGCCTGTATTAGTATGAGAACACCAGCAATTGTATTCAGGTAAGCTTTAGGTGCACACTGTGCAAAGGACACTAAATCAAAATACTGCAGCTCCCTGCCTGTATTAGTATGAGAACACCAGCAATTGTATTCAGGTAAGCTTTAGGTGCACACTGTGCAAAGGACACTAAATCAAAATACTGCAGCTCCCTGCCTGTATTAGTATGAGAACACCAGCAATTGTATTCAGATAAGCTTTAGGTGCCCACTATGCAAAGGACACTAAATCAAAATACTGCAGCTCCCTGCCTGTATTAGTATGAGAACACCAGCAATTGTATTCAGGTAAGCTTAAGGTGCACACTGTGCAACGTACACTAAATGAAAATACTGCAGCTCCCTGCCTGTATTAGTATGAGAACACCAGCAATTGTATTCAGGTAAGCTTTAGGTGCACACTGTGCAAAGGACACTACATGAAAATACTGCAGCTCCCTGCCTGTATTAGTATGAGAACACCAGCAATTGTATTCAGGTAAGCTTTAGGTGCACACTGTGCAAAGGACACTAAATCAAAATACTGCAGCTCCCTGCCTGTATTAGTATGAGAACACCAGCAATTGTATTCAGGTAAGCTTCAGGTGCACACTGTGCAAAGGACACTAAATCAAAATACTGCAGCTCCCTGCCTGTATTAGTATGAGAACACCAGCAATTGTATTCAGATAAGCTTTAGGTGCCCACTATGCAAAGGACACTAAATCAAAATACTGCAGCTCCCTGCCTGTATTAGTATGAGAACACCAGCAATTGTATTCAGGTAAGCTTTAGGTGCACACTGTGCAAAGGACACTAAATGAAAATACTGCAGCTCCCTGCCTGTATTAGTATGAGAACACCAGCAATTGTCTTCAGGTAGCTTTAGGTGCACACTGTGCAAAGGACACAGTACACTAACTGAAAATACTGCAGCTCCCTGCCTGTGGTATTAGTATGAGAACACCAGCAATTGTATTCAGGTAAGCTTTAGGTGCACACTGTGCAAAGGACACTAAATGAAAATACTGCAGCTCCCTGACTGTATTAGTATGAGAACACCAGCAATTGTATTCAGGTAAGCTTTAGGTGCACACTGTGCAAAGGACACTAAATTAAAATACTGCAGCTCAGTTCCTGTATTAGTATGAGAACACCAGCAATTGTATTCAGGTAAGCTTTAGGTGCAAACTGTGCAAAGGACACTAAATGAAAATACTGCAGCTCCCTGCCTGTATTTGTATGAGAACACCAGCAATTGTCTTCAGGTAGCTTTAGGTGCACACTGTGCAAAGGACACAGTACACTAACTGAAAATACTGCTGCTCCCTGCCTGTGGTATTAGTATGAGAACACCAGCAATTGTATTCAGGTAAGCTTTAGGTTCACACTGTGCAAAGGACACTAAATGAAAATACTGCAGTTCCCTGTCTGTATTAGTATGAGAACACCAGCAATTGTATTCAGGTAAGCTTTAGGTGCACACTGTGCAAAGGACACTAAATGAAAATACTGCAGCTCCCTGCCTGTATTAGTATGAGAACACCAGCAATTGTATTCAGGTAAGCTTTAGGTGCAAACTGTGCAAAGGACACTAAATGAAAATACTGCAGCTCCCTGCCTGTATTAGTATGAGAACACCAGCAATTGTATTCAGGTAAGCTTTAGGTGCACACTGTGCAAAGGACACTACATGAAAATACTGCAGCTCCCTGCCTGTATTAGTATGAGAACACCAGCAATTGTATTCAGGTAAGCTTTAGGTGCACACTGTGCAAAGGACACTAAATCAAAATACTGCAACTCCCTGCCTGTATTAGTATGAGAACACCAGCAATTGTATTCAGGTAAGCTTTAGGTGCACACTGTGCAAAGGACACTAAATCAAAATACTGCAGCTCCCTGCCTGTATTAGTATGAGAACACCAGCAATTGTATTCAGATAAGCTTTAGGTGCCCACTATGCAAAGGACACTAAATCAAAATACTGCAGCTCCCTGCCTGTATTAGTATGAGAACACCAGCAATTGTATTCAGGTAAGCTTTAGGTGCACACTGTGCAACGGACACTAAATTAAAATACTGCAGCTCCCTGCCTGTATTAGTATGAGAACACCAGCAATTGTATTCAGGTAAGCTTTAGGTGCACACTGTGCAAAGGACACTAAATGAAAATACTGCAGCTCCCTGCCTGTATTAATATGAGAACACCAGCAATTGTCTTCAGGTAGCTTTAGGTGCACACTGTGCAAAGGACTCAGTACACTAACTGAAAATACTGCAGCTCCCTGCCTGTGGAATTAGTATGAGAACACCAGCAATTGTATTAAGGTACGCTTTAGGTGCACACTGTGCAAATGACACAAAATTAAAATACTGCAGCTCCCTGCCTGTATTAGTATGAGAACACCAGCAATTGTATTCAGGTAAGCTTTAGGTGCACACTGTGCAAAGGACACTAAATCAAAATACTGCAGCTCCCTGCCTGTATTAGTATGAGAACACCAGCAATTGTATTCAGGTAAGCTTTAGGTGCACACTGTGCAAAGGACACTAAATCAAAATACTGCAGCTCCCTGCCTGTATTAGTATGAGAACACCAGCAATTGTATTCAGATAAGCTTTAGGTGCCCACTATGCAAAGGACACTAAATCAAAATACTGCAGCTCCCTGCCTGTATTAGTATGAGAACACCAGCAATTGTATTCAGGTAAGCTTAAGGTGCACACTGTGCAACGTACACTAAATGAAAATACTGCAGCTCCCTGCCTGTATTAGTATGAGAACACTAGCAATTGTATTCAGGTAAGCTTTAGGTGCACACTGTGCAAAGGACACTACATGAAAATACTGCAGCTCCCTGCCTGTATTAGTATGAGAACACCAGCAATTGTATTCAGGTAAGCTTTAGGTGCACACTGTGCAAAGGACACTAAATCAAAATACTGCAGCTCCCTGCCTGTATTAGTATGAGAACACCAGCAATTGTATTCAGGTAAGCTTCAGGTGCACACTGTGCAAAGGACACTAAATCAAAATACTGCAGCTCCCTGCCTGTATTAGTATGAGAACACCAGCAATTGTATTCAGATAAGCTTTAGGTGCCCACTATGCAAAGGACACTAAATCAAAATACTGCAGCTCCCTGCCTGTATTAGTATGAGAACACCAGCAATTGTATTCAGGTAAGCTTTAGGTGCACACTGTGCAAAGGACACTAAATGAAAATACTGCAGCTCCCTGCCTGTATTAGTATGAGAACACCAGCAATTGTCTTCAGGTAGCTTTAGGTGCACACTGTGCAAAGGACACAGTACACTAACTGAAAATACTGCAGCTCCCTGCCTGTGGTATTAGTATGAGAACACCAGCAATTGTATTCAGGTAAGCTTTAGGTGCACACTGTGCAAAGGACACTAAATGAAAATACTGCAGCTCCCTGACTGTATTAGTATGAGAACACCAGCAATTGTATTCAGGTAAGCTTTAGGTGCACACTGTGCAAAGGACACTAAATTAAAATACTGCAGCTCAGTTCCTGTATTAGTATGAGAACACCAGCAATTGTATTCAGGTAAGCTTTAGGTGCAAACTGTGCAAAGGACACTAAATGAAAATACTGCAGCTCCCTGCCTGTATTTGTATGAGAACACCAGCAATTGTCTTCAGGTAGCTTTAGGTGCACACTGTGCAAAGGACACAGTACACTAACTGAAAATACTGCTGCTCCCTGCCTGTGGTATTAGTATGAGAACACCAGCAATTGTATTCAGGTAAGCTTTAGGTTCACACTGTGCAAAGGACACTAAATGAAAATACTGCAGTTCCCTGTCTGTATTAGTATGAGAACACCAGCAATTGTATTCAGGTAAGCTTTAGGTGCACACTGTGCAAAGGACACTAAATGAAAATACTGCAGCTCCCTGCCTGTATTAGTATGAGAACACCAGCAATTGTATTCAGGTAAGCTTTAGGTGCAAACTGTGCAAAGGACACTAAATGAAAATACTGCAGCTCCCTGCCTGTATTAGTATGAGAACACCAGCAATTGTATTCAGGTAAGCTTTAGGTGCACACTGTGCAAAGGACACTACATGAAAATACTGCAGCTCCCTGCCTGTATTAGTATGAGAACACCAGCAATTGTATTCAGGTAAGCTTTAGGTGCACACTGTGCAAAGGACACTAAATCAAAATACTGCAACTCCCTGCCTGTATTAGTATGAGAACACCAGCAATTGTATTCAGGTAAGCTTTAGGTGCACACTGTGCAAAGGACACTAAATCAAAATACTGCAGCTCCCTGCCTGTATTAGTATGAGAACACCAGCAATTGTATTCAGATAAGCTTTAGGTGCCCACTATGCAAAGGACACTAAATCAAAATACTGCAGCTCCCTGCCTGTATTAGTATGAGAACACCAGCAATTGTATTCAGGTAAGCTTTAGGTGCACACTGTGCAACGGACACTAAATTAAAATACTGCAGCTCCCTGCCTGTATTAGTATGAGAACACCAGCAATTGTATTCAGGTAAGCTTTAGGTGCACACTGTGCAAAGGACACTAAATGAAAATACTGCAGCTCCCTGCCTGTATTAATATGAGAACACCAGCAATTGTCTTCAGGTAGCTTTAGGTGCACACTGTGCAAAGGACACAGTACACTAACTGAAAATACTGCAGCTCCCTGCCTGTGGTATTAGTATGAGAACACCAGCAATTGTATTGAGGTAAGCTTTAGGTGCACACTGTGCAAAGGACACTAAATGAAAATACTGCAGCTCCCTGACTGTATTAGTATGAGAACACCAGCAATTGTATTCAGGTAAGCTTTAGGTGCACACTGTGCAAAGGACACTAAATCAAAATACTGCAGCTCCCTGCCTGTATTAGTATAAGAACACCAGCAATTGTATTCAGGTTAGCTTTAGGTGCAAACTGTGCAAAGGACACTAAATGAAAATACTGCAGCTCCCTGCCTGTATTAGTACTAGAACACCAGCAATTGTATTCAAGTAAGCTTTAGGTGAACACTGTGCAAAGGACACAGTACACTAAGTGAAAATACTGCAGCTAGAGAAGAGAATAACAGGAACGGATCTAGCTAAACTGAATACAGTGTATAAATATATATACAACACCTAGGATGCATATATATCCTCTACACACTGTAACTGCAGCTAACTGACTTGCCTAATACAGGCAGCGAGCTGCAGTATTTTCATTTAGTGTCCTTAGTAGACACGTGCACTGCCAAAAAATTTGTTTTTTGTGTTTTCGTTTTTTTGCTTTTTTCGGAAATTCGGGAAATTGGAAAAATTCGTTTTTATCGTTTTCGTTTTTTTGCTTAATTCGAGAAATTCGGAATTTCCGAATTTTCCAAAAAACGAAAAAAAAAACGAATTTTTCGAATTTCCTAAAAAAACGAATTTCCGATTTTTGGAATTTCAGAAATTCTAAAAATTGGGAATTCGGAAATTCAACTCTCCAAATTTCCCATTTTCGACTTTTAGATTTTAGAATTTTGAAATTTCGAAATTTCCAATTTTTGAATTTCGGAAATTCGGAAATTCGAAATTCTGAATTTCGGAAATTCCGAATTTCGAAAATCCGAATATCCGAAATTCGTACATTCTTAATTTCGGAAATCCGAAAATTCGTAAATTGAAAATTCGAAAAAATGAAAAAAAAAAAAAAATTTTGAATTTCCGAAAAAAGCAAAAAAACTCAAAAAAACAATTTCCGATTTTCAGATATTCGGAAATTCTAAAAATTGCGAATTCGGAAAATCAACTTTCCAAATTTCCCATTTTCGAATTCTAGATTTTCAAATTTTGCAATTTTGAATTTTCGATTCTCGAGTTTTCGAATTTTCGATTCTCGAAAATCTAAAATTCGAAAATGGGAAATTTGGAAAGTTGAATTTCCGAGTTCCAAATTTTTAGAATGTCCGAAAATCGGAAATTCGTTTTTTTCGTTTTTTTTGCTTTTTTCGGAAATTCGAAAAATTTGTTTTTTTCGTTTTAGTTTTATTCGTTTTTTTGGAAATTCAGAATTCCGAATTTCCAAATTTCCCGAATTTTCGAAAAAAGCAAACAAACGGAAAAAACTAATTTTTCGAATTTCCCGAATTTCCGAAAAAAGAAAAAAAAACAAAACCGAAAAAAACAATTTTTTTGGCAGTGCACATGTCTACAAAGGACACTAAATAAAAATACTGCAGCTCCCTGCCTGTATTAGGCGAGTCAGTTAGCTGCAGTTACAGTGTGTAGAGGATATATATGTATCCTAGGTGTTGTATATATATTTATACACTGTATTCAGTTTAGCCAGGGCCGCCATCAGGGGGGTACAGGCAGTACACCTGTAAGGGGCCCGGGTGGCAACCCCTCCTTTTTTTATTATATTTTTATTTTATTTATTTTTTTACTATTTTATTTATTTTTTGTAAGGGCCCCGGAGGTCCCCAGGGCCCCGGATGTAAACATTTTTTACATTTTTTTATTTAATTTCTTTTTTTTTATTCTTTTTTTATTTATTTTTTTCTTTTCTTTTTTTCTTTTTTTGAAGGGGCCCAGAGGTCCCCAGAGGCCCGGAGGTCCCCAGGGGCCCAGATGCTAACCCCCCTTATTTAAAAAAAAAAAAAAAAAAAAAATTTTTGTAAGGGCCTCAGAAGCCCAGAGGTCCCCAGGGGCCCGGATGGCAACCCCCACTTTTTTTTGTAAGGGGCCCTGGATGGCAACCCCCCTTTTTTAATTTTTTTATTAAATTTTTTTCAAATTTTTTTAATTTTTGTTTATTTTTATTTATTTTATTTATTTTTTGTAAGGGGCCCAGAGGTCCCCGGAGGTCCCCAAGGGCCCAGATGGCAATCCCCCGACCTTAATAATTCGTGGCGGCAGTACCCACCCGCTTCTCAATTCGTGGCACCCCCCCGCTTCTCAATTTGCAGCGGCACCCCCCCCCCCACCGGTTCTCTGCTCCAGGAGGCCCATGCCTGAAGCTGTGTAAGAGGCCCCAAAATTCCTGATGGCGGCCCTGAGTTTAGCTAGATCCGTTTCTGTTATTCTCTTCTTAATATACTGACAGGCAGGTGATTGTGCTAGCTGCAGTATTTTCACTTAGTGTACTGTGTCCTTTGCATAGTGGGCACCTAAAGCTTACTTGAATACAATTGCTGGTGTTCTCATACTAATACAGGCAGGGAGCTGCAATATTTTTATTTAGTGTCCTTTGCACAGTGTGCATCTAAAGCTTATCTGAATACAATTGCTGGTGTTCTCATACTAATACCACAGGCAGGGAGCTGCAGTATTTTCAGTTAGTGGTCCATATTACCGGGACCAGACATTACATTAAAGCCGCAAGCAGTTTTAAATGACTTTTTTTCCTTTAGAAATGTCATTTTGTGCAGGGACAGTTCTAAACACGGGAAACACGTGGCACTTCACAGGCATACTTTAGACACCCCCCAGGTACGATATTTAAAGGAATATTTCACTTTAAGCATCATTAAAATGACTGCTCCCGAAAAAATGCAATTTTTAAAACTTATTTTTGCATTGATACATGTCCCCTGGGGCAGGACCCGGGTCCCCAAACCCTTTTTAGGACAATAACTTGCATATTAGCCTTTAACCACTTCTCCACCAAGGACGTCATATGACGTCCTTGACTTTGAAGGGGGATATCTGAATGATGCCTGCAGCTACAGGCATCATTCAGATATCATTCTGTTCTTCTGGCGATTCTGCGCACCATAAGAATGATCATAGCGGCAGTTCCGCCGCTTAATCGTTCTTATAGGCAGCGGGAGGGGACACCCCCCCTCCCGCCACCACCCGGTGCTTCTCCGCGCTCTCACGCGCCATTGGGGGCCAGGAGAACGAATCGGCCGGCGCCAGCTCACGACGATAGAGATGACTGGTGACCAGATGATCACCAGTCATCTCTATGACCGTCGGAGTCCCGGGCGCGACGTTGTGACGTCACGTCCGGTACACGGAAAAAAACAAAGCCGCAATTGCGGCTGTCAGCATGAGATCGGTGATTTTTTTTTCACCGATCTCATGCTTTCCAGCCTGGAGGAGAGATGTGAGGTCTTATTGACCCTGCATCTCTCCATAAAGAGGACCTGTCACACACCATTCCTATTACAAGGGATGTTTACATTCCTTGTAATAGGAATAAAAGTGATAAAAAAAAAAAGTGTCAAAAAAAGAAAAAATCAGTAGAATAAAAAAAAAAATTCAAAAAAAAAAAAGGAAAACGCCCCTGTCCCCCGGTAGCTCGCGAACACGCATGTAAGTCCCGCCCACATATGTAAACGCCGTTCAAACCCCACATGTGAGGTATCGCCGCGTGCGATAGAGTGCGAGCAACAATTCTAGCACTAGACCGCCTCTCGAAAATATTAACCTGTAAAAAAATTTAAAGCGTTGCCTATGGAGATTTTTAAGTACCGAAGTTTAACGCCATTCCATGAGTTTGCGCAATTTTAAAGCGTGGCATGTTAGGTATCTATTTACTCAGCGTAACAGCATATTTCACATTATACAAACAAAATTGGGCTAACTTTACTGTCTTGTTATTTTTTAATTTGTGAAACCGTTTTTTTTCCCCAAAAAAGGTGTTTGAAAAATCATTACGTAAATACCGTGCAAGATATAAAGTTGCAACGACCGTTATTTTATTCCCTAGCGTGTCTGCTAAAAAAATTATATAATGTTTGGGGGTTCTGATTAATTTTCTTGCAAAAAAATGATGATTTTTACATGAAGGAGAGAAGTGCCAGAATAGGCCCGGTGGAGAAGTGGTTAAAATTAGCACTTTTGATTCCGAACGTTCGAGTCTTATAGACTTTAACAGGGTTCTAAAGTTCGCGTGAACTTTCGGTCTGTTCGCAGGTTCTGGTGCGAACCAAACCGGGGGGGGGGGGGTTCGGCTCCTCCCTATTTGTTGGCTGTTGTCAGTAGATCACAATATATGTAGCTGCAATCAATAGACTATATATATATGTTTTTTTGGCTGTGACCAGTAGATTTCAAATTTTTTTTTTTTTACTGTGATCAGTAACACAATTGCAGCCAAAAACATATGGTCTACTGAGCACAGCAAAAAAAGAAATGCTTAATGATCAGAGGATCTTTTTTTTTTTTTTTTTGCTGCGATCAGAAGAGCACAATTAGCTTTTTTCCTCTTTGTTTTTTTTTTTCTCTGTGATCAGTTTATGATTGTGCTGCAATCAGTAAATCACTTTCCTGGTGCCTCCATGGCAGCATACCTGTGATAGAGCTCCGCCTTGACTCCTCCTTCAGGACTAGTGAATAGCATAAATTAAAGGCATAGTCCCTCCCCCAACATTCTCCTTTTTTTCCTCATACCTTCTTGTGCTGGTGAAGAGAAGCAGTATGTCCATACCTCTGCAGTCGGCAGCGTCCGCCGGGTTTAGCCTTTCCCGTGCGCAGTCCCTGTTCTTGGGCTGCTCACAGCGCTGATAAGACTGGGAACCCCTCTGTGGATCTGTTGGGGTCATTTCGCAGAGTTTCCTCACAGGAACGCAGTCTGCTATCACATCCATGATGAATGCAGTGGAAGTCGCAAAAGGATCAGCTCCATCTTCCCAGGCTGGTGGTTTCCATTTTTTTTTACAGGCATTTGTGTTTTTCCCCTTTCTTTTCCTCTCTTCCCCTCCCCCTCCCCTTTCCTTTGCTTGTTAGGCGCCTTTAAAATGATTATTGTCTTACTTTTTTGTTCCTTTAAACTGTGCAACTGGATAAGGCAGGTGTCTCTCTGTGCAACAACATTGTGGTGCTTATTTCTGGGTTCAGGGGGGGCTACAGGTGCTCTGTACGTCCCGCCAGGTAGGAGAGTGTCACGGCGCAGTGTCCTTGCCGCCGTCTGCGCATGCGCGATTCGGGAGTGATACAGAGCCGTAGTTTCTCGGCTCTCTGTACTGGGCGATGCTGGATCTTCTGCGCGTGCGCATGCATGGTCGCTTGGTTCAGTGTCGGCCATCTTGGATTCTGGAAAGAAGGCTAGATTTGCCCTTTTTTTCAATCCATTCCAAATAGTGGTTTATGGGATTAGCCCACGCACCTTGAGCCTATTTAGGTTCAGATTCAGGGATTGCTGTCAGTCTCCTCAGCTGTGCCCTGCTAGGTCTCTCTGATGCTGCTTTGTGGTAGGTACTTTTTATTTTCTCAAAAAAAAATGTTGCCGATCAAAAATGTTTTTATGTTTAAAAAAAAAATAAAAAATGACGATATAAAAATGTTTATGTTTAAAAAAATAAAATAAAAAATAAAAAAAGATGACGATATAAAAATGTTTGTTTAAAAAAAAAAAAAAGGTGACGCCAAAAACTCCTGATTCTTTTCCCTTTCTTACTATATTTCCGGAGCTGATCCTTGTGCCCAACTCCGCAATGAGTCATTCATCTCACAGCAAAGATCCTCACACTTCTATTAGGTATGTGACCAACTATACGTGAGTATAAAAAAAAAAAAAAAAAAAAGTGCCCTCACTGGTCTAGCGTGAGTTCCTTACATCGTAGCCCTACCCACTCCAAGGGGTCCCGCTCATCAGGGCGTAGGTCCCATTCTTCACATCGTAGATCAGAGAGGTCAAGATCCAGAGGACATGATCGGTCCCCCTCTCCTAGGACCTATAGCAAGAGAAATGCTGGACATGTGGGGCTACACCGCTACCAGACAGAGTGGTCTGTAAGGACTGTTTTACGGACTATGCGTCCAACCGCGAGCTAGAAAATCAGCACGCTGTAGATCTGCTCAAGCGAACAATGAAGGACTCCTTCTCTGAGCTTTTGACTTTGGTCCCCGCTCAACCACTTCAGCAGATATCCCAGGTTCAGGACATAGAACCTAATCTCCCTGGTCCGTCAGCAGTCAGTACACCTCTGCCACCGTCAGGCCGACCAGCTAGAGATTCACCACCTGAAGACTCTTCAGGGGACTCTTGAGAAGAGTCAGAAACTTCTGGCTTCAGTCTCTCCTTGGTAAAGCCATTCATCCAGGCAGTCAAAGCCGCAATCGCCTGGAAAGACGCAGATTAGCCTCCCCAAGAGTCTACAAGCTACTTCTCATTCCTCAAAAGAAAGCAGGTTTTTTTTTTCCCGTTGATGGGCAAGATTAGTCAAGTCATTCAGAAGGAATGGTCAAAGACTGATAAATAAAAAAATAAAAAATAATTTATTTTTTGGGTCAGTTCAATAAACTATATACCCCTTACCAGAGTCGGGAACGCAGTCACTAAACTCCATGCCAGTGGTAGACGCGTTGGTGGTGCGACTCGCAAAAATATAACTTTGCCAATGGAGGATTCCGTTTCCTTCAAAGACCCTCTAGACAGGCGAATCGACCTGGAGCTGAAGAGGAGCTACTTGGCCGTGGGAGCAGTGTGTAAGCCAGCTATTGCCCTCACATCAGTATCAAATGCCATAAGATCTTGGACAGATAACATTGAGACGGCATTGCATCAGGATGTCCCCATGGAGGATATAATTTAAAGCCTTGGAAGAGCTTAGATTGTCGGCAGACTTTGTCGGGGTAGCGGCCATTGACACGATCAGGTGCTCGGCAAGATCCATGTTGCAATAAGTAATGGCGAAGAGGGCCTTGTGGCTGAAACCCTGGACGGCTTATTTATCTTCCAAACAAAATTAGTGCAAAATCCCGTTCGATGGTAAAGCCCTATTCGGAGACAAAATGGATAAAGCTATCTCCAGGCTGTCAGGAGGGAAATCTGGTATGCTTCCACAGGACAGAAGGATGCGAAGATTCAGAGGTGGGTCCTCTAGGTTCCGCCAGTCAAACCCAAGGGATTTTAGGCAGTCGAGACAGCCCAGGGACAACAAAAGACCTTGGAAAGGTACTCGGGGATCCTTTTTGTATAGGAAGATGAAAGCCCTTCCGGCTCCACAGGAGCAGAAGCAGTCTTTTTGACGCCAGAGGAACCCAGGCACTCCCGGTGGGAGCCAGGCTAAAGTCTTTTGTCCCAGTCTGGGCCACCTGCTGCCACGACCCCTGGATTCTGTCAACAATTCAGTGGGGGCACTTTTGGAATTTCTCTTACCCCCCCCCCCACCTCGGAACTCTTTCAAAGGAACAGAGATTCCATCCTCTCCACTGAAAGCTCAAGCTCTAAAAAAACTTCCTAACGTCACTCCAGCTTCAGGGGGCGGCTGTTCCGGTTCCCTTGGCAGAGCGCTTGGCAGGCTTCTACTCCACCCTATTTCTGATCCCAAAGAGGACAGGTGGGTGGAGGCCTGTGATAGACCTAAAGAGGTTCAACCGGTATATCTGCCCCGAAAGCTTCAAAATGGAGTCCCTGCAGACGATTATTCAGGCAGTCCAGCCATCAGATTGGATGATTTCGGTTGATCTGCAGGATGCGTACCTACACGTGCCAATTCTACCTGCATTTCAAAAATATCTGAGATTTGCAGTGGGACGGACCCACCTACAGTTTCAAGCCCTGCCTTTTGGTCTGTGCACCTCTCCCAGGGTGTTCACCAGGATACTAATCTGCTTTGGTTCCCCTGGGGGAGAGGGGCTTGAGGATATACCAATACCTGGATGACATCCTCCTCCTAGCAAGCAATCCGGATCAGTTGGTACGTCACCGGGAAATTCTTCTACAGACTCTAAAAGAGCTAGGGTGGCTGGTGAATTCCGACAAGAGTCAACTAACGCCAACACAGCAGATAATCTATGTGCAACGTTCTACACTCAGGAGGGGACAGTGTCATTACCACTGCCGAAGGCAAGGATTGTCATCCAGAGAATGATCAAAGTCATCCGGAGCCCGTATCTGACGGCTTCACAATGCCTGAGCCTCATTGGCACAATGTCTTCCTGTATACCCATGGTTCCTTCGGCACATTGGCACTTGAGGTATTTCCAGACTGGTTTCTTGGCGCAGTGGAAGAAACAACTATCTCAGACGATCCTGCTGACGGGAAAAATGCGCAGGAGCCTTCACTGGTGGACAGTTCTGGAAAACCTCTCCAAGCCTCATCACCTGGGCTCCCTTCCTTGGATCACAATTGCGTCCGCTTGCAAGCAGACAGGGCTGGGGAGCCCATTGCGGGCAAACCAGAATACAGGGGAGATGGTCATACACCACCCAGGGAGTGGTATCCAACATCTTTGGAGATGAGGGCAGCCTTCTTGGCACTGACCTCTTTGGCACCCCAAATCAGAGGCCAGAGAATACTCCTACGCCTAGACAACAGGGCAGCTGTCGCTTATCTGCAGAAGCAGGGAGGCACTCGCAGCAGGTCACTTCTCAAGGAGGTAGAGCCGATCATGCTCTGGGCGGAGCAGAACCTCCTGGACCTCAGAGCAATGTATCTGCCAGGCAGGTTGAACACGGAAACGGACACGTTATCCAGAAACTTCCTGGACAACAACGAGTGGGCTCTCCACCCTCATGTCTTCCTTCAGATTGCCAACATATCGGATCCCCCTCAGGTAGATCTGTTCGCCTCCCCGAAGAACGCCAAGCTGGATAGGTTCTTCTCTCGGCTGCCGCACCCACAAGCCGAGGCAGTGGATGCCCTGTCATGTCCCTGGAGGTTCACCACGGCATATGCCTTTCCTCCCAGGCCATTAATATTCAAATTCCTCCTGCGGCTCCTCAGAGAGCCAGTCCAGGTGGTGGCAGAACTTCCGTATTGCTCCTCAGTGTGGGCTCTCCAATCAAGATCCCTCCTTTCCCTCAACTTCTGTCGCAGGGCAGTCTAGTTCATCTAAACCCTCAGACGTTGAATCTTCGAATCTGGAGGTTGAGAGGTGAAGGTTCGAATCCCTAGGGTGTTCCCCAGGAGTCATAACAACCCTTCTAAAAACCAGGAAGCCTGCAACTAATGCCATATATTCAAAAATCTGGGACAAGTTCTTGTCATTTGCTTCCGGAAATGGATTTGATCCAATCCTTCCCTCTACTTCCCATGTTCTAGGATTCCTTCAGACAGGACTTGATCTGGGACTTGGTCTGAGCTCCCTCAAAGTGCAGGTAGCAGCAATCTCTGCCGCAACAAATAAGAGATGGGACGGAGGATCCTTTAGTAGTCACTTACCTCAGAGGTGTATTGAAGATTCGCCCTCCTGTCAGACGATCATTTCCTAAGTGGGATCTGTCCCTAGTCCTGGAAGTTCTATCTGACCATCCCTTTGCTCCAGTGGAACAAGTAACAATATGGAACCTGACACTAAAGACGGCTTTCCTGCTAGCCATTACATCTGGCAAAAGGATCTTGGAACTTCACTCTTTAGGGATAGGTGACAACCACATCTCCTTCTTCCCCGACAGAGTGGAACTTCGCCCCCTTCGGGGGTTCACACCAAAGGTCACTACTCCAAGCCACCTGTTGGAACCCTGGGCACTACCAGTGTTTACAGACACGGATTCAGAGTCTTGTCACGAACTGGATGTATCCAGAGTGCTCAGGGCCTACCTAGAAGCCACCGGCCCCTTCAGAAATTCTGAGAGACTTTTCATCGTACCGTTCGGTAAATACAGGGGCAAAGAAGCTTCCATCAGAACTCTGGCATCTTGGGCTGTAAAGTTAATCCAGAAGGCCTACAGGGTGAAGAATATGGAGCCTCCATCCCGAGTGAATGCTCATTCTACAAGGGCAGTCTCAGCTTCCTGGGCAGCAAGGGCTAATGTTTCGTTGGAGATGGTGTGCAGGGCTGCCACCTGGTCTTCTCACCATACGTTCCTCAGACACTACCATATTGATCCAGGAGCGCTCACGACTGTTGAGTTTGGAAGGAGGGCAGTTCAGGCTGCTATGTCCTCTTCTAATTAAACATTTATTGTTAAGCAATTATCCCACCCATGTCAGCTAGTTATTTATCACAGGTATGCTGCCATGGAGGCACCAGGAAAACTGAAAATTGTATCATACTTACCAGTAATTTTCCTTTCCTGGTGCCTATCCATGGCAGCATACGCTCCCACCCTCAGTATTCTATATTACAGAGAATGTTGGGGGAGGGACTATGCCTTTAATTTATGCTATTCACTAGTCCTGAAGGAGGAGTCAAGGCGGAGCTCTATCACAGGTATGCTGCCATGGATAGGCACCAGGAAAGGAAAATTACTGGTAAGTATGATACAATTTTCCGTTTTTTTATTTGTTTTGTTTGCTGTGATCCCTAAATATTGTTTTTGTGTTTGTTTTTGCTGTGACCCGTTGGGCACTTTTTTGTGTGTGATCAGTAGATCACTTTTTTTTTCTTGCGATCAGTAAATCATATATTTTTTTATATCAGCAGATATTTGTTGGCTATAATTAGTAGATACTTTTTTTAATATTTATTATATATTTATTTTTTACTTTGATCAGCAAATATTTGTTGGTCATGATTCGTAGATCTTTGTTTTTTTTTTGGCTGTGATCACTTTCTTTCTTTTTTTTTTTTTCTTTTTTTTGCTGCGATTTAGAGATACATTCCCCCCCTTTAATTTTTTTTCTGTGATCGGTCCAACGTATTTTTTTTTCTTTGATCAGTAAATTAGTAGATCATTTCTTTTTTTTTTGGCTGTGATCAGTAGAGCACAATTTGTTTTGTTTTTTTTCCCTTTGGTTTTCTTTTTTTCTCTGTGATCAGAAGATCATATTTGTTGGCTGTAATCAGTAGATCCCTTCTTTTTTTTTGCTGTGATCAGTAGATCACAGGGGGTTTTTTTTGGTTGTTTATTTTTCCCCTTTGGTTTTCTTTTTTTTTTCTCTGTGAGCAGATCATATTTGTTGGCTGTAATCAGTAGATCACTTTTTTTTTTTTTTTTTTGCGATCAGTAGATCACAGGGGTTTTTTTTTTGGTTGTTTCTTCTTCTTTTTTTTTCTGTGATCAATCATATTTATTTTTGCCTGCGATCAGTAGATTTTTTTTTTTTTATAATTTTTATTTTTTACTGCAATCAGTAGATCACAGGGTTTTTTTCCCCCTCCTTTTGTTTTCTTTTTTTCTCTGTGATCAGAAGATCATATTTGTTGGCTGTAATCAGTAGATCACTTTTTCATTTTTTTGCTATGATCAGTAGATCACAGGGGGGGGGGGGGGGGGTTTTGGTTGTTTTTTTTTTTTTCTGTGATCAATCATATTTATTTTTGCCTGAGATCAGTAGATTATTTTTCTTTGCTGCAATCAGTAGATCACACTCGTCGGCTATATTTCTGCGTCAGCAGCCTATTTATTTGAATAAGTTGCTGTACTCTCGAGAAACACAGCGGTTCCCGACCCTTTTTTAAAAACATGCCGTTCTTTTTCTTGTGATCAGTAAATCATATATTTTCTATATAAGCAGATATTTGTTGGCTATGATTAGTAGATTATTTTATTTTTTTGGGCTGTGATCAAAGGACCACTTTTTTTTATTTATTTTTTGCTGCAATTTAGAGCGCAAAAAACCCCAAATCTTCTGCTAAAGAACAGCGCATTTTGCCTGCAGGTCGGGAACACGTGTGAATATACTTGGATCCCTGACCTGCACATATATGAACCTAGCCTAAGGGCTCATCCACATAGGTGTTTGAGGGGGCAGTAAAAGTAAGCGGTTGAGCCACAGATTTACCAACCCCCTGACCGCCCATCTACATAAGAACCAGCTGTGGTCAGTAGGTGATATTTGTAGGGAGTGGTCAGCTCCTTGCTTTTTCTGACAGTGGTGATGACTTAGGCCAGGACCACCTTTGGTCATGCAGGAGTCCACCCTTGGCCAGCCTTTAGAATTACCAAGTTGCCCCAAATATTTGAACTATTTTATAACTTCTGAAAAAAAAAAACTGCAGTTGCCCTTTGACTACCGCCATGGAATATTTTCGATGTCTTCACAGAGACGGCAGCTGTTTGCGTTCGTCTGCCTTGTGACACTTCCCCCCCCCCCTTTTCGCTCGCCCCAGATTACGCCAAAATGAAAGACTTTAGTGTTCAAAGACGAGCCTGTAATTTTGGCATCTGTCGGTTTTTGAACATTGTACGGCCTCAGACCTCCAACACGGGGAGGGCGGAGGACACAAAGCCCCCAGTGTGGGCATCCAGCTGTACCCGATACACGCAGCTGTCGCTGGCTCTTTTATTGGTGCAGCTCGTCCTCCACCTCATTGTCCTCCAGACAAGATACGCCATTTATGGTGAACCAGAAACACACAACGAGACGCATAAAAGGATAAAAGGATCTGTGATGAGGGCTCACTATAGGGAGGCTCTTGCCAAAACCAATGATCCAAGGGGGCCTTCCACCCAAAAGTCACATTTCTTAGCTGCTGGAGAGTTAAACACCAAATTCTTCTATCTCTCGGGGGCTCTGTTGGTGAGTTAATAGGTCTGTACACCTGCTGTGCTCATTATGAGGGTCTCCCACCATCCCTGCGCTGAGCTCCCAGGTCTGTACACCCAATGTGCCCCCTAAAAAGAACTCCCACTATCCCTGTGCTGAGCTCCCGAGTCTGTACACCTGATGTTCCCATTATGAGGGGTTCCCACCATTCCTGTCCTGAGTTCCCAGGTCTGTACACCTGCCGTGCCCATTATGAGGGGTTCCCACCATTCTTGTCCTGAGTTCCCAGGTCTGTACACCTGCTGTACCATTATGAGGGGTTCCCACCATTCCTGTCCTGAGTTCCTGGGTCTGTACACCTGCTGTGCCCATTATGAGGGGTTCCCACCATCCCTGTCCTGAGTTCCCAGGTCTGTACACCTGATGTTCCCATTATGAGGGGTTCCCACCATTCCTGTCCTGAGTTCCCAGGTCTGTACACCTGCTGTGCCCATTATGAGGGGTTCCCACCATCCCTGTACTGAGTTCCCGGGTCTGTACACGTACACCTGCTGTGCCCATTATGAGGGGTTCCCACCATCCCTGTCCTGAGTTCCCAGGTCTGTACACCTGCCGTGCCCATTATGAGGGGTTCCCACCATTCCAGTCCTGAGTTCCCAGGTCTGTACACCTGCTGTGCCCATTATAAGGGGTTCCCACAATCCTTGTCCTGAGTTCCCAGGTCTGTACACCTGATGTTCCCATTATGAGGGGTTCCCACCATTCCCGTCCTGAGGTTCCCAGGTCTGTACACCTGCAGTGTCCATTATGAGGGGTTCCCACTATTCCTGTCCTGAGTTCCCAGGTCTGTAACCTGCTGTGCCCATTATGAGGGGTTCCCACCATACCTGTACTGAGTTCCCGGGTCTGTACACGTACACCTGCTGTGCCCATTATGAGGAGTTCCCACCATCCCTGTACTGAGTTCCTGGGTCTGTACACCTGCTGTGCCCATTATGAGGGGTTCCCACCATCCATGTGCTAAGGTTCCTGGGTCTGCACACCTGCTCTTCCTATTATGAGGGACTCTGACCATCCCTGCACCAAGTTTCTGGGTCTGAAGGCCCACTGTGCTCATATGAGGGGTTCCCACCATTCTTGCTCTGAGCTCCTGGGTCTGTACACCCAATGTTCCCATTATGAGGGGTTCCCACCATCCCTGTACTGAGTTCCCGGGTCTGTACACCCGATGTTCCCATTATGAGGGGTTCCCACCATCCCTGTACTGAGTTCCCAGGTCTGTACACCTGCTGTGCCCATTATGAGGGGTTCCCACCATCCATGTGCCGAGTTCCTGGGTCTGTACACCCGCTGTGCCCATTATGAGGGGTTCCCACCATCCCAGTGCTGAGTTCCCAGGTCTGTACACCTGCTGTATCCATTATGAGTGGTTCCCACCAGTGGCGGACTAAGCAGGGGGCGGGGGGGCGTGCCGCACCGGGTGCCACTCACTGGGGGGGGGTGTCAGGCCGGCGCCCCCCCTCCGCAACCGAAGAGGACTTAGCCACACACTGGGGGGGGGGTGTGTCAGGCCGGCGCCCCCCCTCCGCGACCGAAGATGACGGGAGGCATGGCGCGGTGACAGATAGGCAGGGGGGAGGGGGGTACGAGCCGCACCCGAGTGATATCCGTCAGCACGGCCGCAACGATCCCCTTCCCTCGTGGCCGCCCGTGGCTCTGATAAGTCTCGGCTGTGACTGTCTCAGTCACAGCCGAGCAGAGTGAACGAAGCCGCCTCCCCCTCCTCTGTGTAGTCTGTCAAGTGCACGCGCTGATCATTACAGGTCTGAAGGGGGGGAGGTTCTGTATTGTAGGGGGGTGTCTGCACTATTGGGGCGGGGGTTCTGTATTGTAGGGGGGTGTCTGCACTATTGGGGGGTTCTGTATTGTAGGGGGGTGTCTGCACTATTGGGGGGGTTCTGTGTTGTAGGGGGGTGTCTGCACTATTGGGGGGGTTCTGTATTGTAGGGGGTGTCTGCACTATTGGGGGGGTTCTGTATTGTAGGGGGGTGTCTGCACTATTGGGGGTTCTGTATTGTAGGGGGGTGTCTGCACTATTGGGGGGTTCTGTATTGTAGGGGGGTGTCTGCACTATTGGGGGGTTCTGTATTGTAGGGAGGTGTCTGCACTATTGTAGGGGGGAGGGTGTCTGCACCATTGTAGGGGGGGTTCTTATTGTTGGGGGGGTGTCTGCACTATTGTAGGGGGGTGTCTGCACCATTGTAGGGGGGTTCTGTATTGTAGGGGGGTTCTGTATTATAGGGGGGTGTCCGCATTATTGTAGGGGGGTGTCCGCACTATTGTGGGGGGTTCTGTATTGTGGGGGGGTGTCTGCACTTTTGTAGGGGGGTTCTGTATTGTAGGGGGGTTCTATATTGTAGGGGGGTCTATATTGTAGGAGGGTCTGCACTGTAGGGGGGTCTGTGTAACATACAGGTGTCTAGAGCTGTGGGGGGCTGTGTAATGTAAAGAGGTCCAGAGGTACAAGGGCTGTGTAATGTAAAGGGGTCCAGAGCTGTGGGGTGCTGTGTAATGTAAAGGGGTCCAGTGATGCAGGGTGCTGTGTAATGTAAAGGGGTCCAGAGGTGCAGGGTGCTGTGTAATGTAAAGGGGTGCAAGGTGCTGTATAATGTAAAGGGGTCCAGAGCTGTGGGGTGCTGTGTAATGTAAAGGGGTCCAGAGATGCAGGGTGCTGTGTAATGTAAAGGGGTCCAGGGGTGCAGTTGTGGAGAGGGGGTACACAGTAGTGACAAAGATATTGAAGGATGCAGAGGTATGCAGGGGGCACAGTGGGGTGTTTTTACATTTTACCGTGGGGGGGTGCCAGATATTGGATCCGCCCCGGGTGCCAAATGCTCTAGGTACGCCCCTGGTTCCCACCCTCCCTGTGCTAAGGTTCCAGGGTCTGTACTAGTACACCTGATGTGTCCATTATGAGGGATTCCCATCATCCATGTGCTGAGGTTCCTGGATCTGCACACCTGCTCTTCCTATTATGAGGGACTATGACCATCCCTGCACCAAGTTTCTGGTTCTGAAGGCCCACTGTGCTCATATGAGGGGATCCCACTATTCTTGCCCTGAGTTCCCAAGTCTGTACACCTGATGTTCCCATTATGAGGGGTTCCCACCATTCCTCCACTGAGTTCCTGGGTCTGTACACCAGTTAATCTCGTCGACTAAAACCAACTAAAACATTTTAGTCGACTAACTTAATACCATTTTAGTCGACTAAAATACGACTAAAAAAAACCCAATGGAGATGACTAAAATACGACTATAACTAAGATGGCATTTTAGTCAAAAGACTAAAATGGGACTAAAACTAAAATGCAATTTTATTCAAAAGACTAAGACTAAAACTAAATTGAAATTTGACGCCAAAATTAACACTGGTCTGTAGTGCATGTTCATACCTCAATAACAAAATAACAAATTTGATTATTCATTCCAGCAGTATATAATGTGTTTGGAAATTGTAGAGAAATGCTTAAATACTGCATTACAATTTAACTAAACCCATTAGATTTTAGATGACTAAAGTGAATTTTAGTCGACTAAAAAGATTTTAGTCGACTAAAATGTTCTGGAGATTTAGTCGACTAAATACGACTAAAACTAAAACAATTGCAGAAGACTAAAATGGGACTAAAACTAAAATGCCATTTTAGTCCTAATGCCACGTACACACGACCGTTTTTCATGACCAGAAAAATGCCATATATTTAGATTGGTCGTGAAAACCGGTCGTGTGTGTATGCTCCATAGCAGTTTTCTTAACGAAAAAAAAAAATTAGAACCTGCTCTATTTTTTCTTGTAGTTTTTCCCGTCATTCTTTTTCTCGTTGCGAAAAACGGGCGTGTGTATGCTTTTCCGAGGGGGAAAAAAAAACGCGCATGCTCAGAATCAAGTATGAGACGGGAGCGCTCGTTCTGGTAAAACTAGCGTTCGTAATGGAGATAGCACATTCGTCACGCTGTAACGGACTGAAAAGCACGAGGCTGAAAAGCGCGAATCATCTCTCACCAAACTTTTACTAACACGAGGATCAGCAAAAGCAGCCCAAAGGGTGGCGCCATCCGAATGGAACTTCCCCTTTATAGTGCCGTCGTACGTGTTGTACGTCACCGCGCTTTGCTCGAGCGTTTTTTTTCATGAACGTGTGTATGCAAGGCAGGCTTGAGAGGAATCACGTCGAGAAAAACATTGTTTTTTTGCATGCCAGGAAATACGACGGTGTGTACGCGGCATAAGACTCGGTTTTCTCGGCAAGAAAACTGCTGGGAGAGCTTTTTGCAGAGAAAAACGGCCGTGTCTATGGTTTCTCGTCGGGAAAACTGCCGGGAATCTCGACGAGAAAAATAGAGAACGTGCTCTCTATTTTTCATGTCGGGATTCTCGGCAGAGTGTTTCCTGACGGGAAAACCTTGAGTGTGTATCCCAGGTAAGCCCGCGCATGCTCGATGAGACTTCGACGCATGCGCGGTAACTTATAAGGGTAGTGTAGGGTGTAGCAAGATGGCGGCGACGGCATCGAATGTGACGAGCGCATGCTCGTCGTAGTCGATGACGTCACCGCGTTCTTGCCATTCAAAAGAACGGCGGTTCTTTTGAATGTGCCGTGTGTACACAGGGCTTGGCAAGAAAAGCTTGCCAGGAATCCCATCAGGAAAACCGACGTTTTTTTCCTGATGGGATTCCCGGCCGTGTGTACAGGGCTTAAGACTAAATCAAAATTTGCTGCCAAAATGAACACTGCTGTACACCTGCTGTACCATAATGAGGGTCTCCCTCCATCCCTGTGCTGAGTTCCCAGGTCTGTACAACTGCTGTATCATTATGAGGGTCTCCCTCCATCCCTGTGCTGAGTTCCCAGGTCTGTACAACTGCTGTGTCCATTATGAGGGTCTCCCTCCATCCCTGTGCTGAGTTCCCAGGTCTGTACAACTGCTGTATCATTATGAGGGGTTCCCTCCATCCCTGTGCTGAGTTCCCAGGTCTGTACAACTGCTGTGTCCATTATGAGGGGTCTCCCTCCATCCCTGTGCTGAGTTCCCAGGTCTGTACAACTGCTGTGTCCATTATGAGGGGTTCCCACCATCCTTGTGCTGAGTTCCCAGGTCTGTACAACTGCTGTGTCCATTATGAGGGGTTCCCTCCATCCCTGTGCTGAGTTCCCAGGTCTGTACAACTGCTGTATCATTATGAGGGTCTCCCTCCATCCCTGTGCTGAGTTCCCAGGTCTGTACAACTGCTGTATCATTATGAGGGTCTCCCTCCATCCCTGTGCTGAGTTCCCAGGTCTGTACAACTGCTGTGTCCATTATGAGGGGTTCCCACCATCCCTGTGCTGAGTTCCCAGGTCTGTACAACTGCTGTGTCCATTATGAGGGGTTCCCACCATCCCTGTGCTGAGTTCCCAGGACTGTACAACTGCTGTATCATTATGAGGGTCTCCCTCCATCCCTGTGCTGAGTTCCCAGGTCTGTACAACTGCTGTATCATTATGAGGGTCTCCCTCCATCCCTGTGCTGAGTTCCCAGGTCTGTACAACTGCTGTGTCCATTATGAGGGTCTCCCTCCATCCCTGTGCTGAGTTCCCAGGTCTGTACAACTGCTGTATCATTATGAGGGGTTCCCTCCATCCCTGTGCTGAGTTCCCAGGTCTGTACAACTGCTGTGTCCATTATGAGGGGTCTCCCTCCATCCCTGTGCTGAGTTCCCAGGTCTGTACAACTGCTGTGTCCATTATGAGGGGTTCCCACCATCCTTGTGCTGAGTTCCCAGGTCTGTACAACTGCTGTGTCCATTATGAGGGGTTCCCTCCATCCCTGTGCTGAGTTCCCAGGTCTGTACAACTGCTGTATCATTATGAGGGTCTCCCTCCATCCCTGTGCTGAGTTCCCAGGTCTGTACAAGTGCTGTATCATTATGAGGGTCTCCCTCCATCCCTGTGCTGAGTTCCCAGGTCTGTACAACTGCTGTGTCCATTATGAGGGGTTCCCACCATCCCTGTGCTGAGTTCCCAGGTCTGTACAACTGCTGTGTCCATTATGAGGGGTTCCCACCATCCCTGTGCTGAGTTCCCAGGTCTGTACAACTGCTGTATCATTATGAGGGTCTCCCTCCATCCCTGTGCTGAGTTCCCAGGTCTGTACAAGTGCTGTATCATTATGAGGGTCTCCCTCCATCCCTGTGCTGAGTTCCCAGGTCTGTACAACTGCTGTGTCCATTATGAGGGGTTCCCACCATTCCTGTGCTGAGTTCCCGCATCCACATACCTGCTATGCCTATTATGAGGAGTTCTCAACAGCTCTGGGTCTGCACACCTGCTCTGCCCATGATGAGGGACTCCAACCATCCCTGCACCAAGTTTATGGGGCCTGTACACCTGCTGTGCCCATACGAGGGGCTCCCACCATCCCTGTGCTCAGTTTCAGTGTCTGCAGATTTTTTGTGCCCATTATAAGGAGTTCCCACCATTCCTGCACTGAGTTCTGGGGTCTGTACACCTGCTGTGCCCACCACCCTTGCTGCATGTTTATATTGTTTTATATTATGGAAGAGGCAATCAAGGGAACTGGGACAGCCCAAGGTGGAAAGGAATATCCCAAACTCCAAGGCAGAGTGAAAGAAAGCCGGGAATTCTAATGCAAATTTTCTCTGTTGGATTTCCCAGGGAACAACAACAAGCTGGCAGATGGCTCTTCCCTCCAGACTCCACTTTTAAATGAGATATCACTTCCGGGTAGACGGACTTTTGACTTTCTGCAATATAGCGAAGTGCTATTAACCTTTTCACTGCCAGAGATTTTTTCATTATTAAAAATATATATATATGTAGCGGCCCCCTCTCTCTCCTCTCAACTGTTCTGGCTCTGGTCTAGGGGTACTCTGAAGGAGAGAGTGCGGGGTCACCACGCCAAGTCCCCCTGCAGAGTATGTGCAGTGAGAGACAATCCTCTTTTACCTTCGGGTCGGTGTTCTGCATCTGGAGCCTCCTCCTGGTGTTTTCTTGAACAATGTCTGCCAGAAAATGAGCCCCACACCATTAAAGTCCAACACTCCTTTATTCTTCCGATAACAGAGTAATGCACAAACAGTTGGACTCCCTCAACGAGTAGAACAGACAGAGGGGTGTGGATACGAGTAGGCCCAGACACAATGAACTCTCCACTTTCCTTCCTGAAAGTGGGTTGCGCTCTCCAATCGAGGGGAAATATCCTTCCAGGCGGTCTCCGGTGGAGGCTCACCCGTCACTGGCAATATGCTGCACCAGGTATTTAAGCAAGTACCGCCTCCCGGTCCATTACGCCTCTGGATTTGGGTACACACTCCCGGGGTCCCCTAGGATCTCCTTCCCTCGCGGAACTCAGTGTTGGGCACTGAGCTCCAGACCTCCATCCGAGTACCTCACCCCAGGCTAAAGGTGCCTGGGATGGAACACGACCTCCAAACGTCCTCCAGGCCTGGGCCGCCTAGAGGACCGACACGAACCACCGCCCTCAGGCTGAAGGTGCCCGGGACTAGACCCCGTGACAAAGATGGCCGGCCCCTTTATACCCTCTCCCAGCAAGCACGGCGGGTTCCTCGCCCCACCATACCACTGCCGAGGGAGGACAAAAAGGGGTACGGCACTCAGCAATGGTTCAACCCCAGCCCAAGGCGACAGCGCCACCCGCTGAGCTGCAGGGAACTGCACATTACTGGTGTCTTTGCCAGTTTTAAATACACAGGGAAAGTGCATGCCCGCTACATATATATATATATTAGTCCTAAAGATTAGTTAAAATACGCAAACATTTTCTGACAGCAGAGACACTGGGGAATAAAATAGCAGCAGTTTAATGCTCAATCATGACCCCGAAGAGGTCCACTTGTGACGAAACCGGTCGGGGGAAGATACACAGACCTGTCATCGCGCTATCCGAACTTTCACTGATCGCTGTTCTACTATGCTATCTGCTTGTATTACTTTGGAAACATGTAAGTGCAATACAGTGGAACCTCACATTGTGAGTAACGCGGTTAATGAGCGTTTCGCAATACGAGCACTGTATTTTTTTAAATCGTAACTCGGTTTGCGAGCAGGATTTAGGCCAAAGCGGTGTGCAGTACCGCGTTTGGCCTGAGGTGGGGGGGCACCGGAGCCGAGCAGAGCCGAACGTCACCGATCCCAGCCGATCGGCGCCGTTCGGAAATGCACGGAAAGGCCAGAGGACAGCTCTAGTGACCTCGGCAAATCTCAGGAACAAAGTCTTTCCCAGGTTTGCCGAGGTCAGCCGAGGTGTCCTCGGGCCTTTTCGGCCGTTTCCGAGGCTGTCCGGCGCCCCCCACCTCTGGCCGCATGCGGTATTGCATGCCATTGAAGTCAATGAGGAACAAATAATTTTCATTTCCATTGACTTCAATGGGGAAACTCACTTTGATATGCAAGTACTTTGGATAACGAGCATTCTCCTGGAACGTATTATGCTCGTAATCCGTGGTTCCACTGTATTCGGTTTTAATAAACCATTTGTAAGAGGTTTTACACTATTGGAGCCCCCTCTCTTTTATTGGGTGTACCGCTGCAAAATTCGGATGACCGGAGATCTGATCATTTTCGGGATTTCGGAATTTCGGAATTTCGGGAATGCGGAAATTAGAAATTACAGCAATTCGAACATCGGAAATTCGAACATCGGAAATTAGAAATTCCAAAATTCGAAAATCCAAAATTTGAAAATCTAAAAATAGAAAATCGGAAATTAGAAATTCCAAAATTAGAAAATTGCAAAATTCCAAAATTCTGATTTTGAGAATTCGTAAATTTGAAAATCTGAAAATTTGGATCTACGAATTTCCGAATTCCGAATTTTTGAATTTCTGAATTTCCGAATACTGAATTTTCAAATTTCCGAATTCCGATTTTTTTTGAATTTCCGAATTTTCGAATTTCCGAATTCTGAATTCCGCATTTTCGAATTTCCCGAATTTACGAGTTTCCAAAAAAAGCAAAAGACGAATGAAACTAAAACAAACAAATTTTTCGGCAGTGCACATGTCTAGTGGCTTCTCACATGGTGGAAGTTTTCTACGAGCACTCCAGAGTTGGTTGTCCTTTGGCTACACATTTATTATGCGTTTTTGTTGGACTTTAAAGACTTATGATTCACTTTTTTGGATATGAATTCCCTTTTTATTCAGCGCAAAATATTTGGTATCCGGAGAGTTTAAGTGCTAGGGTGTAACTTAAAAAATTTTTAACCTTTTTTTTCACAAAGCTTTATTGCTATTACATAGGGGACCAATAACCCCCTATGTGATAGCATATACAGTATACTAAGACAGTTCCTCTTAAATTAGATATCAGGGGTATCCCCTGCACTCCGTTGAAGCTAATGGAGCACAGATCATGCTTCAGTACGCCTTGTTAAATGATGGCTGATGCACTTACCAGGCCCCATGCCCTCAACATGGGGGGGGGGGTGCCTCAAAGCACCTTGTCCCCGTGTTGAGGGCCTCTTCCCCACAACCCAGGGCTGTGGTTGTTGGGGTCTGTGGGTAGGGGCTTATCAGAATCTGGAAGCCCCCTGTGACAGGGGTCACTTTGGGCACAGGGTGAGCAAGAAAATAATGGACATTAAGAATATATCTTGGACTACCTAAATTGGGATAGTAATATTAGTTCACAATATGTACTGCATACCTCCCAACCCGCACGGATTCTGCGGGTTTTTCCTGCAGCGACACCATTTTCCCGCGTTCCCGCGCGGGACACTGTATTCCCGCACAGAGCCAGAGGAGGGAGGAGGAGGTAAGATTCAGCGCGCCAGGCAGGGAGGCGAGGCGGGACTCAGTGCGGCTTCGATCAGCAGGTATGTCTGGCGGGCGGGAGTAACTCGTCTGATATGTGGGTTTGCGGTCCCCTCGGCACGTCGCCGAGCCCAACCCCCCCCCCGCTCAACTTTGAAAACCACGTCCCTATAAAAATAACTAAGTGTCCCGCGGCACCAAACCCCCCCCCCCCCCCACGCTCAACAACTTTAGTGCGAGGGGAAAAAAATACGAATGAATGTCCCGCAGTGGACATTAGAAAAGTTGGGAGGTATGGTACTGGTTGTTTGATTCTGAACTCAACAAGTTAACTGAGAGATGTGTTACCTGCCTGTTGTGATGTAAATGAATCTAGAATGTCTTCTGAGGATCTTTCATTGTGATAACTAACTCTGTACTTGTGTGTATTGAAAATAGCAGACAGACAGTCTGCTGAACATAAAGGTTATGCATAGCCATTTAAGATGTAAAGGGATTAGCTAATGACCTCACCTGTGTCTGCTAAGAGCTGTCAGATGGGTATTGGGAGCTCGTTATATAACCATTGTGTGAAGTCTTTTGATGATGGGTATAGGGCCGAAACAACTAATCGATTAATCGACAACTAATCGATTATAGCATTAATCGATTACTATTTTCATAATCGATTAATCGGCCAGTAACATAATGGGGTTAAAAAAAAAAATAATTAGCCCTTTATAGTACAAAAAGAGCAAATCGCTCCTGTAAATATTACATTCACTGTCCCACAGTAAAAAATGAGCCCCTTACAGTAGCGATTATTTGCTCTTTTTGTACTAATTTTTTAAACCCCATTATGTTACTCAACATCTCGCCTCTGTGTTTTTTGGTGCTTTTTGCAGAAACACACTACAGTCCATTTACATGGTTTCCTATGGGACACGTTCACATCTAAGCTTTTTTCAGCTGCTGCGTATCTGGAAACGGCAAGGACTTTTTTTTAAAGCGGTTGTATACCGCAAAACGTTTTTTTTTTTTTGGTTAACCTGCAAGGCAAAGGTATAATGAGCTAGTATGACTAGCATACTAGCTCATTATCAATCACTTACCTTAGATCGAAGCCCCCGCAGCGGTCCTCGGACACATCCTCCGTCGAATCCATGATACCCGGAGTGACTTCCGGGTATCGCCGCTCCGGCGCTGTGATTGGCCGGAGCGGCGATGACGTCACTCCCGCACATGCGCGGGGAATGGCACGATCCCCGCGCATGCGCGAACTACCGGCACTGTACGGCAGACTCCCATTCAAGAGCCGCCGCGCTCTGTGCGCCTGCGCCGTTATCTACGGCGCGCATGCGCCGTAGATAGCGGTACAGTTTTTTTTGCAAATATCTCCGAGACTGTGTAGGTCTCGGAGATATTACAAGCACCTACAGGTAAGCCTTAATGTAGGCTTACCTGTAGGTGCTTGTACAAAATTTGGGTATACAACCACTTTAATGCAAAACGGTGCTATTTTGTTTTTTTGGCTCAATATACTTCAATGGAGAAGCTGCAGAAAAGCATGTAATGCGTTTTTGCGGCAATTTGTGTTTTTTAATCTGCCCAACAAATTGGCCCAAAAAAAAATGTAAAAATGCAAATCACCACAAAATCACCTTTTTTTTTTTTTTTTAAGGTTGTTAACCGTTTAATCGATTAATCAAAACAATAATCGGCCAACTAATCGATTATGAAAATAATCGTTAGTTGCAGCCCTAGATGGGTACTGTAGTTAAGAGACAGTAATGCTAGCCTAAAGGTCATGTGTCTGAGTCATCAGCTGTATTTAATTAGCTCATGTAAATTCGGTCTGATCAAAGGGGTATTGTCAGAGGAAAATGAGGAATGTAAGAACCTCCTCTGTGTGTATAAAATTTGGAGTTTTTTCAATAAAGATTGTCAGACCTACTGGAAACTTCATACAGAGTGTTTGTCTCGTATATCTGGAAGGATTATTCCTATGGGAAGCGGTCGCCTGACTGTGGAGTGTCTGGTAGCTGCTGTGTGTTCGGAAATGGAATATATCTAAACAACGTTCACCCCTGTCGTTACACCCCCTTTACCAAGGGTGACTCCAGATGCTGCCCCCCCCCCATGTGAATGAGTACGGTGAGAATAGTACCCCTTCCCATTCACCAAAAAAGTGTAAAAGTGGGGAAGAGGCCCTTGTTCCCATCAACATTTGACAAGATGCTTTGGGGTGGGTGGGAATCCCCCGGTGGGTGGGAATCCCCCATGTTGAGGGCATGTGGCCTGGTACTCCTCACCTGGTTGCCGCCACACACGCTTGACACCATCTGAACCAAATAAGTTTATCTTGGTCTCATCAGACCACAGGACATGATTCCAGTAATCCATGTCCTTAGTCTGCTTGTCTTCAGCAAACTGTTTGCAGGCTTTCTTGTACATCATCTTTAGAAGAGGCTTCCTTCTGGGATGACAGCCATACAGACCAATTTGATGCAGTGTACGGCGTATGGTCTGAGCACTGACAGGCTGACCCCCCACCCCTTCAACCTCTGCAGCAATGCTGGCAGCACTCATACGTCTATTTCCCAAAAACAACCTCTGCATATGACGCTGAGCACGTGCACTCAACTTCTTTGGTCGACCATGGTGAGGCCTGTTCTGAGTGGAACCTGTCCTGTTAAACCGCTGTATGGTCTTGGCCACCGTGCTGCAGCTCAGTTTCAGGGTCTTGGAAATCTTCTTATAGCCTAGGCCATCTTTATGTAGAGCAACAATTCTTTGTTTCAGATCCTCAGAGAGATCTTTGCCATGAGGTGCCATGTTGAACTTCCAGTGACCAGTATGAGAGAGTGAGAGCGATAACACCAAATTTAACACACCTGCTCCCCATTCACACCTGAGACCTTGTAACGCTAACGAGTCACATGACACTGGGGAGGGAAAATTACTAATCAGGCCCAATTTGGACATTTTCACTTAGGGGTGTACTCACTTTTGTTGCCAGCGGTATAGACATTAATGGCTGTGTGTTGAGTTATTTTGAGGGGACAGCACATTTACACCGTTATACAAGCTGTACAATCACTACTTTACATTGTAGCAAAGTGTCATTTCTTCAGTGTTGTCACATGAAAAGATAGAAGAAAATATTTACAAAAATGTGAGGTGTGTACTCACTTTTGTGAGATACTGTATGTGCCACTTTGTGTTGGTCTATCACATAAAATCCCAATAAAATACATTTACGTTTTTGGTTGTAACATGACAAAATGTGAAAAATGTCAAGGGGTATGAATACTTTTTTAAGGCACCGTATACTGGAATTTACAGCTATAGAGGCTACTGTAATGGTGGTGATCAATGCTTCATAGTGGGACTGTGATAGGGTGGCATTCAATCTGGCGCTATAAGACCCTCGCTGGGAGTTAGACTAACTGACATCAATGGTGACACTAATACAGTGATCAGTGATAATACTATACAGTATGCACTGTATTCATTACACCGGCTGGGAAGGAGTTAGCTATCCCCTTGATTGCCCCAAGATGTTATGTGCCTAACAATGTGTAATGTGTGTAATAGGTTCTGCTTTGAGGTGGGGTTCACACTGCTTGCAACTTTGAAGTCGGACCCCCAGTGCCACTTTGGCACAACTTGCATGCGACTTCTGTAACAGAAGTCAATGCAAGTCATACCAAAGTCGGACCAAAAGTAGTGCAGGAACCTTTTTTTAAGTCGAACAGTTCCATTGCACAGAATGGGGTCCAAAGATTGTCACATTAGTGTGAACCAGGCCCTACTAAGAGATCTGGCTGTTTTTTTTTCTCTCTGTGTTGCAGGGAGAAGAAACAGCGAGATCGCTGATCTGTATACAGAGCCCTGTGTGTTTTTGTAAACACAGTGTGATTGGCTACAAGCTGATCAGCAGGTCTCAGACATAAATCATTGGCTCTATCTGACTTGCTGCAGCTTCTAATGCACATTGCAAGCAGAGCCGGATTAAAGTGGAAGTAAACCCTCCTATCATTTTCAGGCAAGGAAGCTGCCATCTTGGCCTCTGTTTAATCTTCAACTGCCATGATGCTGCACATGTGATCAGTTATGACACCAGCCATTGGATGGTTTGACAGTTTGGTTGAGAGCGCAACCAATGTGACAGTTGGCATTCCCGGCATGCCGGAAATGTAACTGCTTTTTGAAACTGTTAAATCGATGGGTTTACTTCCGCTTTAACATAGGCGCTATAAAATATCGGCTTCGAGGGTTGTAGCTCGATTACCAGGTGTCACACAGACCCCACATTTGGGGGGTAGGTAGCTGAAGACCTACCCCACCACTGGTTCAATATGGGGCTGCTATCATTTATGGTTCCGGAGATACAGGGCTGCTTGCACAGCCTGTCAGAAGCTACATACAGAGCGGACAGTTTCTTGTCAATTTTGATTATTAAGTTTTGAAAATTTTACAAACGTATCCATATTTGATAAACATAGTTACAATAAATAGTAGCAGGTAAAGAAAACATTAATTTGATAATTGTGTCTAAATTGAGTTCCAATAGTAAAAGAAGGAAGACTAATGCCACGTACACACGATCATTATTCACGGCGGTTAAAAAACCGCCGTGAATAATGACATTAAAAACGAGGGAACGGCTTGTCCCCCACACACGGTCGTTTTTCACGTCGTTTTTTCTCTTGTCGAGAAAAACGACCGTCTGTGGGCTCCGCGGCAGTGTTTCCCTATGTTCTAATTTTTCTCGTCGTTTTTAATGCCGTTTTTCTCGTCGAAAAAAACGACAGAAAGCCCACAGACTATAGTTTTTCTCGTCGAATGGGAAAAATGTTGTTTTTCTCGACGAGAAAAACGGCCGTGTGTACGCGGCATAAGGCCCCATGCACACGAGACGCCGGTGCAAACTCAGCTGAACGCATGTTTTTAAAGGCTGAAACTGACGTTTTACCGCGTTTGCGTCTAGAAGCGTTTAGTTAAGAAACATCATAAGACCCTCCCTAAGCTCAAAAAACAGTATTATTAACCATTTCAGCCAGTTTGTGAGACCAGAGTGAGTAGCAGCAGCTGAGAGAGCAGCAGTGTACTTGTATTTACTTGTATGTACTTGCCACGTCACCTGCCACAAGCTGATGATTGTCCACTTGCCACGTCACCTGCCGCAAGTTTTGAATTATCCACTTGCCACGTCACCTGCCACATCACCTGGCCACGTCACCTGCCACAAGTTGTGCCTTGTCCACGGGCCACGTCACCTGCCATGTCACCTGGCCACATCACCTGCCACATGTTGTGGATTGTCCACTTGCCACGTCACCTGCCACTTCACCTGGCCACGTCACCTGCCATAAGTTGTGGATTGTCCACTTGCCACGTCACCTGGCCATGTCACCTGCCACGTCAACTGGCCACATCACCTGCCACAAGTTGCTGATTGTCCACTGGCCACGTCACCTGCCACATCACCTGGCCACGTCACCTGCCACAAGTTGTGCCTTGTCCACGGGCCACGTCACCTGCCATGTCACCTGGCCACATCACCTGCCACATGTTGTGGATTGTCCACTTGCCACGTCACCTGCCACTTCACCTGGCCACGTCACCTGCCATAAGTTGTGGATTGTCCACTTGCCACGTCACCTGGCCATGTCACCTGCCACGTCAACTGGCCACATCACCTGCCACAAGTTGCTGATTGTCCACTGGCCACGTCACCTGGCCACGTCACCTGCCATGTCACCTGGCCACGTCACCTGCCACAAGTTGTGGATTGTCCACTTGCCATGTCACCTGGCCACGTCACCTGCCACAAGTTGTGAATTGTCCACTTGCCACGTCACCTGCCACGTCACCTGGCCACATCACCTGCCACAAGTTGTGGATTGTCCACTTGCCACGTCACCTGGCGACGTCACCTGTCACATCATCTGGCCACGTCACCTGGCCACGTCACCTGCCGCAAGTTGTGGATTTTCCACTTGCCACGTCACCTGGCCATGTCACCTGCCACAAGTTGTGGATTGTCCACTTGCCACATCACCTGGCCACGTCACCTGCCACAAGTTGTGGATTGTCCACTTGTCATCTCCCCTTGGCCATGTCACATGCCACAAGTTGTGGATTGTCCACTTGCCACGTCACCTGGCCACGTCACCTGCCACATCATCTGGCCACGTCACCTGGCCACGTCACCTGCCACAAGTTGTGGATTGTCCACTTGCCACGTCACCTGGCCACATCACCTGCCACAAGCTGTGGATTGTCCACTTGCCACGTCACCTGGCCACGTCACCTGCCACATCATCTGGCCACGTCACCTGCCGCAAGTTGTGGATTTTCCACTTGCCACGTCACCTGGCCATGTCACCTGCCACAAGTTGTGGATTGTCCACTTGCCACATCACCTGGCCACGTCACCTGCCACAAGTTGTGGATTGTCCACTTGTCTTCTCCCCTTGGCCATGTCACCTGCCACAAGTTGTGGATTGTTCACTTGCCATGTCACCTGGCCACGTCACCTGCCACGTCACCTGCCACGTCACCTGCCACAAGTTGTGGATTGCCCAAAATGCAATGCAAGCAATTACAGTTCTTTTTATATTTTTTTAATGTTTTTTTCATCATTTGCCATCATTTTTGAGATATCTAATGTAAAAAAATAGGTCACCTTTAAAAACGCTTATAAACGAAATTGCGGCAAAATGCCGGTACCGCATTTAGCCGCGTTTTGCGTCTGAAACGTGGAAATTTGTGTGTCTGAACCTGTTTTTTTGCTTTCAGAAAAACGAGGTTAAACGCAACTGCATATAAACGGCAATAAACGAGACAGTGTACATGGTCACATAGGATAACATTGAATGAGTTCAGGGGCATTTGAAATAAGTGTCCAACTGCCTCTGAACGCGGGTTTAACAGCGTCCCGTGTACATGGGGCCTTAAAGCGGAGCTCCACCCTAAAGTGGAACTTCCACACTTCGGAACCCTCCCCCCTTCCGGTGTCACATTTGGCACCTTTCAGGGGGGAGGGGGGTGCAGACACCTGTATAAGACAGGTATTTGCACCCACTTCCGGGAGTCCACTCTGCGGGGATCTGTGGGTAGTACGTCACTTACCGCCCCCCCACCCCATTGTGTTCTGGGAAACACACGGCTCCCAGAACACAACGGGGACCAGTGAGTTTGGAGCAGCGTGACTCGCGCATGCGCCGTAGGGAACCGGGCAGTGAATCCACAAGGCTTAACTTCCTGGTTCCCTCACCGAGGATGGCGGTGGGGGCAGCAGAGTGACGAGCGATTGCTCGTCCTCTGCTGCCGACGTCGCTGGACTCCAGGACAGGTAAGTGTCCATTTATTAAAAGTCAGCAGCTGCAGTATTTGTAGCTGCTGGCTTTTAATATTTTTTTACAGCAGAGCTCCGCTTTAAGTTTAACCTATGTTAACCCATAACTGGTATATCAATAAAGAATATGTTTGAAATAGACGTCAAATAGTTTACAAAACAGAAATAATCATTATATACTATGGTATATTAACCACCTGCCTACCGGGCACGAAAACTCCCTTCCTGCCCAGGCCATTTTTCAGCTTTCAGCGCTGTCACACTTTGCGTGCGACGTTGTACCCAAATGAAATTTGCGTCCTTTTTTCCCCACAAATAGAGCTTTCTTTTGGTGGTATTTGATCACCTCTGTGGTTTTGTTTTTCTGCGCTATAAACAAAAGAAGTGCGTCAAGTTTGAAAAATAAAACACAATATTTTTTACTTTTTGCTATAATAAGTATCCATTTAAAAAAAAAAAATGTTTGAATTTTCCTCAGTTTAGGCCGATACGTATTCTTCTACATATTTTTGGTAAAAAAAAAAATCGCAATAAACGTATATTGATTGGTTTGCGCAAAAGTTATAGCAGATACAAAATAGGGGATAGATTTATAGCATTTTTTTTTTTTTTACTAGTAATGGTGGCGATCTGCGATTTTTATCGTGACTGCGATATTGCGGCGGACACATCGGACACTTTTGACACGTTTTTGGGACCATTCACATTTATACAGCAATTTCTGCTATAAAAATGCATTGATTACTGTATAAATGTGACTGGCAAGGAAGGGGTTAACACTAGGGGGCGAGGAAGGGGTTAAATGTATTCCCTGGAAGTGATTCTTACTGTGGGGGGAGGGGACTGACTGGGGGAGGTGACCGATGGTTGTCCCTATGTACAAGGGACACACCATCGGTCACCTCTCCCTGACAGGACGTGGATCTGTGTGTTTACACACACAGATCCACGGTCCTGCTCGGTTACTGGGCAATCGCGGGTGCCCGCACGCGCATCAGGTCCCCTGCGACGCGGCGGGCGACAGCATGCGCCGCCGGTGGCGCGCGCGCGCCCCCTAGCTGCTTTTAAAGCCGCGACGCCATATGACGTCCGGCCAGAACGAGAGAGTCTTCCTCCCGCTGTCATTTGACGGTGGGCGGTAGACAAGTGGTTAATAGACACTATATATAAAAATAAAAAGATAATAGAAGTTTCTAATATACATATATCGTTGAATTAGTGTATATTAGAATGAAGAAAAAATAATTTAAAAAACATGAAGATATATATTTTTGTTGTATATCTAATAGGTGCGTATTACTTTAATGGAACTCAGTAACTATTGTTTGATAAAAAAATAAGGAGTTATTATTGAAGAACTCTGCTACTAGTTTTATATATAATAATGGATTTAAAAAGAAAAGACAGACTAAAAAAGAAAAAGTAGAAGAGAGAGAAAGGTAAAGGAAAGAAGAATAGAAGTCCCCGAGGTTTCTTATAATGGTAGTCATACATATGAGTACAGAGCGGACAGGTTAAATACAAGCTGATACACTCTGCAGCAGATTGAGAGGATGAGTTCACAGTGTTTATAATAATTATTTGTATATTACTTATGGTAATTAACCCCTTGCCACCCAGCCCAGGCCAATTCTGACACTTCTCTCCTACATGTAAAAATCAAAAAAAAAAATTGTGCTAGAAAATTACTCAGAACCCTCAAACATTATATATATTGTTTTAGCAGACACTCTAGGGCACAGGTGTCAAACACAAGGCCCGCGGGCCGAATACGGCCCTCCAGGCCATTTTATGTCCCCCTCGCACCTCTCCTGCAGCTTCCGGAGAGCTGCAGCCCTCCTCTGGTCCTCCTCCAGACCCTGTACTTTCTGCTTTCAAGCAATACATCCAGCTTTTTCCCAGCAGCAGCATAAAGTAAGGGGGGTGCACTGTGATGTAAGGAAGAGTGTGGGACTCAACTTCTGATGGTGGGGGGGCTCTTGACATCTAATGTAAGGGGAGGGGATGCGCTGGACATCTAATCTTACAGATACAACCGGCCCTTTTGAGGGCAATCATAATGCTGATGCGGCCCACAATGAAATTGATTTTGACACCCTTGCTCTAGGGAATAAAATGGTGGTCTTTGCAACTTTTTATGTTACACGGTATTTGTGCAGCAATTTTTCAAACCTGTTTTTTTTGGAAAGAAACTGTTTCATTCATAAAAAAAAAACACTAAAGTTAGCACAATTTTTTTGTATACTAAGCGATGCTTTAATTTTTTTTTTTACAGGTTACATGTTTAGAGTTACAGAAGAGGTCTAGTGCTAGAATTATTGTTCTCGCTCTAACGATCATGGCGTATGTAACCTGTGTGTATCTGGCTCTGATACTAGCCGGTGCATACCCAGGGACTAATTAGTATCTCTCCCCAGCCTGTCCCCACACACCTTCTCATCTGCTGACCTGTGGATGGGGGAATCACTCCTGCAGTGTTATTGTGTTCTGCCTGTGAATACAATGATCAGTGTTGCTAACTGACAGGCTGGTTGTACTCAAGTCGGTTAATAGGTTGACTTGTGTAAAACCAGCTAGCCCATACATAGATCAATTATGGCTGGTCTCTGCTTAATTGGCGTAATTTCAATCCATGTATAGCCCGCTTAACCACTACGCAGTCCCTTAACATCCTTCCACAAACCTTTACATTTTCCTTCCCAGATGCCTTCATCCTCCTCACCTGTACATAGTGCCCACTGTCTTACCCTCCAAACTCCTCTCCTGTACATATTGCCCACTGTCATACCCTACACAATTCTCTCCTATACATAGCACCCGCTGTCATACCCTACACACTCCTCTCCTGTACATAGTGCCCGCTGTCATACACTTCTCATACATAGTGCCCACCGTCATACCCTCCACACTCCTCTCCTGTACATAGTGCCCACCGTCATACCCTCCACACTCCTCTCCTGTACATACTGCTTACTGTCCTACTCTCCACACTTCTCTCCTATACATAGTGCTCACTGTCATACCCTCTACACTTCTCTCCTATACATAGTGCCTACTGTCATAAACTCCTCTCCTGTACATACTGCCCACTGTCATATGCTCCACACTCTTCTCCTGTACATACTGCTCACTGTCTTACCCTCCACACACATCTCATGTACATACTGCTCAGTATCATACCGTCCACACTCCTCTCCTGTTTATATTGCCCACTGTCATACCCTCCACGCTCCTCTCCTGTACATACTACCCTCATCATACCCTCCACACTCCTCTCCTGTGCATACTGCCCACTGTGATACCCTCCACACTCCTCTCCTGTGCATACTGCCCACTGTGATACCCTCCACACTCCTCTCCTGTACATACTGTCCACTGTCATACCCTGCAAACTCCTCTCCTGTACATACTGCCAACTACCTTTCTCTCCACATTCCTCTCCTGTACATACTGCCCCCATCATACCCTCCACACTCCTCTCCTGTACATACTGCCCATTTTCATACCCTCCACACTTCTCTCCTGTACATACTGCCCACTGTCATACCCCCCACACTCCTCTCCTGTACATAATGCCCACTGTCATACCCTCCACACTCCTCTCCTGTACATAGTGCCCACTGTTAAACCCTCCACATTCCTCTTCCTCACCAGCACATACTTCCCACTTTTAAACCATCCATAGTCCTCCCCTATGCCTCTAACCCACAAAAACAGTTCTTTAAAATTATAGTGAATATCCTCAATGTTACCAGCTCTAGAATGGGCACACTTTTGTTAGTTCAACTAAAGGAAATCTTCTCAGTCTTCATATTTGTTCTGCCCCTTTATTAGTACTTATTTAATTTTGTGATTACTACTGTGATGTATAGAGAAACATAGGGGATGTCAGCTACTCTAAATATACCACTGATAAAAAAAAGTGTCCCTGAAAATATTTTTTAAATGTTGGCAACTATGCACTTGGGCACTGCCCAAGGGCCACCGGGTCAGTAGGGGGCCCCAAGAGAGGCTCCAGGGATCCTGTGATATTAAAGAGGTAGTAAACTTCGCTAACATTACTACTTTTTAAAGGCCCTCAGGTAGGTTATGCCATAATGTACAAGTATGCACAGCATATTAGCACATTAGGGTTAGTGATGAGCCGAACACCCCCGGGTTCGGTTCGCACCAGAACCCGCGAACGGACCGAAAGTTCGTACGAACATTAGAACCCTATTAAATACAATGGATGCGAACGTTCGAATTCTAAAGTGCTAATTATAACAAATATTATGCATGTTATTGTCCTAAAAAGGGTTTGGGAACCGGGTTGTGCACCAGGGGACATGTATCAATGCAAAAAGAAGTTTTAAAAACGGTCGTTTTTCGAGAGCAGTCATTTTAATGATGCATAAAGTGAAAAAGAAAAAGTCAAATATTCCTTTAAATATCGTACCTGGGGGGTGTCTAAAGTATGCCTGTGAAGTGCCACGTGTTTCCCGTGTTTAGAACTGTCCCTGCACAAAATGACACTTCTAAAGGAAAAAAAAGCCATTTAAAACTGCTTGCGGCTTTAATGTAATGTCTGGTCCCGGTAATATGGATGAAAATCTTTAAGAAAAATGGCATAGCTACCCCATGACCCCCCCCCCCCTACCCCAGCCCATTACCAGCCCCTTTGGGTCTTGTATGGATATTAAGGGGAACCCCGCACATAAAATAAAAAAGGCCCTATATACTCTGAACAGCCGTATACAGGCGGTGCATACAAGACAGGGACTGTAGGTTTGTTCTTATGTAGAATCTGTTTGTAATTTTGAACAGGTACATTGTTTAAGTGTAGCTCCAGCCCAAAAATCTATTTTTAAACTTTTTGGAAAACATAGGTAAGGGTTATCACCCCTGTAACATTTGTTTTGCTGTCTGTGCCCCTGTTCAGAACATTTCACCTCACTTTCCGTCCCAATGACAACTGTTTTTGAAATGTGGTGTTTTTCTTGAAACAAGGATTGCTGATAAAGCATCAGTACAGAGGAGACACCTTTCTCCCATATTAATTCTTACAGGAGAGAATTTTCCTTCCTAGGGGTAGATTTCCTCTCACTTCCTGTTGTCTTCTTGCGTTTGCAAGTAGGAGTCGTTTGTAAGTTGGATGTTTGAAAGTAGGGACCTGCCGTATATACTCTGCAGAAATAGGCCCCTTAGTTGTTGGTGTTGGCACAACACTGTAAGCACTCACAGTTACTCTTGGTTGGTGCTGGAACGCCCTGCTGTCAACTATTATATCAGGAATTGTAATTACATATAATTGTTGAACAGTGGTAGTAAAAATTGGGCCTTTGATGGTGGTGCTGGTGCCACAACACTGTAAGCCCTGACAGTTACTCTTGGTGGGTGCAGCAATGGGCCCTGCTGTGAATTATTAGATCAAGAATTGTAATTGCATGCCCCTGTTGAACAGGGGCTGAAAAATTGGGCCTTTCGTGGTGGTGGTGGTGGTGGCGTTGCCACAACACTGTAAGCCCTCAGAGTTACTCTTGGTGGGTGCAGGAATGGGCCCTGCTGTGAATTATTAGATCAAGAATTGTAATTACATGCCCCTTTTGAACAGGGGC
The DNA here is from genome assembly GCA_029206835.1 of Rana muscosa. Taxonomy (NCBI): domain Eukaryota; kingdom Metazoa; phylum Chordata; class Amphibia; order Anura; family Ranidae; genus Rana; species Rana muscosa. The sequence goes on along the minus strand of CM055117.1, from coordinate 41,247,075 downwards.
TGAAAAATTGGGCCTTTCGTGGTGGTGGTGGTGGTGGCGTTGCCACAACACTGTAAGCCCTCAGAGTTACTCTTGGTGGGTGCAGCAATGGGCCCTGCTGTGAATTATTAGATCAAGAATTGTAATTACATGCCCCTGTTGAACAGGGGCTGAAAAATTGGGCCTTAGGCACTGGTGCCACAACACTCCAACCCCTCACAGATACTGTACTTGGAGCACAGCAATGAGCCCTATGGCAAATTATTGCTAAAAAAATTGTAATTACACGCCCCTGTAAAACAGGGGCTGAAAAATTGGGCCTTAGCCACTGGTGGCGGCACCCATAAACAAAAATGATCTTCCAAGCTATCATCATCAATCGTATCATTGAGGACTCGGAGGAGGAGGATAGCCAGTCAACATAACAGCACAGACACTCAGCATCAGCATCAGTCTTGAAGGGATGTGACATGTTAAAATCAATTAGTCTGTTATATCAGCATCAGGTGTGTGGTAGCTGGTGGTGATCCAAGACTGGTTCATCTTGATGAAAGTCAGTCGATCAACCGAGTCGGTGGACAGGCGCACCCTGTGATCCGTGACAAATCCTCCAGCAGCACTGAATGTGCGTTCCGAAAGAACGCTGGATGCAGGACAGGCCAGTAGCTCAATTGCATACTGTGCAAGCTCTGCCCAGTGATCCATCCTCAAGACCCAGTAAGCCAGAGGATTTTCGGTGGGGAAGGTGTCCAAGTCTGACCTTGCCCCTAGATATTCCTGCACCATGTTTATCAGACGCTGGCGATGGTTGCTGGAACCGATCATACTTTGGGGCTGCGGACTAAAGAATTGTCTGAACGCATCGGTCAGACGGCCACCTTCCCCACCGCTCCTTCTTTGACTGCCTGAAGCCTCAGCAACTCGTTGTCCAGGACCAGGAGTTTGTAACCTCCCAGTCTCTGGGAACGCGTTGCACAGACCTTTCTGCAAGGCCTCCCGGAGTTGTCTCATCCTCTGCTCCCTCTGCGACGGTAACATAAGGTCCGCAACCTTACCCTTGTACCGTGGATCAAGGAGAGTGGCCAGCCAGTAATGGTCCCTCTCCTTGATCCGAAGAATACGAGGATCCTTCCGCAGACTTTGCAGGATCAGGGAGGCCATGCAGCGTAGGTTTGCTGAGGCATTCGCTCCGGAGTCCTCTGGGTCACTAAGGACGACATGATCCTCAGCCACCTCCTCCCAGCCACGTACAAGTCCACTGGTTTCTTGGGACTGTAAATCATCCCTAAAAGACTGCTGCTGATGATGCTGAGTGCCAGCCTCCACCTCCATGCTGACGCAATCCTCCTCCTCCTCCTCCTCCTCCTCCTCCTCTTCCTGTGCGATGGGTGGGACAGAAGGAACACTGTCTGGGTAAAGGGGGCCTTGAGAGGCAAGGAAGTCCTCCTCTTCCTGCCTCTGTTCTGCCCCAAGTGCCCTGTCCATTATTCCACGCAGCGTGTGCTCCAACAGGTGGATAAGAGGTACAGTGTCACTGATGCATGCACTGTCACTGCTCACCATCCTCGTGGCCTCCTCAAATGGTGCCAGGACAGTGCATGCATCCCTGATCATGCCCCACTGGCGTGGAGAAAAAAAACCAAGCTCCCCTGACCCTGTCCTGGTGCCGTAGTCGCACAGGTACTCATTGATGGCCCTCTGCTGCGTGTGCAGCCGCTGCAGCATGGCCAACGTTGAGTTCCACCTGGTGGGCATGTCACATATAAGGCGGTTCTTGGGCAGGTTCAACTCCTTTTGCAGCTCAGCCAGGCGAGCACTGGCATTATAAGATCTGCGGAAATGCACACAGACTTTCCTGGCCTGCCTCAGGACATCCTGTAAGCCCGGGTACCTGCCCAAGAACCGCTGCACCACCAGGTTAAGGACGTGAGCCACACAGGGCACATGGGTCAATTGTCCCTGTCGGAGGGCGGAGAGGAGGTTGGTGCCATTGTCGCAAACCACCATTCCTGGCTTAAGCTGGCGTGGCGTCAACCACCTCTCGGCCTGGCCCTGCAGAGCAGACAGGACCTCTGCCCCAGTGTGGCTTCTGTCCCCCAAACACACCAGCGCAAGCACGGCATGGCATCTTTTTGCCTGCGTACTTGCGTAGCCCCTTGAACGGCTACGGAGCACCGCTGGTTCAGAGGACAAACCACAGGAAGAGGCCATGGAGGAAGAAGAAGAGGAGGGGGTGGAGGAGAGAGGTGTGTCACAACCAGTAGTAGCATTTTGGAGGCGTGGCGGTGGAACAACCTCCAACACTACTGCACCTTGTCCTGCATCCTTCCCAGCTGCCAAAAGAGTGACCCAATGGGCCGTGAAAGAAAGGTAACGTCCCTGTCCATGCCTGCTGGACCATGAGTCAGCGGTAATATGCACCTTACCGCTGACCGCCCTGTCCAGCGAGGCCAAGACATTGCCTTCCACATGCCGGTAGAGAGCCGGAATAGCCTTCCGTGAGAAAAAGTGGCGTTTGGGAACCTGCCACTGAGGAACCGCACATTGCACAAACTCGCGGAAGGGGGCCGAGTCTACCAACTGAAAAGGCAGCAGTTGAAGCGCTAGCAATTTAGCCAAGCTAGCATTCAACCGCTGGGCATGTGGATGGCTGGGAGTGAACTTCTTTCGACGGTCCAGCAGCTGGGGCAGGGAAATTTGCCTGCTAGAATCGGACGTCGGTGTACTGCTAGCAGAGTGGCCGCAAGTACTTGGCTGTGACACACCTAATTCTACACCTTCATTCCTCTCAGTGCATGTTTCAGAGAGGACTGAAGTTATAGTGGGGTTGGAGATCCCAGCTGATACGGTGCAAGGAGAGGTCCGCTTTGTTCTTTGGTGTGGGTCTTTGAGGTAGGCTTGCCAACGAGCTGCATGGCAGGTCAACATATGTCTGGTCAGGCATGTGGTACCCAAGCGGCTGATGTTTTGGCCACGCGATATACGCTTGAGACATATGTTGCAAACAGCAGCTGTGCGATCTGATGCACTAGCCTCAAAAAAGGCCCACACCAAAGAACTTTTTGAATGACGGGCAGAGGCAGCGCCCTGCACAGGCGGAGCTCTGCGGTGTGATTCCGTCGGTGTACTGCCCTTACGCTGGCCACCAAAGGGCATCCTGCCTCGTTGGAGATGTGCCTCCTCCTCATCCTCCTCCTCCTCCTCTCTCCTATTAGGCACCCACGTGGAGTCAGTGACCTCATCATCCCCTCCCTCCTCATCACTGGAGCCAATCTGGCAGTATGCTGCAGCTGCTGGAACATGACTGCCAGATTGGTGTCCTTCTTGAGCATCCCCTCTGTCTGCTCTCACGCTACTGCCTTCCTGTAGCTGGGTTTCATCATCAGACCCTTCGAAACGCTGGGCATCCTCCTGGAGCATGTACCCAACACTGTGCTCAAACAGTTCGGGGGACTCCTCAGGAGGAGGACATGGTGGGTCTAGGGAAGGAGTGACTGATGATGAGTCTGACATTGATACCAGGGAAGAGGACGCTTTGGCAGCTGCTTTGCCAGTACCCTGAGCCTGGGTGAGAGAGGATGAGGAGGAGGAGGAGGGCTTGGTCATCCACTCTACCAAGTCTTCGGCATGATGTGGCTCAACATGTCCAGCTGCCGAAAAGGACAAGCGTGTCCCATGGCCATGTGCTGATGACAATGCACCGCGTCCACGACCAGCACTGTTGTCCCCAGACACAGAGCCTGCTTGCCCTCTTTTATTGCCTCCTGACTGTCTGCCTCTCCTTGTTTGCCTTCCAGACATTCTAATAGATGGCCTGCAGGGAGATGGGAAAAAAGCAATAAGGGCTACCTTCAGGTGTCCTTCTCTGTCCCTTTACTTAAGGATTTCTAAATATGGTTGAGGATGATTGCTTTTGCACAGAATAGCACAACGACAATTTCCCTGACTGTCCAAAAAACAAGGATTTCAAAGATGGTTGATGAGGAATGCTTTAGCACACTATAGCACAAGGAGAATTTCCCTCACTGTCCTTCCCTGTCCCTAGAAACAAGGATTCGTACAGTAAAACACACTGACACTCTCCCTACCTATAGTTTTCTGTCCCTAGAAAAAATGTTTTTTTAAAGCACACTATAGCACAAGGAGAATTTCCCTCACTGTCCTTCCCTGTCCCTAGAAACAAGGATTCGTACAGTAAAACACACTGACACTCTCCCTACCTATAGTTTTCTGTCCCTAGAAAAAATGTTTTTTTAAAGCACACTATAGCACAAGGAGAATTTCCCTCACTGTCCTTCCCTGTCCCTAGAAACAAGGATTCGTACAGTAAAACACACTGACACTCTCCCTACCTATAGTTTTCTGTCCCTAGAAAAAATGTTTTTTTAAAGCACACTATAGCACAAGGAGAATTTCCCTCACTGTCCTTCCCTGTCCCTAGAAACAAGGATTCGTACAGTAAAACACACTGACACTCTCCCTACCTATAGTTTTCTGTCCCTAGAAAAAATGTTTTTTTAAAGCACACTATAGCACAAGGAGAATTTCCCTCACTGTCCTTCCCTGTCCCTAGAAACAAGGATTCGTACAGTAAAACACACTGACACTCTCCCTACCTATAGTTTTCTGTCCCTAGAAAAAATGTTTTTTTAAAGCACACTATAGCACAAGGAGAATTTCCCTCACTGTCCTTCCCTGTCCCTAGAAACAAGGATTCGTACAGTAAAACACACTGACACTCTCCCTACCTATAGTTTTCTGTCCCTAGAAAAATCGTTTTTTTAAAGCACACTATAGCACAAGGAGAATTTCCCTCACTGTCCTTCCCTGTCCCTAGAAACAAGGATTCGTACAGTAAAACACACTGACACTCTCCCTACCTATAGTTTTCTGTCCCTAGAAAAAATGTTTTTTTAAAGCACACTATAGCACAAGGAGAATTTCCCTCACTGTCCTTCCCTGTCCCTAGAAACAAGGATTCGTACAGTAAAACACACTGACACTCTCCCTACCTATCCTTCTCTTTCCCTAAACTAAAGGAATCCAGGTTAAGCAAGAAAAAATAAATGTCACTGTCCCTGCCTATGCTTCTCTTTCCCTGCTCCGGAACACACTACACTAGGCCGCCGTGCTGGCGGCCTTTTATAGTGTGGGGCGTGTACTAAACACCCTCAGCAATAATTGGCCACAGGCATCCTGCCTGTGGCCAATCATTGCTCTCCTCGCTGCCGGCGCTGTGATTGGCCAAGCATGCGGGGTCACAGTGCATGCTTGGCCAATCACAGCGCCTGGATGACACTGCGATGGCGTAGTGCATTGTGGGCCGTTCGCGTCACTCGAATTAGGCGCGAACGGCCCAAATCGTTCGATCTTCGTCGAACGATCGAACAGCCGATGTTCGAGTCGAACGTATGTTCGACTCGAACACCGAGCTCATCCCTAATTAGGGTACATGTAAATTGTCAGACTGAGCCCTCCACTGCTGCGCTGTGATCGATCTGGCGGGGCCCGGGTGCTTCCATCTTCACCCGGTCTTCCTTCTGGGCTCTGTGCCTTCGGTCACTTGCCTTGGCCGGGCTGCGTTGATGTCATTCCCATGCATGCTCATGCGCATCCTCTCTCTCTCTCTCATCCCCCCTTTCTCTCTCATCCTCCCTCCCTTACCCCTCACCCCTCTCTTATCCCATTTCTCTCTCTCTCTCTCTCTCTCTCTCTCTCATTAATTTAATTTGTTACAACAAAAAACTGTTTGCATTTTTATTTATTTATTATTTATAAAAGGCCCCACAAAAAATCCTCAGCACCAGGCCCATGATGTTCTTAATCTGGCCCTGATTGTAAGAAGCTCACGGTGTGCAGTGAAATCAGAGTAATTTCAGTACTGGAAAGGAGAATGTACAACTGTGCAAGACTAAGGCTGGAGGTCACATTCAATGCTTTACTACACAGCTGCTTACTGTATATTCACCTTCCCCTCACTCCCCTGTAGCCCTGTACACCCACCAAGTGTAAGCTCCCAGTCATGCCAGCATTGAAGACTCTCACTCTGCCCCATGTGACACCGCTGGACACTTCAGTAGCCAATCAAATAGCAACCAGAGCCATCACATGGGCAGAAGAGGAGTGAATCCTAAGCCCCCCCCCCACACCTGTAAATACCAGAGGCAATCACCGTAGTAGTCAGCACTACGACGGCGAGCACCACGATTTTCTGGGTCCTGTCCAGGTTCTACAAAGTATGAAATCAGCTGTGACAATTCACACTGACCACAAGGAGGCGCTCACTCAGTACCGCTGCTATTCATAGAATGCATTGTATTGTTTTTAATGAACAAGACGTTCTCTTAGTGAATGTGGAGGAGATAGTGGGGTCTCTCTACCTCGTCCAATCAGAGAAAAATATATTTATATATATATATATATTGTGAGGGGGTTAGCTCGGCAGCGGGTGTGTGTGACCCCCGGGATGGGCTCCCCACACAAAAACAGGCCCAGCAAACGGAGGTTGTGGTTTTCAAAATCAAAAAGGTGCGGTTTATTTTCTATTTACAGTGACAAAACACAGCAAAGCAAAAGAAACATAAATAAAATAAATCCTGGTCAACTTGACCTCTGACTAAACATACAGGTTTCCTAACTAACAACTGGGATCAGCCTAGTGCTGTCCTAGTCCCTAAGTCCCTGGTTTTAAATGTCCAAGCAAATAGCCACACAGGCTTTGTCTCACCGCACAGGGGTTCACTCTCCCTAGACAGTCCACACAGGTCTGGTTCCAGGCATGAGCAAACACCTAATGAAGCTGGGAATTTTTATAGAGGCCTTAAACGAGCTGACAAGCTTCAGCTGGTCTCATCAACTCCCTGCCTGCACGACGCCCAGCACTCTCCCTAGAGGTATGAATCATCCATGAGCCCACTAGCCTCAGCTGGGCTTCATCAACTCTCTCCCTAGTTGTATAAGTCGGCGTAAAGCCTGAATCTGGGCGAAATATATCTACCCCCCTGGATGCAACCAGGTGACTTTACCTTCCTGCTGTCACATACCCCCCCCCCTCTTGTTTTAACCTTGGGGTTGGAACACCAGCAATCAGGCATTCATGTACTCGAGACAAAGCATCCACATTCCCCATTTGAACGCCAGGGCGATGCTTTACTGTGAAGTTGAATTCCTGGAGGGCCAGGAACCACCTATTCACTCTTCTATTTGTTTCCTTGTTTTGAGCCATCCACTTTAACGGAGCGTGATCCGTAACCATGTCAAAGTGCCTACCTAGCAGGTAGTACCGAAGGGAATCTAGAGCCCACTTCACCGCTAAACACTCCTTTTCAACGGTGGCGTAATTTACCTCATGGGACTTCAACTTCCTGCTGAGGTAAATGACTGGGTGCTCTTCCCCGTTCCAGACCTGGGACAATACTGCTCCTAACCCCACATCTGACGCATCACTTTGTACGACAAAGTCTTTAGAGAAGTCGGGTGAGTACAACACTGGCTGGCTACATAAGGCTTGTTTCAAGAATTGGAATGCTGCCTCAGCCTCGGGGGTCCATTTAATCATGACCGACCCTTTCCCCTTCGTCAGGTTGGTTAGGGGCACAGCCTTAGAAGCAAAGTGGGGAATGAATCGCCGATAATACCCAGCGATTCCCAGAAAGGCTCGTACCTGCTTCTTGCTGTTGGGACGTGGCCAACTCTGGATGGCCTAGACTTTGTTGAGTTGGGGTTTTATTACTCCCCTCCCAATGGTGTACCCAAGATATTTGGCCTCCTCCTGCCCAATGGTACACTTCTTGGGGTTAGCCGTAAACCCCGCTTCCCGAACAGAGTCCAGGACTGCTTGCACTTTTGGCAGATGTGAGGCCCAATCTGTGCTATGGACAATTACGTCATCCAGGTAAGCCGCAGCATACTTCCGATGGGGCCTCAGCATCTGGTCCATTTTCCGCTGGAATGTGGCCGGCGCATTCTGTAACCCGAACGGCATTCTTTTATATTGGAACGCCCCGTCTGGGGTTACAAATGCGGTTTTCTCTTTGGCCGACTTGGCCAGGGGGATTTGCCAATACCCTTTTGTGAGGTCAAGAGTCGTCATGTATCGGGCTGTTCCCAGCCGGTCGATCAACTCATCTATACGTGGCATGGGGTAGGTGTCAAATTTTGCAACTTTGTTCAACTGACGAAAATCGTTACAAAATCGCCAGCTCCCATCCGGTTTAGGCACCAACACAATGAGACTAGACCAATCACTTTGGGACTCCTCTATCACCCCTAAGTTCAGCATTTTCTGTACTTCCTCCCGTATTGCCTCCCGTCGGGCCTCTGGGATCCGATAGGGTTTTAACTTCACCCTTTCACCGGGCGGGGTAATGATGTCATGCTCTACCCCAGATGTTTGTCCCGGCAGCTCAGAGAATACCTCCTTGTTGCGAAGCACAAACTCCTTAACCTCCTGTTGTTGGGGTTGTGACAAGGTGGCTGCTATTCCAACCTCAGGAATCACGCAACCAGTTTGAGCTGGTGACCAAGTGTCTGCGACTAGGGACTCTCTATCCCTCCAGGCTTTCAACAGATTAACGTGATAGATCTGTTCGGGCTTTCGCCTTCCTGGTTGTCTGACCTTGTAATTCACTTCGCTCACTTTTTCCATTATCTCATAGGGGCCTTGCCATTTGGCAAGGAATTTACTTTCAACCGTAGGGACAAGTACCAGTATCCTATCCCCCGGGGAAAAGGTACGGGTCTTGGCTCCACGGTTGTACACTCTCTGCTGTGCTAACTGCGCTTGGGCCAAATGTTCCTTCACGATGGGCATTACCTGTGCAATTCGGTCTTGCATCAGGGCGACATGCTCAATCACACTCCTGTGGGGAGAACTCTCACTTTCCCAAGTTTCCTTGGCAATATCCAACAGCCCTCTTGGGTGTCTCCCATACAGTAACTCAAAGGGGGAGAATCCCGTAGAGGATTGGGGCACCTCCCTAATAGCAAACATCAGATAAGGAAGTAGACAGTCCCAATCCTTTCCATCTCTATCCACCACTTTCTTCAACATTTGTTTTAGGGTTTTGTTGAATCTTTCAACCAGCCCATCGGTTTGGGGGTGATACACAGATGTACGTAATTGCGTCACTTTGAACAATTTACACAGCTCCTTCATAACCCGGGACATAAAGGGTGTACCTTGGTCCGTAAGCAGTTCTTTACAAATACCCACCCGGCTAAACACAAGAGATAGCTCTTTGGCTATGGTTTTGGCCGAGGTATTTCGGAGAGGGATCGCTTCTGGATAACGGGTGGCATAGTCCATTATAACTAATATGTACTGGTGCCCCCTAGCGGACTTGATTATAGGCCCTACCAAATCCATGGCGATCCTCTCAAACGGGACCTCAATGATGGGTAGAGGGACCAGCGGGCTACGGAAATGTGGCATCGGGGCCGACCTCTGACACACAGGGCAGGAGGAACAATAATTTTCTATGTCCTTCATCACCCCCGGCCAATAGAATCTCTGTAATACCCTCTCTCGGGTTTTCTCTGTCCCCAGATGACCTCCAAGAATGTGCCCATGGGCCAACTCCAACACCAACTTCCTGTAAGGTTTGGGCACCACAAGCTGCTCAACGGTTTCTTCTGCCCTTTTTGCCACCCGATACAGTAGGTCCTTCTCTACGCTGAAGTATGGGTAAGTGCAGGCATTATCTGGGTTCACTAACTCGCCATCTATTTTCACTACGTTTTCCCGTGCCTTTATTAGGGCGGGGTCTTTCAACTGTTCTGTGGCAAAGTTTTCCCTGTGAACCTCAAGATCAGAAAACTCCACAGACGGTAGGTTTTCGTCTGAGGAGGTGGGCTCCTCTCCAGTTTCTTGAGTCTCCCCTGCCAATACTGATAAGGGAAATTCCGGAGAGTCCTCACCACTCTCAGGGGAGTTCTGGCTATCACATTCCTGGTACATAGGGGCACCAGTGGGGGGCTCAGGATCATCCCACAGTTCCCAGAACTTCGGAAAATCCCTTCCCACAATGGCGTCATGCGGTAACTGAGATACTAAGCCCACTGGATGAGAGAGGGTACCTTTGGGGGTCTCGAAACACACTGTAGTCACTGGATACTCTCGGGTGTCCCCATGCACACAAATAACAGCTACCTTGCTATTCCCAAAGACCTCTGTTTTAACTAACTCAGCCTTTATCAGGGTCACAAGGCTACCTGAATCCAGCAATACCACAACATTTCTACCATTAACACACATTTTGCATAAATGTTTCTCAGTTCCTCGAATGGCAGTGCATGCGACTGTCGCACACAGCGACTGACGTCTGCCCGTCAGAAAGTCACACTGCATGGGTTCCTCCACAACCGGGCAATTGGCTGCAATATGTCCCGCTTGCCGGCAGCGGTAGCAAACGATCCTTCTTGCCGCCTCTTGAGCCGCTGATTTCCCAGGCTGTTCTCGCCAAACTTGGGGTAGAGCTCCCACCCTCTCACTCTCTCCACCCTCACCCCTTGGAATCCTCTTATCCGCCCCTGGGGATGGTCTGGTCTTAGGGTGGAAAGTCTGAGTGTCTCTGGAAGAGGCCGTCAGGTTCTCTGTAGCCAAGTATTTCTCCACACGATCCACAAGACCATCGGCCGTCTCTGGGTCTTGCTTCTGCAACAGGTCTATGAAGCGGGCCTCAGATTGCTGCTGGGCTTGTTGCTGAGCCTCCAGACTCTGTTGCAAAGTTGCGTTTGTCTGCTGCTGGGCTGCAAGGCTCTGTTGATGAGCTTGCTGCTGGGCTGCGAAGTTCTGTTGTTGAGCTGCAAGGCTCTGTTGATGAGCTGCAAGGCTCTTTTGCAAACCTGCATTTGTCTGCTGTTGATTGGCATTTGCTAGAGCCAGCTGCTTCAGTATCTCCTCCATGCTGGCTTAAAAAAAAACTGCCACTGGTTCTCCACCAACTGTGAGGGGGTTAGCTCGGCAGCGGGTGTGTGTGACCCCCGGGATGGGCTCCCCACACAAAAACAGGCCCAGCAAACGGAGGTTGTGGTTTTCAAAATCAAAAAGGTGCGGTTTATTTTCTATTTACAGTGACAAAACACAGCAAAGCAAAAGAAACATAAATAAAATAAATCCTGGTCAACTTGACCTCTGACTAAACATACAGGTTTCCTAACTAACAACTGGGATCAGCCTAGTGCTGTCCTAGTCCCTAAGTCCCTGGTTTTAAATGTCCAAGCAAATAGCCACACAGGCTTTGTCTCACCGCACAGGGGTTCACTCTCCCTAGACAGTCCACACAGGTCTCGTTCCAGGCATGAGCAAACACCTAATGAAGCTGGGAGTTTTTATAGAGGCCTTAAACGAGCTGACAAGCTTCAGCTGGTCTCATCAACTCCCTGCCTGCACGACGCCCAGCACTCTCCCTAGAGGTATGAATCATCCATGAGCCCACTAGCCTCAGCTGGGCTTCATCAACTCTCTCCCTAGTTGTATAAGTCGGCGTAAAGCCTGAATCTGGGCGAAATATATCTACCCCCCTGGATGCAACCAGGTGACTTTACCTTCCTGCTGTCACAATTAGGGATGAGCTTCGTGTTCGAGTCGAACATACGTTCGACTCGAACATCGGCTGTTCGATCGTTCGACGAAGATCGAACGATTTGGGCCGTTCGCGCCAAATTCGAGTGACGCGAATGGCCCACAATGCACTACGCCATCGCAGTGTCATCCAGGCGCTGTGATTGGCCAAGCATGCACTGTGACCCCGCATGCTTGGCCAATCACAGCGCCGGCAGCGAGGAGAGCAATGATTGGCCACAGGCAGGATGCCTGTGGCCAATTATTGCTGAGGGTGTTTAGTACACGCCCCACACTATAAAAGGCCGCCAGCACGGCGGCCTAGTGTAGTGTGTTCCGGAGCAGGGAAAGACAAGCATAGGCAGGGACAGTGACATTTATTTCTTTCTTGCTTAACCTGGATTCCTTTAGTTTAGGGAAAGAGAAGGATAGGTAGGGAGAGTGTCAGTGTGTTTTACTGTGCGAGTCCTTGTTTCTAGGGACAAAGAAGGAAAGTGAGGGGAATTCTCCTTGTGCTATAGTGTGCTTTAAAAAAACATTTTTTCTAGGGACAGAAAACTCTAGGTAGGGAGAGTGTCAGTTTCTTTCACTGTGCGAGTCCTTGTTTCTAGGGACAAAGAAGGAAAGTGAGGGGAATTCTCCTTGTGCTATAGTGTGCTTTAAAAAAACATTTTTTCTAGGGACAGAAAACTCTAGGTAGGGAGAGTGTCAGTTTCTTTCACTGTGCGAGTCCTTGTTTCTAGGGACAAAGAAGGAAAGTGAGGGGAATTCTCCTTGTGCTATAGTGTGCTTTAAAAAAACATTTTTTCTAGGGACAGAAAACTCTAGGTAGGGAGAGTGTCAGTTTCTTTCACTGTGCGAGTCCTTGTTTCTAGGGACAAAGAAGGAAAGTGAGGGGAATTCTCCTTGTGCTATAGTGTGCTAAAGCATTCCTCATCAACCATCTTTGAAATCCTTGTTTTTTGGACAGTCAGGGAAATTGTCGTTGTGCTATTCTGTGCAAAAGCAATCATCCTCAACCATATTTAGAAATCCTTAAGTAAAGGGACAGAGAAGGACACCTGAAGGTAGCCCTTATTGCTTTTTTCCCATCTCCCTGCAGGCCATCTATTAGAATGTCTGGAAGGCAAACAAGGAGAGGCAGACAGTCAGGAGGCAATAAAAGAGGGCAAGCAGGCTCTGTGTCTGGGGGCAACAGTGCTGGTCGTGGACGCGGTGCATTGTCATCAGCACATGGCCATGGGACACGCTTGTCCTTCTTTTCGGCAGCTGGACATGTTGAGCCACATCATGCCGAAGACTTGGTAGAGTGGATGACCAAGCCCTCCTCCTCCTCCTCATCCTCTCTCACCCAGGCTCAGGGTACTGGCAAAACAGCTGCCAAAGCGTCCTCTTCCCTGGTATCAATGTCAGACTCATCATCAGTCACTCCTTCCCTAGACCCACCATGTCCTCCTCCTGAGGAGTCCCCCGAACTGTTTGAGCACAGTGTTGGGTACATGCTCCAGGAGGATGCCCAGCGTTTCGAAGGGTCTGATGATGAAACCCAGCTACAGGAAGGCAGTAGCATGAGAGCAGACAGAGGGGATGCTCAAGAAGGACACCAATCTGGCAGTCATGTTCCAGCAGCTGCAGCATACTGCCAGATTGGCTCCAGTGATGAGGAGGGAGGGGATGATGAGGTCACTGACTCCACGTGGGTGCCTAATAGGAGAGAGGAGGAGGAGGAGGATGAGGAGGAGGCACATCTCCAACGAGGCAGGATGCCCTTTGGTGGCCAGCGTAAGGGCAGTACACCGACGGAATCACACCGCAGAGCTCCGCCTGTGCAGGGCGCTGCCTCTGCCCGTCATTCAAAAAGTTCCTTGGTGTGGGCCTTTTTTGAGGCTAGTGCATCAGATCGCACAGCTGCTGTTTGCAACATATGTCTCAAGCGTATATCGCGTGGCCAAAACATCAGCCGCTTGGGTACCACATGCCTGACCAGACATATGTTGACCTGCCATGCAGCTCGTTGGCAAGCCTACCTCAAAGACCCACACCAAAGAACAAAGCGGACCTCTCCTTGCACCGCATCAGCTGGGATCTCCAACCCCACTATAACTTCAGTCCTCTCTGAAACATGCACTGAGAGGAATGAAGGTGTAGAATTAGGTGTGTCACAGCCAAGTACTTGCGGCCACTCTGCTAGCAGTACACCGACGTCCGATTCTAGCAGGCAAATTTCCCTGCCCCAGCTGCTGGACCGTCGAAAGAAGTTCACTCCCAGCCATCCACATGCCCAGCGGTTGAATGCTAGCTTGGCTAAATTGCTAGCGCTTCAACTGCTGCCTTTTCAGTTGGTAGACTCGGCCCCCTTCCGTGAGTTTGTGCAATGTGCGGTTCCTCAGTGGCAGGTTCCCAAACGCCACTTTTTCTCACGGAAGGCTATTCCGGCTCTCTACCGGCATGTGGAAGGCAATGTCTTGGCCTCGCTGGACAGGGCGGTCAGCGGTAAGGTGCATATTACCGCTGACTCATGGTCCAGCAGGCATGGACAGGGACGTTACCTTTCTTTCACGGCCCATTGGGTCACTCTTTTGGCAGCTGGGAAGGATGCAGGACAAGGTGCAGTAGTGTTGGAGGTTGTTCCACCGCCACGCCTCCAAAATGCTACTACTGGTTGTGACACACCTCTCTCCTCCACCCCCTCCTCTTCTTCTTCCTCCATGGCCTCTTCCTGTGGTTTGTCCTCGGAACCAGCGGTGCTCCGTAGGCGTTCAAGGGGCTACGCAAGTACGCAGGCAAAAAGATGCCATGCCGTGCTTGCGCTGGTGTGTTTGGGGGACAGAAGCCACACTGGGGCAGAGGTCTTGTCTGCTCTGCAGGGCCAGGCCGAGAGGTGGTTGACGCCACGCCAGCTTAAGCCAGGAATGGTGGTTTGCGACAATGGCACCAACCTCCTCTCCGCCCTCCGACAGGGACAACTGACCCATGTGCCCTGTGTGGCTCACGTCCTTAACCTGGTGGTGCAGCGGTTCTTGGGCAGGTACCCGGGCTTACAGGATGTCCTGAGGCAGGCCAGGAAAGTCTGTGTGCATTTCCGCAGATCTTATAATGCCAGTGCTCGCCTGGCTGAGCTGCAAAAGGAGTTGAACCTGCCCAAGAACCGCCTTATATGTGACATGCCCACCAGGTGGAACTCAACGTTGGCCATGCTGCAGCGGCTGCACACGCAGCAGAGGGCCATCAATGAGTACCTGTGCGACTACGGCACCAGGACAGGGTCAGGGGAGCTTGGTTTTTTTTCTCCACGCCAGTGGGGCATGATCAGGGATGCATGCACTGTCCTGGCACCATTTGAGGAGGCCACGAGGATGGTGAGCATTGACAGTGCATGCATCAGTGACACTGTACCTCTTGTCCACCTGTTGGAGCACACGCTGCGTGGAATAATGGACAGGGCACTTGAGGCAGAACAGAGGCAGGAAGAGGAGGACTTCCTTGCCTCTCAAGGCCCCCTTTACCCAGACAGTGTTCCTTCTGTCCCACCCATCGCAGAGGAGGAGGAGGAGGAGGAGGAGGATTGTGTCAGCATGGAGGTGGAGGCTGGCACTCAGCATCATCAGCAGCAGTCTTTTAGGGATGATTTACAGTCCCAAGAAACCAGTGGACTTGTACGTGGCTGGGAGGAGGTGGCTGCGGATCATGTCGTCCTTAGTGACCAAGAGGACTCCGGAGCGAATGCCTCAGCAAACCTACGCTGCATGGCCTCCCTGATCCTGCAAAGTCTGCGGAAGGATCCTCGTATTCTTCGGATCAAGGAGAGGGACCATTACTGGCTGGCCACTCTCCTTGATCCACGGTACAAGGGTAAGGTTGCGGACCTTATGTTACCGTCGCAGAGGGAGCAGAGGATGAGACAACTCCGGGAGGCCTTGCAGAAAGGTCTGTGCAACGCGTTCCCAGAGACTGGGAGGTTACAAACTCCTGGTCCTGGACAACGAGTTGCTGAGGCTTCGGGCAGTCAAAGAAGGAGCGGTGGGGAAGGTGGCCGTCTGACCGATGCGTTCAGACAATTCTTTAGTCCGCAGCCCCAAAGTATGATCGGTTCCAGCAACCATCGCCAGCGTCTGATAAACATGGTGCAGGAATATCTAGGGGCAAGGTCAGACTTGGACACCTTCCCCACCGAAAATCCTCTGGCTTACTGGGTCTTGAGGATGGATCACTGGCCAGAGCTTGCACAGTATGCAATTGAGCTACTGGCCTGTCCTGCATCCAGCGTTCTTTCGGAACGCACATTCAGTGCTGCTGGAGGATTTGTCACGGATCACAGGGTGCGCCTGTCCACCGACTCGGTTGATCGACTGACTTTCATCAAGATGAACCAGTCTTGGATCACCACCAGCTACCACACACCTGATGCTGATATAACAGACTAATTGATTTTAACATGTCACATCCCTTCAAGACTGATGCTGATGCTGAGTGCCTGTGCTGTTATGTTGACTGGCTATCCTCCTCCTCCGAGTCCTCAATGATACGATTGATGATGATAGCTTGGAAGATCATTTTTGTTTATGGGTGCCGCCACCAGTGGCTAAGGCCCAATTTTTCAGCCCCTGTTTTACAGGGGCGTGTCATTACAATTTTTTTAGCAATAATTTGCCATAGGGCTCATTGCTGTGCTCCAAGTACAGTATCTGTGAGGGGTTGGAGTGTTGTGGCACCAGTGCCTAAGGCCCAATTTTTCAGCCCCTGTTTAAAAGGGGCGTGTCATTACAATTTTTGAAGCAATACTTTGCAACAGGGCTCATTGCTGTGCTCCAAGTACAGTATCTGTGAGGGGTTGTAGTGTTGTGCCACCAGTGCCTAAGGCCCAATTTTTCAGCCCCTGTTTAACAGGGGCGTGTCATTACAATTTTTGAAGCAATACTTTGCAACAGGGCTCATTGCTGTGCTCCAAGTACAGTATCTGTGAGGGGTTGTAGTGTTGTGCCACCAGTGCCTAAGGCCCAATTTTTCAGCCCCTGTTCAACAGGGGCATGCAATTACAATTCTTGATCTAATAATTCACAGCAGGGCCCATTGCTGCACCCACCAAGAGTAACTGTCAGGGCTTACAGTGTTGTGGCACCAGCACCACCATCAAAGGCCCAATTTTTACTACCACTGTTCAACAATTATATGTCATTAAAATTCCTGATATTATAGTTGACAGCAGGGCGTTCCAGCACCAACCAAGAGTAACTGTGAGTGCTTACAGTGTTGTGCCAACACCAACAACTAAGGGGCCTATTTCTGCAGAGTATATACGGCAGGTCCCCTACTTTCAAACATCCAACTTACAAACGACTCCTACTTGCAAACGCAAGAAGACAACAGGAAGTGAGAGGAAATCTACCACTAGGAAGGAAAATTCTCTCCTGTAAGAATAAATATGGGAGAAAGGTGTCTCCTCTGTACTGATGCTTTATCAGCAATCCTTGTTTCAAGAAAAACACCACATTTCAAAAACAGTTGTCATTGGGACGGAAAGTGAGGTGAAATGTTCTGAACAGGGGCACAGACAGCAAAACAAATGTTACAGGGGTGATAACCCTTACCTATGTTTTCCAAAAAGTTTAAAAATAGATTTTTGGGCTGGAGCTACACTTCAACAATGTACCTGTTCAAAATTACAAACACATTCTACATAAGAACAAACCTACAGTCCCTGTCTTGTATGCACCGCCTGTATACGGCTGTTCAGAGTATATAGGGCCTTTTTTATTTTATGTGCGGGGTTCCCCTTAATATCCATACAAGACCCAAAGGGGCTGGTAATGGGCTGGGGTAGGGGGGGGGGGGGGTCATGGGGTAGCTATGCCATTTTTCTTAAAGATTTTCATCCATATTACCGGGACCAGACATTACATTAAAGCCGCAAGCAGTTTTAAATGGCTTTTTTTTCCTTTAGAAGTGTCATTTTGTGCAGGGACAGTTCTAAACACGGGAAACACGTGGCACTTCACAGGCATACTTTAGACACCCCCCAGGTACGATATTTAAAGGAATATTTGACTTTTTTTTTTTCACTTTATGCATCATTAAAATGACTGCTCCCGAAAAACGACTGTTTTTAAAACTTCTTTTTGCATTGATACATGTCCCCTGGTGCAGAACCCGGGTTCCCAAACCCTTTTTAGGACAATAACATGCATAATAGTTGTTATAATTAGCACTTTAGAATTCGAACGTTCGCATCCATTGTATTTAATAGGGTTCTAATGTTCGTACGAACTTTCGGTCCGTTCGCGGGTTCTGGTGCGAACCGAACCCGGGGGTGTTCGGCTCATCACTAGTCACAATATATTATATATCACTCTCTGCCCCTCTCTCTCTATCTCCCTCTCCCCCTTCTCTTTCTCCCACTCTCTTTCTCCATCCCTCTCTCTCCCTGCTCTCTCTTTCTCTCCCTTCTCTCTATCCCCACTTTCTCCCCCTCCCCTCTCTCTCCCCCTCTCTCTCTCCCTCCCTCTCTCTCTCACTCCCTAGCTGGTTTTACACAAGTCAACCTCTCTCTCTCTCTCTCTCTGACTCTCTCCCCTCCCTCTCTATCTCTCCGTCTCTCTCCCTCCCCCTCTCTCTCTCCCCCTCCCCCCTCTCTCCCCCCTCTCTATCTCCCTCCCTCTCACCCTCCCTCCCATTCTATTTTTCTCTCTCCCCTTTCTTTCTCTCTCTCCCTCCCCTCTCTCCCCCTCCCTCTCTCTCTCCCCCTCTCTCCCCCCTCCCCCCTCTCTCTCTCCCTCTTTCTCTCCCTCCCCTCTCTCCCCCTCCCCCTCTCTCTCTCCCTCCCCTCTCTCCCCCTCCCCCTCTCTCTCTCCCTCCCCTCTCCCCCTCTCTCTCTCTCCCTCCCCTCTCTCCCCCTCCCCCTCTCTCTCTCCCTCCCCTCTCTCCCCCTCCCCCTCTCTCTCTCCCTCCCCTCTCTCCCCCTCCCTCTCTCTCCCCCTCCCTCTCTCTCCCCCTCTCTCTCCCCCTCTCTCTCTCTCCCCCTCTCTCCCCCCTCCCCCTCTCCCCCTCCCCTCTCTCTCTCCCTCCCTCTCACTCTCTCTCTCTCCCTCCCCCTCTCCCTCCCTCCCCCTCTCTTTCTCTCTGTCCCACTCTCCCCCCTCTCTCTCTTCCCCTATTCTTTCTCTTTCTCCCCTCTCTCTCTCCCCCTCTCTCTCTCTCCCCCCCTCTCTCACTCTCTCCCCCTCCCCCTCTCTCTCTCCCCTCTCTCTCTCCCCCTCTCTCTCTCTCTCTCTCTCTCCCCCTCCCCCTCTCTCTCTCCCCTTCTCTCTTTCCCTCCCCTCTCTATCTCCCTCCCTCTCACTCTCTCTCTCCCTCTCCCTCCCTCCCCCTCTCTTTCTCTCTCTCCCACTCTCCCCCCTCTCTCTCCCCTATTCTTTCTCTTCTCCCTCTCTCTCTCTCTCTCTCTCTCTCTCCCCCCCCTCTCTCTCTCTCCTCCCCCCCCTCTCTCACTCTCTCTCCCCCCCCCTCTCTCACTCTCTCTCCCCCCCCCTCTCTCACTCTCTCTCCCCCCCCTCTCTCACTCTCTCTCCTCTCTCCCTCCCCCCTCTCATTTTTGAAAATGTGTTTTCTTTTACATAACATACATATACGAATAAACAAAACAACCAACAAAAACAACAAAAAAAAAAAAAACATAATACACCTTTAAATCCTAACACTTCCCTACATTTGCAGTGTTTGTTGAAGCTTTCAGTTGAGCGCAAAGATAAAGAAGCGGAATTATGATTTGGAAATATGCCAGGGAATAAAAATTGTGCGGTCACTTAGACGGGTTTTTCAAGTATTTTTTCCAGGAACTGAAGGTAGAGATGAGTGTGCAGGAAAAAAGTGCAAACGTCTGGCTGTGTGCCTCCTCTATGTGTGCAGGAAAACCAACAGATTGTGCCGGAAGGATCATTAGCCCCTTTGTGATAGATCTTACCTCTTACTGAATAGCAGTTTGCTAAAGAACTATGTTATGTTTTATTTCTAGTGCTGCTGGTCTCCTCCAGTCTCTTTCAGCCATTTCCTGTCTACATGCACTCCCTCCAGTGCCGTCTGCACATCATTGCTCTGGACCGGTTTCCTGATAATGACAACAGTTGATCATGCCTGTGCAATGCGCGGCCTCTGGTAGTCACCACCAGGGGGTGAATGGGATAGGGTGACAACTAGTGATGTCGCGAACATAAAATTTTCCGTTCGCGAACGGCGAACGCGAACTGCCGCAAATGTTCGCGAACGGAGCGAACCCGGCGAACCGCCATAGACTTCAATAGGCAGGCGAATTTTAAAACCCACAGGGACTCTTTCTGGCCACAATAGTGATGGAAAAGTTGTTTCAAGGGGACTAACACCTGGACTGTGGCATGCCGGAGGGGGATCCATGGCAAAACTCCCATGGAAAATTACGTAGTTGACGCAGAGTCGGGTTTTAATCCATAAAGGGCATAAATCACCTAACATTCCTAATGTGTTTGGAATAACGTGCTTTAAAACATCAGGTATGATGTTGTATCGATCAGGTAGTGTAAGGGTTACGCCCGCTTCACAGTGACAGACCAAACTCGGACAGACCAAACTCCCCGTTTAACGCACCGCAAACAACTGCAAACAGTCCATTTGCACAACCGCAAGGCTTTAATGATCACCTTAGATGATCACAAAGAAAATTTATGTTTTTTCTATGCAAAATTATCAAGCCGATCGCTTTTGGTCTGTTCACAATGAAGCAACGACCTTACCATCTGGGGTGTGCCAACAACGCCATTGCCAACACACTCATAGAGGTGGTCGCTTCATTGTGATACGCAAGCCCCTTCACCACAACAAGGTAATGATCACGAAGGGGAATTGACACAGGTATGTGTTTTTTTGTTTGTTTTTTTTGCAGCCACAGTGCAGCACCAGAGGCCAGAAAAATTAGGCATGTACACATGCCTGTAAAATTAGGTATTGTTGCAGCCGCTGCTGTAGCAGCGGCCAGAAAAAATTATGTTTTTTCAGGCAGAAAGTGCCCTAAAACATTGCGGCTTGTGGACCATTTTTAGCCCAAGGCAGCTCATCTCATCAGGCCTTTTTTAGTCAAATGTATCGCCCACTGTCAGTCCCTTCGGGATCCATGCCTCATTCATCTTAATAAAGGTGAGGTAATCTAGACTTTTTTGACCTAGGCGACTTCTCTTCTCAGTGACAATACCTCCTGCTGCACTGAAGGTCCTTTCTGAAAGGACACTTGAAGCGGGGCAGGCCAGAAGTTCTACCGCAAATTGAGATAGCTCAGGCCACAGGTCAAGCCTGCACACCCAGTAGTCAAGGGGTTCATCGCTCCTCAGAGTGTCGATATCTGCAGTTAAGGCGAGGTAGTCTGCTACCTGTCGGTCGAGTCGTTCTCTGAGGGTGGACCCCGAAGGGCTGTGGCGATGCGTAGGACTTAAAAAGCTCTGCATGTCCTCCATCAACAATACGTCTGTAAAGCGTCCTGTCCTTGCCGGCATGGTCGTGGTAGGAGGAGGATTACTTTCACCTCTTCCCCTGTTAGATTCCCGTTGTGCTGTGACATCACCCTTATACGCTGTGTAAAGCATACTTTTTAATTTATTTTGGAACTGCTGCATCCTTTCCGTCTTCCTGTAATTCGGTAACATTTCTGGCACTTTCTGCTTATACCGGGGGTCTAGTAGCATGGCCACCCAATACAGGTCGTTCTCCTTCAGCCTTTTTATACGAGGGTCCCTCAACAGGCACGACAGCATGAAAGACCCCATTTGCACAAGGTTGGATGCCGAGCTACTCATGTCCTGTTCCTCGTCCTCACTGATCTCACTAAAGGTCTGTTTCTTCCCCCCAGCCACGTACAACACCACGGGTACCAGATAGGTGACAACGAGCACCCTGGGATGCCTGCTGTGGTTGGTCTTCCTCCTCCTCCTCAAAGCCACATTCCTCCTCTGACTCCTCTTCCTCAGACTCCTCTTCCAGCGTTGCCGCAGGTCCAGCAAGCGATGCTGATAAGGCTGTTTCTGGTGGTGGTGATGGTGACCACAACTCTTCCTCTTCCTCTTCACGCTCATCTACGGCCTGATCCAGCACTCTTCGCAGGGCACGCTCCAGGAAGAAAACAAATGGGATGATGTCGCTGATGGTGCCTTCAGTGCGACTGACTAGGTTTGTCACCTCCTCAAAAGGACGCATGAGCCTACAGGCATTGCGCATGAGCATCCAGTAACGTGGCAAAAAAATTCCCAGCTGCGCAGAGGCTGTCCTAGCGCCCCGGTCATACAAATACTCGTTGACGGCTTTTTCTTGTTGGAGCAGGCGGTCGAACATTAGGAGTGTTGAATTCCAACGTGTCGGGCTGTCGCAAATCAAGCGCCTCACTGGCATGTTGTTTCGCCGCTGGATATCTGAAAAGTGCGCCATGGCTGTGTAGGAACGCCTGAAATGGCCGCACACCTTCCTGGCCTGCTTGAGGACATCCTGTAAGTCTGGGTACTTATGCACAAAGCGTTGTACAATCAGATTTAACACATGTGCCATGCACGGCACATGTGTCAACTTGCCCAAATTCAATGCCGCCAACAAATTGCTTCCGTTGTCACACACCACTTTGCCGATCTCCAGTTGGTGCGGAGTCAGCCACTGATCCACCTGTGCGTTCAGGGCGGACAGGAGTGCTGGTCCGGTGTGACTCTCTGCTTTCAGGCAAGTCAACCCCAAGACAGCGTGACACTGTCGTATCCAGGATGTGGAATAGCCCCTGGGGAGCTGGGGGGGTGCTGTTGATGTGGAGCAAGACGCAGCAGCAGAAGAGGACTCAGCCGAGGAGGTTATCGAAGAGGATGGAGTAGGAGGAGTACAGAGGTGACAGCAGGCCTGCCTGCAAGTCGTGGTGGTGTCACCACCAACTCCTCTGCAGAGCCACGCATTACATGCTTGGCAGCCGTCAGCAGGTTTACCCAATGAGCAGTGTAGGTGATATACCTGCCCTGACCGTGCTTTGCAGACCAGGTATCAGTGGTCAGATGGACCCTTGCCCCAACACTGTGTGCCAGACATGCCATGACTTCCTTTTGCACAATAGAGTACAGGTTGGGGATTGCCTTTTGTGAAAAGAAATTTCGGCCGGGTACCTTCCACTGCGGTGTCCCAATAGCTACAAATTTTTTGAAGGCCTCAGACTCCACCAGCTTGTATGGTAAAAGCTGGCGGGCTAAGAGTTCCGACAAGCCAGCTGTCAGACGCCGGGCAAGGGGGTGACTCTGTGACATTGGCTTCTTACGCTCAAACATGTCCTTGACAGACACCTGACTGTGGGCAGATGAGCAGGAACTGCTCAAGGCGAGAGACGTAGTGTCAGATGGTTGAGAGGGGGCAAGGAGGACAGCAGTGGTTGACGTGGCTGAAGAAGATGCTGGACCAGGAGGAGGATGGTGGCTTTGAGCTTGTGTGCTGCTTGTACTCGTCATCATGTGTTGATCCCATAGGCGTTTGTGATGTGAGATCATGTGCCTTCGCAAAGCAGTTGTACCTAGGTGGGTGTTGGATTTCCCAGGACTCAGTTTCTTTTGGCACAGGTTGCAAATGGCATCGCTGTTATCAGAGGCAGACACACAAAAAAAATGCCACACTGCTGAGCTTTGCAATGGCGGCATTCTGGTGGTGGCAACAGCATGCGTTGATTGGCGTGCTGTCTGGCTGACCCCGGGTGCCGATACATGCTGTCTGACTGTGCCACTAGCTCCTTGCGACGACCTACCCCTCCTTCCAACTCGTCTCCTCCTCCTCTCTGTCTCCCCATCTGAACTTTCCCCCTGTTCTTCTTCTCTTCGAGCGGGCACCCACGTGACATCCACATCGTCATCATCAACCGCTTCACTTGTATCTGACAACTCAGCAAAGGAAGCAGCAGCGGGTACAACATCATCATCATCACACCGTACATCCATGTGTGTAATGCTGCCTGACTGAGACATATCCCTTTTATCTACATCCTCTGGCAATAATGTTTGCGCATCACTCATTTCTTCCAACTCATGTGTAAATAACTCCTCTGACAGATCAAGTGAAGCAACTGTGGTGCTAGTGTTGGTGGTGGCGGCAGGCGGGCGAGTGGGAACTTGAGAGGTGCCCAAAGCTGAGCTGGAGAAGGATGGTGCGTCAAGGTTCCGAGCGGAAGCTGTAGAAGATTGGCTGTCCTGTGTTAGCCAGTCAACTATGTCCTCAGAACTTTTCGAGTTCAGGGTACGTGGCCCTGAACACTGGGCATTATTCTTGGGCCAAAGGGAATCACAGCACCACGACCACGACAGCCCATGCGGGGTGGCCTGCCTCTGCCTGTCATTTTTTTTAGATTAGTTTAGTTGTACTATGCGTGCAAGCTACTGTGACACCAGATATGAGTGGCACTGTGCACTGGCAGAAGTTGGCACAGTAGACACTGTAGGTCTGACACACACACGCTGGCAGGCAACTGACTGCTCATCTACTGCAGTCAAAACTGTTGTGTTTTTTTTTATGTAAGCTACTGTGCCGGGAAAAAAAAACAAGCAGTCTGGTGTTTTACCAGCCCTAAAAAGGGCTTTTTGGGGTGCTGTCAGGACGCTGTGCTTACAGCAGAGATCAGATGAGTCTTTCAGGAGTGGAGTGAACACTGAATACACTGGCCTAGCCTAGCTTTCCCTATAAAATCAGCAGCAGCTAAACTGTCCCTCCTCTGGCTAACACTGCAGCTTAAAGTGGAGCTCCACCCTAAATAGCAACTTTTGCTATTTGGAACCCTCCCCCCCTCCGGTGTCACAATTGACACCTTTCAGGGGGGAGGGGGGTGAAGATACCTGTCTAAGACAGGTATTTTCACCCACATCCGGGAGTCCTGTCTCCGGGAATCTGCGGGAGTTACGTCACTTCCCGCAGACTTCCCTTGGTGTTCTGGGAGACACTCGGCTCCCAGAACACAGGAGCACCAATCAGAACGGCGCAGCGCGACTCGCGCATGCACCGTAGGGAACCGGGCATGAAGCCGCAGGGCTTCACTTCCTGGTTCCCTCAGCGAGGATGGCGGAGGGAGCAGCAGAGCGACGAGCGGATTCGCTCGTCCTCTGCTGCGGACGTCGCTGGACTCCAGGACAGGTAAGTGTCCAAATATTAAAAGCCAGCAGCTGCTGTAGCTGTAGCTGCTGGCTTTTATTTTTTTTTTTTCCGGTGAAGCAACCCCTTTAAGTACAGACTGAATCTAAAATAGATGCTGTCCAGGAAAAAACAAAAAAGCAGACTGGTGTATTACCAGCCCTAAAAAGGGCTTTTTGGGGTGCTGTCAGGACGCTGTGCTTACAGCAGAGATCAGATGAGTCTTTCAGGAGTGGAGTGA